>CM069144.1:38346248-38946248 GCA_035221665.1 Okamejei kenojei
TTTGAAGTGAACTCGAAAATGCACTCAGTGAAGGGAGGCCAAAATTGGCGTAGTCTTTCGAGCTCCAGTCAAAAGGCGAGCGGCGGCAGACAAGCTGGAGACGAGCCAATGAAGCTCTTGCGACTCCAGAGTAGAGTGCGTTACAATAATCTAGATGTAATAAAGGCATGGATTACTGTTTCAAAATGTAACATAACATTCAAACCTCTGTACTCATTATCCTAACTGATGAAAGCCAGCATGAAACTATGTACTTGAACTCCTAGTTCTGTATAGAAAGAAACTGTAGATGCTGGTTTAAACCAAAGATTGACATAAAAAGCTGCAGTAACTCAGCGGGTAAGGCAGCTTCTCTGGAGAAAAGGAATAGGTGACTTTTCTGGTCGAGACCCTCTTGAGACCCAATATTCCGATTCAGACTGTACTCCATGATCACTGCTCTACAACATCCCCAAGATCCTACCATTCAATGTGAAGGTCCTGCCTTGGATTGACTTCCGAAAATGCAATAACTCACACTGATCTGAATTAAACTTCATTTGCCATTCTTCGCACACCTTATCAAGATACCGGTGTAATTCTTGATAATCATCTTCACTGTCGATGATACCACCAATTTTGGTGTAATTTGAAAACATACTAATCATGCTTTGTACATTCTCATCCAAATTGTTTAAATAGACAACAAACAGCAATGGGCCAAGCACCTATCCCTCGGGTAGACCACTAGTTACTCTGCTCACACTAACTCTGCTTCTTAGCATGAAACCTATTCTGTATCCAGTTAGCCAGCTTGGCCTGAATCCCAGGCGACCTAACGTTCCATAGGTGTCTAGCATGTGGAATTCTATCAAATGCCTTATTGTACTCCGTACTGACTATGTCTATGGTCTTACCCTCATAAATCTTCCTGGTTCCTTCAACAAAAAACTCAAACAAATCATGAAATCTCACACACAAAACAATGCTGACTATCCCTATTAAACCCGTGATTTTCCAAATGCATGGATATCTTATCCCTCGGAATCCTCTCTAGTAACTTACTCTTAGGAGCTTTTTAAGAAAGATGTATACTTTGATCTGGTGAAACTTTACCATACATTTAAAGCAGATCTGGAAATGGCTTTGGAAAAGTCAAGCAAGAAAATGTTCTTCTTTTTGGAATAGGGCCAGTTGCAGTGGGCAGGGAACAGACCTGATCTAAGTAAATTAGAACCAAACTTGACAGATAACCTGTAATTGAACAATGAAGTCTTTTGAAGTATAGAGATGCTTCAGCTGCAATCTGGGAGCATTCACATGAGGGAACCGGATCAGGTAATTAAAGGCAGAACCTTTGAGATGGCTAAAGAGGTAGAGAATAACCGAGGGAAGAACAAAAGAGCAGATGACGGATATCAGTTTGATAACCAGGGAGATCATAAAGAGTTTAAAAAGGGGATGAGAAAGGAAATACTAGTGGGAGAGTGATAGCATGAGAAGAGACTGACAGGTAATGTTATAAGAAATCCAGCAATATTCTGCAGGCACGCAAACAGGAAGAAGGTTGTAAGGTGAGAGGTGAAGCCAATCAGAGGCCAAAAAAGAAATCAACATGCAAGGTGCTAAAATAATGGTTTTGAATAGGTTTCACCAAGGGAATCACATGAAAAGAAGATGTAATGAAATTCTGAATGTGCTAAAAAATAATATTTTTTACACAGCAGATGAGTTGGGTCTGGGGCACACTGCCAGGTAGAGTTATGGAGGCAGGTTAAATTGCAGGCTCCAAAATGGAGCAGACTATGTATCTGGAAAGAAAGGACTTGCAAATGCTATGGGAAGAGGGTAAGCAGTGGCACTGACTTGATAGTGCTAATAAAGGAACGAAGAACGACCCAATGCACTGAATATGACTGTTCTATGATTCTGATTCTGAACAGCAAGAGACTCCAATGTGTCATTATATTACATAGGCTAATTTTATTAAATTCTATATTCATATGAATCATTTACATATAAATAAATACACAACAAGCACAAAATAAAATGGCCAACCGGTTTGCATATTTTTGCCCAAGATTTACCTCAGTGTGAGGACCTCAGATTCCTATCTTCAACAATATCACACTGGCCAGTCCAGCTGTAGATGGGCAGCAACTGGGCCTTAAGTGCTGCTCGCCCAACCCCCCCCCCCCCAATACCCTTCCCCACCCCCACACCCTCTCTCCCCACAACCCGCCCCCTCCCCCACCACCCCACCCCCTCCCCCCCACACCCATCTCCTGCAGTCGCCTAAAAAGTCGCCCAAGTGGGACAGGCCAATATTGGGGAAGTCACTCACTATGACAACTCTGTTATTTCGGCATCTTTTGGAAATCTGTCTACAAACCAGCTCTTCTAACTCTAGCTTGCTATTGGGGGACCTGTAGCATAACACCATTAGAGTGTTTGCACCTTTCTCATTCCTAAGCTCCACCTGTAAATAACTCACTCTAAGCTTCTCCCAGTCTAGTTTCAGTCAATAAAATACTGAGTCAAGCACTTGCGCATCTAAACTTTATTTTGGAAAAACACAATAACAGTTCCCCACTACTATGCTAACCACCGCGGGTTTGATCCTTGTATCTGCTTGTCCAAGCCCTCCGTGCCCCGTGCAAGCCGAGACACTCCAAAAGGTCACACAGTCCCAAGATTGACACAGGACCTTGTGGGAGCTACCTTTTATAGGTCCCCGAACTTTGAGGGGCCGTACCGTATGGGGGTGGTCTCTTTACAGTCCAATAACAGATATCGATGATCATAATTCATGATAGACATTTCCCTTACCCAATAATACAGTGATTAATACAATGTATTTGAAAGAAAGTTTGAGAAGGAAGCAAACAAGAGTAAACATTGAAACATGTGCCCCAAGATTCAAACAGTTTCTCCAAGGCTCAACAGTTTGACCAATCATCAATTAACACGATGACCATCTTGCAACATTATTTACACTATTTACAACGCCCTTGCAGTGATCTAATCGAAATTATGCATCTAGGGTTTGTTTGCAAAACTGCTATACATTTTATCAATTTAGGAGAAACAAGGAGAACACCTGGACCCCTCAACATACTGCATACCAGTCTGAGCCTAGACTGGCAGGCGCCTGTAAATTTCAGCTGACAAGGGTTAAGCAATTCTGACGTGCACGATCCTCCCTTTTATGGTATCTTTAATTTGGCCAGTATTAACATTCCCCCGTTTTATCATTCATGATAACCCTCATCATAAATGATAACCCCGGAATACAATGATAACTGCTATACTTTAACAAATGTTCTAACAAGAAGATGTTGATGTAGCTTCTCAGAATTTCATCGAGCTTCCCACGTTTTCGTGGGTGTAGCTCCATGATTTCTGTCTGATGAGTCTTCACCTCCTGAGTTTTCGTGGGCACGAATCCCATCCATCAATCTTGATAGTTCATTGGTCCTTGATTTGTAATAGAGTGGAGAATTTCTAAGAAAACCTGGGAGGAAACGTTAATTACCCATACCTTCACTAATACTTTTACAATGATGAAGATGCACCCAGGCATTTCTTCCCTCTACTTTTACTGCTGTCAGAGTCATTAGAAGAACTTGGTAAGGTCCTTCCCAAGGAACTTCTGATCCTTTCCTCACTCAATTCTTCACTGAGACATAGTCTCCAGGTTTTACTTTAATGGGAGTTGCTAATGAAGGCATATCACCAGAGGCTGCTCTCACTCTGTAATGTAAATCCCTTAAGGCTCTGGTCAAGGATAAGATGTGGTTGGTCATCTCTGCAGTCATATGTTGGAAATTAACTATTTTCATCGCATTCTGGTCCCAAGGGGTTTTAAAAGGCCTACCATAAATAATTTCAGCTGGGTTTAATCTAGATATGCCTGCAGGAGTGATTCTCATCTGAAATAGGGCAATTGGGAGTAATTTAATCCATCCAAGTCCAGTCTCCACGTTTAATTTGGCTAATTTAGTTTTAAGGTTCTGGTTTGCGCTTTCTACAAGTCCAGCAGCCTGTGGTCGATAAGCACAGTGTAATTGCTGCTGGATCCCCTAGCTGTTCACAAAACTCTTTATTGATTTGTCCAATAACGTCTGGCCCTATATCTGAGCTAAGTCGAGTGGGGAATACCGAATCTAAGGACAATTTCTCTCATTAGCACCTTGACAACAGTAGCCGCTTTATTGTCAAGGGTTGGGTATGCTTTGATCCACCGGCTGAATACATCAACTATGACATGAACGTGTTTAAAACCTTGGCATCTTTCTAGTCCAATATAGACCATTTGCAATGTCTCAAAAGGACCCATTGGCAATGGTGTTTTCCCTCCTTCACATCTATTCCTTTCCCTGGATTATATTTCTGGCAGACCGGACAATTCCTGCTTACCATCTGAGCAAAAGATTGTAATTTTGGATGCCACCAAGTAGCCAATATACAACAAGGATACAAAGAACATTTATTATCACATAAGGTACACAAAAATGCTGGAGAAACTCAGCAGGTGCAGCAGCATCTATGGAGCGAAGGAAATAGGCAACGTTTCGGGCCGACGCCCTTCTGCAGACTGATCAGTCTGAAGAAGGGGTTTGGCCCAAAACGTTGCCTATTTCCTTCGCTCCATAGATGTTGCTGCACCCGCAGAGTTTCTCCAGCATTTTTGTGTACCTTTGATTTTCCAGCATCTGCAGTTCCTTCTTAAACATTTATTATCACATACACCAATTGGTGTAGTGAAATTACTTGCCATGCAGCACACAGATAAAGATAAGACACAACATTAAAGAATTTAACAATAAACATAAAAACATCCCCCAACAATGGTTCCCACTGTGCGGGAAGGCACAAAGTCCAGTCCCCATCCCCATGTCCACCCATAGTCGGGCCTATTGAGGTCTCCGCAGGCGCCGCTACGGCGGCGATGTTCCAGGCCCTTCTTGATGGGTGATGGTGCTCCGGTGTCGGGAGAACCCTCTCAGCAGCTTGGGACACCTGGAACGGCCGCTTCCTTACTGGAGACCACGGCTTCCGAAGCCAACAGGCCGCGCTGGATGGAGCTCCACCACTGGCGATCTCAGCAAGAGATCACAGGCTTCCGATGTTAAAGTTCAGCGGCGCTGCCCGTGGCTGGCTGCTTCACAGACCTGCAGCTCCGCGATGTTCACCTGCGGTCTCAGCATTTCGGTGCTCCAGCGCAGCGACCCGAGCAATGTATCGCCCGTTCCGCTCCGCGATAGCGCAGCAGTGCTGTGCCACTGCCGAAGCTGTGGTTCTGGCCGGTCCCCTCAGAAAACGCCACTCCAGACCCGTTGGTAGGCCACGAGGGCGGGTCGAAGATGCTGCCCGAAGAAAAGCCGCCTCTCCGACCAGGTAGTGACCAGGAAAAGCAGTTTCCCTCTACCCCCCCCCCCCCCACCCTCCCCCCACACCCCCCACATAAAAAAGAATAGACCTCCAAACAAAACACTTTTGAACACACTAAAAATAAAAGAAAGAAGTGAAAAGACAGACAGCTGCAGGCTGGGCAGCCATACCCAACTGGACGCCCCCCCCCCCCAAATATAGTGTTCCCTACTGCACTTGCACCACAATGGGTTGCATTGTGCATACACTCTATAACCTATACTGCTGATGAGTCTGTCATGCAAGATTGCCCTGCTGGAGTAGTCCACAGCCCACTCACATCCCAGTTATCTCCACCTTTCCTTATCTCCTTCAGTAGCCTCTTCCTGTAATTGAATTATTTCTTGGATGGTTGGCATCAGTTTCTCCAAGGGGACCTTTTAGTTACACTTTTAGTCTGCCTCATAATTTTAGGTACCACCACCTTACCTTACACCACCATGGTACTTTCTTAGCTATTAAGTCAGCATTACGATTTCCAATGTCTACTGGGCCTTCAACAAATCTGTCACCAATTGTTTGTTTGATATTTGGGTTCCTGCAGAAGTTAGGAATGTCCTATTTTTCCATAATTGTCCAAAATCATGCACCACCCCGAATGCATATCGCGAATCAGTGTAAATATTTACTTTTATATTTTCCCCAATAATACAAGCCCGAATTAAAGCGAATAATTCAGCTTGCTGTGCTGAATAGGGTGACTCAAAGGCAGCTGCTTCTACATTCTCCGTCTTTTGATCAACAATTGCATACCCAGACAATCTCTTACCCCACAGTCCAATGAATGCACTCCCGTCCACGCATAATGTGATGTCAGAGTCCTCCATGGGTGCATCCCTCAAGTTCTCTCTCACTGATGTTTCTTGCTCTGTAAAAAATAGACAGTCATGTCTTGCTTTTGATTGCTCTTCTAGGGGTGAAATAAGAAAAGAGGCTGGGTTAATCAATGTACAGTGTTCGAACTGCAATTTCGGATTGTTCCACAGATAGATCTCATACTTATTTTGGAGGGACATTGTTAAGTGCTGGGTTTGAAGCCGCCCCAACATTGCCAATATCGAATGTGAACTGCACACTACAATTTCCTGCTGGAGTGTCAAATTTGCAGCCGATTGTAAACTATTGTGGATTGCAGTTAAGATTTGAGTGCAAAGAGGCTGTCCCCTAGCTATTGGATCTAATTTAGAGGAGTAATATGCAACTGGTCTATGTCTATCCCCATGCTTTTGAGTTAGTACAGAAGTGGCACAGTCAAATAGGATTGTACAATACAGCTGGAAAGGACGATTGTATAATTGTCTTCCCAATGCCGGGGCTTGCATCAATGATCTTTTTTAAGTTTTCAAAGGCCTCCTGTGCTCTTCACAAAGAGGAAGAGAAAAGAATGCATGTTGCAAGTCGACTATTGAAAATACTTTTGCTTCAGTCGGTAATTGGGTTAGGATATGGGCAGGGTTTGGCACTAGGGCATGAAGTGGTTCCACAACAGAATTGATTTCCCTTAGGTCTTGCACGACTCTATATTGGCCCTCCTTTCCCGGTTTTGGAATGGCAAGAATAGGGGTGTTACAAATTGATTGGCACTTCACCAATATTCCTTGTTCTGGCCACCCCAAATTAATTTGTCAATGCTGTTGATGGCCTGTAGTTTTAATGGATATTGTTGGATTGAAGGAAGTGTTACCCCTTTCTGGAGAGCTACATGGATGGGAATGATGTTCACGCATCCTACCTGAGCAGTGTCTTCCACCCACACTTGAGGGTCCACACACTCGTATGCCTCACTACCCAGATGATGACGTAAGCGAGTAACAACTTTCCTAGAGGCCTGATAAAATTCAACATATTGATTAGACAAATTTTGCTTTTGATAATTATTCGGGTCTGCCAATTAATTGCCTTTCTTACCATCATTCCTAGGTCTTTAGCTTTGGCCGGGAAATTCACCTTTCGGGTGATGTGAGGAGCAACTTCTTCAGGTCTTTTCCATAACTGTGCTGGTATTTTAGCATACTCGGCAGTTCCCTCTTTTCCTTCCACTAGTGCCAACACTTCTATCTCCCAATCCTGTCCCACATATGATTTAAAGAAGGTTTCCAGCTCTCTGTCCTTCCCACTCCTGTCCTAAGCCAGTGTGATGTGAAGTGGGGGGCTTTCGTCCAGATCTAAGGACCACCATTGAGGGGTCACTATGGAGTAACATTGTCGTACGGGAGCCCAGGGGGTCACTATTATGCCTCTATCACCACATTCTATTTTTAGTTGGAAAGCACAGAGTAGATCTCTCACCATCACGTTGCAATCTAATCCGGTAATTATCACAAATCTATGTTTGATTGCCTTTCCTCCATATACTACTTCGACTGGCTCAGAGATGGGATACTAGCAATCTTGTCCTTGAAACCCGGACAGGTTCTGAACTCTCTTGATTCTGGTAAATTATAAATTGATTGAAGAGATAACATGGATGCGCCTGTGTCTACCAGGAAGGTGCAGATTTTACCTTCAACCTGTAGAGACAACATAGGTTCTTCATCAGACTTGCATCCAGTCACTACTGGGTTTGCTAATCATAGGCGTGTGAATGGGTTATTCTGGGAAAAGGAGATCTGTCCCCTTGGCTCTTGATTTTCCTGCCAGTTCCCTCTGTGCTCTCTAGGATCCTGTTGATCCCTCCATTCTCTTTGATCTTGGAAATTTCTTCTGTGACCCCCCTCTTTCATTCCTTTCTTTATTTGGGCACCCTCTACTCCAGTGACCAACCCCTCTGCAACTATAACACTGGCCCATTCCTGATGGTGGTGGACGTGAATTCCTAATTTTAACACTTTCCCAATCTTCTAAATAATCATTGACATCCCCCTCATAACCAGTGCCAACCATCAGTAACCTCTAACTTTATTCCCCTTTTTAGAGTTGCTTCCTTACAACTTGCCATTCTTTCCACCACTATACTCGTTTCCTGTTCCTCGTAATAATTTTTCCACAATTCAATTAATTATTTTGCCTCTGCACTATCGCTGCATTGCCAGACAATCTGCTCAATGTATTTCAATCCCTTTACTGTATCTATGCCCCCTTTGGGCCATAATTTGTTCCCTAATTCTCTATTTAATACTGCGGAAAGAATTCTCAATCGGTCAGCATTTTGTGGAAATTCACTGCATATTTCTTGTAACGGACTTTCCGTGTCAGCGGTTATATCTTTATTTACATGGTTCCCCATTCTATTGGATGGAAGCAACTCTCAGCCTACTCGCACCTCTTAACAATTTACCCCTTTCTAATTTCTGAAACTACCAAAGTCGTTTTTAAACAATATTAAAAAATTAATGTGCTCCAGAAAACAACCAACCACAATCACACACGTTCCCGCAGCCCGTTTCCTATCCCCAACCATAACTAAGCACACGCAAATGAGCTCTAAACACTCATGAGCTCTAAGCAAAATCGAATACAGAAAATAAATTATTCCACTTATTATAAGGATGCCTAACCACATTCCTGTATAAACCATAAACATTTGTCTAATAGAGCATTAGTTAACTATACAGTCTCAAAATTAAATCGCAATATTCTCAATCCCTCCTCGTGGTGTGTTCGGTCAACGGAACAA
This sequence comes from Okamejei kenojei, assembly GCA_035221665.1. NCBI lineage: Eukaryota > Metazoa > Chordata > Chondrichthyes > Rajiformes > Rajidae > Okamejei > Okamejei kenojei. The sequence continues at coordinate 38,355,277 of CM069144.1, forward strand.
TCCCTCCCCGACACAGCGATCGAAAGAATACGAACCACGATCAAACCACTATGAATCGGATTCTAACGATACTACAATCCCGATTTAAACAGATACAAATATTCAATTCAAACACACTTTTAGTCCAATTATCTAACACCCAAAATTCCTTAAGCACTCACGCAGTCAATACAAGTAGCAGTCCGCGATCTTAACACACTCTAAATCTTAACACACTCTAAATCTTAACATCCTCTAAATATTTTTACATACAGAAAGTATTTATACAATTCGGATCCGATAAAGATGCTAACAAAAACTATGCTGGTTTTTTACGATTTACAATAATAATTTAACACACAAGCGCACAGTTTACAAACACTCGATCTTTGTTATCAATCAGTGAACCTCGCCCTCTGATACTGAAGATTTTCCCCTTCCTAGAGTACTCTTTGCTGAGGGGTACTACTTCTTAAATGGACTACTTTTCATCCCAAATGTTACTTTCCCCTGCTAAGAGTGGACTTCTATAGGGGGACCTCTATCCCTCCTTTTTTAAGTTCTACAGAATCCGGGTACTTTTCACCAAGTAAACCGGGTTTCCATCTCTCAGTTACTCTTCGCTATCAGGTACTAATCAACAATTGATCAGAGGGTTACTATTCACTGTTGGTCAGCCGCTATTCAAAATCGATCTCAAACATGCACAAACTCTGAAGTTCTATTTACACAAAATTTGAATTATACCGTACGGGCAGAACTTCAATTCTGTATTTGGAAATTTGATTCTGCAATCTAAACTCATTCTCGGACCAACTAGTTTTGGTGCGCACCACCCCACATACATGGGCTCTCTAATTCAAATGTAATTGCCCAGTGAAATCTCGAATGGACTAGAGTATTCCCAGCCAATCTATACTCTAGCCACCGAGCCCCGTGCCTTTACGAGATGCCCTCGTCCGTCCCTCCAGGGAGGGATTCAGTATCATCACACAGGCGTGGCTTCTAACCAACCAAGGTTTTACCTCTTCAAAAGGACTTCCTTTACACCTGCTTGGCATCGGGTGTCAGCTCTTTGCGCTGGCAGTCGATGCCGATTTTCGGAACGCACCTTTCCAATCAGCGCTCCCAGCAATGACAGGTCATATGCTTCACCGCTTAGCATGTAAACCAGACTTGTATTTCAATACCCCACCAATTGGATACCAAATCTGGGACAGGATGTGTGTTTGGCTCTCGTTAAGAAGCTGCAGTCTGCCAACTACAACCACGTTTTGGGCCTCTGACCCAGGAAAGGGCCTTAAACCCAACCCCAGCAGGGCCTCTAACCCCAGCCTGATTATGGGCCCCTAACCCAAAGGAGTGCTATCATCCCCCCCCCCCCCTCATGCTTGCTAGTCTCTGTTCTACAATCTCGTTGGGACCGTTTCCCAAGCCCGTGAATGATCGATCTGCTCCGATTAGCGAAGTGCTGAAAATCAATACAAAAACCGCACAGTGGCGCCGATTTCTGCACTCGCGATCGAGACAGCTCAACACCCTTAATCGCAAATTTGTGTTTGGGGATCCGTTGAGATCCCGGACGAGCCCCCAATGTAAATAGCTCGTTCTAAGCTTCCCCCAGTCTAGTTTCAGTCAATAAAATAGTGAGTCTAGCACTTGCGCATCTAAACTTTATTTTGGAAAAACACAATAACAGTTCCCCACTATTATACCTAACCACTGATGGTTCGATCCTTGTATCTGCTTGTCCAATCCCTCCGAGCCTCGTGCAAGCAGAGACATTCCAAAAGGTCATGCAGTCCCAAGCATTCTTCCAGAAGATCGACACAGGACCTCGTGGGAGCTTACTTATATAGGTCCCCGAACCTTGAGGGGCCGAACCATATGGGGGTGGTCTCTTTACAGTCCGATAACAGATAGTACATGATAGACATTTCCCTAACCCAATAATGCAGTGACTAATACAATGTATTTGAAAGAAAGTTCTAGAAGGAAATAAACATTGAAACATGTGCCCTGAGACTCAAACAGTTTCTCCAAGACTCAACAGTTCGACCAATCATCAATTAACACGATGACCATCTTGCAACATTATTTATACTATTTACATTGCCCCTGCAGCGATCCAATCGAAATGATGCATCTAGGGTTTGTTTGCAAAACTGCTATACATTTTATCAATTTCGGAGAAACAAGGAGAACACCTGGACCACTCACCATCCTGCATACCAGTCTGAGCCGAGACTGGCTGGCGCCATCCAAAGCCTGCAGATTTCAGCTGACAAGGGTTAAGCAATTCTGGCAAGTGCATGGATCCTCCATTTTATGGTGTTTTTAATGTGGCCAGTATTAACACATCCATATTGCCTCAGCAGATGAACCCTCCAGTATGTCTTCTCTGAGTGACTGTCTCCCTGATTAGTAGCACAACTCATCCACCTCTTTTGCCTCCTCTCGATTACATCTGAAACAATGAGACCCCAGAACAATGAGTTGCTAGTCGTGGCACTCTCGCAACTACATTTCCACAATGGCCAGAACATCATGGTTTAGAGATCGTACATTCTTCCTGTGACCTGCATGGGTTTTCTCCAGAAGCTCTGATTTTCTCCCATAGTCCATAGACATACAGGTTTGTAAGCTAATTGGCTTGGTAACATTGTAAACATTGTCCCTAGTGTGAGTAGGATAGTGTTAATAGTCCACAAAGGGCCTGTTTCCACACTGTATCTCTAAACCAAACTAAATTAAACTAAACTAATTAAATTAAACTAAACTAAATGCTTCGTTTTTAGTTTTGACCAAATTTACAACTTATCATCCAGAGTTCCCTTACCTTGCCATCTCTCCTCATTACTGAAATATGCTGGGCCTGAACTGATCACCTGGCCTCTAAATGACGCTCACATGTCCCATGTGGACTTACCCAATAACTCACAATTTACTCTTCCTAGCTCCTGCAGAATAATGATGTAATATGCCCTCCCCTAATTTACTGCTTTTGCTCCAAGGTCCAGACATATGCTTATTCATAACTATCTTAAAACCTAGAGTTTAGATCACATTTCCCATTGAAATGCCAGTCATCTCATCAGGCTCATTGCTCAATACAAGGTCCAGTACGGTTTCCCCTCATGTTGGACAACCCACCTTATAGATTCAAGAAAACCTCTTGGATGTATCTAGCAATTTCTAACTGTCTAATTCTCTTGCACATAGAAGTCCCAATCAATATTGTGGAAATTAACGTCACCCACAACTATTCTTTTATATCTTTCCATAATCTGACTACATATCTGTTCCTCTTTATCCCAGACGTTATTGGGAGGCTTATAGTATTATCTCATCGGAATGATTGCACCTTTCTTATTTCTGAGCTCTACCATATTGCCTCAGTGATGAATCCTCCACTATGTCCTCTCTAAGTGCCACTGACATTCTCCCTGATTAATGATGCAACTCATCAACCTCTTTCATCTCCCTCTCTGTCATGTCTGAAACATTAAAAGTCTGGACACTTCAGCCCATCAGTCACACAGTTAATTAACCTGTCCCTGCCTGGTCTTCCATTGAAGCATACTGATGATAAGCTTGTTAGTACCTCCACTTGCTGTCCGGCTGCTTTGGTTCCTTCCCCCTGTCCCTTGCCTTAAACTCTCTTAAGTAGCACTAGTGAACCTCTGTGCAAAGATATTAGTTCCCCTCCAGTTTGATGTGGCCCGTCTGCCTTGTACAGGTCTGACCTGCACTGGAAGAGAGCCCAATGATCCATACATTGGAACGCCACCTTCCTGCATCATGATTTGAACTGCACCTTTCTATTCCTTGCCACATGACATTGTAATCCTGAGATCATCTTCTTCTTTGGTTGGGGGGGGGAAGGAAAAGCTGAGAAGGGCAAGACAAAGCATGGCAGGTAATAGATGAACACGAGTGAATGTGGGGGGGTGGAAATGTGATAGGCAGATGGTTAGATATATGCCAGAGATTATTAAAAAGGTGTGAACCAAAAAGATTGAATAATTGCAAATTATTTGTTGAAGCACGAGGAAAATATATAGGTGGAGGGGGACGAGAAAAGTAAGTGCGAGTCTAGATGGGGTACAGGGAAAGGGGGGAAGAAAGGGATGGTGTAGGGGAGAATGGAGGGGAAGGGGTTGTTAGAGGTTACCTAACTTTGGAGAATTCAATGTTCATTCTGTTGGGTTGTAAGGTACCCAAACAGAATATGTGGTGCTGTTCCTCCAGTTTGTGTGAGGCCTCACCCAGGCAATGGAGGAGACCCAGGACAGATAGGTCAGTTTGAGAACTTTTACCTGCAAGCAAGCCCCTCTCAAAATGGCTGCTTCAAAATGGCTGCTTCAAAATAGCCACTCCACCAGGCCCAAAATCCTTTTTGTGGCTTGTGCAATTCACAGAGAGGCATTGCATTCTAACCTGTAAAAATCACTAGCAACATCTGGTGTTAGTTGGAGTTGCTTGTTATATCTTCAGAATATGCTCTGCCAATAATATCCTTCCAAATATCTAAAGAGGGCAAACCATCAAGGAAATTCTTACAAGAGTTGTACTGTAGCCACGAGAAAGTCTGTAAATAATTTAGACAAATTCTATTGAGGTTAATTCCGACTATTACACTGCTGGGGATGGATTTAACTATTTACTATTTGAAGGAAATGTTCCCCAGAAAGCCTGCCCGTGCTTGACTGTATTTATAATGATACAAGGAATTTGGAGCATGCCTAATTATATACATGGAGACTTGTGTAACCTAATCTGGTTATAGAAAACTGATGTGATAGTGTGCACTCGTTCTCCACTAAAGTCAGCATGGGGGTGCCATCTAATTTTTCACTCAATCCTTGAGGTGTTTCCCCAGAAAAATATGAGCATTATGGAACTACAAATAGACCAACCATCTTACTGATTCCATCTTATGTCGCTAAAGAACTCATGTGGATGCAGTATTGATATTACAGAATGAGCCCAATTCTCCTCCTCGTGAACTGGAGTGCCGGACAAAACCTGAAGGACTTTGTACTAATCTCAGGTATGGTGACAATGAAACCAAAGATCCTATAGCATTCAAAATAGACCGTAGTACAGTCATGGGCAGATTCATGGGTAATTTTTGGCCCCATTTCCGTAACCGACTTCCGTCTCCGCACCAAAGATCCCATAGCGGAGCAAAGATATAGTGCGGAGAGGGAAGCCGGTTACGGAAACATCGTCATAAAAATCAAAGTTCTTTGGTAAAAATCTTCTCCTCATTTTCAGAATTATAATTTATTAACACAAACTGTCCCCCCGCAACGTTGATTACACTGCGAGAGGGATACCCAAAGTCGGGTCGGGTTACTGAAATGGATGAAAAAAAGGCCCACGTTCTGCTCCTTTGAGTACTGCACGTCAGCCCATTGCATTTAGCAGGAGTGGTCTCTCTTGCTCCGCTATAGGATCTTTGAATGAGACTGCCAGATTGGTATAAAACCAATTAGTGCATGAAAGAAGGAAATGCAACACCTTTACCTGGTCCAGTCCAAACATAATCTCAGACACACCGATGTGGGCAGTTATTGGCAATGGGTAATTATGGGCAATCGTGGGTGCTCAGAATAGTCAGAAACTGCAAATCCTATGAATGGGACAGAGGAACATTCAATACAAGCACCAGACTCGGACTGCTTTCATTATTCAACAACTGTGCCGTTCATTCCCAATACTTACGAGAGTAATGCATATCCTGCACCCCACAAATGGAGATAATTATTTTTTCTGGGGTAATCAAGGCTTAAATTATTTATAATGTAACATTAATACTTATTGGTGAAGTCTTGGAGATGTGGCCTAAATACCTATTTGGTTGCTATTTTTACTGTCAAAGCTGCATTAGGGTGTTTGATATCATATAAATTGGTTTGAGGTTCTTCCAAGATGTGGGAATTTGCATTGTGCTTCAAAAGAAGGAGTCTCAAGGCATTTGACATGTGATTACACAAGCCACTTTTCACTGTGGTTGACCAAAGAAATTGGCCTATAAGGGCAAGAGCAGCAGCAGAAGGATGGCTGGACACAAAAAGCTGGAGTAACTCAACGGGTCAGACAGCATCTCTGGAGAACAGGAATAGTTAATGTTTGGCTAAAAGATGACTAAATGTTCCCATCAAACTGCAGGGCTTATCGAAACAACAGTAATTAATGATATGACCTCTGGGTGCTTCTCCATCACCTCTGAACTTGAATCACTGCAACCCCACTTCCCTGCATCACATTTACACCTGTGAAGGAACAGTTCCAGTTGAGAATGCTTTATTCCTACAAATAGTTTCTTCAGTGTTCTAACAAACAGTTTGAGAGCAGAGCACGCTGTTTCACAGTTCTTTTTATCAGTTCATCAATTTGGTATGTGCAATTAGAAGATTCATCATGAGATAAATCTTATCTAGTCTAGAAACCCGGGTTCAATCCCGACTACGGATGCTGTCTGTACAGTGTTTGTACGTTCTCCCCTTGACCGCGTGGGTTTTCTCCAAGATCTTCGGTTTCCTCCCACATTCCAAAGATGTACAGGTGTGTAGGTTTGGTGAATTGGTTTGGTGAATGTGTAAATTGTCCCTGGTAAGTGTAGGATAGTGTTAATGTGCGGGGATCGCTGGTCGGTGTGGGCTCAGTGGGCTGAAGGGCCTGTTTCTATAAAACTAAAACTAAAAGATTATAACTCTCCATATCGCCTCACATTATTTTAAAATATATTATTATTTCATAAAATACTAATGTTATCTTAAACATCTCCCAGGATTATCCTGGATTTTAATAAATTAATAAGCTCTTGGGTTTTGTGACGTGACAATTCAGAACATTTAAATTGTAATGTGTCAGATTATTCCATTAAACCAGCCATGAAGCAACAATTCCTATCTGATAATGCATATTAGAGAGACGTGCGCTATAGTGAATCTGCTGCTTCATCTCGGCATGGACTGAGGAGGGGGTAAAATGGCAATCGAGATTATTTCCAGATTTTTTTAATTCCAGGTTATTTACCTAGTTGAATCGGAATTACACAGCTGACATGGGATTTAAACATGGCATTTGCAGATGGTCTTTCAATATCAGGGAGCTGGACAGAAACACTCTGCTTGTACTAATTAAATGTGATCAATTGTTCAATAATTTCACTCTTAACATAGATCATAGAACAGAAAACAGCACAGGAACGGGCCCTGTGGCTCACAATGTTTGTGCCAAGTTGAACTGATCTCATCTGCCGGTACATGATCCATATCTTACTATACCTTACACTTCCATGCGCCTATCTAAAAGCCTCTTAAATGCTTCTTTCAAATCTGCCTCCAACACCACCCCTGGCAATGTGTTCAAGGTTCCTACCACTCTCAGTGTAAGAAACTAGCTCCAATGCTGCAATGGAACAAATCCAGTGGTCCGAAAATATAACTGTCAAATACAATCAAATAACTTTAAATAACTTTTTTATTGATGTGATCAATAGTTGGGCGGTACTGCTAAGGCCAGCAGTTGTTGCTTATCCCTCATCACCCTTGAGGTGGTGGGGGTGAAACGTGCTTCAGGAACTGCTGCTGCCCACGTGATGGACAACTTGAGAGATCTCCAGACATTGACCAAACAACAATGAAGTGTCAAACATCTATTTTCCATTGCATGTGAAGAGTCCTAACTGGTGGTGGTTTTCCCAAATGCGTGCTCCTTCTGTGCTTTGAGTTGACAAGGTAGTGATTTGGGAATTGATAGACTTTTGGTGAGTTGTTGCAGAGTATTTTGCAACTGGTAAATATTAAAATCAAGATGTATGATTGGTTAAGGGAGTGAATATTTTGGGTGCTGGATGGGATCCCAATCAAGTTGTGCAAGAAATTGGATAGGCCACAGTTGATGTGTTCAGTATAAAGAAGGAACTGTAGTTTCCAAGCTGTATCTAAATGAAACTAAAGTGTTAGCTCTTCCAATCTCTCCTCTGACGCTGCCTGACCTGCTGAATAATCCCAGCATTCGGTTTTATTTCAAATTAACACCACCAATGGTATTCAGTTTTTGGAGGTAAAAGAGAGGTCCCTACCCAAAATGGTCGGCCATTTCCCTCACAGTTGAGTTCTCCTAGCACTTTTTATTGTTTTCAGACTTTGAGTTAGTGCGAGAAGGACAGTGAAGACGTGTCAGCAGCAGGGAATGGTACATTTTTGGGAATAATTTCAAGATGGCAGGCTTTGAAAGAAAACTACGTGGCTGGAATTGTTGTTGGCAATAGAATTATCCTGACTTTGCAGAATGATTTTCCGCCCTCAAAGCTGCAAATATAAACCATCAGATACCAGATGTGGATTGCTGTCTGAGATTGATAATGAGTCCATAAAAGGCAATGTAAAGAAATAAAAAGTCAATCAAAGCTAAGACTCTTTTAGACAGAAAAGTAATTTCCATAACCACAAGACTCGAAATAGAATCTTTTTAAAATTTATTTTATAAAAGAATCTTGTTTTAATTAGAGACTGTTGCCTATCCCAAACATTTCACTTTGACAACTGCAACTAAGCAGGTGGCTCATGAAGTACTGATTATTTCCTATAAACTCATGCACCCTTGAGGCACCAGTAATTCCTTTGGCACTTCCATGTAAAACGGTATACCGACTAGACCATTCACAACTATAATATTTTCATTGTTTGAGCTTCAAATTTTGGGGCATTAGCATGTCAGATGACCTGTCCTGCACCCAGCACACAGATGTAACCAGAAAGTAAGCATACCAACACTTTCTCAGAAGTTTAAACAGATTTGGCATGTCACTGAAGATTCACCCAGAAAGTTGTGAATATGAAAACCTTTTCACCAAGTGAATCTGTGGAATTCTCTGCTACAGGGGGCAGTGGAGGCCAATTCACTGGATGTTTTTAAGAGAGAGTTAGATTTAGCTCTTAGGGGTAATGGAATCAAGGGATATGGGGAGCAAGCGGGAACAGGGTACTGATTTTGGATGATCAGCCATGATCATATTGAATGGCTCGAAGGACCGAATGGCCTACTCCTGCGCCTATTTTCTATATTTCTATGTTTCCAACTATCTCTACAGATGCATTATAGAATATATCCAGTATGATTGCATCACGGCTTGGTACAACAATTCTTACACACAGGAACATAAGAGGCAGCAGGAAGCAAAGGACCACCCGATCGTTCATGGGCACATCGGAAGCATCTATGTGAGCCGCTGCCTTATAAAGGCAGCATCAATCTTCAGGTATCCTCACCATTTAGGCTATGCCCACTTCTCTCTGCAAATGTTTGGCAGGAGGTACAGGAGCCTGAAGACCCGGACCACCAGGTTCAGTAAGTGCTAATTGTGTAAAACTAACCAAGCTGCATAACCCTAATCCTGCCTCTGCAAAGGAACATTATGGACCATCTCTCGCACGACAGTGGACTTGTTTTCTGATTGTATTTTGCACATATCTTGTATTTTGCAGTCTTGCTCTTGTCTTGCAATGAAACGGAGTGAAGGACATAATGTAGTTCATGCCCACACACAGAGGAGATGCAGAAGAGCTGCTAAAGGGTCTGATTACCAACATTTATCTGCCAAGAGAGGGCACCTCACTCAAAATATTTATAAAATAACCAGCTATACCATAAAAGTAGTGGAAATCTAAAAGGCCTGTGCCACTTTCACGACCTAATTCACGACCTCTGCCGAGTTTGCCCTTGACTCGTACTCGCAGCATGGTCGTCACGAGATCGTAGGAGGTCGTGATGCTAGTCGTAGGTACTCGTGGCATCAAGTAGGTCGGAGCGTTTTTCTAGCATGATGAAAAATGTCCACAAGTAAAAAAGGTTGTGAATTAGGTCGTGAAAGTGGGACAGGCCCTTAACTATGCTGAAAATCAGAAAAAATGGCCTGCAGTTGTTGGAAATCTAAAAGAAAAAAACCCAGAAAATGCCAGCAACACTCTGCAGGTAGATAGCATCTGTGGAGAGTAAATATCTGGGATCCTTTGTCAGTACCTGGAAAGAGAGAAAATAGGTTAGTTTTCAATAGCAGGCAAGTGTTGAGTAGAATTAAGGGAATATCTGACAGGGTGAGGTCAAATGCATGAAATGGTGGCAACTAGAAACACATGATGCTTCTTTGGCTATGAGGTGTTACAGAAAGCAGGGCTTGGGGACATGCCGAGCAGGTAAGGCTGTACTAATAGAGAGAGGAAATAACCAAAGTTCATTAAACAAGCCAAAGTCACAGGTGGATGTTAGGCAGAAATGGCCAATTGTAATACGAACAGAAAGAAGACCTTAGCTAACATTAGAGAATTTGATGTGGAACACAAAGTGTTGGAGCATCTCAGTGATATCACTTTGTCCAGCTCTTAACTCTTTTCCAGCTTTCTCTCCTCTACTACAATCAATCAAGAAGAGTTCCATCTCGATATGTTGCCTATCCATATCCTCCAGAGATTCAGCCTGACCTGCCAAGTTACTCCAGAACTTTGTGGTCTATGCAAAATTCTAACATCTGTCGTTGCTTTGTGCCTACATTCGAGAATTTCAATATTGAGTCCTCCTGGCTGAAACTGCAAGACAGAAGAGGAGGTGTTGTTCCTCAAGCTCGCATTGGGCCTTATGATAACAGTCCGCACCTCAGAGTGGCAGTGGGACAGTGAATTAAAGTGGCAGGTAACTGCAGCTCCATGTAACTCCAGCAGATCAAACACAAGTGCTCCACAAAGTGATTACACAATATGCATTTGGTTTCTCCATTGTCGAGGAGGACACATTAGTGCAGCCACTGGTTGCAGCACACTAGACTGGAAAAACAGAATTACTGTTTCACCTAGAGAAACTATTTGGGTCTCTGGATAGTGGGAAGGGAAGAGGGAAGGACTTCTCGGCTTTATTACAGCTATACAAAACATTGGTTAGACCGCATTTGAAAACGGGACCCTAGAATGTTGGAGAGAACGTGAGTTTGGCATCTGGTGACTCCAGATACTGATCCATCAAGTTTTCCGAACAACTTGATAGTGTGTTATTGGAGTATGACTGTACTCCCTTTGATTATCCTCCACCTTCGTTGTTATTGCTCTTTTTCCCAATTCTGATGAAGGATCAGAGAGAACCGCAAATGTTTCGAACTGACCAGAGGAAGACAGAACGTGCATTCTGTCCAGAGGGAAATGGAGTGTCAGTGGGAACAGACGATGCAGATCTCCACCTTCCTTCTCTGTTTCCAGGAATGGACAGTGTGAGCGTTCCTGCCCTGTGCTCATATCACGGTCCTCACCCACGGAGAGAAGAAAATGGCAGGGCAATATAAACATGACCTTCTTCAAGCAAGCTGATGCCTGACTATGGTAATTACAGAGGGGCCTCCTTCTGTCTACTGCAGGGAACATCATCATCAGGGAACAACCAGTGGATGAAGAGTTGTTGAGGATTCACCTGTCCAGAGGCGGGCTGGATATGACCACCACACTGTGGCAAATCCAAGAAAAACAAAGGCAGCAGCAAACCCCGCCACTCTACTGACCTCTTTGAGACCCTACTGCAGCCTTTGGCATGAGGGGAATATGGAACACCCTGTTCTATTGGAAAATGTTGACATGATGAAGCTCTCTTCAAATTTGGCTACCCACAGACATTAATTTCCATTTTATGTTTGTTTCCCAGCATTGTATGACCCAAAAACAGTTGGCCCATTGGATCTATGCTAGCTCTCATCAGTTACATTCTCTGTTGCCTTGTCACTTGCTCTCTCACAGGTCTAGCAATGTCCTTTGAACTGACACGAACTCCACACGTGCAGTAATGGAGAATAGGATTGAGCGTTGAGAAAGCAGCACAATTTTTCATGCCACCATATGTTCCAGGAATCCAACAGTCCGGAAACACACATGTTACCAGGGAAAATGCAAAATCACTGTGTTACTGGGGCAAGGCAGTAGAATAATTCCCCAGTATTACGGAGAATGGGGAGACCTGGAGTTCCCATGTTACCAGGTACAGATAATATGGGATTTGCATTGCATCTGGGTACAGACAGCACGGATGTCTCACTGTTACAGAAACGGAGATTGGTGGAGTTCCCCTTATAATAGGTATGGTGTTTTGGAAATGTTGCAAAGAATATGGTATTTAGGAATAGTTGCAGTTTGGTTGAGTGGGTGATTTGAATTAACGTTCTTTGGGTCTGCAAGCGTGGCTTCAACTCATTGAGTTCCAAGCTCATGTACCCACGCACAAGCCAGTTTTGGGAATAAGCAAAGTTCATTTGAAGGTGATTTACAGACTAATATGTCTTTGTCAGACTGCAGAGGACAGCAGGTCAAACACCAGTTTAAAAGCACTGGACCAGAGGTTTATCATTCTTTCTGCAGATGTAGATCCACACATTTACTTCTAGTCCATCTTTCATGTAATCTGCTAATCTACAATGCTGATTATTCTTCGACTTTCTGTTGTGCTCTGACTAAGATGATCTTCAGTAAATGTGTCCCTATCAGGTCAATGGACACTTTCCTCGGGGAAACATTGATTCCCAAGGGACAAGTACCATCAACCTTACTCTGGTGTTAAGGGGAGAAGCAGATCATATCTGGAATATCTCTTGGCTTTGGAAGGAAGAGTCTTGTCAGCCTTTGGAGTGACATTACAGCTGCACCATGCCTTGTAACCAAGGGGTGGTTCAGACTCGTAACCAGATCCTTCCCCTAGAGATTGGAAATCTATCAGGTCTTCATGGCCAAAAGAGAGAGTTATACGCTGGCTGATTCCTCAAGCAGGAAGCTGAATTGGCAGAAACTGACAACAGTGATAAAAATTAGCTTTCAATTGAGCTGTGAAATAGGCAGAATTTACCGACTTGGCTTTAAAAGCTCATGCCGTCTGTCATCTGATTTCTGCTCTCCCACTTGTCTCATTTCCCGAAATCATCTCTCCTTGTTCAAATCCAGTCGCAAAGGCAACCCTCCCTTAGCCAATTGCACTCTTTCTATGAAAAATTAAAACAAATATTACAGATGGTGGAAATCTGAAATAAACAAAATGATGGTGCTGGAGACACACTGAAGCAAAATCTGTGGAAAGTGAAACAGAGCAAATTTTAGTTTAGTTTAGAGGTTCAGCATGGAAACAGACCCTTCAGCCCACAAAGTCCACAACAAGAATCGATCACCATTCCCATTAGTTCCATGTTACCCCACTCTCTCATCCAGTCCCTGCACATTGTAGGCAATTTTATTGGGGTCAATTAACCTAGAAACCTATATGTCTTTTTAATGTTGGGAGAAACTGGAGTGCCTGGAGGAAATGCACATGGTCACAGGGGGAACATGCAAACGCCACATAGATGGCACCCGAGTTCAGGATCGAACCCAGGTCTGGTGCTGTGAGGCAGCAGCTCTACCAGGTGTGCCACTGTGCTGCCCTAATGTTTCAGGTCAAAGTTGCTTCGTCAGAACATTCATTATGACAATTGTTGACGATACTAAACATGGGTTAAGTATTTCAGCTTCTTTTAAATGTTCACAGATGATAACAAATAAATATGACCTTGCAGAGTTTCTGGTGTGGATTCCTTTAGCTGTGCACCTATCAAGTTCAGTTTATTATTGGATTATCTGCAATTTGACATCTAAGCCATATTATCTTTCCTGAGAAAAAGGAAAAGGTGTTTAAAGGGATTTGGAAGGATAATGTTTAGAAGGATTAAGCTGCTCAAGTAGGGGTGAAAGGAAGGACGCTCTAATGAAGCATTTTTCCGTGATCTCAAGGTTTCCCAATAAATTTACAAGTACAGCGATTCACTGGAACTGCAGTTGCCTTGTATTGTGAGCCATAGGCAACAAACTTGCATCCATCAACATCCTAGTGAGGGAATATGTTCATCACCAGATAGATATTTTGGTTGATATTGGTTGACGGGTGAACACGAGAGTCAAGAGTGTTTTATCATGAAAGATTGAATTGTAGGCTGAAATCCCTAGAATGGGATTTAAAAATCCACATCACTAATGCTTCTATCTCCTGAGGCAGAGTAAGGACAACAAGGCAATGAAAACTAAACAAACTGCAGCTGCTGGAAACCTGAAACAGAAAGAGAATATGCTGGTTGAATGATACTTCCTAACTTTAGTTTTCCTTGGCAAATCATCTCAAGGAAGCCTCTGACAGTGCAATAAATTATCATGCATGGAAATTCGACTTGCTTCCTGCCTGTCTCGCCCTCTCTTTCATGTGTGGGGTGCTGTTTTTCTTTTAATTTTTGCCTTACTTTCTTGGTGCCTTTATGTTCTTAGTTTAAATTGTTCGTGATGCTGCTTACATTCTTTGGTTTCACTTGGAATCTTGTTTGATATCATTTGTTTAAACAATCTCATCTCAGATATAACTTTTCTTTGAAGCAATCGGGGATGAAAATCATTTAAATCTCTTACCAGTGTGAACACAAAGCATAGAGCAGTATGCACAGGAACAGGCCCTTCAGCCCACATTGCCTGTGTTGAACACAATGCACCAGTTTGCTTCCACATCCTACAGGCATGCTGGCTGGTGGATTAATTGGCAGCTGTACCTAACATATATAGGTGAGTGGTAGAATCTGAGGGAGATGATGTGAATGAGGGGAGAATAAAATGGTATGAGTATAAATGGGTGGTTGATGAGCAGCACAGACTCCATGGGCCTGTTTCTGTGCTGTCTGGCTATGACTACATAATCAGAAGATTTCTTTGACCACAAGAAGGTCATTTGCACCATTGCAAAGTTACCGATGACAGCTCTTCAACGCAGCTTTTTCTTCTCTTTGTTCTGTTTTTGATCTACAGCCTTTTATATTCTCCCTTTCAAACAGATATCCAATTCCTTTACAAGTTATGTAACCCATGTTCTGTAACCTTTGTGTAAAAAGTTTCCCCTTGCTTTTGCTTGTGATCATCGTAACTCCATGTCTCCTGTTTGGCGAATGTTCATTTACTTCACTGAACCCAAATCCCCTTGATACGTTCCCATACCTTGCTCTGGAACACAACTCCATCACTGAACATCAGGATATTGCCTCCAAGACAATTAGGGACCTAATTTCCTCAGATGTTTCCAGCTTCATTGTACCCCAAGCATCAGCTCACTTTTACCTCCTCTCCAAGATCCACAGGTAGGACTCTCCACCTGACTGAATCTACTTATCTCATCCTTTCCCTCAACTCTACAGTCTAGATTAAGGGTCTCAACCCTCACTGTCTCAAACCTAAGTTGATTTCCTTCCACAGATGCTGCGTGATCCATTAAGTTAGTTCCTCCAGCTGCACTCTTTATTTGTGCTGAAGGGATTGTTCCCTGAACAAGTCTTTAGTTCAATCTTCCATTGCTATCAATAACCACACAAGACAGCAAGACATTGCAGAGAGTTGTGAACGCAGCCCAGTACATCACACAAACCAGGCTCCTCCTCATCAACTCTTTCTATGTTCTTTCTTCGGAAAGCAGTCAATATATTCAAGAGGCACTCTCATCTGTCTTCTCTCCTCTGCCGCTGGGCAGAAGATACAAAAACCTGAAAGTACGCACCACCAGATTCAGGAACTGCTTCTTCTGCGGGATAGAATTTATTCACATTTGGATAAGAATGGGTTAATTAGGAACAGTCAGCATGGCTTTGTACAAGGCAGGTCATGTCTTAATAACTTGATTGAGGTTTTTGAGGAGGTGATGAAGATGATCAATGAGGGTAGGGCAGTGAATGGTGTCTACATGGATTTTAGTAAGACATCTGATAAAGTCCCCCATGGTAGGCTGTTCCACCAGATTAAGGTGCATGGGATTAACAGTGTCTTGGCTGTATGGATTTAGAACTGTCTTACTGTCTTACTGATAGAAGACAGTGGATTGTGGGAAAAGGTCAATATACAGGCTGGAGGACTGTGACCAGTGGAGTTCCGCAGAGATCTGTACTGGGACCTCTGCTGTTTGTGATATATATAAATGACTTGAATATAGACATAGACAGGTTGGTTAGTAACTTTGCAGATGACACAAAGATTGCTGGTGTCGTGGATTGTGAGGAAGGCTGTCAAGGTATATAGCAGGATATAAATCAGCTACAGAAATGAGAAGAGAAATGCAGATGGGATTTAATCTGGGCATCTGTGAGGTGCTGCACTTTGGGAGGCGAAATGTAAATTGAAAATATACAATAATAGCCTGACCCTTAACACCATAGATGTACAGAGGGATTTTAGTTTCCAAGTGCATAACTTCTGAAAGTGACAACACAACTAGATAAAGTGGTAAAGTAGATGGAGTGTTTGCTTTTATGGATCAGGGCATTGAGTATAGCCAGCATCGGTCGAGTTCTCCACAGCTGCTGATACAAACTGCAGCCCCCGACTTCACGCCGCTACAGCCCGCAGGTGCTCCTCGGACTGGCGGCAAATCCACCCGGAAGTCGGGCAGGTCCGCTGACTCGGCTGAGTCCGGACTGGAGGACACCCCGCCCGCGGGAAGCGACAGCAGTCGACTATCCCGCATGGAGCGGATGGTGGAGCAGTTGCTCCAACGTGACCTGCTACAGCAGGGGTATGGTCACAGTGGGTCTCCTCGCAGACCCATGGCAGCACCCTTTACAGGGCTGCCAAATGTCTCACCCTCCTCGCAGGGGAGCATTAGGAGTCGGGACTGGGCTGACTCTGAAGAGGGGATTGTGGCGGAAGAAACACCAATGCTAGGGGTGCCAGAAGAGGAGCTACTGGGCATGGTATCTAAATTTGCGATGCCTACCCAAAAAGGGCTGCTATTGCCACCGTTGGCAGCTAGTATTATCTACATGGCAACAAATCAACTTCAGGAACAGGCCATTAATGACACTGCAGCCAAATACCTAGCTCCTGGGAATTGTGTCTCCCTCAACGTGCCTGCAGTCAACAACCCCATCTGGGGTAACATGAGTCCTGGCATTAGGAGTCAGGAAGTAAAACTCCAGAAAATCCTAAAACTACTGGCTGCTGGAATTACGGCCGTTGCCAGGTCAGTGGATGGAGTGAAAATGCCGGAAGAGCTACAGGATGCTCTGGCACTCCTCTGTAACACCCAGTTTGAGATTAACTGTTACAGAAAGAGTGTCATCCGGCCTGCACTGAACCCCAAGTTCGCGGGGTTGTGCAGACCCAGCAGTGCACAGCCGCCTACACTACTATTTGGGGGCAACCTGCCTAAGCAGGTAAAAGACCTCGATGAAGAGGCAAAGGCAATAGGCATGATAAAAGTGCCGGCTGCCACCAAGTCCTCATACCAGTGGCGACAGCACCCCTATGCATCCTCCAGCAGATCACGCTACCACAGCGACAGAACACCTGCTGGTGAAACCTCGAAGGCCGTCCAACCTGCTCAACGGTCATTTTTAGACCATGGCCCAGCACGGCCTTCCTGGAAGATGCGCCACCCCCACACCACAGCGCCTCCACCTCCAGGAAACAAGGACAGAGGAAACCAATGCAGCACCGCCGGTAACCATGGAGGTAGGTGGGTCTGGTTGTCTCAGGAACATTGTGTGTTTAAATTCATCACGGATTGGGGGACGGTTGCACTGGTTTCGGGATGCATGGAGTTCTATAACTTCTGATCCTTTCATTCTGCAAAGTATTCAAGGATACAAAATAGAATTTGTTCACAAACGTCCCCTTCCTGTTCAGCATGCACCTAGTCGAAAGTTTGTACTTTCACAGAAAGAAAAGACAGAAGGTCATGCTGAACTCTTAAGACTATATACGAAAGGGGTAATTGAGAAAACCAAAAGTGAGCCTCATGAGTTTGTATCGAACATCTTCACTAAAAGTAAAAAAGACGGCGGATGCCGCATCATTATTGATTTGACACAACTGAATACTTTCGTACAGTATGCCCACTTCAAAATGGAAATCTTTGTTACTGCCAAACACATAGTTTCCAAGAGATACTTCATGGCTTGCATCGACCTAAAATATGTATACTATTCAGTACCAATAGACAAAGATCATTGCAGATATTCGAAATTTGCCTGGATGGGGCAGCTCTGGCAGTATAAAGTGCTGCCTAATGGATTAATATCAGCACCCAGACTGTTTACCAAATTATTGAAACCAGCTTTAGTGTGTCTCAGAAAACAAAAACATATTGTTATGGCATACCTCGATGATATTTTAATAGTAAGATTAAACGAGAACTTACCAGTTCGAAGTTTGATCTTTATTTTATGAGGAGTAACGATGAGGGATTACGTGAAGAAGCCCCGCCTGGCGCTGGAACGGCATACTTCAAAGCAGCGGCATGAAAAACACAGACCACAATAGCCGGAGTAAGACAGTAAGGCTCATCATAGATTTAGAACTACCAGATGATCATTTATTTTATGAGGGTGTGGAGTGGAGGGCACGTAATCCCTCATCGTTACTCCTCATAAAATAAAGATCAAACTTCAAACTGGTAAGTTCTCGTTTAATCTTACTATTTTACTTCGGAGTCACGTGAGTGACTACGTGAAGATTTTGAAGCTTCTGTGTTTTTCATGTCGTAGAATTCTTCCATACGACAGTCCGGCTAGGTCAACACATATATGAGAAAAACCAGACTAGTTTTAGTTCTTTCCATAAATCTTTTAATAATAAAAGAACATATAATAACCCTCTTTTTACACTTGAGGGAACCATTACAAAGTGATAAAATATATAAGTGATAACATAATTGATAATATCAATCAATAGTGAAACAAAGCAGGTGATTATAGTGAACCCAACACCGCGTGTCCAAAGCCTGTCATTGTGTGAACAGGTTTATTGTAGAACTTTGAAAAAGTTTCTTCTTTACACCACCCTGCGGTTTCTAAAATATGTTCGAGTGGTACGTCCTGTAACTTCGCCGCAGATGTAGCTGCTGCCCTGGTGGAGTGAGATTTGAACACATCAGTGTCTACTCCTGCTAAAAGTAACACCTGTTTTAACCACCTTGAGATTGTTTGCACTGAAGCTTTTGTGTGTGGTTTCTTATGCGTAATCATTAATGTTTTTCATCTCCTCGAAGAGTTTTGGTAACTTTTACATAATGATTCAAATGTTTAACTACACACAACGTTGGATCAATGGGATAAGCTTGAAATATTACCTTCGCTCCAGTTCTCCCTGGTCTGCTTTGTTTGATCAGATCGTAAACATAGAACACAATGTTATCTGCAGTCACATGCATACAGTCTAAACGTAACATTTGTAATGTTTGCACCCTTTGAGCTGAAACCAATGCCATTAACATTACTAATTTAAATGTTAACTTTTCCAATGACAAAACTTCGATTGGAGTCCATTGCCTAAGTAAGGTAAGTACAATGCTAACATCCCAAATTTCTGTATATCTTGGTTTGGGTGGATTTTTGTTAAAGATTCCTTTCATAAATCTGGATATTAATGGATGTGATCCAATTGATTTCTGGTCAGAGATTTGTCCTAAATAAGATGATAAGGCACTACTTGCACTATTAATGGCACTGTAACTTAAGTGTTGTTCAAAATGCAACTCGGCAAGGAACTCTACTGTGAACATTGTTTGCAATATACTGTAAAGAACATACTGTGAACATTGTTTGCAATGTTCACAGTATGATAGGATATATTTGACTGTCTGCAAAAATGTTCCCATTTCTTTATATGTGTCATATATTGTCTCTGAGTGCTATCTCGCCATGATGCGACTATAATATCCATAGTTCTATCCGACAATCCAAGTTCCTGTAGTGGTCTGGTCAAAACCTGCAGATTAACAAATTCATATAAGCATGTAATGGATGCATTTCTTTGGTTACTGGTTTTATCAATAAATCACTGCTGCTAGGAATTGACATATATGGTTCTTTAATCATGTTTAACATCAATGGGAACCATGGTTGTGTCGGCCAATTTGGAATTACCAATAATCCTGTGGCAGAATCTTGTTCTATTTTCTTCAGACATTGCTGAACCAGAGCAAATGGCGGAAAAGCATAAAAGAACATATTCCCCCAGTTTAGTGAAAAAGCATCTACTGCTACTGCGTCTGGATCTGGTTCCCAAGACACATATTTAGGCAATTGATGATTTAGTCTTGATGCAAACAGATCAATGTCTGGTAACCCATATTGAGTCACAATTTTACTGAAAATTACTGGGTTCAACATCCATTCTGTGTTGTCTTTAAACATCCTTGATCTATGTCTGCCACCACATTGTCTTTACCTGGGATGTAATTTGCCGAAATCCAAATTTGGTGGTTAGTACACCATTGCCATATCTGATTGACCAAACAATCACATGATACTGATCTGACTCCACCCATGTGATTAATATATGCAACAGCTGTTTTATTGTCTAATTGTATCAGTACATGCAGATTCTTTTTTGTAGAACAATATGCCTTCAACCCATAAAATGCACCCAATAATTCTAAATAGTTAATACCATATGTTTGGAGAAACATTTCCTCTTGGACAGTCCATCTGCCCCCACAGCTGGTGAATGAATCTGTCGCCCCCCCATCCGAGAGCACTAGCATCTGTTTGTAAAATTACTTCAGGCTGTTGTATCAGAATGTTTTTAGCAGCTTGTGGGACATTTTCAATCCACCATTGTAATTCCAATAAAGCTTATTTTGTTAATTGCATAGGCCTATCAAAATGGCCTGCTCTCTTTTTTAGAGCTCTTATTTTGTCCCTTTGAAGGTTTTGGTAATGTAATGGACCAAATTCTACTGCAGGAAATGCTGCTACTAATTTACCAATAACCTTTGCTACTTCTCGGATGGAGGGATAAGGTTTGTGAATGTGGACCCCTACAGGTCACTAAAATATCATCAATCTTATCTGTTGGCAAAGTTACTAACATAGTAACTGAGTTAATCACAAACCCCAAATAGTTAATTGACTGTGCTGGCTGCAGCTGGGACTTAATTGGATGAATCAAGAAACCTAACTTCTCAAATAAAGTTTTAGTTGCTGAAACTGATTTTTCAGCTGATTCCTGATTACTATTGATGATTAAAATGTCATCCAGATAAGCCATAATGATGTGCTTTTGTGCTCTTAATTGTGCTAAAGCTGGTTTCAACAGCTTTGTAAAGAGCCTGGGAGCTGAACTTAACCCATTTGGTAAAGCTTTGAATTGCCACAGCTGTCCCAGCCAATTAAATTTTAAATACCTTCGAAAGAACTGATGTATTGGTACTGAATAGTACGCATCCTTTAAATCAATTGTAGCCATATAACAACCTGCTGATATCAAATGTCTTGCCGTGTTAAATGTTTCCATTTTAAAATGTTTATATTCGACAAATTTATTAAGATTTGTATGGTCCAGAATAATTCTGCAACCACCATCTTTTTTATTTCTTGGAAATATATTTGACACAAATTGATGCTCATGTTCAACAGTTTTTTCAATAACACCTTTTTTAAACAATTTGTCAATTTCCACATGAATTTCTGCCTCTTCAATTGCAGAAAACATGAAACCATAAGCAGGTTTATTTTGTACCGGAGAATTAACACCTTCTTTGAATGTAATAGTAGGTCCTGAAACTGTTTGTAAAATAAACCGATCAGATGTGATGGCAAGCCATTCATCATAAAACATTTGTAATCTCCCTCCAACTGGAGATTTGTCCACAGTTTCTTTAAGCATAGAATACATTTTTTGGACCTCTCCATATGAACGTGGTGGTCTCCTTCTCCCCGTATACGGGTGAACATTAGGCTGTGTCGGATGATAATATTTTCTTATCATACTCCTGCCTCTGTTTCCAAAATCAAATCCCCTTCTTGACGAAAAATACCCTTTTTGTCCAAAGACGAAAGGTCTCATGTGGCTAATAGATTTAGCCTCTTCATCCATTTCTCTTATTTGTTTAGGCAGGTTTTCTCCAAATAGATAACCAGGAGCTTGAACACCACTTGATCGACACAGACCTGCAAACCTTGGATGAAATATGGGCCGAATCGCAATTTTCCTCATACAAGACTAACTACATACAACTACAGAATCTTGAAGTTGGTGAGATACCATATAATTAATACTGGCAGCTAGGTTTTCTTCCATAGCCTCACCACTTCTTCAGGTATAGCAAAATGTTTTGCCATCTCAGGCACATCTGGCCTTCTCTTTTTTATTCGTGGTGTGCACTCATAATCCACATCACCACTTGCAGGGTCTGTCTTTTGCAGCCCTGATACACTTGGAATTATATCCAATGAGACTTCCTCCGCCCTTAATCCTGGGTCCGGAGTTTCAAATTCCCAATTTGGCACATAGCCATATTCTGTATGTTCAAACCCCTCAGGGTCATTTTGGGAAACTTCTGGGTACTGTGACCCTTGTCTCATTATATTTTGGAGCACTTTCTCCATATGTTCCATTTTTAGCCATATAGCTTTATTATCCGGAGGACTTTTATTATCAGAGTCATTATCAGAAACCACGGGCCTCACGGATTTCTTTTTACTTTTTCTAGGAACATTTTCCTCCGTGGTTTGTTTTTCTGGAGAAATTATAGTCTCACTAACGGGTGAATCAGCGGCCACCGGTATCGGAACCGGATCCGCACTAAACTCTTGTCCCGTTTCTTTAGCTTCACCCCGGGACGATCTTTTTACCCGCGAAATTTTCCTTGGAGACTTCTCCATTTTTCTTTTCCATTTATCTGGCTAAATCAGTACGCCAGCCTGACTCTGATTTTAACTTTTACTTTCTCTTTTGCTGGTTTTACCAGCGTAACGTCTTTTTTTAGTACGTCCCCACTTTTCCTTACACTTACCTGCGGGTCCGTTCCGGCCGCTGCGAGGAGCTGCTCTCTGCAACTCTTGCTTCTGCCATCAGCGTCGACGTAATGCCGTTCCAGCGCCAGGCGGGGCTTCTTCACGTAGTCACCCACGTGACTCCGAAGTAAAATTGTGGGGAAAACCTTGGAGTTGGCCAAATTGGCTGTCTCAGCCACTGAACACTTATTTCAAAAACTGGGTTTCATCATCCATCCAGACAAATCCAAATTAATGCCTTCTATCACTATGGACTATTTGGGATTCACGATTGACTCTGTTCATATGTCTGTCACTTTGCCACCGAACAAAGTGTCAGGCTTGATAGAAGCATGTAACAGCCTTGCTGGCATCAGTAAACCATCCATTCGGCAAGTAGCCAGGGTAATTAGGAAGCTTGTGGCTGCCTTCCCAGCCACACAATTTGGGCCCTTGCATTACCAAAACCTACAAAGAGCAAAAATTGCAGCACTCAAACACCATGCTGGCCATTTTGACAGGCCAATGCAATTACCAGCAAAAGCAAAATTGGAATTACAATGGTGGATAGACAATGCTCGACATTGCTCTAATCCCATTACAATCACAAACCCCATGGTAATACTACAAACTGACGCCAGCGCTCAAGGCTGGGGAGCAACTAATACCACCTCCAGTTGCGGTGGTAGATGGTATGCACATAACTTTACTCCCAGCACTGGGAATTAATCATCTAGAAATGCTGGGAGCATTTCATCGACCGCGGGCTTACTGTTCGGACATGCACCATCTGCATGTACGCTTACAAATTGATAATACCACCATGGTGGCTTATATCAATCGTATGGGTGAAATTAAGTTGATATCTTGTGACGAATTGGTCAATACAATCTGGCACTGGTGCTTAGAAAGGAACATTTGGATATCAGCCACTTACCTTCCGGGTAAGCTAAATACAGTGGCAGACACCAGGTCACGCAAGTTTAATGACAACACCGAATGGATGTTGGACCGCAAAGTATTTGCCGATATTGTAGATCGGTATGGAACACCAGATATCGAACTTTTTGCATCCAGACTTAATCACCAAATACCAGCATATGTTGCATTGGAACCAGACCTCGGGGCAGTAGCGATGGATGCTTTCTCGGTACACGGGGGGATTTGTTTTTCTATGCATTTCCCCCCTTTTGCCTCATCAGTCGGATCTTGCAGAAAATTCAACAAGACTCCGCATCGGATATTCTGGTTGTGCCCGACTGGCCTACTCAGCCATGGTTCCCTGTGGTACTGGACATGGTCTCAGAACCATGCATTCCAATACCCAAACGTCCGAGTTTATTGGTACATCCTGTGACAGGGGAGAGTCACCCGTGCCATGGCCGGATAAACCTATTGGTTTGCAGGGTTTGAAAAGGCCACTCCTGGATTTTGGACTCTCGGACCGAACATTGAATATCATCACGGCATCATGCAGGGAGTCCACCAGGAGACAATACCTCACACGTCAAGAAATGGGAGGTGTTTAGTACCAAGACAAACACCACATATGACAGAGCCACCATTACGGAAGTGCTGGAGTTCCTGGCAAGCCTTCATTTTGATGAAGGTTTAAGCTACAGTGCCATCAACTGTGCCAGGAGTGCCCTATCCTCATATCTCGGACAAGGTTTAGATCAACTTGCAGTGGGATCCCACCCCTTGATGTCTAAACTAAAGAGGGGTATTTTTAACTCAAATCCCCCGAGGCCTAGATATTCCCAGACCTGGGATATTGGCATTGTGCTAACCATGCTCTGGGGGTGGGCACCAGTAACGTCTCTTTCCCTAGCCAAATTGACATACAAAATGGTAATGCTGATGGCACTCGCGACGGCGCAACGGGTCCAGTCCCTACACAAGCTAAGTATGGACGCCATGGTTATAACCAACAATAAGGTAACTTTCTTTATTCAGGGGTTACTCAAACAAAACAGGCCTGGGTCATCTGGCGCAAGTTGGATTTCCTGGCCTACCCCGTAGACAGCCGCCTATGCATAGTTAACCCACCTTTTACACTACATGGAGGTCACCAAGTGTCTCAGGGGCACGGAAAGAGCTCTGCTTATAAGTCACAAACGTCCTCATCACAGAGTCACCATGCAAACCATTTCAAGATGGCTAAGAGTGGTATTTGGGTGCAGCGGGGGTGGACACTGATGTTTTAAAATCTCACTCCACCAGGGCTGCATCTACATCGGCAGCAAGGATGATGGATGTTCCAATGGACCACATCCTTGCAACGGCGGGCTGGGCTAATGAGAAAACCTTTCAGCGGGTCTATAATAAACCCATGGCCGCGCCTGAGACGTTTGTAGACACAATATTAAGTTCTGTATTATAATTTCCCCGAAGTAGGGGTATTATTATTTGTTATTGTTAATTAAATACCCTCTTGTTTTTCAGCACAGTTTCATGTCTGAAATACGTTAACATACTTCCTCCATTTGTCATTATGGCAGTGTGTGAGCATGGACTTGTTCCAGGGCATGAAATCTCAGAGCTTTGAAATCTTCACATAGTCACTCATGTGACTCCGAAGTAAAATAGTAAGATTAAATGAGAACTTACCAGTTTGAAGTTTGATCTTTATTTTATGAGGAGTTACAATGAGGGATTACGTGCCCTCCGCTCCCAAGTCCTCTAAACAGGAAATTAGAAGTGCGTGCAACAAGGGTAACGCAGTTATAATGGGTGACTTCAATCTGCATATACATTGGGTGAATCAAATTGGCAGGGGTGCCGAGGAAGACGATTTATTGGAATGTATGCGGGATAGTTTTCTAAACCGGCATGTGGAGGAACCAACGAGAGAACAGGCTATTCTAGACTGGGTATTGAGTAATGGGGAAGGGTTAGTTAGCAGTCTTGTTGTGCGTGGCCCCTTGGGCAAGATTGACCATAATATGATTGAGTTCTTCATTAGGATGGAGAGTGACATAATTAAGTCAGAAACAAGGGTTCTGAACTTAAACAAAGGTAAATTTGAAGGTATGAGACGTGAATTGGCCAAGATAGACTGGCAGGTGACTCTTAAAGGGTTGACAGTGGATGTGCAATGGAAGGTATTTAAAGAGTGCATGGATGAAGTACAAAAATTGTTCATACCAGTTTGGCAAAAGAATAAATCAGGGAAGGTGGTGCATCCGTGGATAACGAGGGAAATCAAGGATAGTATAAAAACCAAAGATGAGGACATACAAATTGGCCAAAAAAAGCAGCCTACCAGAGGACTGGGAGAAATTCAGAATCCAGCAGAGGAGGACAAAGGGCTTAATTGGGAAAGGGAAAATAGATTACGAAAGGAAACTGGCAGGGAACATAAAAACTGACTGCAAAGGTTTTTATAGATTGGTGAAGAGAAAGAGACTAGTTAGAACAAATGTTGGTCCCTTGCAGTCAGAAGCAGGTGAATTGATCATGGGGAACAAGGACATGGCAGACCAATTGAATAACTACTTTGGTTCTGTCTTCACTAAGGAAGACATAAATAATCTGCCGGAAATAGCAGTGGACCGGAGGTCAAATAAGATGGTGGAACTGAGTGAAATCCAGGTTAGCCGCGAAGTGGTGTTGGGTAAATTGAACGGATAAAGTCCGATACATCCCCAAGGCCAGATGGTCTGCATCCCAGTGCTCAAGGAGGTAGCCACGGAAATAGTGGATGCATTAGTGATAATTTTTCAAAACTCCTTAGATTCTGGAGTAGTTCCTGAGGATTGAGGATAGCTAATATAACCCCACTTTTTAAAAAAGGAGGGAGAGAGAAAGCGGGGAATTACAGACCAGTTAGTCTAACATCGGTAGTGGGGAAACTGCTAGAGTCAGTTATTAAAGATGGGATGCAGCGCATTTGGGAAGTTGTGAAATCATTGGATAAAGTCAGCATGGATTTACAAAAGGTAAATCATGTCTGACATAGAAATTTTTGAGGATGTAACTAGTAGAGTGGATAAGGGAAAACCAGTGGATGTGTTATGTCTGGACTTTCAGAAGGCTTTCGACAAGGTCCCACATAAGAGATTAGTATATAAACTTAAAGCACATGGTATTGGTGGTTCAATAATGATGTGGATAGAGAACTGGCAGACAGGAAGCAAAGGGTAGGAGTGAATGGCAGGCAGTGAGTAGTGGGGTACCACAAGGCTCAGTGCTGGGACCCCAGCTATTTACAATATACATTAATAATTTGGATGAGGGAATTGAATGCAACATCTCCAAATTTGCAGATGACACCAAGCTGGGGGGGGGGTATAGTTAGGTGTGAGGAGGATGCTAGGAGGCTGCAGGGTGATTTGGATAGGCTGAGTGAATGGGCAGATGCATGGCAGATGCAGTATAATGTGGATAAATGTGAGGTTATCCACTTTGGTGGCAAAACATGAGGGTAGACTATTATCTGAATGGTACAGGTGCAGCAGGCAGTGAAGAAAGCAAATGGTATGTTAGCATTCATAGCGAAAGGATTTGAGTATAGGAGCAGGGAGGTTCTACTGCAGTTGTACAGGGTTTTGGTGAGACCACACCTGGAGTATTGTGTACAGTTTTGGTCTCCAAATCTGAGGAAATACATTCTTGCCATAGAGGGGGTTCAGAGAAGGTTCACCAGACTGATTCCTGGGATGTCAGGACTTTCATATGAAGAAAGACTGGATAGACACGACTTGTACTCACTGGAATTTAGAAGATTGAGGGGGTATCTTATAGAAACTTACAGAATTCTTAAGGGGTTGGACAGGCTAGATGCAGGAAGCTTGTTCCCAATGTTGGGGATGTCCAGAACAAGGGGTCACAGTCTAAGGATAAGGGGGAATTCCTTTAGGACCGAGATGAGGAAAACATTCTTTACACAGAGAGTGGTGAGTCTCTGGAATTCTCTGCCACAGAAGGTCGTTGAGGCCAGTTCATTGGCTATATTCAAGAGGGAGTTGGATGTGGCTCCTGTGGCTAAAGGGATCAGGGGATATGGAGAGAAGGCAGTTACGGGGTACTGAGTTGGATGATCAGCCATGATCATATTGAATGGCGGTGCAGGCTCGAAGGGCCGAATGGCCTACTCCTGCACCTATTTTTCTATGTTTCTATAAAGGTTAACTGGTATGCTGGTTCTCTTATCTTACTATGTTAGTCAACTCTGGTATCTGGGATTTCACACCGCTGCTTTAAAGAATGTCGCGCATGCGTGCTGGCGGGGTCTTCACGTAATCCCTCATCGTAACTCCTCATAATATAAAGATCAAACTTCAAACTGGTAAGCTCATTTAATCTTACTATTAACTGGGTGTATGGATAAGCAGGGAATGGGGGAATATGGATTATGTGCAGGTAGATAAGAGATGGTCTTGGCATCATGTTTGGAACAAACACCATGGGCCATAGTGCCTATCCCTGTGCTGTACTATTCTATCTTCTATGTTTTGTGATTTTCTGTAATCAAGTTGTTTGCACGGTGGGTTGTGGGTGCATGGAACGCGCAGCCTGGAGTTGTGGTGGATGCAGATAGGATAGTGGTATTTCTGAGGCTTTAAGATAGAGGCACATTGATATGCAGGAACTAGTGGGATATGAATGATGTACAGCCAGAAAAGATTAGTTTAACGGCATCATGTTTATCTCAGACACGCTGGGCTGAAGGGTGTATTGCTGGGCTATACGTTCCATTCCACATTATCATCGTTGCCAACCTGAAAATAACGCATTTATCCCTCCTCACTATATCCTGCCTGATAGCTATTTTTCTACCCACACCAATATCTTTCCTCTAGCACCATGGACTCTTGTGACTTAACCTTTCTTGATCCTTCACATCCAGGCAGGGGAAGCCCATGTATGCTGGCAGTGGGCTGGGCCCATTCTGATCCAGACCAATATAATTGGAAGGGCTAACATTTTGAAACAAAATCTTTCTGATCAAGATTTCAGGAATTCAATGTTGGTAGCAATCACGATTCAGCTACATTTTCTAAACCATATTAGTACCCATGTTGCCATTTCAATGAGCGGATGCTAAATAAAATAGATCAGGTATGGCAATCATTTGCTGCTAATAAGTATCTTTTGCACATTTGAACAAACTGCTGCATTTTCTAATCATGCTTTTGATGTCCACTGCAAAGACTCCCAGTGCAGTTCAGTGTAATTAGCATGGTTAGCAAGCAGCTATAACAGTTGCTGACTGAGTGATCATTGTGAAGCTACAGTCCGGAAGCATGAGCACAACGTCTCATGAGCTCAACCTGACAGGACTGGGGTGCCTCTTAATGACGACTTTGAATGGAAATTTGGATTGCCCGCTAAATTATTGTTAAAGGCATCACTGAAAGAAGAGCAGGGGAAATTTGCCTCTGTCCTGGCCTCAACCAGTAAAACACTAATTGGTGATTTGATTGATGAATCGCCAGCTTGTAACAAAAACTGCACCGTATTTCATCAATGATAAAGTGCTTTGATGTTTGCTGAAAATGCAAGTTGGGCTACTGAATAGTATTTTATTTTCTCTCTTTCCTTCCTTTCCTTTATTCCTCTTTCTCTCCTTTCTTCACAGGTGCCTGTTTATTTTTCACAACAGCTGTTGCATAGAAATACACCCAGCTGCTAAGTTTTAATGGAATGTCATGTTTTGGAAAGGAGCCAAGACTAATTAGTATTCAAAAATGACTCACATGATTTTTGCAGATGCTGAAAATGTAATTTTATGGATAATTGATTTTTAAGCTTCCGCTTGATATTATTTACCCACAAACTGTGTAAATACTGCATGGTGATAGCAGAGAAATTTAGCCCAGCACGGCCCTTTTTAACTCGATGCAAAGATGACAAGACATCCATCTGCTCCTTTGTCTCGAAATGCTGTTTATTTTCCTGAGTCAGTCAAGTGGTGAGGCTGTTTGAACGCTCTGGAGGACTAAGTAGCCAATTAGGGAAAAATATTCCTCGCACAACAGAAGGTGGGAATCTGGAACATACTCTTTCATGGGTTACCTCGTTTTGGGGGAATAATTCACAGATTTCTAGTTATCAAAGAATAGATAGATCAAGGTAGGTGGACAGAATTAAGGTACATTTCAGCACTGATCTAATTGAATAAAGGAACAGGCCTGATGGACTGACTACCCGTTGATCATTGAATTCCAATTGGACAGATTTACGATAAATTATTTCTAAATATCCATTTCTATTCATGATAGTGAAACTTGCAGAATTGCCACCAATTCTATAAACTAGCTTACAAAGCTCGAGGTGAGAAGAAAGCAGGTTCAATTTAGCTACAGTGGCAATACTTGACATTATTCAGCTGAAAAGAAGAAGCATGCCTCTTTGATCCATTTACTGTGACTGCTTTGATCAGTTAGAGCCTTGCTGCTATTTAGATGGATATTCAGATCTTTAAAGTAAAAAAAAGTAGAAAATGTTCTTGTAGATTGCCCAAGTGAAACTTGAGGTGGGTTACAGACTACTTGCACCAGATTTAATTGATGTGCTGCCGTCTAATGTATTCACGGGTAGCGGTGAAGGGGCAGGTCTCTCATGGGAACCCACAGGGAAGTGAGAGGAGGGAGGGCAGGTAGCCCAGAGGGTTAAAAATGTACACCAGCCGACCAATGTTCCAAACCATCTCACACCACAACTATCTCTGCCACAAAAGCCCAGGACTGGTGTAATGAGTTGATCTCTCCACATAACTTTCCATCAGAAAAATAATTGAATATCTCCCATTGAATATTTAGGAGTGCCCTCTGAAACAAGTTGAACCACTGTTTTAAACTTTTTTAATAGACTTTTCGAGATACAGCATGGACACCAGCCCTTCGCACAGACATCCTTCACACTTGGGACAATTTACAATTTTACCAAAGCCAATTAACCTACAAACCTGTACGTCTTTGGAATGTGGGAGAAAACCGGAGCACCCGGAGAAAATCCACGCAGTCATAGGGAGAACATACAAACTCCACACAGACAGTGCCCTTAGTCAGAATCAAACCTGGGTCTCTGGCGCCGTGAGGCAGCAACTCTACCACCGTTCCACTGTGCCGCCCCAAGTTAAACCGATTAGTTTCACATCCTAGAATAATTTCTGATGCCGTAAGCCTGTAAATGAATATAGTAGGAATGGGCAGGTCATCTTGGAGTTAGAAAATGTCACTGGGATCGATGTTACGACGCCAGCTATTTACAAGCTAGATCAATAATTGATGGAGGATGGCAAATGCAATATATCCATGATTGCCGATGATACAATTCTGAGTAACAGTGCGGGGAATGAGTCAAGTCAAGAGAGTTTATTGTCATATGTCCCAGATAGGACAATGAAATTCTTGCTTTGCATCACCACAACAGAACATATCATATCAGTGAGTCCATATACCATTATATAAATAAGCAGATAAAATGCAAATAAATAGATAATGGTCTATTAGTGTTCAGAGATTTGTTTCAGTTGAGTTTAATAGCCTGGTGGGAAGTAGCTATTTCTGAACCTGGACGTTGCAGTCTTCAGGCTCCTGTACCTTCTACCTGAAGGTAGCAGGGAGATGAGTGTGTGGCTAGGATGGTATGGGTCCTTGATGATGCTGCCAGCCTTTTTGAGGCAGCGACTGCGATAGATTCCCTTGATGGTAGGGAGTTCAGAGCTGATGATGGACTGGGCAGTGTTTTCTGTCAAGAGGCTTCAAGGGGGTGTAGACAGGTTAAGAGAACATGACAGATTAAAATAATTTGGAAGAATTTGAGCTAATTCCTTAATTGTTGTTGTTCGTCACTCATCATCAAGACCATTGGAGGGCGACATGGTGGCGCAGTGGTAAAGGTGCGGCCTTCCAGTGCCAGAGACCTGGATTAGATCCTGACTATGGGTGCTTGTCAGTACAGTGTGTGTACATTCTCCCCGTGACATGCATGGGATCTACGGTTTCCTCCCACACTCCAAAACATACAGGTGCAGGTTAATTGCCTCGGTAGAATTGAAAATTATCCCTGATGTGTGTAGGATACTGCAAGTGTGTGGGGATCGCTGGTCAGTGTGGACTCGGTCGGCCAAAGGGCCTGTTCCCATGTTGTAAACTAAACTAAACTAAGCCATAATCTATAATGTTGTAAGACCTAGTGTCGTGATGTCTACAATGATTAGTGTTTCCTCATCTTCTGAATTGAGGCCCTCCCATCGCCATAGAACATATGCTATGTTTTGTGCATGACTTAGATTGTTGAGGAGAGAAAGTTGTGTGGATTCAACCTCACTTTCCTGTCTGGGAACATTTGGTTTCAGTGGTGTCAAAGTGCAGATGGCTGGAGATGAGTCTGGCGGCAGGAAGTGACTGAAGGATTGCAGGATACTCTCAGACCGCCCGCAGAGCTCCACTCCTGCTTTTAGAAACATAGAAACATATAAAATAGGTGCAGGAGTAGGCCATTCGGCCCTTCAAGCCTGCAGCGCCATTCAATATGATCATGGCTGATCATCCAACTCAGTTTCCTGTACCTGCCTTCTCTCCATACCCCCTGATCCCTTTAGCCACAAGGGCCACATCTAACTCCCTCTTAAATGTAGCCAATGAACTGGCCTCAACTACCTTCTGTGGCAGAGAATTCCAGAGACTCACCACTCACTGTGTGAAAAATGTTTACCTCATCTCGGTCCTAAAGGAATTCCCCCTTATCCTTAGACGGTGACCCCTTTTTCTGGACATCCCCAACATCGGGAACAAGCTTCCTGCATCTTTCCTCATATGAAAGGAAGATTGTTCCCGATGTTGGGGAAGTCCAGGACAAGGGGTCACAGCTTAAGGATAAGGGGAAATCCTTTAAGACCGAGATGAGAAAGACTTTCTTCACACAGAGAGTGGTGAGTCTCTGGAACTCTCTGCCACAGAGGGTAGTTGAGGCCAGTTCATTGGCTATATTTAAGAGTGAGTTGGATGTGGCCCTTGTGGCTAAGGGGATCAGAGGGTATGGAGAGAAGGCAGGTACGGGATACTGAGTTGGATGATCAGCCATGATCATATTGAATGGCGGTGCAGGCTCGAAGGGCTGAATGGCCTACTCCTGCACCTAATTTCTATGTTTCTATGTTTCTATCTAGCCTGTCCAACCCCTTAAGAATTTTGTAAGTTTCTATAAGATCCCCCCTCAGTCTTCTAAATTGTAGCGAGTACAAGCCGAGTCTATCCAGTCTTTCCTCATATGAAAGTCCTGACATCCCAGGAATCAGTCTGGTGAACCTTCTCTGCACTCCCTCTATGGCAAGAATGTATTTCCTCAGATTTGGAGACCAAAACTGTACGCAATACTCCAGGTGTGGTCTCACCAAAACCCTGTACAACTGCATTAGAACCTCCCTGCGCCTATACTCAAATCCTTTCGCTATGAATGCTAACATACCATTCGCTTCCTTCACTGCCTGCTGCACCTGCATGCCTACTTTCAATGATTGGTGTACCATGACACCCAGGTCTCGTTGCATCTCCCCTTTTCCTAATCTGCCACCATTCAGATAATAGTCTACCCTCCTGTTTTTGCCACCAAAGTGGATAACCTCACATTTATCCACATTATACTGCATCTGCCATGCATTTGCCCACTCAACCAGCCTATCCAAGTCACCTTGCAGCCTCCTAGCATCCTCCTCACACCTAACACTACCCCCCAGCTTAGTGTCATCCACAAACTTGGAGATGTTGCATTCAATACCCTCATCCAAATCATTAATATATATTGTACATAGCTGGGGTCCCAGCACTGAGCCTTGCGGTACCCCACTACTCACTGCCTGCCATTCTTAAAAGGACCCGTTTACTCCTACCCTCTGCTTACTGTCTGCCAGCCAGTTCTCTATCCACAACAATACTGAACCCACAATACCATGTGCTTTAAGTTTCTCTACTAATCTTTTATGTGGGACCTTGTCGAAAGCCTTCTGAAAGCCTAGATATAACACATCCACTGGTTCTCCCATATCCACTCTACTAGTTATATCCTCGAAAAATTCTATAAGATTCATTAGACATGATTTATCTTTCGTAAATCCATGCTGACTTTGTCCAATGATTTCACCACTTTCCAAATGTGCTGCTATCCCATCTTCAATAACTGACTAGCAGTTTCCCCACTACCGATGTTAGACTAACTGGTCTGTAATTCTCTCTCCCTCCTTTTTTAAAAAGTGGGGTTACATTAGCTATCCTCCAATCCTCAGGAACTACTCCAGAATCTAAGGAGTTTGGAAAAATTATCACTAATGCATCCACTATTTCTGGGGCTACTTCCTTGAGTACTCCAGGATGCAGACTATATGGCCCTGGGGATTTATCGGCCTTTAATCCGTTCAATTTACCCAACACCACTTTCCGGCTAACCTGGATTTCACTCAGTTCCTCGATCTTATTTGACCCCCGGTCCCCTGCTATTTCCGGCAGATTATTTATGTCTTCCTTAGTGAAGACAGAACCAAAGTAGTTATTCAATTGCTCTGCCATGTCCTTGTTCCCCATGATCAATTCACCTGTTTCTGACTGCAAGGGACCTACATTTGTTTTAACTAATCTCTTTCTCTTCACATATCTATAAAAACATTTGCAGTCAGTTTTTATGTTCCCTGCCAGTTTTCTTTCATAATCTATTTTCCCCTTCCTAATTAAGCCCTTTGTCCTCCTCTGCTGGGCTCTCCCAGTCCTCTGGTAGGCTGCTTTTTCTGGCTAATTTGTATGCATCATCTTTTGTTTTTATACTATCCCTGATTTCCCTTGTTATCCATGGATGCACTATCTTCCCTGATTTATTCTTTTGCCAAACTGGGATGAACAATGTTTGTAGTTCATCCATGTAGTCTTTAAATACCTTCCATTGCACATCCACTGTCAACCCTTTAAGAATCACTTGGCCAATTCACGTCTCATACCTTCAAAGTTACCTTTGTTTGAGTTCAGAACCCTTGTTTCTGACTTAATTATGTCACTCTCCATCCTAATGAAGAACTCAACCATATTATGGTCACTCTTGCCCAAGGGGCCACGCACAACAAGACTGCTAACTAACCCTTCCTCATTACTCAATACCCAGTCTAGAATAGCCTGCTCCCTCGTTGGTTCCTCCACATGTTGGTTTAGAAAACTATCCTACATACATTTCAAGAAATCCTCTTCCTCAGCACCCCTGCCAATTTGATTCACCCAATCTATATGTAGATTGAAGTCACCCATCATAGCTGTTTTACCCTTGTTGCACACATTTCTAATTTCCTGTTTGATGCCATCCCCAACTCCACTACTACTGTTAGGTAGCCTGTACACAACTCCCACTAGCATTTCTGCCCCTTAGAGTTTCGCAGCTCTACCCATATCAATTCCACATCATCCAAGCTAATGTCTTCCTTTCTATTGCATTAATCTCCTCTCTCACCAGCAACGCTACCCCACCTCCTTTTCCTTACTCTCTATCCCTCCTGAATTTTGTATATCCCTGGATGTTCAGCTCCCAGCTTTGGTCCCCCTGGAGCCATGTCTCCGTGATCCCAACTATAACATAGTCATTAATAGCTATCTGCACATTCAACTTGTCCACCTTATTACGAATGCTCCTCGCATTGAGACACAAAGCCTACAGGCTTGTTTTTACAATGCTCTTACTCCTTATACAATTATGTTGACAAGTGGCCCCTTTTGATTTTTGCCCTGGATTTGTCTGCCTGCCACTATTAATTTTCACCTTGCTACCAATTGCTTCTACCCTAATTTTATACCCATCTTTCTCTCTGCTCACACATTTAAGAAACCCACCACCTCTTATTCTCTGTTTATTATTTTTTTCTTCTTTCCCCCCTACATGTTGGGTCTGAGTGCTTCCCTTCTCTGCCTCCTGCCTCAGACCCTGTCTACTAGCTTTCTCTATTTGAGTCCCTCCACATTTTCTGTCTGGGTTGGTGGTAAAGGGAGAACGCAGAGTATTTTTTAAGCGGTGAGAGATGAAAGGTGTTGGTAATCAGAGGGCCATTGGGTATCCTTGTATACAAATCACCGGAAATTAACATGTTGGTGGAACAGCTATTAAGGAAGCAGCAGAATGTTGGCCTCCATCACGAGGATTTATGTACACGTGTAAAGACATCTGACAGCAGTAATCTAGGACCCTGGTGAGACAGCATCTGAAATATTATGTTCAAGTTTCCTGTTCAGAAATAGAACATGATGAAGGCTCAGCTGATTGATTCCAATAAAGAAAGGTTAAACAGCGTGAGCCCTATTCTCTATATTTTTATGTAAGAATGAGAGATGATCTCATTGAAATATTAAAACTTTGTGTGCAGCTTGACAGAGTTAGATGTAGAGCTGGCAGTCATAGAGTCATAGAACGATACAGCACAGCAACAGACCCAACCTTGCCACTCTTCTTATAACTCAAAATCTCCAGATCCAGCAACATCGTTGTAAATATATTCTGTACCTATTCTAGTTTAATGACATCTTTCCTATAGCAGGGTGACCAGAACTGTACGCAACATCTATATTACTAAAAGTCTGATCTTGACCACTTCCTGTTGTTCGGTATATTGATTTTAGTAAAATTGCTGCCACTTACGGATGTGATTTTTGGCCATCTTTGAGTAAGATGAGTCCCCCTCCGCTGCGCAGGACAAGAGGAGTTTTGCCATCGATGAAAAATAAAAGGGTTATTAGTGTTTCAAAAATGTTGAGATTTTCTCTCTCCCTTCCGGTGGGACTATAACACACGGAAGTGTTGAGTGCCTCAGTCAGTCTCTGCAAAATGGGGGAGTGGGAGGGTCACGTCTCTCAGTCTGAGCTGTGAATAACACTGAACACATGTCTTCTAAACTGTGAGTAGTTTTACTGACCTGCCAGTGCCCTTAATGTGGTTTGAAAATATAGTTTGGAAATACTAAAGCTGTGTTGCCTTTGGTTTGGAAATGCTAAAGCTGTATTGCCTTTGGTTTGGAAATGTTAAAGCTGTGTTGCCCTTGGATTGGAAATGCTAAAGCTGTGTTGCGTTTGGTTTGGAAATGCTAAAGCTGTGTTGCCTTTGGTTTGGAAATGCTAAACCTGTGTTGCCTTTGGTTAGGAAATGCTAAAGCTGTGTTGCCTAATTAAAGTTATCTTGCCTAATTAAAGTTGGGTTGCCTTCTATATAATTAAAAGTCTAATCTTGACCACTTCCTGTTTGCGTTTATTTTGATTTTAGAAAAACCGCGACCACGTATGACTGTGATTTTTGGCCATCTTACCCAGAGTCCCCCTCCGCTCATCAGGTGCCGAGGATTTTTCCCATCGATGAAAAATAAAAGAGTTATTAGGGTTTCGAAAATGTTGAGATTCTCTCTCCTGTCAATCACGCCATGAAGGCCACGCCCCTTCTGGGGGGGAGAGACTATAAAACCCAGAAGTGTGGGCATGGCTCAGTCTCTTCAAGATGGAGGAGGGAGAAGTCACGACTCGCTGTCTTTAGTGGCCTTGCACCCTGCCTGAAATCGGATGAAACTGCACTTGAATTTGGTGGCCTTGCACCCTGCTTGAAGTGGTAAGAAACTGCACTTGAGTTTGGTAACCTTGCACCCTGCTTGAAATGGAATTTCAAGGAATAGCCATGAGTCAACTGCCAGCCCATCAGCCGTGAGC
The DNA here is from genome assembly GCA_035221665.1 of Okamejei kenojei. NCBI lineage: Eukaryota > Metazoa > Chordata > Chondrichthyes > Rajiformes > Rajidae > Okamejei > Okamejei kenojei. The sequence goes on from CM069144.1 coordinate 38,392,723, forward strand.
GAGTGAGCTGCCAGCACAACAGGCTTGAGTGACTGAGCCGCCAGCCCAAGAATCCATTCGGCCCATAATGTCTATACTAGCCCACTGGAAACCAGTCCCTTCAGCCCACAACACCCATTCTAGTGCTCCAGAAAGCCCCCCCCCCCCCCCCCCAACTGGCCACCAATATTGGAATTGGTGGAGAGGTGGAATATTGCATTGGGGGACCAGCCCTCCCGTGTGATGCTGGGACACAACGGGTCCCACTTAGTCTAGTTTCAAAAATGGCCTGTCCAGCATCTTCTACAGCTGTAACAAGACATCCTAAAACCAGTACTCAATACAGTGACCAATGTAGGCCATTGTGCCAAATACCTTCTTCAACACTCAGTCTATCTGTGTCAGCAGTTTAAGGGAACTATGCATCCACACCTCGAGGACAGTCTCTCCTACCACGCTACCTAGGGCCCTGCCATTTACTTTGTAAATCCTGTCTTGCCTTAAGGAAATGCAACACCTTGTGTTTAACTGAATTAAATCCCATCTGCCATTCTTCGGCCCATTGGCTCAGTTCATCAAGATCCCAAAGTGATCATAGATAACCTTCTTCACTGGCCATTGTACCACCAATGTTAGTGTCATCTGCAACCTTTATTACCCATGCCACATTACATTCACATCCAAACCATTAATATGAATATCAAACAAAAATGTCCCCTGCAATGAAAGTTGCAGCTTATTCACTTGTTACAGACCAGTCAGAAAAACAATCCTCTATCACCACCCTCTTTTTCCTACTGTCATTTTGTATCCAATTGGCTAGCTCACCTAGGTTCACATGTGATCTAACCTTCCTGATATTTCCTCTGACTGGGGTTTCTAGAAGTGTGATAGAAAAAAACATTTTTATTTCAGCCAGAGAGCAGTGAATGTTTGGAATTTACTACACAAGGATTTTGATTGCTCAGTTACTGAGTATATTCAAAATATTTTTAGTTTAAAAATATTAAGGGAATCGTGAGATATGGTGTAAATGCAGGAAATGTCACTGAAGTAAAAGATCAGCCATGATCTTACTGAATGGTGGAGCAGGCACATGGGACCATATGGCCTACTCCTGCTTATATTTCTGAAGGTTCTATATTCTTAAAATTGTAGTCGGGTTAATATTGTCTTCAATAGTTTTTCTTCCAAATGGTTTCACTTCTCTCTAAAGTCTTTGCTAATAAAGTCTTCATTACTCACCGCAGTGCTGAGTGCAGTATTTTCTCCAAATTTGGAAATGATTACTGGTTTTCTCATTAATTTTCGATCAGAAGGATGAATACTTTAAACATTTGTTTCCCCCCCCACTGTAGTGAAGCACTACAGTACTTCTCATCACAGTGAAAACAAGCATTCAACAACGTTGGCGTTGCTCTGCCTTGTGGAATAGTTGGCCTATCGTTATAATTTAACAATGAATAATGTTTCATAAGTTGTCGCTAAACCTTGTACCAGCGACAACCTTGTACCAGAAAGTGTCTGGACAATAAAATAAAACAAATAAAGAGAAACCAGTATTCAATTAAAAACTGAAATCCCACCACCACCACCATTAATGTGTGAGATTATCAAAAAAAAAAGGATTGCTATTCTTCTGATGGATTACTGAAGCAAATATTTCAGATGCCAAAAAATCTGGAGTCAAAATAGAGAAAGGCACCGATTTACCCACATTTTGATATGAAGCACTTGATAGTCAGCAGGGAGACCCTGATCAAAGTCAGAGGGGCATATATTCAAGCCCTGCTGCACTTAAGTGATCCAATTATCTCAATTGAAATTCCAATGTAGAGATGAGGAGCGCTGCACTTTCAGAAATCTTGCCTCTTGGATGGGATGTTAAACTAGCAAAAGTTGATTGGAGTTGGTTGATTCCAGGCAAAGTGGTGCCAGGAAAGTGAGATGCTGTTAAATCTCCCTCAGAAATCAAACTGTGAATGTGAGAGTTCAAGGTGCACATGTTCCCATTAGAGTGAAGTGCAAAGCAAGTAAGAGTAAGGAATCCTGGATGGCGAGAGAAATTGAGGTTCCAGTAAAGAAAAAGGAGGTATGGGTCATGTAAAGGCAGCTGGGATCAAGTCTATCCCTGGAGGAGTGTAGGGGATTGAGTATACTTAAAAAGGAAATCAGGTATACTTAAGTATACTTAAGAAGGAAATCAGGAGGGCAAAAAGGGGTCGTGAGATAGCTTTATCAGCTAAGATTTAAGGAATAATAATTTTAAAAAATTAAATTAGGGGAAAGAGTGTAACAAGAAAGAGCATAACTGGAAAGTGGTCATCTATGTGTGGAGCCACACGAGATGGCAAGGTTCTCAATTAATCTTTTTCTTCTGTTTTTACCGCATAGAAAGACATGAAGACTAGGGAACCAGATAAATTTAATAGAAATGTCTTGAGTACAGTGTTACAGGCAAGGAAGTGCTGGACATCTTAAGATGTATGAAGGTAAATAAATCTCCCAGGCCTAATCAGCTGTGTACAGGGACACTACAGGAAGCTAGTGATGAAGTTGCAATAGTCCTGGCTGTGATATATGAATCATCGTCAGACGAAGGTGAGGTGCCTGAAGACTGGACAGTGGTTAATGTTGTGTCTCTATTTACAAGTGCTGCAAATAAAAAATCTGGGAATTATAGGTGAGTAAACCTAACACCTATACAGGAGTGGATTCTGAGGAATAAGATACACATGCGTTTGGATAGACAGGAGTTGGTCAGTAGGGCTTTGTATGTGGGAAAGGTTGATGATGATGGAGCCGTAGACATGGTCTACATGGACTTCAGCAAGGCCTTTGATAAGATTCCACATGGTGGGTTGCTATGGAAGGTTAGATCATATGGGATCTAGGGCGAGCTAACCAACTGAATATAGAATTGGCGATATGATAGGAAACAGAGGCTGGTGGTGAAAGATTGTTTCTGGGACTTGATGTCTATAACTCGCAATGATACTTGTCACAAGGTTTGGTGCTGGGGTATTTGCTGCTTGTCGTCTATATCAACGGTTTACATGAGCATGTACAGGGCATTTCTGGGAAATGTCTTGAAAATGTCATTAAAAGTGGTGCCATAGTGGACAGTAAAAATGGTTACCAAGAATTACAATAGCATCGTGATAATGGAATGACTATGGAATTTAATTCAGATAAGCATGAGGTGTTGCATTTTATTGAAGTCAAATCTGGGCAGTGAACAGCAGGACCCTGAGGAAAGTTGTAGAACAGAGGGATCTCCGTGGTTCATGAAAGTGACATCACAGGTAGATAGAGTGTTGAAGAAAGTGTTTTACATTTTGAATTTCATTGGTCACGGAATTGAGTAGAGGAGTTGGGATGTCATGTAATAGTTGTACAAGACATTGATGAGGCCGCACTTGGAGTGTTGTGTTCAGTTATGGTCACCCTGCTACACCAAATATATCATTAAGCTGGGAAGGGTGCAGAGAAGATTTACGAGGATATTACCAGGACTCGGGGCCTGAGCTAAAGGGAGATATTCAGTGGACGAGGGCTTTCATTCTTGAAGTGCAGGAGACTGAGTGGTGAAACAATAGGAGGGTATCAAATCATGAGGGGAATAGATTGAGTGAATGCACAGAGTCTATTTCCTAGAATAGAGTCATAGAGTGAGAGAGTGTGGAAACAGGCCCTTCGGCCCAACTTGCCAACATGTCCCAGCTACACTCGTCCCTACTGCTTGCGCTTGGTCTCTATCCCTCCAAACCTGTCCTATCCATGTACCTGTCTAACTGTTTCTTGAACATTGGGATAGTCCCAGCCTCAACTACCTCCTCTGGGAGCTTGTTCCATACACACACCACCCTTTGTGTGAAAAAGTTACCCCTCAGATTCCTATTAAATCTTTTCCTCTTTACCTTGAACCTATGTCGTCTGGTCTTCTGGTCCTCGATTCCTACTCTGGGCAAGAGACTGTGCATCTACCCACTCTATTCCTCTCCTGAGGTGGCATAGTGGTGCAGCAGTAGAGTTGCTGCCTTACAGCGCTTGCTGTGCCAGAGACCTGGGTTCGATCCCGAGTATGGGTGCTGTCTGTATGGAGTTTGTACATTCGCCCCGTGACCTCATGGGTTTTCACCAAGATCGGTTTCCTCCCACACTTCAAAGACGTAGAGATTTGTAGGTTAATTGGCTTGATATAAGTGTAAATTATCCCTAGAGTGTGTAGGATGGTGTTAGTGTGCAGGGATTGCTGGTCTGTGCAGACTCAGTGGGCCGAAGGGCCTGTTTCCGCACTGCATCTCTAACCTAAACTAAACTAATGTTTATGGGATCCAGGGCAAGCTAACTAATTGAATATAGAATTGGCTTTATGATAGGAAGCAGAGGGTGGTGCCTTACAGCACCATTCCCTATGTTCGAACCTGACTCCAGGAGTAGTCTGTACAGAATTTGTACGTTCCCCCTATGATCCTGTGGGGTTTTTTCCAGCTGCTCCGGTATTCCCCCACATTCCAAAAGTTTCTAGGTTAATGGGATTCTGTAAATTGTTCCTTGTGTATAGGATAGAACTAGTGTAGGGGGATCGCTGGTCGGCCAGGACTTGGTGGGCCGAAGGGCCTGTTTCCTCGCTAGATCTCGAAAACTAGAGTAGAGGAATCAAGAACTAGAGAGGTCAAAGGGGAATGATTTAGTAAATACCTGAGGGGTTACTTCTTCACATAGAGGGTGGTTGGTATAGAGAGCGAGCTGGCGAGGAAAGTAGTTGAGCATGAACAAGGCCGAAGGGCCTGCTTCCATGTTGTGTGATTCTATGACTCCAATTAACCCATCAGCCAGTCTGTGCTCTCAACCGAGATTTACCTGGCTTTCCTTACAGATTGCACCTGAATGTGCATAGGTACTCAGGCAATCTTTATACTCCTTCTTCCTCATTATTCATTTGATTTCAGCTTCAGCAATAGCTTTTCACAGCTTTTACAGCTTTTCCCTTTGTTAATCTATCAACCAGATGGCTCAATAAGAAGTGGATTCATCTCAGCGACCTCACCATGTCAGATATTCCCTTTGTCCTATCCATATCTACTCCATCTGCAACTTTAAACTGATTTTTGTTCTCATTTTCTAGTTCCTGAAACATTAACCTATTTCTCTTTCAACAGATACTGCCACATCTGCTGAGCATCTCCAGCAATTTTCTTTTCTTTTTAGATTTACAGCACCTGCAGTTTTTTTGTACTTGATAAGTAGAAATAAATCAAACTGTTAAAAGAAATGAGTTTTGTATTTCCCATATTCATGGTTCCAGTTCAGAGCACTGGCACAGAAAGTGATGGTTTCACCCAAACTGTGCAGGGACCAGTGTCCTGGTAAATTGCACAAACAGGGTTGTAGACAGAAAATTGCTCCATGGACAAAATGTTTATCATATCAAGAGGCTGCAAGAGAGGGGTGGAATTGCTCAGTGAGGGGAAGACTGTAATCAAAATGTGATAGGAAGCGGAGAAAGAGGGACCCAGCATGAGGGGAGGGGGGGTCGCAGAGAACAATGAGGGCCACCTAGAATAAAGAGGGACCCTTTGGGACTACTTTGTAACTTTGTCGCCGCCCTATATGTGGCGACTCTTTGCATACTTTGTGTATGGTATGCAAAGTGACAAATTTCACTGTGACATGTCACATGTGTTAAAAAAGTATCAATCTATCAATCAAATAAATCCCCCTCACCTGTATCCACCTATCACTTGCCAGACTTTGTCCAGCCCTTACCTCTCTTCCAGCTTTCTCCCCTTACTGCAATCAGTCTGAAGATGAGTCCCAACCCGAAACATCGCCTATCCAGGTTCTCCAGATATATTGCCCAACCCACTGTGTTGCTCCAGCACTTTGTGTCCTTACTCCAAACAATATGTTTGTGATCTACATTTGGATTATTCAAAGCCCTAATACTGCACACAAATTCGAACATTTGGTCCATTATTAGTTTTATCCAGTGTTAGTAAACAGTAGCCAAAACAACAGATTGCTGTAATAACTAATTTTATTAATTGGTATTCACCTGCAGCTCGACGCCGCCAAGTCTAGGGAATTAATGGTGGACTTTAGGAGGAGAGGAACACCCCCCGTCTCCTGTCTCCATCAAAGGTGTGGATGTCCAATTTACACGGGAATACAAATCCCTTGAAGTGTACCTGGACAGTAACTGGACTGGTCCAGGAACGCTGAGGCCCTGTACGAGAAGGGACAGAGCCGGCTGTACTTTTTGAGTAGGTAAGATGCATTAAGATGCTGCAGATGCTCTACCTATCGGTGGTAGCCAGTGCCATCTTCTTCGCTGCCGTGTGCTGGGACAGCAGGGCAAAAGCCGCAGGCCCGATGGACGGTAACATCGGGAGCTCGCAAGTCCCTGGTGGGAGACCGCTTTTCGGAGCTCCCGCAACGGCAACTTCCCTCGCTGGAATCGCGGGGTTTAAAGGACTCAGAGCGGGGCCTGACATCGCCTGGTGTGGCCTAACGTCCGCAGGACTTACCATCGCCCGCCGGGGGCTTTTACATCGGGAGCCCCAGTTCGCCTCAACGTTGCAGTTGGACTGCTGGAGTGCGGGAGAAGAACAAGGGAAGAGATAAGACTTTTGCCTTCCATCACAGTGAGGAGGTGTTGGAGATTCACTGTGATGGATGGCTGTGTAAGTGTGTTAAGTGTGGGTCTTGGGTTTTTTTGTAATTGTTTACACTGAAGAAAATGCAATTTCGTTCAATCGAAGCTGTTTGAATGACAATAAAAGGCATTCTATTCTATTCTGTTCTATTCTATTCTATTGTATGATTGCACATCATCACAGAAACAGACTCTATCTGAGCATGCTGAACTCGTGCAAAGCTCTGAAACAGCATGGATAAATGTGGGGCTTTGGCCAGGATTTGTAATGTAGGGTAGACTGGGGGCAGCGGGTGTTCCTGGATTCCCCAATTATTTCCCAGGAATTCTGCTTTTTAACTTCACAGCAAATTGCAAACATTGGCCTGTGCAACTGCAATGCTTTCTGAGCACAGTGTGAAGCTTGCCATCTGCAGCATCAGCATGCACAGAAAGGTTTGATCCTTGTTAGACAAACTGGTGCTGAAACTGGTTCATTGACTTTAAAATATGCACACTGCTGCTTAATGTAAACTCCTGCTGGTTGTATATACCCATGCAACCTCTATAAAACCTCCACTGAAACAGTAATAAAGATGCTAATACCTGTCAAGCACTTGCTAAGTCAAATCCACAACTTATTTCAGGCTGTTGTGCTGGTAAAGGGCATCTGCTCCGAGGCCCTGCTTTTGAGTAAACAAGCACTATTCACATCATTTAAAATATAATCCTTTCTAAAAAAAGTGGGTATGTTTTCTGTGCCAAAAACAAAATGCAGATTCGCCATAGTGGGCCGGATCTCGAACAACGATGAGATGGAGTAAAGGAAGGAAATGAAGAGCTTGGTAACGTAGTGTCAAGGCAACAACCTCTCCCTCAATGACAGTTAGACAAAGGAATTAGTTATTGGCTTCAGGAAACAAAGTGGTGTATATGCTCCAGTCAGCTTCAATGGTGCTGAAGTGGAGATGGCTCGGAGCTTCAAGTTTTGAGCCGTAAATATCACCAACGAATTGTCCTGGACCAACCACAGGCAGGCAAGAAAACAAACCACGTCTTTACTTCCTCATATGGTTAGGGTGGCACAGCTGAAAGGGCTGATGCCTTACAACATCAGAAACCTGGGGTCGATCCTGACCTCAGGTGCTGCCTGTGTGGAGTTTGCATGGTCTCCCTGTGATCGCATGACTTTCCTCTGGGTGCTCTGGTTTGCCATATCCCAAAGTCATGCGGGTTTGTAGATTAACTGGCCTCTGTAAATTGCCCCTTGAGTGTAAGGAGGGGATGAGAAAGTGTACAGAATAGAATAGAATTCCATTTATTGTCATTCAAACAGACATGGTTCGAACAAAATTTTGTTCCTGCAGTCATAACATTAAAAAAAACCAAGACACACAATGAACACAGTTTACAGTGAATCTCCAAACATCTCCTCACTTTGATGGAAGGCAAAAGTCTTGTCTCTTCCCTGTTCTTTATTCTTTTCCCGCGGTCAAGCAGTCCAACTGCTGCGTGAGGCGACCGATGTTAAAGCCTCTGGCGGGCGATGGCCGTTAAGGCCGCGCCGGGCGATGTAAGGCCCTGCTCCAGGTCTTGATGTTAGAGCCCCCGACGGGCGATGGTAAGTTCCACGGCCGTTAAAGCCGCGCCAGGCAATGTAAGGCCCTGCTCCGGTTCATTTTGACCCCGCGATTCGGGCGGGAGAAGTTGCCATTGCGGGAGCTCCGAAAAGCGGTCTCCCACCAGGGACCTGCGAGCTCCCGATGTTACCGCCTGCAGCTGGAGTCTCAGAAGCTCCGAAGTCGGGTCGCAGCCGTGCGCCACCACAGCTCTCCACGCTCCGAAGTCAGCCAGCTCCGCGATGGTGAGTCCGCAGGCTCCACGACTGGAGCCCTCAGGTTGGTTCCGGTTGGAGGCCGCCAGCTCCACGATGTTAGGCCCAACAACAACGGAGACCTGATAGGGAAAAGGTCGGGTTCCCGTACAGGGAAGAGATTTAAAAGTTTACCCCCTCCTCCCCCCCACCCTCCAACATATACACATCTAAAAAATAAAACCAAGAACATACATCTAACGGGACAAAAAAAAAGAAAAGACGTGCGGACTGCAGTCAAGCCGCTGCCACAGGAGCCGCCACATCGAAACAGTAGGAGACAACATAGAACTAGTGTGAACAGGTGATCAATGGTCAGTGTGGAGTCCTATCTCCATGCTAGATCACTAAACAAATCTAAACTGAGAACATTCGGCATATATCCAACAACTCTTCCCAATTTCTGCAATTACACTGTTGTATAGATTAGTTTGGCAAAGCTCCGCCCAAGACCACAATTAATTAGGAGGCCTTGTGGATATAGCCCAGTCCATCACACAATCCAGCCCCGCAACACATCAACTCCACCTGTATTGCTCGCAGCCTCGAGAAAGGAGCCAATATAATCAGGGACCATTTAACTCTAATCATGACTGTGTGGGCTTCCCCTGGGTGCTGCAGTTCCTTCCCATATTCCAAAGGCATGCTGGTTGGTAGGTTAATATGCTGCTACAAATTATCACTGGAATCTGGGAATGTTGGGAGAATGAATGGGTTGGTGTGGTATTTGTGTAGATGATGTGGACACAGGATCTGAAGGACTATACTTCAATGCAAAGGAAGATGTGAATAGTGAGGGGAAGGAAGAAAGGAATGATGGGAATGTCGATAGGAAGGAAAGGATGAATGGGAGGGAGGGATGGCAGGGAGAAAGGGAGGAATGATGTATCTTTCGCATCTTCAGTGTGCTCTACTGCTATTCCTCACCAATTAATTACCTTTGAATGGTTGTCATTGTTCTTCAGTAAGAAAACACAGCAGCAATTATCACACAGCCAGGCTCCACAAACAGTAAAAATGATAAATGACCAAATTACATACTATTGTGTTGTTAGTTAAAAGCTAAATACTGGCAAGGGCAACCCCCTTGTTCTTTTATACAGTAGTGCCTAGGAATTATTAACGTTCATCTCAAAAGGAAAATGTGCCTATTTCGATCATTTATTTGAATGAAAGCACTCTTTCAATATTGGTCCACAATAGGACTTCAGCCCAAACTCTGGACATAGAAGTTTGAGTAATCCAAGTCAAGTTTGTTACCATATGTACAAGTCCTCTGAGGTACAGGTTCAATGAACATCAGAAGCAAATAAACTCAGAAAACACACAAAAAACATTAATTACTAGACTGTGAGACCCGTTGGGTCCCAGCATCACACGGGAGGGCTGGTCCCCCAACGCAATATTCCACCTCTCCACCAATTCCGATATTGGTCGCCAGTGGGGTGGGGGGGAGGGGGGTTCTGGAGCGCTAGTATGGGTTTTGTGGGCTGAAGGGACTGGTTTCCAGAGGGCTAGTATGCACATTGTGGGCCAAATGGATTCTTGGGCTGGCAGCTCAGTGACTCAAGCCTGTTGTGCTGGCAGCTCACTCACTCACGACTGGTGGACTGGCAGTTGATTCACGGCTATTCCTTGAAATTCCATTTCAAGCAGGGTGCAAGGCCACCAAATTCAGGTGCAGTTTCATACCATTTCAAGCAGGGTACAAAGCCACTAAAGACAGCGAGTCGTGACCTCTCCCTCCTCCATCTTGCAGAGACTGAGCAATACCTACACTTCTGGTTTTATAATCCCTCCACCCCTCCCAACAAAAGGGGCATGGCCTTCATGGTGTGATTGACAGGAGATCAACATTTTTTAAACACTAATAACTCTTTTATTTTTCATCGATGTGAAAATTCCTCAGCACCTGATGAGCGGAGGGGGACTCTGAGTAAGATGGTCAAAAATCACAGCCGTACGTGGTAGCCTTTTTTTAAAATCAATATAAAGCGCAAACAGGGTCTAGATTAGACTTTTAATTATATAGAAGGCAAGGCGACTTTAATTAGGCAAGGCAATTTTAATTAGGCAAGGCAACTTTAATTAGGCAACACAACTTTAGCATTTCCAAACCAAAGGCAACACAGCTTTAGCATTTCCAAACCAAAGGCAATACAACTTTAGCATTTCCAAACTATATTTTCAAACCACATTAAGAGCACTGACCGGTCAGTAAAAGCACTCACATTTTACTGGACATGTGTTCTGTGTTATTCACAGCTCAGACAGAGAGACGTGACCCTCTCGCTTCCCCCCCATCTTGCAGAGACTGACTGAGGCACTCAACACTTCCGGGTTTTATAGTCCCTCCGGAAGGGTTGTGGCCTTCAGGAGAGAATCTCAACATTTTTTCAAACACTAATAACTCTTTTACTTTTCATCAATGGGGAAAAATCCTCTTGTCCTGCGCAGCAGAGGGGGACTCTAAGATGGTGAAAAATCACAGCTGTAACTGGCAGCGTTTTTTTCTTAAATCAATATACAGAACAACAGGAAGTGGTCAAGATCAGACTTTTAGTAATATATAAGATACGTAAAGCTAGGTTGTAGTCCCAATCTTCCAATCTACCTTGTTGCAGATATCGATCTTTATCTGCACTTTTTCTTTTACTGTAATGCAATAATACAGTGATAGAAGAGTAAGGTTCATGCCTCAATGACTACCAACCGGTGGCACTAATGTTTGTGGTAGTGAAGTACTTTGAGAAGTTGGTTATGGTAAATGTTAGCAAGAATCTGGACCTATTACAAATTGCATGTGCCAGAATAGATCAATGGGGGATGTGATCTCACTGTCTCTCTGCACTCTGCACTGGACCACTTGGACAATAAGAACACACACATCAAACTGTTGTTCAGTGACTACAGCTCAGCATTCAACACCATCATCCTTTTCATACTGATTACCAAGGTCAGGGAACTGGGTTTTTTTGTCACACTTGCCACGTCTCCAGACACTTGAGACATTTTCCACACTCCTCCCCTGAACTATTAGGAGTTACACCTGCATTTAATCTGTTCCCCTAATCTATCACTTGGTATAAATACCTGAGATCATCACCAATTGGATGTCGACTACTTAGTTCGGCATTTTGTTGGTTCAATAGCAGTGCTGAGTTCTGTTGGTTCAATGGCATTTCTGAGTTCTGTCAGTTCAATAGCAGTTCTGAGTTCTGTCAGTTCAATAGCAGTTCTGATTTCTGTCGGTTCCTGGTCTATAATCTTTTGGTTCCATTCGCGTCTGGATTTTGAGTTTTCTTCAGCACTTCTTGGTGATCATGCATTCAAGTCCTTTCCATTTTGGGGCCTTCTGCCTTCGAATCCTTCTCCATTTTGGGGCCTTCTGTTTACCTTTTAACTGGATTCTCAATTTCTTCAACAACAGATCACAACCAACATGAATTGGCCTCCTCGATAACCATCAGTACAGGAGTACCTCAGGGTTGTGTGTTCAGCCCTCTGTTCAACTCGCTCAATACCCGTGAATGTGTAGCCAGATACCGTTCCAATGCCATTATCAATTTGTCTATGGCCCCACTTTTGTTGGACGAGTTATAGGTAATGATGAGTCAGACCATAGGAGGGATATCAATAATCTGATTGAATGATGCCGGAACAACCTTGCTCGCTGCATCAGCAAGACCAAGGAGTTGGCCGTTTACTTTAGAAGAGGGAGTTAAGGATCCACAAACATGTCTTCATTGACAGGTCCGTGGTGGAGAGAGTCAACAACTTTAATTTCCTGGATGTGGGTATCTCTGAAGATCTGCATAGAAGTTACTATTTTATTGTATGGATATCATTGTTCTATTGTAGTACATTGTCGATGGTCTGTTGAAAAGGTAGATTTAGGGTTGTGCAGGTCGATCCAATGAATGATTTGAAGATCAAGCTAAACAGGAAGATAGCCAGAAGGACAATTTAGAACAGGGGTCGGCAACCTACAGCCCCCGAGCCGAATCCGGCCTGTAACCTGAAATCATCCAGTCTGCAGGCATATTTTTTCCTCAATCATCCGGCCCGCAGACTTCTGTTATCTCCGGTACCTGAAATGTTTAAGAAAGAACTGCAGATGCTGGAAAAATCAATGGTAGAAAAAAATACTGGAGTGAGTTTCTCCAGCATTTTTTTTCTACCGTCGGTATCTGGAAGGTGATTTGGCCGTACCGCATCCTGCGCAAAGCCGCCGGCATAGCCACGCACCTTCTGTGTCTGGGCTTCACTGTTGGGATTGGGTTGTCAGTAGGCCGGGGATGAGTGAGTATGATATTTGAGCTCAGTGTTCCGGGTAGCGTCCTCGAGGGGACAGGATCTATGTGAACACGTGATTTGATGCCTGCCATCTGGGGCGGGATGGGGGCGGGATCCATGTGTACACATGATAGATGTGGCCCACCATCCGCTCACAGACATATGTCCTGGCCCCTTGGCAGAAAATGTTGTCAACCCCTGATTTAGAATAAAGGGTTAAACACAATCCTGCTTTTCACAGATTGGTTTTCATCTGTGCAATGACATTCCATAAAGCTTTGTAATTTTGGGCTGCTGTGATAAACATGTACAGTGAGGTTGATAAATTGAATGAATGTGTTTCAGTCACCACCCATTGTGTTTTGTTGTGTGTTTCTTTTTTTCCTTTTAAATGGGGAGATTTCTGTCAAATTAGGAATGTGTATAGCAGGCATCTTCTGGGAGGTCGATGGAAAAACACATGGAATTTAATTTTGTGACAGTTGTAAGGATATACAAAAATAATTTTCCAAGAAATCTGAAGAGAATGGCTTAAATCACCAGTATTCTTCATCTGGGTGATTGAGTGTCTGAACTGGTTTCTCATTACAGTAATGACAGTTCCAGAAAAGCCAAACCTCCCAATTCGTTCCACAATGTAACATCATGTGGAAGATTAGTAAAATCAGCAGTGTGGTTCAGATGGTTGCCAATGGATCAAGTGATATGACATCATCTTGCCAGTTGGAGCCAGACCACACATAGAGCATGTGCATGGTGCTGGCTAGTAAGATGTAAAAGATTAATCATTGTCAAGAAATTCAGAGGTTTAGAGTTTAAACCTTGGGTGGTTAATTGGCAGAAGACGTCAACACTCTCACTTCCCACTTCAACAAAAGCCGTTAGCTCTGTCTCAAATTTGGTCACCCTCCAAAATGTATTTCCATCCTATACGTTCCTTCCCATCATGGTCTGGTTTGCCTCAGCCACCAAGCACGACACCTGGAGGTTGCAGCGAATCGTCCAATCAGCAGAGAAGATTATTGGCTGCAACCTTCCCTCCATTGATGAACTGTACACTGCAAGGGCCAGGAAGCGAGCAGGCAAGATCATCTCTGACCCCTCTCACCCTGGCCACAAACTCTTTGAATCACTTCCCTCTGGAAGGCGACTCCGGACTGTCAAAGCTGCCACAGCCAGACATAAAAACTGTTTTTATCCACGAGTAGTTGCTCTACTCAACAGCCAAAAATCTGTAGCCTCCCTTTTATCTGGTATTTTGTTGGTTCACATGCTTGACCAATGGAGTTTTATCATTAATGTTTTATTATTATGAATGTTTAGTGTTTTCTGAGTCATTCGTAACTGTCACTGTATGTCATGTTGTTACTTGTGGGTGGAGCACCAAGGCAAATTCCTTGTATGTGAATACTTGGCCAATAAACTAACTTACTTATTCACTTACTTACTATTTGTTATATGTTGACATTCAATAAATTATTCTATCCAATGGATCCACCAGTGAGCCAGGGCTCAAGCAAGGTACTCCGTTGCTCCAACCCTGTTTTCAATCTCCTTCACTGCAATATTTCGGCCTATATCCAACAGCCATTCCTCTAGATTGGAGGAAATGAGGAAATTGTTTAAGTTTCTTAATCTCCACCTGAAAACCAAGATCACTCCAACCTCAGTTACTGAGGGAGAGTGCATTGACAAGGCTGGCATGGGTCCACTCCGAAGGCTGAGCATTAAGAAAACCTCAACTCTTTTAAGGAAGTGTGAGTGAATAGGTATTATGCCAAGACAGACTGGCAGGTGATTCTTAAAGGGTTAACGGTGGATATGCAATGGAAGGCATTTAGAGACTGCATGGATGAACTACAACAAGTGTTCATCCCAGTTTGGCAAAAGAATAAATCAGGGAAGGTAGTGCATCCATGGTTAACAAGGGAAATCAGGGATAGTATCAAAACAAAAGATGAAGCATACAAATTAGCCAGAAAATGCAGCCTACCAGAGGACTGGGAGAAATTCAGAGTCCAGCAGAGGAGGACAAAGGGCTTAATTAGGAAAGGGTAAATAGATTATGAAAGAAAACTGGCAGGGAACATAAAAACTGACTGCAAAAAGTTTTTTATAGATATGTGAAGAGAAAAAGATTAGTTAAAACAAATGTAGGTCCCTTGCAGTCAGAAACTGGTGAATTGATCATGGGGAACAAGGACATGGCAGACCAATTGAATAACTACTTTGGTTCTGTGTTCACTAAGGAAGAAATAAATAATCTTCCGGAAATAGCAGGGGTCCGGGGGTCAAATGAGATGGAGGAACTGAGTGAATTCCAGGTTAGCCGGGAAGTGGTGTTAGTTAAATTGAATGGATTAAAGGCCAATAAATCCCCAGGGCCACATAAGCTGCAAGCCAGAGTACTTAAGGAAGTAGCCCCAGAAATAGTTGATGCATTAGTGATAATTATTCAAAACTCTTTAGATTCTGGTGTAGTTCCTGAGGCTTGGAGGGTAGCTAATGTAACCCCACTTTTTAAAAAGGGAGGGAGAGAGAAAACGGGGAATTACAAACCAGTTAGTCTAACATCGGTAGTGGGAAAAATGCTATAGATATTAAAGATGGGATAGAGCACATTTGGAAAGCGGTGAAAAGTCAGCATGGATTTATGAAAGGTAAATCATGTCTGACGAATCTTATATAATTTTTCGAGGATGTAACTAGTAGAGTGGATAAGGGAGAACCAATGGATGTGTTATATCTGGACTTTCAGAAGGCTTTCAACAAGGTCCCACATAAGAGATTAGTATACAAACTTAAAGCACATGGTATTGGGGGTTCAGTATTGATGTGGATAGAGAACTGGCTGGCAGACAGGAAGCAAAGAGTAGGAGTAAACGGGTCCTTTTCAGAATGGCAGGCAGTGACTAGTGGGGTACTGCAAGGCTCAGTGCTGGGACCCCAGCTATTTACAATATATATTAATGATCTGGATGAGGGAATTGAATGCGACATCTCCAAGTTTGCGGGTGACACAAAGCTGGGGGGCAGTGCTAGCTGTGAGGAGGATGCTAGGAGGCTGCAATGTGACATGGATAGGTTGGGTGAGTGGGCAAATGCATGGCAGATGCAGTATAATGTGGATAAATGTGAGATTATCCACTTTGGTGGCAAAAACAGGAAAGTAGACTATTATCTGAATGGTGGCCGATTAGGAAAAGGGGAGATGCAACGAGACCTGGGTGTCATGGTACACCAGTCATTGAAAGTAGGCATGCAGGTGCAGCAGGCAGTGAAGAAAGCGAATGGTATGTTGGCATTCGTAGCAAAAGGATTTGAGTACAAGAGCAGGGAGGTTCTACTGCAGTTGTACAGGGTCTTGGTGAGGCCACACCTGGAGTATTGTGTACTGTTTTGGTCTCCTAATCTGAGGAAAGACATTCTTGCCATAGAGGGAGTACAGAGGAGGTTCACCAGACTGATTCCTGGGATGGCAGGACTTCCATATGAAGAAAGACTGGATAGTCTCGGCTTGCACTTGCTGAATTTAGAAGATTGAGGGGGGATCTTATAGAGACTTATAAAATTCTTAAGGGGTTGGACAGGCTAGATGCAGGTAGATTGTTCCCGATGTTGGGAAAGTCCAGAACAGGGGGTCACAGTTTAAGGATAAGGGGGAAGTCTTTTAGGACCGAGAGGAGAAAAACATTTTTCACACAGAGAGTGGTGAATCTGTGGAATTCTTTGCCACAGAATGTAGTTGAGGCCAGTTCATTGGCTACATTTAAGAGAGAGTTAAATGTGGCCCTTGTGGCTAAAGGGATCAAGGGGTATGGAGAGAAGGCAGGTACAGGATACTGAGTTGGATGATCAGCCATGATCATATTGAATGGCTGTGCAGGCTCGAAGGGCCTGCACGGGCCAGGAAGGGCTGGCTTCAATTTTTGTCCTCCTATAGAAACAGGGATTGCCACAACAAGCCAGCAGGCACCTCAAACACTGGATGGACACCACCAGCGCAGTCTCTGCAATGTTCTCAAAATCTTCTGGCAGTAGAAGCAAACTAACATTGAGTCCTCTCCCAGGTTAATATCTTCAGTTTTTTTGCTCCAATTATATTCCGCACTCTACCCTGAGCTCCGGCATAACTGTGGTTAGTGGAAAGATATAGGGAATTAGTCAAGGATGATCTAAAATACTTAATCAATGGAGCCCACCACCTCCCAAACTACCAGCCCACTCATCTCAGCAGGCACCGCCTGCCCCATCTGAGGCAGGATCTTCAAGGTCCTCATTGAACTCAACAGTCATCTCCGTACCAGAGTAGATATTGGTAATACTCAATTCCAAGGAACTGAGATGGAGGATTGCATAACAAATGCAGCTTTGTTCTTTGAGGCCTCGCTCAACCTAGGAATTGAGATTGCCAAGGAAGCACTTCCATTCACCTTGCGAGATTTGGACAGAGAGGTGGGGAATGAAGGTCTTCATTCAAAGTGAAAGTGTGCTCATTCATAACTTGTCTTTGTCAGACCTCTTTGGCAATTCCACCAGTGCATATGCCTATTAAGGCACTATTAATTGTTAGAAGCTTGGAGACTAAACAGCCACCAATAAAAGGCAATAAAATAAATTGTCTCTCCTGTAGCATGTCACAGGTATAACCTTTAGATGTAAAGCATTACACCTTTACATCTAAAACCTTTATACTTTCATTTTGTTAGGTAGGAATAGATCTAAGGAAAGATTTTTCTCCCACCAGAGGGTGGTTGGAAACCGGAGTGCATTATTTGAATGAGGTGGTGGTGGAGTCGGAGGTTCTCACAACATTAATTAAGCATCTGGACGCATTCTAGAATTGCTCAGGCACAGGAGATCATGGACCAATATCTGGGAAATGGGATTAGTATAGATGGGTCAATGATGGTTAACATGGACATGCTGTGTGAAAGGACTGTTTCTGTGTTGTTTATATCCATCACTCGAACTGAAATTAAACAAGATTGTCAGGAAGGACATCAGTGCCTCTACTTCCTCAGAAAATTTGACATCTCTAAATATTCTTTGTAATTTCAAAAAGCACCACAGAAACCATCCTATCAAGAAGTATCTCCGTTTGGTTTGGCAATTGTTATGCCCCAGACAGCACAAAATTGCAGAGAATTGTGAACAGAGCCTAGTCCTTCACACAAACCAGTCTCTCCCCCCATCAACTCCATCTACACTTCAAGCTGCCTCACAAAGGCAGGCAACATAATCAAGGACATACCCCAGTTCTACCCTCTCCAATCGGGCAGAAGGTACAAAGGTTTTATCGGCACATCTCCTGCCCAACCAGAGGCTTCAACACCCTAGACTACCACCAGTTTAAAAAAACAGCTTCTTCCTTGCTGTTATCAGACTCTTTAACAGACCTTTCATATGCTAGGGATGAATTCCCAATCTGTCAATCTACCTCATTGCAGCCCTTGCATTTTTTTTTTACCTACACTTTCTTTCTAATTATACTATATCCTGCACACTGTTTATTTCTTTTTACGTATGGTGTGTTTTGTTTGGATATCAGCAAACAAAGGTTTTGAATGGATCTAGGTACACATGGCTATAATAAACTAATAACAAGTTGTTACCTTGATGCATTGCTCAGATAACTACTAATTTCAGGTACAAACATATTAACAGGAGGCAGATAAATATTTGAAGTTTAAAGATCGGCAGCGTAATGGTGGAAGAACTGGGGAGAGGGGCTAATTCATAGAGGAGGCACAAGGCACAATTGGTCCGTTGGATTTCTGTGAAGGAAATGTAAAACAAAGCAATTGAAAGTGTACCTCTGAAGTTGTGAGTTTGTGCTCTTTTGCTGAAATTCCGCTTCGAGTTCTGCTGAACAGCTCCATCTGCAGGCAGAGTGGAAACAAGTGGAAAAGTCAAGCAGACTGGTGTAGAAATGTGGATATTTTATTCAGTCCACGGCAAGTTCAAACTGTTCACGTTGAAGGTCGACTGCACTTGCCAAGATTTCTGTGTTGAATCATTTTACCCCGGCGCAGAATATGAATATCAATCCAATTTAGTTTAGTGATACAGCATAGAATCAGGCCCTTTGGCCCACCGTCCACACTGACCGTCGATCACCCATTCACGCTAATTCTATGTTATCCCACTTTCTCAACCATTCACTGCTGCAGACTTGGACTTCACTTAGGAGGCACCACCTCACGATTCATCCATGGTTTCTGGTTGGGAAATATGCATTTTGTCTTCTTTGGTGCACAGTCCTCTACATAAATGCTGATGAAGTTTGTGACAGCAGAGACATATTAATCTAGGTTAGCCACAGATTCCTTGACTACAAGCCAGTCCACTGACTCAAAGCAATCGCAAAGGGAGCGGTCTGTTTCCTTGGTCCAACATTGCACGACTTTCTCTAGTAGATCCTCCTGCTTTAGTTTCTACTTGTAAGCAGAGAGTAGAAGCACAATCGGTGGTCAGATTTACCGCTGTGGGTCTGGAAATGGAGTGGTATGCAGTTTTGATAGTCGTAGAGCTGTGGTCTAGGGTGTTGAAGCCTCTGGTTGGGCTGGAGATGTGCTGATAATATTTTGACAGCAGCTCTCGAGTTGGCCTGATTGAAATCTCTTGCTATTATGAACAAGGCCTCAGGGTACTTTGTTTCAAGCCTACGGGTGACAGTGTGCAGTTCCTCAAGTGTAAGCTTAGTATCAGCCTAGGGTGGGATGTAGACTACAGTGGATATCCAAAATGATTTCCTGTGGAAGGTTGTAGGGACAATACTTCACTGAAAGATATTCCAATCCTAGGGAGCGGAGCTAGCCAGGACCTCCATGTCCGAAGACCACACAGAGTTAATTATAAAGCATATCCCTCCTTCCTTAGCCTTGACCATTTGCTCTATCTAGTATAGTGAGAAACCCTCAGGTTGATTGGCACAGTCAGGTGAGGCAGAGGTGAGCCATGTCTCTGTATCACAAAGCATACAGCAGTCCCTCAATTCTCTAAGGTAGGTAACTCTAAGTTCATCAAGGGAGGTGGTCTTGGAGGGGAGGATGCTCCTCAAACTGTGGAGCATCTTGAACAGTGCAGCTCACCCCCTCCATGACACACTAGTCAACCTGAGGAGTATCTTCAGCAACTGACTGGCTCCACCAAGATGCAGGGCAGAACGCCACAGGAGATGTTTCGTCCCCGTGGCTATCAAACAGTACAACTCCTCCCCCTTCGGTCATGGGGTGGACTGACTCCCCTCCCCAAATCTTTGCGCACCCCCAATCCTTTCCTCTCGTCACTTTAATTTAATGTATCTTGTGTTTTATGACTGTTGGCAGATCAATTTCCCTCCTGGGATAAATAAAATTCTATCATATCATATTGTATCATATCAGTTTGGTCTCAATAGCTTGTGCATTTGCAGCACTCTGCAGGGGAGGGGGGACTTCAAACCTCATTGTTTCAGTCTCACCTGCAGTCCAGCTCACCTCTCATGTTTCCTTAGAGAATGGTTTCTCCTGGTTGGGTCCAGGAGCTGGAGCAAGGAGTTGGCCTCTCCATCAGGTAAGTGGATAAGTCCGGGAGTCGGATAGCAGCTTTGGGCACAGGTAGGTGATCCTCTGGCCATTTCTTAAGCCCCTGTCCCACAATGCGAGTTTACCCAAGAGCTCTCCCGAGTTTAAAAAAATCAAACTCATGGTACTTCATCACGAGTATTCTTTTACTCTTGGAAATTTTTCACACTGTTGAAAAAACGTCACGAGTTTCCGTGTTTCCCGAGTACCTGCCGTTAGCATTACGAGCCGCTACAAGACATCCACGAACTCCGACGTACCCGCTACGTACATTCTACGTACTTCCCACGAGGTTGATTTTTTTTTTGCTCTTGGGTAAACTCGCATCGTGGGACAGGGCTTTAGAAGTAGAAACCCAGGCTTGAAGGTTATTACACAAAGGATAGCATAAGGCTGATGATTTAAAGTTGTATCGTTTGTAAATGTATTTTATTATTATTGTTGTGAGATTAATGTTCAATAAAATCTTTTGTTTAAATTGTTCTGGAGGACCACTCCCATGTTCGAATGAAAGCACTATGAAGGCTTTGGAAAGAAAGAGCACTGCACACTTTAGTGGTCTTTCCTCTGCAAGCTTAGTTGTTTAATTATTTATTATGTATGCTCGCCCTGCTGAAATATCTCCCTCGTGCCTTTTTTTTTTGGTAAAATATTTTAATTAGAAGTAATTACATATTAAGAAGAAATAATATAAGATCAAAGACAAAGAAAAAATATTATCGTCACATACATTCTTAATATTTTAAACTTTTACAGTCAATCTTATTTATACTTCTATATATTTTTTAATTTTATAACAGTAGGAAATAGAGATAGGTAATAAAGAGAAAAAGAGATAAAAAAAGAGATAAATTAATGAGTGGAGTATTAAACAAGATTTTCTTCATTGGAGATATATTCATGATCTATTGTATATAATTCTTCATCTATTCATTCATTCAGGCTTCAGTCATGGACTCGAACCGGACCATCTTAACCCTTTAAATATTCAATAAATGGAGACCATATTCCTCTGAATTGATCCAGCCTGTCCATCAGGACAAGTCTTAATCGTTCCAGATGAAGTGTCTCCGACATTTCTGTAATCCACATTTTAATTGTAGGGGAAATGGGACCTTTCCAAAATCTTAGTATTAATTTTTTACCAATTATTAAACTATAACCAATAAAAATTATTTGTTGTGTTGTTAATATCTGATTCATTTCTAGTATTCCCAATATGATTAATTTTGAATCTGGAATTAAATTTGCATTAACTACAATTGAGATTATTAAAAAAAAATTCTATCCAAAAATTAGTAATTTTTATACATTTTGTAAATGAATGCGTTAAATTAGCTTCTAATTGTTGACATTTATCACATATCGTGGAAACATTTGAGAAAATTCTATTTAATTTGGATTTTGAGAGATGTAATCTATGTATAACTTTAAATTGTATCAAGGAGTGTCTGGCATTTAATGAACAGTGATGTATATGTTGCAAACTTTCATTCCATACTTCTCTACTAATTACTTGACCTAATTCGTTTTCCCATGCTTGTCTATATTTATCCGTATTTGGTAGATCATTTTCCAGTAAGATATTATAAATATATGATATTAATTTTTCTGTATTCGGATGTTTATTTAGACATTCATCTAAAATTTCTGTCTTTCTATTCCTAAAATCTAATGTATTTGATTTAACATAATCTCTAATTTGTAGATATCTAAAATATTCTTTGGAATGTAATCCATAATTTTGTTGTAATTCCTGAACTGAGAGAAATAAGCTTTCCCTGTAGAGATCGCCAATCTTATTTATTCCATAGTTCTTCCATTTTAAGAAACCTTTATCCATCAATGAAGGTTTAAAAGAAATATAGTTTACAATTGGTGTATTCTGTAATTTTAATGTTTTTTTTAATTGTTTCCAAATACGTATTCCACTTTCTATTATTGGGTTTCCTCTATAAGTTTTCTTATGTATTGTAGTATTTGCAAATAAAATCGAGCTAATTTCAAAAGGTAGACAGTCTTCTTTTTTCCATTTTTAACCAGTTTGGTTGTTTATCTAGTTCTTCCAACCAGAAATTCATATTTTTTATATTAACTGCCCAATAATAAAACATAAAATTAGGCAATGCAAAACCTCCATTCATTTTTGATTTACATAAATGCTTTTTAATTATTCTATGGTTCTTATAATACCAAATAAAATTGGTAACCATAGAGTCCACTTTCTTAAAAAAAATTTTAGGAAGATATATCGGGATCATTTGAAACAAGTATAGTAATTGTGGAAGAAAAATCATTTTTATCGCATTAATCTTACCTAACATTGAAATAGGTAATGTTTTCCAATATTGAATATTCTTAAGTAATTTATTCAATAAGGGTGGGAAATTAGATTTAAATAAAGAATCATATCTTTTTGTTACATAAATTCCAAGATATTTATTTTTTTCATTTGCAATCTTAAAAGGGTATTGTTGTAATATATGTAGGTTATTCCCCATTATTGGCATAAGTTCACTTTTATTCCAGTTAATTCTATATCCTGAAAACAATCCAAATTGAGTTATTAAATCTAACAAGTTAGGGATACTAATTTCTGGTTTCGTAATATAAAGTAATACATCATCTGCGTATAAGGAAATTTTATTTTCAGTTTCTTTAGTTTCATACCCATATATTTCAGGATGCAATCTCACAGATTTTGCTAGTGGTTCTATTGCAAGTGCAAACAGTAGTGGAGATAAAGGGCAACCTTGTCTGCAGCCTTGGAATAAGTTAAATTTAGTTGTTAACACCTGGTTTATTAATATTCTAGCTGTTGGTCTGGTATATAGTAATTTAACCCATGTTATAAACTTCTCCCCCAGCTGAAAAAAATCCATAACCGAAAATATGGAATGCATTTTAATTGCTGTGAAACTATCATGAGCAAAATGTGTGTGGCCCTATAAATTGGGTCACTCCACACTTTTTGTTCAAACTTCTACAGTGTGCTGTGAAACACTCTGAAACATCAACAGCTATCTTCGTAACCTTTATTCGGCATACCCCGAGGAATCACTATGATATTTAGGCTGGATACTTCATGCTGCTGCAGTGCTTGGAAAATGTGTATTTGGACTAATGGGACTTGACCCTCCTTGGCAATATTCCATTACACATGCACCCCTTCATGGAAAACGGGTGTTTTAAACTTCAATTTGCAGAGGTAAATTGTGGCGTAAAGTGTTCGATCCACATTTTACTTCGGAGTCACGTGAGTGACTACGTGAAGAGCCCGCCTCACGCTGGTAACGGCATGACGTCAACGCTGACGGCGAAAGGAGGAGCTGCGGTAAGGAGCAGCTCCTCGCAGCGGTCGGAACGGCCCGCAGGTAAGTGAAGTTACATCGGGGCGGTTTTGAAGTTACGCTGGATGGCTCCAGCATCGAAAGTAAAAGTAAAAATTAGACGTTAACGTGCTGATTGAGCACAGATAATTTTAACAAAAATGGAGAAATCGGGAAAGAAGGTTTCGCGGGTGAAGAGAGCCTCCCGGGGTGAAAGTAAATATACGGGACGCGAAGCTAGAGTGGACCCGGTTCCGATACCGCTGGCCACTGATTTACCCGATATAGAATTTCCAGATTCTCCGGAAATTATAACCACGGAGGAAAATGCTCCTAAGAAAAGCAAAAAGAAAGCTGTGAGGCCCGTGGTTTCTGATGATTCTGATTCTGAAAGACCTCCAGACAATAAAACTATGTGGCTAAAAATGGAGCATATGGAGAAAGTTCTCCAAACTATTATGAGACAAGGGTCACAGTACCCACATGAATCCCAAAAAATCCCTGAGGGGTTTGAATATGATGAATATGGCTGTGGGCCAAGTTGGGAATATGATACTCCAGACCCACGATTTGGGCTGGAAGAAGTCTCATGGGATGATATCCCGATGGAATTAGGGCTGCAGAAGGCAGACCCTGCTGAAGTTGAAATGGCTTTTGAAAGCACGCCACAAAGTAAAAAGAAAAGGCTTGATGTGCCTGGGATAGCACAAGTTTTTGCTATACCCGAAGGAAGTGGTGAGGCTATGGAAGAAAGCCTAGCTGCCAACATAAATTATATGGTATCTCACCAACTTCACAATTCTGTGATGAATGAAACATCAGAATTATAGAAACATAGAAACATAGAAATTAGGTGCAGGAGTAGGCCATTCAGCCCTTCGAGCCTGCACCGCCATTCAATATGATCATGGCTGATCATCCAACTCAGTATCCCGTACCTGCCTTCTCTCCATACCCTCTGATCCCCTTAGCCACAAGGGCCACATCCAACTCACTCTTAAATATAGCCAATGAACTGGCCTCAACTACCCTCTGTGGCAGAGAGTTCCAGAGACTCACCACTCTCTGTGTGAAGAAAGTCTTTCTCATCTCGGTCTTAAAGGATTTCCCCCTTATCCTTAAGCTGTGACCCCTTGTCCTGGACTTCCCCAACATCGGGAACAATCTTCCTGCATCTAGCCTGTCCAACCCCTTAAGAATTTTGTAAGTTTCTATAAGATCCCCTCTTAATCTCCTAAATTCCAGAGAGTATAAACCAAGTCTATCCAGTCTTTCTTCATAAGACAGTCCTGACATCCCAGGAATCAGTCTGGTGAACCTTCTCTGCACTCCCTCTATGGCAATAATGTCCTTCCTCAGATTTGGAGACCAAAACTGCACGCAATACTCCAGGTGTGGTCTCACAAGACCCTGTACAACTGAAGTAGAACCTCCCTGCTCCTGTACTCAAATCCTTTTGCTATGAAAGCTAACATACCATTCGCTTTTTTCACTGCCTGCTGCACCTGCATGCCTACTTTCAATGACTGGTGTACCATGACACCCAGGTCTCGCTGCATCTCCCCTTTTTCCTAATCGGCCACCATTTAAATAATATTCTGCTTTCCTGTTTTTTGCCACCAAAGTGGATAACCTCACATTTATCCACATTATACTGCATCTGCCAAACATTTGCCCACTCACCCAGCCTATCCAAGTCACCTTGCAGTCTCCTAGCATCCTCCTCACAGCGAACACTGCCCCCCAGCTTAGTGTCATCCGCAAACTTGGAGATATTGCCTTCAATTCCCTCATCCAGATCATTAATATATATTGTAAATAGCTGGGGTCCCAGCACTGAGCCCTGCGGTACCCCACTAGTTACTGCCTGCCATTGTGAAAAGGACCCGTTTACTCCTACTCTTTGCTTCCTGTTTGCCAGCCAGTTCTCTATCCACATCAATACTGAACCCCTAATACCGTATGCTTTAAGTTTGTATACTAATCTCTTATGTGGGACCTTGTCGAAAGCCTTCTGGAAGTCCAGATATACCACATCCACTGGTTCTCCCTTATCCACGCTACTAGTTACATCCTCGAAAAATTCCACAAGATTCGTCAGACATGATTTACCTTTTGTAAATCCATGCTGACTTTGTCCAATGATTTCACCACTTTCCAAATGTGCTGCTATCCCATCTTTAATAACTGACTCTAGCAGTTTCCCCACTACCGATGTTAGACTAACTGGTCTGTAATTCCCCGTTTTCTCTCTCCCTCCCTTCTTAAAAAGAGGGGTTACATTTGCTACCGCCAATCCTCAGGAACTACTCCAGAATCTAAAGAGTTTTGAAAGATTATCACTAATGCATCCACTATTTCCTGAGCTACTTCCTTAAGTACTCTGGGATGCAGCCTATCTGGCCCTGGGGATTTATCGGCCTTTAATCTATTCAATTTACCCAACACCACTTCCCGACTGACCTGGATTTCACTCAATTCCTCCTTTGACCCACAGTCCCCTGCTATTTCAGGCAGATTATTTATGTCTTCCTTAGTGAAGACGGAACCAAAGTAGTTATTCAATTGGTCCGCCATATCCTTGTTCCCCATGATCAACTCACCTGTTTCTGACTGCAAGGGACCTACATTTGTTTTAACTAACCTCTTTCTCTTCACATATCTATAAAAACTTTTGCAGTCAGTTTTTATGTTCCCTGCCAGTTTTCTTTCATAATCTATTTTTCCTTTCCTAATTAAGCCCTTTGTCCTCCTCTGCTGGTCTCTGAATTTCTCCCAGTCCTCTGGTATGCTGCTTTTTCTGGCTACTTTGTACGCATCATCCTTTTCTTTGATACTATCCCTGATTTCCCTTGTTATCCACGGATGCACTACCTTCCCCGATTTATTCTTTTGCCAAACTGGGATGAACAATTTTTGTAGTTCATCCATGCAATTGGAAATTATATAAAGCACCAGGCAATTGTGCCTCATTGGAAGTGCCTACGGTGAATCCGATGGTATGGGCGTCTATGACTCCAAGTATGAGAGCCCAAGAAGTGAAATTTCAAAAGGTGCTAAAATTATTTTCTGCTGCCATCACGGCATTTGGCAGGCAAATGGAGAATCTGGAAATGGACAAGATTCAAAAAGATACTTTGGGCTTATTGTGCAATTCGTTTTATGAGATCAATTGCATGAGGAAAATGGCGATTCGGCCATATTTCACCCTAGATATGCAAGCCTGTGTCAAGAAAGTGGAGTTCAAGCTCCTGGGTATTTGTTTGGAGAAAATCTGCCGAAACAGCTGAAACAGTTGGATGAAGAAGCTAAATATTTTAGCACTATTAAGCCTTTTGTCTTTGGACAAAGAAGAGGGTTTTCGGCCCGAAGGGGTTTTGATTTTCGTTATAGAGGCAGAAATTTGTCACGAAAAATATTATCGTGCTGCACAGGCCAGTGCTTCCCTGCATTCGGGAAAGAGGAGACCATCACGCTCCTATGGAGAGGTACTAAAGACTTCTATCCTTAAAGAAACTGTGGATGAATCTCCAGTTGGAGGGAGATTGCAAAAGTTTTATAATGCCTGGCTTAATATTACTTCTGATCGATTTATATTACAAGCAGTTTCAGGAGCTATTATTATTTTTAAAGAAGGGGTCAATCCTCCTGTACAGAATAAACCTGCTTATGCTTATGTGTTTTCTCCAGAAGAAAGAATGGAGATTAATGTGGAAATTGACAAATTATCCGAAAAAGGGGTAATTGAAAAAACTTGTGAACATAAGCATCAATTTGTCTCTAATATATTTCGCAGAGATAAGAAAGATGGTGGTTGTAGAATTATTCTAGACCTTACAGATCTAAATAAGTTTGTAGAATACAAACATTTTAAGATGGAGACATTCAGTACTGCAAAATATCTGATTTCAGCAGGTTGTTATATGGCTAAGATTGATTTGAAAGACGCCTATTATTCTGTAGCAATTCATCATCTTTTTCGGAGATACTTAAAGTTTTATTGGCAGGGGCAATTATGGCAGTTCAAAGCTTTACCAAATGGATTGAGTTCGGCTCCTAGACTCTTTACAAAAACTGTTGAAACCAGTTTTAGCCCAATTAAGAGCACAGAAACACATTGTAATGGCTTATCTGGATGATATTCTGATTATTAACGATAGTCAAGAGTCAGCTGAGCACTCAATTTCAGTTACTAAAGCTTTGTTTAAAGAGCTTGGATTCTTAATTCATCCAATTAAGTCCCAGCTGCAGCCAGTTCAATCAATTGATTTTCTGGGGTTTGTAATTAACTCAGTGACTATGTTAGTTACTTTGCCAGCAAAGAAGGCAAATGATATTTCGCAAATGTGTAATTACCTCATTCACAAACCTTATCCCTCCATCCGAGAAGTGGCAAAAAGTCATTGGTACACTGGTGGCAGCATTTCCGGCAGTGGAATTTGGGCCATTACATTATCAAAATCTTCAAAGGGACAAAGTAAGGGCTCTTAAAGATAAGGCAGGTCACTTTGACAGGCCTATGCAATTAACAAGGAAAGCAGTATTGGAATTGCAATGGTGGGTTGAAAATGTCCCACAAGCTGCTAAGAAGATCATGATTAAACAGCCTGAAATGGTTTTACAAACAGATGCTAGTGCTCTCGGATGGGGGGCCACAGATTTATCCTCCAGTTGTGGAGGTAGATGGAAAACTGAAGAACAAGTGTTTCTCCAAGAGTATGGTATTAACTATTTGGAATTATTGGGGGCCTTTTATGGGCTTAAAGCATATTGTTGTGCTAAACAAGGTCTGCATGTGTTAATACAATTAGACAATAAAACGGCTGTGGTTTACATTAATCACATGGGGGGAGTTAGATCAGTATCATGTGATTGTCTGGTCAATGAGATATGGCAATGGTGTATTGGTCGGCAGATATGGATTTCAGCAAGCTATATTCCAGGTAAGGACAATGTGGTAGCAGATGAAAGGTCCAGGATTTTTAAAGATAATACGGAATGGATGCTTAAGCCAGCAATATTTAAGAATATTGTTAGACGATTTGGGTTGCCAGAAATTGATTTGTTTGCATCCAGGCTTAATCATCAATTGCCTCATTATGTGTCTTGGGAACACGATCCGGACGCAGTTGCAGTAGATGCGTTTTCATTACACTGGGGAAAGATGTTCTTTTATGCTTTTCCACCATTTGCTCTGATTCAGAGATGCTTGAAGAAAATAGAGCAAGATTCAGCTTCCGGATTGTTGGTAGTGCCAAATTGGCCAACTCAACCTTGGTTCCCAGTTATGCTGAATATGATTAAAGAACCGTATATGCAGATTCCTAACTGTAGTGATATCTTGACTAATCCAGTAACAAATGAAGGTTACCCATTATATGCATATATGAATTTGTTAATCTGCAGGTTTTGACCAGACCACTACAGGAACTGGGATTGTCGGACCAAACTTTGACAGTTATTGGCGCATCATGGCGAGATAGCACACAGAAACAATATATGACACATATTAAGAAATGGGAAGAATTTTGCACACAGTCAAATATTTCTGATGATTCTGTGAATGTTACTCATGTTTTGGAATTTCTTGCCAATTTGCACTTTGGGCAACATTTAAGTTACAGTGCCTTTAACACTGCACGCAGTGCCTTGTCGTCCTATTTAGGACTTATGACTGATGAGAAATCAATTGGGTCGCATCCATTGATATCACGATTCATGAGAGGAATTTTTCACATGAATCCGCCAAAACCTAGGTATACAGAAATTTGGGATGTGAGCATTGTACTTGCTCTACTTAGAGAATGGACTCCAATTGAAGGGTTGCCATTGGATAGGTTAACATTGAAATTGGTCATGTTAATGTCACTGGTCTCAGCTCAAAGGGTGCAAACTTTACAAATGTTGCGTTTAGACTGTATGCATGTGACTACAGATAACGTTGTCTTCTATGTTTACGATCTGATCAAACAAAGTAGACCAGGGAGATCTGGAACAAAGGTAACCTTTCAAGCTTTTCATATTGAGCCTGCTTTGTGTGTGGTTAGACATTTGAACCAATATATTAAAGTTACGGACACTTTTCGAGGAAACGAAAAGACATTACTGCTTACGCACAAAAAGCCACACACAAAAGCTTCAGTTCAAACTATCTCAAAATGGTTGAAACAGGTGTTGGTTTTAGCGGGAGTAGACACTGATGTCTTCAAATCTCACTCCACCAGGGCGGCAGCTACGTCCGCGGCGAAGGGGCGGGACGTACCTCTCGAGCATATTTTAAAAATCGCAGGGTGGAGTAAAGAAGAAACTTTTTCAAAGTTCTACAACAAACCTGTTCACACTATGACAAGCTTTGGACACGCGGTGTTGGGAGCACTATAATCACATGCTTTGTTTGCTATTAATTGCTATTAATTGCTATAATCAGTTCTGTAGTCACTGATATCTTTTGTCACTTGTAATCATTTTCCCTCAAATATAAGGAGGGTATTATGGTCTTTCAACCATTAAAAAAGTTAATTGTGAAAAGATCTAACATTTGTCTGCTTTCTCATGTATGTGTTTACTTAGCCGGACTGTCGTACGGATTAATTCTACGACATAAAAAACACAGAAAGCTTTAAAAATCTTCACGTAGTCACTCACGTGACTCCGAAGTAAAATAGTAAGATTAAACGAGAACTCACCTGTTCGAAGTTTGATCGTTTTTTACGAGGAGTTACGATGAGGGATTACGTGCCCTCCACTCCCACCCTCGTAAAATAAATGATCAAATGGTAGTTCTAAGTCTTTTTATGAGCCTTACTATGTTACTCCGGCTTTGGTGTTCTGTGTTTTTCATGCCGCTGCTTTGAAGTATGCCGTTACCAGCGTGAGGCGGGCTCTTCACGTAATCCCTCATCGTAACTCCTCGTAAAATAACGATCAAACTTCGAACAGGTGAGTTCTCGTTTAATCTTACTATTTTCAATAAGATGCGACTCAGACAGAAAATGCGCATGGTTGCATTGCACCCCAAAAAATATTGATGTTGTCACACTTAAAATAGACATCAGTGAAAAGACCTTCTGGGCACCTGAACAAACAGCGTGCCTAATCACTGGTTGACCGCCGTACCACCAAGCAGCAGCTTCCTGTCCAGATAAATATGAACAACAATGGACCAAGACTGTGTGCTGGAACAAGACTTTAAATCGGAGTCGTCACCAAAATAATGCCCACTGCCTAAAACGCTACCACCCTTGGCCCTAACCCTAAGCCCAGTTATATAATGTAACATTTCACTGAGTGATGAATGATTTTTTTCCCCATCTTCTTTCAGCTGCCTCCTATTTTGTTCTCTCCGATTTAGCTTCAGTGTTTGGATTTGCTCTATTTATTATTTAAATTAATTTTACCCATTTTTCCTTCCTTAGATTACCAAAATTAAACGATAAAAAAATATGAAATCTAAAGTACTTTTGAGGACATGTGCACTCACTGGGATCGGTAGTTTACATTTAGTGAATCCCTGGTGCCACAGGGAACTATATATTAAATAGTGTAGCAGGTAAGGGCTGACACCAGTCAATGGTGCATACAGAACAATTTCAACTTGCAGCTTCCAGGTAATTACTCAGTTTTTGTGGGTATAGATTACTGAATCACTAGGAATGAATAACAAGACTGCAATTTGCCAAATCATGATATTTACAAGCCACAAGAGTGATTAATACTTAAACAGCCTGTGCATCAAATTCAAAGCATAGTTTCTGAACCATCTTTAATGTAACAAAATACCATGAAGGCGGTGTTCCACACATTGGAAGGGCAGCGTGGTGGATGGAGGCGATGTTGCTGGGCTCGTTGGTCAGGCTTTTGGATCAGTATAGGGTCCCTGCAGTTCATAACGTCTGCCTCAATTCCACCCACAATATACTAGTCATGAACTGCAGAGATGTGGACCACCTTTGAAGGGCAGGTGCAGAGAGACTCGATGGAGAGCTGTTACTGTGGATAGATATCTTATTTAAAGGGAACCTCCTGAGGTGGATTCCCAGCACTAGATCCGTGCAGGGGTGTGTGGGGAGGGGCAGTGGGGGGTGGGGATCCCTTTAACCGATGCCAAACCAAACTTGGAGCAATGCAGTGCGCTCCTGAGGACTCATAATCCTGGTCCCCTGGCAGATACAGGAGTTTCAGTGGTCTGGACTCCTCTGTGCATGAGCAGGAGAGAACCCACAAGAAAAATTGTGGACTCTCTGGAAATTAAATTAAGCCCACAGGTTTCCTTGGATGATTTCGGGTTGAAATCGAATTGAGTCACACATCAAAACATCCCACTTCAGGATCTAATTTCTAGTCTGTTGACATCAACCAGTGGAAGTAGGCATTTTGGGTCAACTGCTCAATGCTGACCCTTTGGTCTATCCTGTGAAAATACTGGATATAATCTGCTTTGTTTTTGTCTTTCATTAACCTAAAGGACAAGGCCTGGTGCTTGGTTACATGTATACTGTCACACTACATAGTCATGACCAATGCCGGCAAATATCCTGAGAGTGGGAAGGGGTGTAGGGAAGGGAAGGGATGAAGCAGAGTTGTGCAAGAGCCCTGAATGCTGGGTGTTGCCCTGACATTTAAACGACACCAGGTGAAATGTTATGTGGAACGGGTAGAGGTCATTGTGATGTCAGTACGGCTCACAATGGCATTGTGTGACTTAGGAGAAGACACTGGAGGAGATCCATTCTTAACAGAACTTGAAGCTGAAATATAAAGGGGTATATAAACTGAAATCGCCAGACCAGGATATAAGTCCAGTTCTTGACATTTGACAGCATGTTTCGACCAACATTACGATCACCGTGGATGCTGCATGAAATTTAACCTGTCCAACCCACTGTTCTCCAGGTAAGGTTGTTTTATACAGTACTCCACTGGTTTTAGTTGGTATGTGCAAATTATCAACTGCTCCTAATTTCTCTCACGCAGTGAGGATCGACATTTCCTCACAGAGTTTCAACATGTCTGGAATATTTGGCTTAGTGACTGGTCGGGATAGATTCATGGGTGTTCTGGACACCTTCCGAGATGGAATTAAAGTCAATGAATGTTTGTCAAGTTAGTAGAAGCACAGTCATTCTCATAGGGCAGACTGAAAGTGGATGAAGGCCTCCACTTCAGAGATGTTGCCACGAGAAAGGCACAGTGGATCTTTGGGTCCCCACAACTAAGGGAAGTGCTCAGCTAGCGCTACTAGATATCCCAACACGTTTAGATACATGTAGAAACAAGGAACTCCATTTGCGAGTTTACACAAAAGGACACAAAGTGCTGGAGTAACTCAGCAGGTCAGGCAGTATCTCTGGAGAACATGGATAGGTGGGATTCAGGTCAGGACCCTCCTTCAGACTGTCTGAAGAATGGCCCCATCCCAAAACAGCACCTATCCATGTTTTCACAGAGGTGCTGTCTGACCTACTGAGTTACTCCAACACTTTGGTCCAAAAGCTCTCTCCCATCACTGGTTCTTTTTAACAAAAGTGCAGGCAGAGACCAAATACTTATGATAGTCTTTGCAATAACATTAGCTGAAATTGGAAAACCATGAAAACATGTTCTTCCAAAAGGAAAGTATATTTCTATCAATGAATTTCTGAGTCAACATTAAGCTGGTTGGGTTTCTCATAAGAGAAAATCTCCAATAGAGTCCAGTATTTCAAAATTCAGTCCAGATCATAAATCTGATCGAATCACATTTTCAGAAGATGGTACAGAAAGGATGGAGTTCAATGTTCAGAATATACCTTCACGTTTCCAGTAGCTCTGGTAACAATTGTCAGCAGGAGAGCAGAATATAATCCTCCTTGTGTTGTGCATTGATGAATTGACAGGAGCAGCTCCCAGGAATTTGTGATTCTGGGCACTTAGCTCCAGGCTGTGTGAAAGCAGTCACTTTGTACTGTGACTCTCCCAACTTCAGAGTTATGGACAGTGAGATTGAACGCCCAGCTCAGTTGCTCATCAATAACCCAGTTGTTTTGTTGTCGGTGGCAAGGGAGTTGGACTGGTCTTGGAAATAAACTGTAGCTGCAATTTCCAGCGAGTCAGGCTATGAGCTGGAGATGCAGAGCTGGCAGGGGAAACTCACGCAACACTCCTCGCAACTTCAGGACTTTCTGTAAAGCTTCCGAGTTGTTGAAATGTATTGTTGTTGTGATGTGGGAAAGTGCATTTTGTAATTTGCATGCACTAAGATCTTTGAAACAGTATGATACAAATCACTGTGTTATCAATGGTGATTCGGGAATAGCAATAGTGGGAGGCAATGTTTTTTTAAAGTAGGGCAAGCATTTTTGTACTCAATGCAGGGCACAGACAGATTAACGTTTGGCAACATGTCCGACACCCCCTGCTGCCAGCCAAGGTTTTGCTCACAGTCTCTTGAGTTGGTCTTTGCGCTGACTGCCTGCTGCCCAGGTGTTGCCTAATCCATTGAGCCAAGGACAATAGCTCAATGCTTGGCTCCAAATATCCCTCTCAGGTTTTGAACCAAACCAAACCAAACGAAGCACACATTAGTACCACAGACCTGAGGTCTCCTTCTGTGCAAAGATTTGGTGCACATCTCATCAGGGCCACTCGTGGCAATATCACCCAGAACTCATTACTGCGTGAAGTTCTGGTGGGGCTCGGTTGTGCAAGCAACTTGACTTAAATAGGATCTTGACCTCCAAACGTCACCTATCCATGTTCTCTAGGGATGCTGTCATCTGAATAAGGATCTCGAGCCAAAACGTCACCAACCTCCAGGGATGCCTGACCCGCTGAGTTACTCCAGCATTTTGTGTCATTTTATGTATTAACCAGCATCTGCAGTTCTTTGTTTCTGTGCTTCATTGGACAATGGAACTGACCGTCAGATGATTTGTTTAGTTTGCATCAGCTCCATTGGATATTAGTGAACTAAAGCCAGGTATATACAACTAAATTACTTCACAAGACATCAAATGAATGTGCATGGAACAATTATAATCAAAACTCATTCATTTGACTTAAATTTAAATTCTTTCTACTGACCAAGAGGAATGACAAAGCTTGGTTTGGCCTTGGTTTGTAAATAAAAATATATTGATTTTCTGGCACCATCTGTGGAGAGAGGTACTCAGCAAATGTTACCAGTTAATGCCCCTTCATCATAATTTATATTTTCACTCCAACATTTTCACCAAGAAGAGCAACATTTACAAAGGCTTGTTTGCAATAAACTGGGGAGACCACCGGCAGATCTTTGGGAGGGATTTTCCCCACAGTTTTATCTCACTCCAGAAGCGGGGAGAAATATTTCTCATTTAGTGAAGTAAATAAAATCTACTTCCTCCTCCTCAAGAGCAAGTTATAGCCAGTATACTGAATTGATGCATAGAACTGAGGCATTCAAATGATAACATGCGACTATGTGTGTGGGCAGTGGATGTGGTCTGGGAGCGTGTGAGTGCACACGTGTATGTGCGGACGTACTGTGTGTGCACAACTGTGGCTCTGTGTCAGTTAGGGATGTGAGTGAGTATGCGTGTGCACAAGATGTGGGTGTGTGTGAGTTGTCAGTCTGGGTGATCAGTGGGAGTATGTGCAATCTTTGAGTTTATGGGGCTGTGGATGTGTACATAGGTTATGGGTATGAAAGGCTGTGTGTGTGGGCTGTGAGTGTGCATGTGTTATGTATATGCCCTCGGCCGTGTATGTGTGTGTCTGGGCCTCTTGGTTTGTGTGTGGGATCTGGAACATTTTAAAGGGTCTGGAGGGAATGGAAGGACTTCACACTGTACATATATGTAATAACAACATTTCAACCTGGATACAGAACATCTGTGATCGGTGAGCTCTGGTGAGTAGTTCCTCTGACCTAGAACTGCAGTCACCTGACAAATAGTTTCAGTGCAACCTGAAATAACATTCACTTTTAAGTGAAGCACCGTGGCAACAGTTTCCAGGTTGTTTCTTGTCACTCGGCACATGCTCTGCGCTCCCGATGTCAGAAGCACACATCATTAAATTGTCACCAGGTGAAAAACTGCAATGTTCCTCCAAAACCCTGACATCATCAGCCCTATGAACTGACCAGGTCCTCGCTTTACACTGCTTACTCTGCATATGAATTTGTACGGTTTGCTGGAGGTTGCCAGCTCATTCTGAAAGCTTCTCCAACCTTCCATTGTTTCTGTGTATGTGATCAATCAACCAATCAGTTTTATTCACCACTTACACAATAAAGTGCAGTGAAATGAACTTCCCAGCAGCGGTACAATCAAAAAAGAACACACAATGCACAATAACATTTAACACAAACGTCCACTTCAGCATTCTTCACTGTGGTGGAAGGCACAAAGTACAGTCACTCCTCCTCCATTGTCCCCCATGGTCAGGGCCATAAACCTCCGCAGTCGCCGCAGCATCAGCTCTGGATTTTAAGCCCACGCCGGCCTGCGGCTAGAAGCTCCGCCGACCGCGGCTTCAGGATGTTATCGGCCGCGGGCCGGCGGTCGGAGCTCTTCTCCGCCGATCCCTAGCGAGGGGTTCCAGGCTCCGGACTCCGCGCCCGCGGCTAGAAGCTCCGCAAACCGCGGCTTCAGGCTGCAACAGTCCGCGGGCCAGTGATCGGAGCACTCCCTTCTGGCGACCCGGGCAAGGGCTCGCCTGCTCCGCGATGAAAAGTCCACGCTGCGCCCGCTGCTGAAACTCTGGGCCAGACTCCGGGAAAGGCCGCACCAATCCATGGTGTTAGTCTGCGAGGGAGGCGACATGGAACAAGTTGCCTCTCCACCCCCCACACAAGAAACCCCCCTCACCACCCACCACACAAGACACACCAAGAGACATTAAAACACACATTTAGACAAACTAAAAAAACAAAAAAAGTAGAAATGGCGAACACACTGCTGGCAAGGCAACTGACTCACAGCGCCCCTACCGACCATCATGCATGTTTCGTGATGTGCATGAGTGTGTTGATACAGTGCGGAAACAAGCCCTTTGGCCCATTGAGTCACGCGGACCAGCGATCACCTCATACACTAGCCTACAGACTTGGGACAATTTACCATTTTACAGAAGCAATTAACCTACAAACCTGTACGTCTTTGGAGCATTGTAGGAAACTAGGGCACAGGGAGAATGTACAAACTATGTACAGCTGTGGCGCCACCCGCGGCCACTTACTATGCGAACCCTCGGCAGTCGGGGGCAGGGTCATGTGACTGGGTTATGGTGGTAAGGAGTTGTCAGGAGGTTTAGGGGTGTGCCCCAGTATGTAGTGAGCCCCGGGTCAGGCTTCCCCCATTCGCGTGTGTGTTGTTCTCTTTACTTCAACAGTGAAGATCTCTTTGATTCACCACGGGTGGCTTGCTTATTCGCCCGCCATACTGGTGACCCCGTTGATCCAAAACGGTCGTTTTGGATTTCAATCGTGTTTGCAGCCAATGTCCTCCATCAATAGCCCAAGGTTGCTGACAATCCGGCCCAGCAGAATGCTGTCTCGCTGAAGCTGCCGTGTTCTGGACATCGCAGCCGCAGGTGTGGTTCCAACAAGCCGAGGCCCAGTTCCACGTTTGACGCATCACGGCCGATGACACCCGGTACTACTATGTGCTCGGCTATGGCCCACCTGTTGGGCATTCAGCTCCACCTTTCCACGGCCTACCATCCCGTCCAACGGGTTGGTGGTGCGGTTTCACCGTCATCTGAAGGCCGCCCTCAAGGCACGGCTCACCGGGCTGGAGTGGATGGACGAGTTACCTTGGGTTTTGCTGGGTATTCGGACTGTCCCTAGGGAGGACTCGGCTTCCTCATCGGAGGAGTTGGTAGAGTCGCAGGAGTCGCCTTCCTCAGTGTTGGTCCGTTCGCGGGAGAAGGTGGGCACTCTTGCTCCTGTCCGACATCTCGCCATGGTGTGGTGCTTTTCCACGTTCCAGCTGCTCTCCAGGACTGTTCTTTTGTGTTCCTGCACCGTGACGTACATCGCAGGCCGCTACAGCGGCCATATGAGGGGACATCCGGGGTGTGTGCATGATGTCCGGTCACCTCGTTCGTCTACCCTTTCGGTTTCGTGCCTCTGGTTCTGGGGGAGGTCCTGTAGCACCACCCGGTGATTAGGCCACTTACTATGCAAACCCTCGGGGGTCGGGTCACATGACTGGGTTATGGTGGGAAGGAGTTGTCACGAGGTTTAGGGGTGTGCCCTAGTGTATGTAGTGAGGCCCGGGTCAGCCTTCCCCCATTCGCATGGGTGTTGTTCTCTTTACTTCAACAATAAAGATCTCTTTGATTCACCACGTGTGACTTGCTTATTCGCCCACCATACTGGTGACCCCGACGATCCAAAATGACCATTTTGGATTTCAATCGTGTTTGCAGCCAACGACCTACCTCAACAGCCCGAGGTTGCTGACAATCCGGCCCAGCAGAATGCACACGATTCTTTCACTCTGCTCCATCAATTTACATAAGCACAAACATTTGAAAGATGTCCTTAAAGTTACATTCATTTACCAAAAACACAGATTATTTTGATGCAGGGATTTTACCCAAAATATTGACAGTTCCTTTCCCCCATGGATGCTGCTGAACCGACTGAATTACTCCAGCAGATTGTTGCTCCAAAATCCTGCATTTGCAATCACTTGTGTCTCCATTCAGTTTATCTTATCCTTGCTATTGCTTCCGTTCAAGGCCAATGTGCCAGGCAATTAATCCAAGGTACGGGTATCTCATTTACACAATCGGGTTTTCTCTGACACCTTGAAATAAGTCATCGCAGATTAATTCCGACATTGTAAATTGCTCTTTCCATTAAACGCACTTCCAGATTTTAACCAACTAATTAAAGTGGGTTGGATTTAAATAGCTTAATGGTTGGATAAACAGGATCAACGTCAATGATAAGGTGGTGGTTAACTGACAGTGCTCTGTTAAAAATGATGTTACCCAAGCCTTTGGTTGGCTGTGTGATTGAATAGTGATGATCTGTTTGCCACCACAAATCAATTAAATCCCCCATGGGATCAGTTATTCTCAGAGGCAGAATGATCGAGCTCAGTTAAAGGCTAGTCTTTCTTTTCAACTTGCACTTTGTTTACCGTGGAAATATTGTTAGTCAGACCAGGAAAGCAAAACACTCGCAAAGATATGGTCAGTTGGGTATAGCAATAGCAGACGGAACTTAATCCTGAGAAGTTTGAATTGATGTTTTAAAGAAGCAAATAATCACGATAATCAATGTGATCAAATAAAGATAGAAAATACACCAAGAATGATAGGGCCATGGGGTATGTTGAGGAATCTTGATGTACAAATTTAAGAAACAGTTAAATGGTCAAGTCAAGACGAGTTTATTGTCATATGCATCTAGTGAGGTACAGGTACGATGAAAATCTTGCAGGCCAGTGACATCACAGGTGCATAGTCTCAGACAACACACTACATACATTTCCCAAAATTGCAACAAGACAGTGAGAATAAAAAGGCTGTGCAAAAAGAAGCAAGATATGTGCAAAATACCTAATTAGAAAAGGTTATAGTGGTGTAAGTGGTCATAGCCATAGAGTAATGTAGCACAGAAACAGGTCCTTTGGCCCAACTTGCCCATACCAAAGTGATCCATAGTGTTCCATTGCCAAGGTAAGATTTGGGTTGAGCAGGTCAATTCAAAAACAGGAACAAGACAATAGCTGTTCCTGACCTGCTTTTGTGAGACTTCAGACTTCTGTACCTTCTGCCCATTTGTAACAGCAAGAAGAGGGCATCATCGAGACGGTGGGGATCCTTGATGATATATGCCATCTTCTTGAGGCAGTTCCTCATGTAGATACTTTTAATAGTGAGAACAGCTATGCCCTTGATGGATCATGCTGAGTCAACCACACTCTGCAGCTTCTTGTATTCCTACACATGGGAATTGCCACACCAGGCCGTGATGCAACCACTCAGTATGCTTTCTTTAGTGCTTCTGTAGAAATGTGTTAGTGTTCAAATCAAATCTCTTTAATCTATGAAGAAAGTGGAGGGTCTGACACACCTTCTTATTCAGAGATGGTGAAGAAGGCATATGGGATGCTGGCCTTCATTGGCTCGGGCATGGATATTTTAGTGCAACATAATAAACATGATAACGCATTCTGGGGTGCTGGCTATAATGCTAATCTGGCTGCTATAGACAAAATTAGCCGAAGAGCCTGTTCCATGCTGTATAGCTCCGTGACCATGACTCATTGGATACAGATGGACAATTGCATGCAGTTCTGATCACATCGTAGGAAGGCTGGATTGCACTGGAAAAGGTGCAGATGAGATTCACCAGGATGTTGCCTGAGATGAACCCTTTCAGGTATATAATCCGTTGGGTTTGTTTTACTTGGAGCACAGAAGATTGAGCAGGGTCCTGATAGACGTTTATAAAATTATGAGGGGCGTAGCAAGGAGGAAACATTTCCCCATAGCAGAGGTGTCTAAGACCAGAGCACAGGTTTTAGGTGAGGAGTAAAAGGTTCAGCATAGACTGAGGAAGAATTTATTTTCCTCCAGAGGGTGGATGAAGTTTGGAACATAGTGCCTGAGAACGAGATGGAGGCAGGTACTCTAACAACATTTAAAAAGCATCTGGACTGGCATTGAATTGCTGAGGCACAGAAGGTGTCAAGTGCTGGTAAATGCAATAGTATAGAGGCAGAGTGCGCCAACCCGATGGCCTGGAGAGTCAACGCTAGGGCTGAGAGAGACTGAGTGTCAACAACGACTGATATGCTGACACTTAAAGGCCTGTCCCACTTGGGCGTCATTTGCGTGTCATTTACGCAACAGGCCGACAGTGACTGACGCGCGACAGTCGCATGGTTATGGACATTGCTCAAATGACGCGCCAACAGTGTACGGGCGGTGCGCGACGACGCATGGTTATGGACGTTGACGCACGGTGACGCATAATGAATTAGCATGGGCAATGTTCGTGCGTCACAGTGCGTATCCATGCGTCACCACGCGTTAAACGTCCGCCATCAGTACGTCGGCGTGCGCAAGGGATACGTCACGCAGGTGGCGCGCGAGGATTTTGAACATTCCAAAATCCTGGGGCGATAGGGAAGCTTCACTGCATGCGCCATCACGCCTCGCCACGCGTGCGTCACGATGCACCAACCAATTTTTAGGATGTTGCGTAAATTACATGCAAATGATGCCCAAGTGGGACAGGCCCTTAAGGCTGGGAGAGGCTGGGTGCCGACACTGGGGCCCAGTGTGACTGCGGTGACACTATTCTGCTGGTTGAAACCTCAGGAAATTCTAAAATATTTGTCGGACCTGATTTCCCTTTGATAAATTCATGCTGACTGTTCAATCACATTATATTCTAGTTCCCTTGATGGGAACTGGAGCTGGCTGGCAGTTGTGATCTTGCATGATGAATATAATCTATTTATCTTGGAGGAGGGGGGGGGGAACCGTTGGCCAGAAAGGCAGAATTAATTAAACATTCAATATATATTCTTTATTGTGCATCTCTGAAATACTTGATCACAGAATAGTCAACATTTCCATCACAGTTCACCTTATTGGATTTGCAGACACAAAGTGCTGGAGTAACACAGTGGGTCAGGCAACTTTTCCGAGGAACATGTATAAAGTGACCAAGCATAGACTCTGCAACCATTTTGCCAAATAATTGCGCTCGGTCTACCAAGGTTTACTAGATCTCCCGGTTGCTAACCATTCCCATATTGATCTTTCTGTCCTGCACCTCCTCCACTGCCAAAGTGAGACAACACGCAAATTGGAGGAATAACATTTCAATTTCCACTTGGGTAGCTTACCAATAATATTGAATTATCCAATATTAGCCAACGACCAAACACCCTTCCCCCCTCCTCTCTGCTCTTTCTCCTCTTTCCTTGTGCCACACTTGGACTCACACCTAGTATCTGCAGTTCCTTTTTGTACATTTTATTGCATTTGCTCAATGCTCCCTCATCCACGCTCTCCATCTCCCTCTGTCCCACTATCTCCACCTCCCTCTCTATTTTTCTCCACCTGATCCCCTTTCTCTATCTCCCCATGCCCTCTCCCTCTCCCCCTGCCCCTCCCTCTCTATCCCCCCCACTGTCTGTCTCTATCTGCATCTCTGCTTTCCTGCACTATCGACTGCTGTAGTGAAAATTGTGCCAGATTTCCAAGGTAGATATATATTTCTGGAATTCCTGCTCAAATTAATTTTCATATTGCTGAAGGTAGAATATTCTATGAACCGTTCTAATCAGAGCTTTAGAATGCAACTTCAGCTGCATTAAAAACAATATGTGATCCTTCTGACTGTAATTTTATGCAGTTTGCCAAATACAGCTAAAAATATTCCTGTCACCAACATTACAATCCATTCGCAACCTATACAGCGGCTATTTTGTGAATAAAGCTGGTTTTCAGAGTAATATTATTTAAACTGCAAGAATTTTGCATAATGTTAATTTGTAGTTTAAATTCTGTAATTGTTTATCAATTCTTGGCAAATTGCAAAGAATAGTTGGAAAACTCTACCCCACTGATGTGTGGAGCAGCTTTTGAGTATCAGTGGGGATGTCTGTGTGGATGATCTTGTAAAATTGGCACACATGTAGCTGGTGGAGTCAAATGCGAAAATAATTTGAACCACATTAGGAATCTGAAACCAGCATATTCCCAAGAACTGCGCTACAAATTTAAATGTGTTAGTATCATCATAAAAAATCCTCAACAGTTCACTGTATTTGTTAGTAAAGCAATCCAATGCCTTCTCCCAGGCCAATATCCCCATCACTGAGGCACGCTAACTCAGTCATCAACACTGGGCAGGACACAGCATCCTTGTGCCAACACTAGACTCCTGAAAACAGATATTGCTTCTGCAGGTGGAAACAATGAACTGCAGATGCTGGTCTACAAAAAGAAAACACAAAGTGCTGGAGTAACTCAGCAGGTGAGGCAGCATCCCTGGAGAACATGTATTGGTAATATTTCAGGTCAGGTCCCTTCATTTAAACCCAGCGTTCGAAAGGGAGTGAGATCACATCAGTACATAACCAGCAATAGTTCTGTGGGGTTTACATTTTGGGTTTTAAATTTTATGACAAAATTTACATTTAAATATGACGAAGGCTATAACTTCTCTCATCCATCAGACAGTAAGTCCCAACCCCATGCCATCCTCTGGGTGAAAAAGACAAATTCAATCAGTAAAATTGAATACAGTAAAATGTAATTAATCCCCCTGATTACATTTTATTTCCATATGCTTCGTTGTCACCTTCTCCCAGCTAACAATGATCTATCTTACATCTCCCTTGATCCCCTTTGATGGGGGTTTTCGCATCTTACCATTCCTTATCTCTGAGTCTCCCTCTCCCCTGACTCTCAATCTGAAGAAGGGTCTCAACCCGAAATGTCAACCATTCCTTCTATCCAGAATTGTTGCCTGAGTTACTCCAGCATTTTGTGTCTTCCTCAAAGGCCTGTCTGATTTCCTCTTTATTTTTGACCAAATTTACAGCACTGTTGCCATCCAAGGTTACCTTACCATGCTATCCTTATCCTTACTGGAACATGATGGTCGTGAAATCTGATCAGCAGTTGATTAGTAGTTTGCAGGCAAGTGAGTTGCTTTCAAAAGAGTAAAAGTGAAAGTGTGCAAGTTCTCGTTACAGTGAATTGCAAGACAGGTAGGAGTAAGGGAGATAGACAAAAATGCTGGAGAAACTCAGCGGGTGAGGCAGCATCTATGGAGCGAAGGAAATAGGGGTAAGGGACCTTGGATGACAAGAGAATTTGAGTCAGGTAAAAGAAACATGTCAGGAAAAGGCAGCTGGGATCATGAGTATCCCTGGACAAGTATAGGGGATTGAGGAGCACACTTAAGAAGAAAATCAGAAGGGCAAATAGGTGTCAGGAGACAGATTAAATTAAGGAGAATCAAAAGAGGTCAATTTCTGGGTGTCAAAATTGAGGAATTGAGTAATATTCATGTGTGTGTGTGTGTCACTGATGGGCTGTCCATGTCGGATCCAATGTTCCAGGTCCCCAACGTCATGTGGAGGAATGAAGGAGACTCGGCCCCTTGATCCTATAACTCTATCTGACGTATAACTTTCATCCTTTCCTGCAAGCAGCATTTCAACATTGTTATTGATGAGCCAATTCTTTCCCAGCCTGAGAGGTGGGATCAGTTGCCTGTCAGATATTGTGACAGCTTTTATCAATGGAGTGGCTAATCAGTTTCCATCTGATGAGAAAATGTGACAGTAATGACAGAAATCCAGTGAGCGAAGCAGTGAAACAAATTTGTCTCGTCAACATCCAGTCTGGATTCATATTCCTCAGCACTCAGGACCTTGCTGTGACTAATGACCTCTGAAATATTTGCTGCTTTGAAATTCTGTTGATGTT
Organism: Okamejei kenojei; assembly: GCA_035221665.1. Lineage (NCBI taxonomy): Eukaryota > Metazoa > Chordata > Chondrichthyes > Rajiformes > Rajidae > Okamejei > Okamejei kenojei. The sequence continues at coordinate 38,436,847 of CM069144.1, forward strand.
AGGTAAAGGCATGCATTTAGCATGTGTATTCTTTGTTTAAAGTGTAATCAATGGGAAGAACTTTGCATTAAGGTTGCAAAACAAACAAACCCAATCCATGCATTTCTTACGAATGGAAGACTACATGAAATATTTACAATACGATTCAAATATTGTTAGAGCTCAGGGTTGTCATCCAATGGCTAATACATCAAAACAAAAATTAGTAATGGTATATTATTTATCCAGTCACAGTACTTGTTGATGTTGACCTCACAGATTAATACTGTATGGAGAAGGGTCCCGACACAAAACGTCAACTATCCATGTTCTCAAGGGATGTTGCCTATCCTGTTACTCCAGCATGCGGTGGAAGATTGCAACCTTCACGTGGTCTGCCCTGTTTTGACGAATGCAATCAACCCAGCATGTACAATCAAATAAGATCAAATAGAGCAAGTTGTCCTACAACTTTAGGCTGTGCACGCCATACGCGAGAAGAAGAAGAAGCACTTTGCATCTTTTTTTAAATACTGCCCGACATAGATGTGTTAGGTTGCTCTCATCGTGGTTAAACCACACTGAATACTTTCCCAGCAATTAACCACAAACAATTTCAAAATAAAGCAGCATTGCAATTCTTATCCCTTTAGTGCGAATGTTATGGTGTATCATGTAAAATATATCATAATGATAGCATACACCCATCGGTGTTTTCAGGCAATATCCAATAATTTTGATTATTAACACAAATTGTTTGAGCTTTATTCTTGAGGATTATGGTTAATCTGTAACCGAGAAAAAACGACTTTGCTCCACTACGATTGTTGTTTTAATTTGTCCTCCATTGCCACCAGCGAACAATTCAACTAATCTGTGAAAGGTATTTAGCCTTATAATATGCTCATCTAGCTCATGGTTCTTTTAAATGGTGAATCCTAACAAATTAGACAGTCGTTCACGTTATCACATTACTGGTATAAGATGTAGAATAGAAACACAGTGAGTTTTCCTAGCAGCAATTAAAATCAGCCATACATTCCTTGTATGTGCTGCCATTGCAAGCTCATCTCGCACAATATCCTTGACCATGGTTTGCTGATGGTTTAAGCATCTACTAGCCTACTTAAGTGGAGATCATCAGAGAGAGGTTTCATTTAAAATCCTCACAAATATTTGGGTGGCACAGTGGCACAGCGATAGAGCTGCTGCCTTGCAGCGCCAGAGACCTGGATTTGATCCTGGCTACGGGTGCTGTCTGTACGTTCTCCCTGTGACCACGTGGGGTCTCTCGAGGTGCTCTGGTTTCCTCCCAAATTCCAAAGACACGCAAGTTGGTGTGTTAATTGGCTTCTGTGAATTGGTCCTAGTGTGTAGGATGCGAAAGTGGGATAACATAGAACTAGTGAATGGGTGATAGATGGTCGGTATGGACACGGTGGGCCAAAGGGCCTATTTCTTTGCTGTATCTCTAAATAAGCCTTATAGGTGGCCGCTTTTCCCATTTTGCTGAATGTATGTTGTCTCCTCAATATACAGTTTTATAATGCCTCAACAATATCTGTAAACTTAGGTTTTGCACTTACCAAAAATTGGGACTTGAGAGCTGTGTCTTGAGGGTGCACTGCAGACTATGTAACAATGAGAATTAATGGACTTGACACCCTCTTTCCGAAAGAACCATTTTATCATCCGACCATCATACTCATGAAGCTATTAGCATTAACCTCCAGCAAATTACAGTAGTTGCAGTTTCTGAACATTTTGAAAAGGGACAAAAAGAAGAAGGGGACTTGGCCCTTGTGCTTGCTGTTTGAAAAAGCAATTCAATTAGTTCCATGGTTACTCCCTTCCCAACAACCTTGCAAGTATCTCCCCTTTGAATATTTAGCAAGTTTCCTTATGGAAGCTTCAACTACTTGTTTGGATGTTTCCCAGATCATAATAATTTAACTGTGTTGCATCACTTACCCTTAGGCTTTATCTGCATCCTTAATCAAGTACCTTATATTAATGTCCCTGATTTTTGACACATTGGAAATGATCATTGCTTATATACTCTAATATAAGCTATTAAATCTTTTCTTAATGTTCTTTCTAATAAGAACACGCCCTGCTTCTTCACTCTCCACAGAACACAGTCCCAGGTAAATAATAATGCAAGTCACTAACTCTGCTATGATATAATAACATTACCATATATTAATTTCAGAAACATCTTTATCTTGGTGCTTTTTACCCAACTTTTTTTCCCATTAGAACCATCTATCATAGAACATAGAACAGTAGAAAGGTACAGAGCAAGAATAGGCCCACAATGTCTGTGCTGGACATGATGCCTAGATAAATTGATTTCATCTGCCTGCACATGATCCTTTAGATGCAGCCCGAAAACAAGGTCTTTCGGCCCACTGAGTCCACACCGGCCAGCGATCACCCCGGATACGAGCACTATCCTACAAACACAAGGAACAATTTACAATTTTACAGAAGCCAATTAACCTACAAACCTGTCCATCTTTGGCGTGTGGGTAGAAACAGGAGCATCCGGAAAAAACCCCACGTGAATGAGGCTGCAGAAAATGGAGATCCATCGCAGGTCTTGACCTTGCCACCATTGAAGCGATGTATAGAAGGCACTGCCACAAGAAGGCAGCTAATGTCATCAAAGACCCACACTGAGATGAGTAGAAATGTCTTAGCTATGCTCGCTTCTCACTGCAACCAACTGGAAGAAGGTCCCTGAAGACCGTTATCTCCAGGTTCAAGAACAGCCTCCTCCCATCAAATCATTAGGACCCTGAACCGCCCTGCACAACCTTAACCACAACCCTACCTCAGCACCAAACTACAACAGACTTTGCACTGTTATGGTTACTCTACGTATTTTTGTTTTTGAACTATCATAGTCTAGTTGCTTTGAATAGTTGACAATTTATTGTATATTTATTTATTTATTTGTTGCTGTCATTGTTGAGAGTCCAATGTGCCTGTAAAGGTGCAGCAAATAAGAATTTCATCGTTCTCCTTCATATGACAAATAAGCATACCTGACACTTGTCTCTCACCTTACCCAAAATGCTAAGCTATTCATGATCTAATATATCCAGCACCTGCATAATTTGATTTTCATTTAAATGAGGCCCCTCCGTCTCGACCCGAAATGTCTCCCATTCCTTCTCTCCAGAGATGCTGCCTGTCCCGCTGAGTTACTCCAGCTGTTTGCGTCTACTCCCTCATGTGACAGTCTGCTGTTCCCACACTGGGCTCATTGACCACCTCAGAATCGACGGAACCAAAGTGGAAGCAAGTCATCGTTGGCCTTGAGGGATCTTGAATAAGACACTTATACGAGTGATGCGACTGTGACTGAAAGTATCCGGCACTTTCATTGCCCCTACTCTTGTCTCCACTGACCTACTGGCAACGATAAGGTCAGAGGCTCGTACAATAATGAAACAGCACACTCACAGTGATACTGTGACACATCTGCGCTGTAATGTGGGACACAATGTCGCGGGAGTCACTCATTTTGCTGTTTTAATAGCATTGTTTCTCACCCAAGCATGACTTTGAAGCTGCATGGGGGAACACCTTCATTTGAAAGGTCATTGAGCAGCTCAGTCAGGTTACCAGTTTCTTGCGTGCTTGGTTGGAGGTGTTCCAACACCAATTTCATTGTCCTAAATAGAACTAAACTTTGGAGGTGGTTTTCAATGCACTCTAATGTTTACTCCATATGTTTGGCGCTCTTGACTGTGATGAACTATAAGGCATGTGTGTCCATTGTGAACGTGTGTTTCGTTTTATCATCAGAATCATTATTTAAGAATTATTCTATTAAGCATTAAGCTGGGTACTTAAAGAATGTAAATATTGAATGAGCTTCTAAAATGCAGTAAATTCTCATTTGTTTGCTGTGCTGCCAACTATTAAAGCACTTTGTTCAATTAATGCTGTATCCATGTATAATTAAACATAATTAAATCATAATAAATGGGATAACTGTTCTAAGATTGCAGCAGAGGCAAGGAACTGAAGCAACTTTAACATTCTAACCATCCCTGTAAGTATTGTTTCACCTTCAAAAACTGCAACATCAAACAACCGCATCTGATCTGAGAAATATCTCATTAGGCAGGGAGAACCATACTACACATGTAAAAGAGCTTTGTGAAAGCTGTCTTGAATAAGCTGAACTGTTCCACCTGCAGACACTGGCTGCAGCTAACAAGATTCCATAAATCCTCTGCAAAAACAAGGAGTCCTGCAGAATGCTGCATGCAGTTTCCATGGGGTAAAAGACGACATCCCCATCACAAAGGGCAGGAGATGGTTGTTCTTGATGAGACGCTAGTGATCGTACAACATGGAACAGTACAGCACAAGAACAGGCACTACGGCCCACAGTCCTGTGCTGAACATGTTACCATAACAACATTTAAAAGGCAGACACAAAAATGCTGGAGCAACTCAGCGGGACATGCAGCATCTCTGTAGAGAACCAATGGGTGACGTTTCGGGTTGAGACCCTTCTTCAGACCCATTCCTTCTCTCCAGAGATGCTGCCTGTCCCGCTGAGTTACTCCAGCATTTTTTGTCTCTCTTTGGTTTAAACCAGCATTTGCAGTTCCTTCATACACAGTTAAAAGGCATTTGGACTGGTGCATAGATTACAAAGGTTTAGAAGGATATGAGCCTACCGTGGGCTGGTGGGGCTAGTGTAGATGGGCATCTTGGTCGGTATGGACAAGTTGGGCCTGTTTCCGTGCTGTGTGATTCTATGACTCTTTGACTCTATGTTGCCAAGACCATTACTTACTCATCTACTTGCACATAATCCATATTGCGCCATTCCCTTCACATTTATATGCCTATCCAAAAATCTCCTGAATCCCACTACCATATCTGCCTCAACCACCAATCCTGGCAGCGCGTTCCAGGCATTTACCAACCTCTGTAAAAATGTTGCCCGACATATCTCTTTTAAACTTTGCCCCTCATGCTTTAAACCTATCCCCTCTCATATTTGATTTTTCCATCCTAGGAATAGGTTTCTGACTGTCTACCCTATCTATGCCTCTCAATTTTATATACCACTATCCCTGCAATGCCTGGTGTTCCAGAACAGGGGTGGGGAACATTTTCATGTTGGAATGCCACATTAAGTTCGCTGTAATCTAATAAAGGTTGCATCCAAGAAACTTCAATTAGATATATTGAAATTCAACTTCAAACGGAAAGCCACGTGCACCGCTATCAAAAGTTGATAATACTGAAGACTGGACGGCCAGCGGACTCTCCCCGACATTTTCCCTCTCGTCAACCAGCCTCAGGTGGTGGTGGCGCCAGTCAGGCAGGGAGGTTAACGTGCATTCTAGAGTCGCATTAGAACTAAGTCATGATCATAACAGATGTTAAAATATCCCTCATGACTTACTAATGTTTTAATTGTGGCCATCAGTCAGGAAGGATTATTTTGTTGAACCTTGGTATTTTAAATACGTTAATTTTAAGATTAAAATAAAAATAATAAAAGACGAACAAAAACATCTTAATAAAAATAAAAGGATTTGTTCTACAAAATTTGGATTCATTCAAAAGGCCGCACTTAATGGCCTAGAAGGCAGCATGCCTGTTCCGGAATAAACAATCCAAGTCTGTCCTATGTCTCCCTGTAGCTAATAACCACTAATCCAAGCATCGTTCTGGTAAAGCTCCTATATCTCCTTTCCAAAGCCTCCACATCCTTCCTGCAACAGGGCAAAAACAACTGAATGCAATGGAGAAATGCCACCCAAGCAAAGTAATATATAGCTGCATCATGACTTCCTGACTTATACTCAGTGCCCCAACCTATGAAAACAAGCATACCATATGCCTTTGTTACCACTCTATCTATATGTGTTGTTGTGAGAGTTGTTGACATGGACCCCAAGAACCATCTGTACATCACTGCTGTTCAGGGTTTTGCCAATAATTGTATATTTTCCCCTTACATTTGGCCTCCTGTAAAACCTCACACTTGCTCAGATTAAATGATACCTGCCATTTCTCCACCCATATCTGTAGCTGATCTTAAGCCCGGGTTCAATCCTGACTACGAGTGTTGTTTGTATAGAGTTTGTACATTCTCCCTGTGACCCCGTGGGTTTTCTCTAGGTGCTCCGGATTCATCCCACATCCCAAAGACGTGCAGGTTTGTAGATTAATTGGTTTCTGTAAATTGTCCCTAGTGTGCAGGGGAGAACCAGCGTATGGATAAACATAGATCGGCATGGACTCAATGGCCGAAGGGCTTGTTTCCATGCGGTATGCTTGAAACTTAAGTACGTCCACAATCTATTTTATCTGTGTGTTAATGAACAGTATGGAATGATCGATGCCCTGTTGAAAAATATCCGCATAGACTCATTGGAATTATTAAGTCAGCCATTCCCATGACTGTGATTGTGTCGTAAGTGCTCTCTCGCTCTCTCTCTCTTTCTCTCTCTCTCTCTCTGCATTGCTAGCAAACTGTTTACTTGGCACCAAATTTCTGCAGCTCTTTGTCAATGTTGATCATTATACAGAACTCATGGCAATAGCCTCGATACTGGTGAGTTCAGCTTGTTCAGCATGATTTTTTCTATGGTATGGAGGTACAGTCCCTTTCAGAAAATACCTCAACAAAATGCTCCATGTGCCATCTGAAACAACCTATGCCAGTTATGACCTATGATTATAAAACAGCTGTAAAGCTTCATGTGGACATTTCCCATGGCTGATCTTTCCTCTCATTCTGTGCACGTAGACCCATCTTGCTGAGTGTATCTTGCTAAGTGGCCGAAACCACCTCAATGCCTATTACTGGGAAATCCACAGTAACAGGTTACAGTGTGAAAATCATGGTTTTACCATGAATATCAAGTGACTCATGCAGCAAACGGTCTGAACGTTGATTATGTTTTGCTTTGATGCATGATGTTCAACCGAGAAGCCAAGCTGCTCACTCCACACACTGGAAGCTAATTTTATGAATTTAGGAATTGCTACTGTAGTTTACAAAATCATCTAGAAGAGATGCGATCTCTTGAGGGGCGAGGGATTAAGGGTGGGCACAGTGGCACAACCGTAGAGTTGCTGCCTTACAGCACCAGAGATCCAGGTTCGATGTTGACTACGGGTGCCGCCTGTATAGAGTTTGTACGTTCTCCCTGTGACCACGGGTTTCCTCCCACACTCCCAAGAAGTACAGGTTTGTAGGTTAATTGGCTTTGGTAAATTTACAAACTGTCCGTAGTGTGTAGGATAGTGCTTGTGTATGCGGCAATCTCTGGTATGCATGAACTCGGTAGGCCGAAGGGCATGTTTCCACGCTGTATCTCTGAAGTCTAAAGTAAAGTTTACATCTGAAACAAGAATAAAGTCTTCACAAAGTCCCACACCTTGCACTGCGGCAACAATCTGACCTGGACATCTCCTCTTACAGTATGAGGTGGGATACAGTCAGAGGCGGAATTAACTAATTGAACTCACGTAGTGCAAAAAGAGAAAGGAAATGGAGGGTTGAATTTAGTGTTCCTGATCCAGAGACGTGCAAGATAAAAAAAATGCGAGGATCACACACCGGGATAGATTGGGAGATCTGGAAAACATCCTTGGTATATGAGAGGTTCAAGAGTCTGATAACAACGGGAAAGAAGCATTTCTTTAATCTGAAGGTACGACTTTCGTTTTTGTATCTTCAACCCGACAGGAGAGAGAGTGACCTGAGTATGAAGGTCTTTAACATGCTGCTTTCCTGAGCTAGTGTAGTTCAGATGGAGTTGATGGTGGGGAGGCTGGTTTTCATGGTGTACTGAGGTGGATCCACAACTCTCTGCAATTTCTTGCAGTCTTTGGCAAAGCTGTTGCCATACCAAACTGAAGTGCATCCTGACAGGATGGCTTCTATAGAATTTGTCTATGGTATGGAGGTCAGTACCCTTGATGGATCCTATGGTGTCCACCACTTTAGTAATCGCCTTCGTTCCTGGGCGTTCCCGTTGATGGACCAGGCCATATCACAATTAGTAAACGTGTTCAATCGGCCACCTCAGAACCAACGGAATTGGAGTGAAAGCGAGTCATCCAGGATTCCAAGGAACTGTCAAAGAAGGGAGTGAGAAAATATCAACAGCCCACAAGCTATACTGTATGTGCATCAGATGCTGTGGAGATTTTCAGCACAATAAAATATAGTTGTCAAGATAACAAGTCAGCACTGTTGAGAAATAAGTCAGATGTGTGTGAAAAGCTCTGAGAGATTTAACAGTCTCGAAAGAGCTAAAGTGGAATTTCTTAACACGCTCACAGACGTAGAAAATCCTGTTTTTTTCAAAACATACAATTTGCCAAACATAAAGTATTTGCAGCAATCGTTCACCTTCTACCCTGCAGTTTGTGATTCCCTCTTCTCCACAGTATTCAAAATGGACTCAAAGCACAAATGCCACCTAACCTCCCCAGGAATTGATTGGACTGGGTGAGCTCAGAGTGAGAGGGTGTGATGGTATCTCAGTGGGAAGCTGGGCAGATGGGCAATCAGCTGGTCACTTGGTTGGCACAGACACTTCCGATTCATTTGTAAAGCAAATAAACTCCTGAAGAGTTAGATAAAAACAAATCATGTTTACATATGAAGAAGACTTGCGATTTTATTGTACTTTTTACGTGCTTTGCTCTTTAACTTTAATGAAAAGTATTTTCATTGTGGGTGACTGTTGCAGGAATACTTGCAAACCAGAAAAATCTCACAGGGTAAAATAGCAATGATTCGGCAATGTGCTGAGAGAATTAACTGCATTGAAAGTTAGCCAAAATAAAGCTCTCTATAAAGTGTGCCGGTTGTAATGGCTTTAAAATTTATCACCGAAGTGGAAACAGTCAAAGCTGTATTGCATCAGAACAATCTAGTGCCACAAATAAGGTCGCATATCATCAGGGCACAGAAGATAATAAGTGTCTGGGAGCTGCTGATTGTTCGGTTTTCTGCTGCCCAATCCCTCAACATTTGATCCTTGCAATCCCACTCCCTATTAACTTCCCACAGCCCATGAGTTGTTTGCCAGATTACAACATACTCATATGTCTGCATGAGACGGGGACTTGGGCTGGTCCACTGATAGTCCTGAATAGATAGACTTGAAGGTTGAGGTGAAATCCACTCACACATCTAATAATCTTTTGTTAAATCATTGCCAGACATAGTGAAACTGTCGCCAACCTATCAATTCAGTAAATTTGTTCCTGTATGGCACAGATTGCATCTAAAGTGAATTTCAGTAACTCCATGCTCAGTTTTCTACAAATCGCCAGTTAGCCTTCACTTCCACATCCTACGCACCCATTCCCTCTGTCCTCATGGGCACTGACTTCCAGTAACTACCATTGTCTCAAAATTCAATCTTAAATGTCTCTTCTTTCAAACGCATGCCCAACCTCGCTCTTCCAGCCTCAGGACTGAATTCATCAGTGTACTCCCTCTTCCACACTGATGAATTCCTCTGGGCCTTCCCCCACTAGAGGCTGTGCTTTCAACTTTACCCTTCCCTCACTGAACCTTTCTGTCCCGACTCATTTCTGTTCTGCAATCAGAAGATCTTTAAAATCTCCTTGGCCAATAATTATCATAAAGTTGTGGAAGGTAGACAAAAATGCTGGAGAATCTCAGCGGTGAGGCAACATCTATGGAGCGAAGAAATAGGCGATGTTTTTGGTCGAGACCCTTCTTCAGATGATGGGTCTTCCTCTGAAGAAGGGTCTCGACCCGAAATGTCACGTATTCCTTCGCTCCATAGACGCTGCCTCGCCCGCTGAGTTTCTCCAGCATTTTCGTCTACCTTCTATTTTTCCAGCATCTTAAACATAAAGTTGTAGAAACTCTGTGGCAAAAGAGGTAATTTGCACCTATCAGAGTAAACCCATCTACTGATCCCTGCTTATAGTCCTGCACATGCTCTGTCTGTTTCCCCTTTCCTTTCTGAAAGCTCTGATTCCACTCTGCATCCAGACAGTAACTTCCAGGTGATACCTGCTCTGTCTAGTATCGTTAACTCCCCGCTTCTCATATCTTTGCCCGCAGGTTCATGGGTTCTCTGGGACTTGCACCAGACTTGCGCATTATTATCACCCCAATCAATTCTCACAAACTTATCTGTATCAAGAACAACCCCAGGCTTGTCAGTCTGTCCTAAACGTTGAAGCTCTGGAAGTTTTTTATTTCCTGCCCCCTCTCAAGGACACCACCTGAAGAATGTTGGCCAGAATTGGACTTAGTAACAATGTTACAGCCTTACCAGTGTTCTCGGCAGATCACCAAGACCTAGAACATACAACATAGAATACACTCATAAAACATACAACATTGAGCGGTACAGCACAGGAAAAGACCCTTTCAACACAATGTCTGTGCTGAACACGATGCCAAGACCAACATGCTCCTGCACATAATCCATATACTTCCATTCCCTGCATATCCATATGTCTATCGCATCACTTCCTACTACCATAATGCATGACTCCACACTTTGCGACACTGTATTCCATCTGCCTTTTCTCTGCCCACTCTCCCAACCTGTACAAGTCCTTCGGCAGAGTCCCTGCTTTCTCTACACCTGCCCCGCCACCTATATTCGTATCATCTGCAAACGGCCACTAAGCTTTCAATCCGCTTATCCAAATCATTGATATATATCATGAAGAGCGGCGTCCCCAACACTGACCCCTGTGGAACACCGTTAGTCACTGGGAGCCAACCATTCAAGGTTCCTTTACATTGTCTTGTTATCTCTCCTACTTACTGGAACACGCTGGTCCTGAACCTTGATCAACTGGCCTTTAAACAGCTCCCACATGTCAGATGTGGACTTCACCAAAACAACTGATCCCAATGTACCCTCCTGAGCTCCTGCCTAATACACTCATAGTTTGCCTTACTCTAATTTAGTAGGTCCAAACCTATCCTTGTTCATAACAATCTTTGAATTTATGCAGTTGCGATCATTATCCCCAAAATGCTCCTGCACTGAACTACCAGTCACCCGCGAGATGGTGCCCCAACATAAGGTCCATTATGTTCCCTTCTCGGGTTGGACTATCCGCATACTGTTTCAGGAAACCCTCTTGAATACGCTTAACAAATTCTTCCTCTGCTAAGCCTGCTTAACAATATTGCGCATGTTAACATCACCGACGAAGACAATCGTCTTGCTTTCCGGCTTTTGTGACTTCTCTGCTATTGTTTTCTGTGCCTAAGTATATGAATCCCAGCTTCTCCTACAATTTACCAACCATTCCATCAATACGCTCCATCGCTTTAAAAGATTAACGAATAGTGCACCCAGCTCCCAATGTCTCTGCACAATCTCTGCAAGCATGTGATTTGTCTCACCTCATTCTTAATTCACATTACATTGCATTAAATCCAATTTGTCACTTGCTTGCCCACACAGCCACTCCATCCCTGCCTTTCAACAGTCGAGTACCATTCTCCCAGCTATTTGTCACACCTCCAGGTTTGATGTTATCCATTTTAATGTCACCATAACCACTTGGCATTAGTGTTTTCTGCCTTATTATACTCTTCAGAAGCTTCTCAGGACATTTTAGCATCTAAAACAACAAAATATGCAATTGGACTTGACAGCTCTTCGGCTCTCATGGGGAAATATGTTTTGTGTCTTATTTTTCAAATAGCCATATAGGCAGAAGCTGAAGCCACGTAGACTAACACCAAAGTAATGAATTACAGCATCAGCTTGTTCACAGCATTGTGGGATCCAGTTAATTATGGTTCTATATTTTGCCCCTCTCACCTCAGTTACGCCCTCTCATATTTAATATTTCCATCCTGGAAAAAACATTTGACTGTCCACCCTATATATGCCTCGCATAATTTTATTTACTTAATAAAGTACTCTAAAACCACATCATAACTTGCTGACTCTTATACTCAAAGTCCTGACCAATGAAAGCAAGCATACTATATGCCTTCTTCACCTCTCTAACTACTTGTGTTGACACTTTCATGGAGTTATGGACTTTGACGCCCTCTGTACATCAACATTGTTAAGGTTAATCCTGGCAAGCCACATGGCAGGAGTATCCCAACAAGCCATGGCCAAGCAACAGCCTCGGCTTGCCCTCCGCAAACCGAGTACCCGCGGCGCGGACCGGGAACCCACCTGGAGGGCCCGGCACACCCATCCAGCGTGGAAGGAGTCAGACGGAGGGCCAGTAAGCAGACCGGTGGTGGGAGGAGGGGCACTGCATTGACAGTGGAGAGGCTGCTGGAGGCTCTGCATCATTTTGTGCTTGGTTGGACCGGGCACCGCTCCAAGAGGCCGAGGATGTGATCTACAGCGATGGACCCCTATGGCTACACTTGGCCAGGCCAACCCCGCAATGCCGCCAGGATAATGGACCTTCACGGTCAGGTCAAGAACCCTGCATTTATAAACTGAGACTTGAAAATGGTGTCTCAATGTACAACTGCTATACACTTATACTGCACCTAAGATGCTTATCTAAGATGCTTACTTGCACTGAACGGCATATAATACTGAATTTCATTGTACCTCGGTACATGTGACAAATAAAGTACCATTGAAACATTGAACCATGGTTAATACCATTAATTGCATATTTTCCCCTTACATTCGATCTCCCAAAGCCAATCAACTCCTACCTTAGCAAGAACCTTTGGGACATTCCAATTTGCTGACCGCCACAATAGACCAACAGGGGATGTGATGTTGCTGGTTCTACACTCTGCACTGGACCCCTTGTCCAATAAAAACACATATGTCAGGTTATTGTTCATTGACCACAGCTCGGAGATCAACACCAGCATCCCCTACCAAACCTGTTTTTAAGCTGAGGGAACTGGGACTCCGCGCATCTTTTTGCAACTGAACTCTCAACTTCCTCGTCAAAAGAACACAATCGGTAGGAATTAGCAACAATATTTCCTCCTCGATAACCATCATGGGCACCCCAACGCTGTGTGCTCAGCTCACTGCTCTACTCACTCTATACCCATGACTGTAGCCAGACACAGTTCCAACTCCATTTTTAAATTCACCAACGACACCACCATTTTTGGGCAAATTATGGGTAATTCATGGTAATTATGGGTAATTCAAAGAGCCATAGTATAAGAGGGAAATCTCAAAACTGATTGAATGGTGCCAGAACAACAACCTTACTCTCAACATCAGTAAATCCAAGGTACTGATTATTGACTTTAGAAGAGAAAGGCCGAAGATCCACAAACCTGTCTTCATTGATGGTGGAGAAAGACAACAATTTCAAGTTTCTGGGCGTGCATATTTTTGAAGATCCTTCCTGGGCCCAGCACATCAATGTAATCATTAAAAAAGCACCCAACAATGTTTCTACTTCCTTGAAAGATTGACGAGATCCTGTAAGTCGACAAATACTCTCTAGAACGTCCACGATTGTGTGGTGGAGAGCACATTGACTGGTTGCATTATGGACAAATTTCAGAAATGAAGGAGATTACAAAAAGTAGTGGACAATACAACGTCTATCATGAGTACTGACCTCCACACCATCAAAGGGATTTATTGTAGACACTGGTCAAGAAAGTAGCTAGCATCATCAAGGACCCATACCACCCTGGCCACGCTCTCATTTCACTTCTGCATCATATGGGAGTCTAAAAACCATGACCTCCAGGTTTAGGAGCAGCTTTTTCCCACAGCCATCGGGCTATTCAACACCACTTAAACCAATTAATCCAAATTACGAAATGTCTTGTTTTCGCCAGGGACTTGGGTTTTGTTTTGCATTATATTGGGGTTTTAAAATTATTGAACTTCTTTTTGTTTGTTTCTTTTCTTATCTATTGAGTACTGTGTTTATAAATCTGTTGTGCTGCTGCAAATAAGGATGTAATTGTATATATGACATGCACTCTTGATTCCTGAAGCTTAACATCTCGCACTTACTCGGATAAAATACCTTCTGCCATCTCTCCGCCCATTATATTTAGATGATCTATATGACGCTGTACAATTTGACCGCCTTCCTCACAGTCTGCGACCCCAGCAATCCCTCTGTCATACCAAACTTACTAACCAACCCGTCTATGTTTACATCCAATTCTTATCACATACAATTTAGGCCCTGCTACAGATTCCTGCTGAACTCCACAGATCATAGCCTTCCAACCTGATTTTTGTCCTTGCACCACAACCCTCTCTTCTATCAGCAAACTGGGTCTGAATCCATATGATCAAGTCACTGTTAATCCCATGCACCTTAATCTTCTGGATCGTAGAAACATAGAATCATAGAAAATAGGTGCAGGAGGAGGCCATTCGGCCCTTCGAGCCAGCACCGCCATTTATTGTGATCATGGCTGATCGTCCCCTATCAATAACCCGTGCCTGCCTTCTCCCCAAATCCCTTGACTTCACTAGCCCCTAGAGGATCAGCCTACCATGAGGACTTTATCTACTGTCTTACTGAAATCCACGTAGACAACATCCTCCATCCTACCCTCATCTATCACCTTTGCCATCTCCTCACAAGACGTGGTTAAATTAGTAAGACATGACCTGAATTATACAGCAGAAAAGGAAACCGCTGTGTCATTGCACCTGTGTTGACTCTGAGGGAGCCCTCCAATTAATTTTCCATTTTCTTCCATTAGAGACAATTAAAACTCTCACTTTCAAGTGTGCTGGATGCCAGGATGGATCTGATGGATGAAATGGTCTCCTTCTGTTTTTAAGTAAGTATACACCAAAATGATTTGCAGTGTCTAATATACTTTTTACAGTGTTGGTGGTTGCAATGCATGATGTGGGGCTGGTTCAGTTCAGTTTAGTTTATTGTCACATATACCAAGGTATTTTGAAAATAACTTTTGTTGCGTGAAAATCTTGCACTATGGAAACTGCAATTTGAAAATGACCAACAATTTGTAATGTTATTAATACCGTAAACATATTATGCTTCCTCGCAGAACCAGGCATCTTAGGCCCCTCGGCAACCCAAACACCTCACACCACATCCTCTTCACTCTGATCCTTTACCTCTGTTTTCTGTGGGCCTGAATTGCCACCTTCTCCTTCCAGGCTTTTACCCTAATCTTCCATGAACATTATCACTGAGATATGGTATGTGTTTTCCATTACTCTTTTATGAATTTAAAGGAAAAGGACATTAAAAGTGAGGGAATTATTCCAACCGCATGGGGTGTTTCTGTTTTTTCTTTCTTGGAGACACCATGCAATTTGTTCTCATAGAAATGGGGATCGTGATTGGATGGAAAATATTTCCATGATTTCTGATGGGATTAAGAAATTATATAAACTAGACCCAAAGATATGTAGATTGATAGGATAATTAGCCACTCTGCAGTATATTGCCGCTGGGTGGAGGTAAGTGATAGAATCTGGAGAAATACTTGAAGGGCTGAAAGGCCTCTCCCATGTTTGTGACATCATGATTGCAATGTGTGGCAGAAGTAGCATAATGTTTGGGGGAAATTCTGAAGGTTCAGTAATGTTGCTATTAACTTTGGATAATAATTAGAATTACAATATTTACAAAAAGTAATATGATTACTTTTCAGTACAATCTTTTTCAAATGTGGTAACATTCAGTGAGATTTACAGTAAATATTCAGTTTTTGGAAATATTACTGTTAACTTTGCAGATTGCTTCATTTTCAACTGTAATTGGAATGTGTGTTAAATGTAGCGCTGTGTTTGGAAAATTTATCAGACAATTTAGATCTAACATAACATTTGGAAAATATTACATTTGAATTAACAGTGTATTGTCTATTATAAATGTGACCAAATATGTGTAGTATCAGTTTTATTTGAGGAAGGTGCATTTGTGGGCCTGAATTGCCACCTTCTCCTTCCAGGCTTTTAGTCAGTTTACAGTCAGAAAGGATTAGTTTAACTTGGCTTCATATTCAGACAGACATTGTGGGCCAAATGACCTGTTCCTATGCTGTACTGTTCTCTGTTTTATGTTCTTACTGTGGAGGTTATACATACAGCTAGAGTCACAGAGCTGTACAACATGGAAACACGCCCTTTGGCCCACCTTGACAATGCTTCAAGTGGCATTCTGGGCTAGTCACATTTGCCCCTGCATTTGCCCATATCCCTCAAAACCCTTCCTTTCCATATACCTACACAAATGTCTTTTGAAAGTCAGAATTGTTTAGTTTTTGTTTAGTTTAGTTTAGTTTAGTTTAGTTTAGTTTATTGTCTATCTGCTTCAATAGCTTCCTCTGGCAGCATATTCCAGTTGATTTGATTTGATTTGATTCAACTTTACTGTCATTGTCTTCAAGTAAGAGACAACAAAATGCTATTTCCCGTACAGTCATACGAATCAAAAAACAAAAACACAGAACACGATAGTCCACAACACAAAATCCCCACAGCGGCACCAAGGTTCCCCACTGTTAGGGAAGGCACCAAAGTCCAGTTAACCTCCTCGCTGATGTTCCCCGATGTTCACCCGCAGTCGCCGCTACAGGCAGCCCGAAGTTCAGGCCCTCTCGCCGGGAACGATGGAACCCCGACGTTGAACGGAAGAACATCCTCAGCGGCCTGGACCTCTGAATCGGCCACCTCCCACCGGAGTCCGCAGCTCCCAAAGTCCACAGGCCAAGCTGGGCGAAGATTCAATGTTGGCGACCTTCGGCAAAGGGTCCCAGGACCCTGCGATGTTGGTCAACGTCGCAACCACAACTCCGCGATGTCGATGCAACACTCCGGAGCCCCAAACGGCGATCCCAGGTGAGGCATCGCCCGCTCCGCTCCGCGATGTATCCAGCGCTGCGCCGCCGCTGCTGAAGCTCTGGCCCAGTCCCCGGCAGGAAAGGCCGCGCCAATCCAGTTGTTAGGCCGCGAGGAGGGGGGCGAGGGCGCGACTCGGATAATAGTCGCATCCTCGCCAGGAAGTGACTGAAAGACAGTTTCCCCCTTACCCTACCCCCTCCCCCACATAAAAAAACCAAAAAAAAAAACAAAACATACTTTAAACAACTAAAATTAAAAAAGACAAACAGACAGTAGGCGGAGGCAGCCATCAATAGCGCCACCGGATGCCCCAGTTACGGATTACCTCTGAGTGAACGTTGCCAAACTTTTCCAAATTTACCAAGCTTCAAAGTTTTCGGTCATGTATCTAATTTTATGTTTTGCCATCCAACCAAAATGAGTGAAATGCAAGAAATAGTTGAATGATTCCAAAAATTATGCATGTGTCTTAATTTGAATTCTAGAACAAAACCCAAAGGAGAAAATGGCAGAAAGCAGCAGCTTTGATCGCTTCCTGAAACTAATTGCGGCAATTATCTGTTTGCCATTCCTTCCACTCTGGTTTTGTTTTGTGTGTAAGTATTGCCTTCATTTAACCCACTACGGAAGGACATTGTATAGAAATTTGAGATCCTATTTTTTTTTTGTTTTGCAATTGGAAATTAATTTTTCAGAAGGTGGGACGTGGTAATAACCATTTCTAGTCTGTTGTTCACCACACTGGTAATTCACAAGGCACATATCTACAAATCAAATCTACAGCCCAGAAACAAACCCTTTCGGTCACCTTGCCCATGCTGACCAAGATGCTTAGAAAGACTAATGCTATTTGTCTGCTTTAGACTTGCATCCCTCCAATCCATTCCACTCCAAGTACCTGTCCAAATTCCTTTTGAACATTGTAATTACATCAACCTCCACTAACTCATTACATAGCTCGTTCCAGACAACCACAACCCTCTGTGTGAAAAATGCACCCGTTTGATCTTCTTTAATTTTTCTCACCTTAAACCTCTGCTTTCTCTAATTTCTCTCATTTCAAGCGACCCATGCATTCCCTCCTTTCCCCCTTCCCCTTCCCCCACCCTATTCGTCCTACTAGCTCCACTCTTCCCATCCTTGTATTCCTTTGTTATCACCTCTTCCCCAGCCAACAATGGACCATTATGGGCTCCACGCTTGGTCACCTGTTGCGTGTCCTGCTTTGTTCTGGCCTTTTCTTACCTCCAGTTCCCTCTCCTCTACTTTCAGTCTGAAGAAACGTCTCGACCTGAAACGTCACCCATCCTTTTTATCCAGAGATGCTGTCTGACCCATTGTTACTCCAGCACTTTGTGTCTATCTTCTCTCTAGTTCTCGATTCCTTTGCCATTGAAAAGATGATCCTATCTATGCCCCTTATAATTTTAGAATGTTTATAAAGTCACTTCTCAGGCTCCTGCATTTCAGTGAGAATTATCTCAGCCAATGCAATCCAGTCATTTTGGAATAATTCATCCAGAGAGGCTTGAAAACAGTGCAGAAGAACTGACATAATGATTCACATTCTCCTTTTAACTGCAGCCCTCGATTACAGGCAACGTCCTGGTGAATGTCTTCTACTCTTTCTTTATTGTTACTAAATAAGGTTAATTTGCAAGCTGAATAATCAGTAGCAGGGAAGGCAAATGCAATGTTAGCATTAACTTCTGGGACTGTCACAGTGCCAAGGCTTTAGACGGGGTGGAAAGGGGGTGAAGAACAATGGAGGTCCCAGGGTGGGGGTCCGCTGTGATGGTGGAGGGGAAGAACACTGGACAATGGGAGGGAGGGGGACAAAGGACAATGGGGACCCGGCACGGGCGATCTGTTGGTGGGGGGGGAGGGGGGGGTAGCGTACTTTGTAATTTTGTCAGCTCCGTAGGTGGCTGCTATTTGTATACATTGGGTATGCAAGCAAATAATTTCACTGCGCCTAGTCACATGTGACAATAACGTTTTCCTATTTCCATTCCTTCCTGTAGTGTGGCCACTAGAACTGTACACAGTACTCCAATTGCAGCGTAACCAATGCTTTGTAAAACTGCAGCATGATGTCCCGGCACTTATATTCAATGCCTCAGCCAAAGAAATGCATTACCTCACACTTGCCTGGATTTCATTCCATCTGCTATCACTCTGCTCAACTTTCCAGCTGATTTATGTCCTGTACCCTGTCCTGTACCCTTAAACAACCTTCTTCGCTATTTACAACTTCACCACTACCCTCTGCCTCCTACCACCAAGACAATTTTGAATCCAGTTTGCCAATACACCTCGGATCCCTTATGCCATAATCTTTTGGCCCTGCCTACGATATAGGACCTTGTCAAAACCCTTACTGAAACCCATGAACCCATGTCTACCATGTTGCCTTCATCAAGTTATCTCCTCAAAAAACTCAAGTGCATCATGATTACCCCTGCACAAAACCACACTGACCTCCTAATCAGTTCCTGCCCTTCCAATGGAACATCAATCCTGAACCCCAAGATACCTCACATGCCCTTCGTCTCTTCAATGACTTCCGTTTTCCAAGCCCTCACTCCCTTATCTTTACTATGGACGTTCAGTCACTCTATACCTCTATCCCCCACCAGGAATGCCTTAAAATCTTCCATTTCTTCCTCTACCGCAGAACCATCCAATTTCCCTCTAATATCACTCTACTCCACCTAGTGGAGCTGGTCCTCACCCTCAACAACTTCTCCTTTGACTCCTCCCTCTTCCTCCAAGTCCAAGGCGTAGCTATGGGCACCCACATGGGCTCTAGCTATGCCTGCCTCTTTGTAGGGTACGTTGAACAATCCCTGTTCCAGGCGTTCACTGGCCCTATCCCCCAACTCTATCGCCATTACATTGATGACTGCATTGGTGTTACCTCCTGTACCCATGGACTTCATCAACTTCACCACTAATTTTTCATTCTGCACTCAATTTTACTTGGACCAACTCCGATACCTCCCATCCTTTTCGTGATTTCACAGTCTCCATCACAGGAAATAGGCTGTTGACTGACATCTATTACAAACCCACTGACTGCCACAACTATCTCAACTACTCTTCTTCTCATCCTGCTTCCTGCAAAGACTCTATCCCCTACTCCCAATTCCTCTGTCTGCGCCGCATCTGCGTCCAGGATGAGGTATTCCATACTAGGACATCCGAGATGTCCTCATTCTTTAGGGAATGGGGGTTCCCCTCTCCCATCATAGATGAGGCCCTCACTTGTGTCTCCTCGGTACCCCTAGTCGCAACAGAGACAGTCCCCCTAATTCTTACCTTCCATCCCGTCAGCCATTGCATACCTCCACCCCTTTCCGCCTTCCGCAGAGACCGTTCCATTCTCTACTCCCTGGTTAACTGATCCCATCCCACCCAAACCATGCCCTCGCTAGGTTTCCCACCCCCCCCCGCAACCATAGAAGATACAACACCTTACAACACTATACCTCCTCCCTTGACTCTGTCCAGTGACCCCGTCAATCCTTTCAGGTGAGACAGAGGTTCACCTGCATCTCCTCCAACCTCATCTACTGTATCCGTTGTTCAAGATGTAGACTCTTATACATCGGCGAGACCAATAGCAGACTGGGCAATCGTTTCGCGGAACACCATCGCTCAGCCTGCCTGAACCATCCTGATCTCCCAGTTGCTGGACAATTTAATTCTCCTTCCCATTCCGACACAGCCCTTTCCGTCCTAGGTCTCCTCCATTGTCAGAGGGAGGCTAATCGCAAATTGGAGGAACAGCATCTCATATTACGCTTGAGCAGCCCAGTGATATGAAAATTGATTTATCTCATTTCAGGTAACCCTGTCATTCCTTTTTCTCTATCCCTTCCCCCACCCAGGTCGCACTAGCTTCAAATTTCCACCCGACAAACAGCTAACAATGGCCTGTTTCCTTTATCTTTATTACTTTTATGCATATCTTTCATTCATTGTTCTATTCATTATTCATTATTTCATTCATTGTTAAATCCCCAGGGCCAGATAGGCTGCATCCCAGGGTACTTAAGGAAGTAGCCCCAGAAATAGCAGATGCCTTAGTGATAATTTTTCAAAACTCTTTAGATTCTGGAGTAGTTCCTGAGGATTGGAGGGTAGCTAATGTAACCCTACTTTTTAAAAAGGGAGGGAGAGAGAAAACGGGGAATTACAGACCAGTTAGTCTAACATCGGTAGTGGGGAAACTGCTAGAGTCAATTATTAAAGATGGGATAGCAGCGCATTTGGAAAGTGGTGAAATCATTGGACAAAGTCAGCATGGATTTACGAAGGGTAAATCATGTCTGACGAATCTTATTGAATTTTTTGAGGATGTAACTAGTAGAGTGGATAAGGGAGAAGCAGTGGATGTGTTGTATCTGGACTTTCAGAAGGCTTTCGACAAGGTCCCACACAAGAGATTGGTATACAAACTTAAAGCACACGGTATTGGTGGTTCAGTATTGATGTGGATAGAGAATTGGCTGGCAGACAGGAAGCAAAGAGTAGGAGTGAACGGGTCCTTTTCAGGATGGCAGATAGTGAACTAGTGGGGTGCCGCAAGGCTCAGTGCTGGGACCCCAGCTATTTACAATATACATTAATGATTTGGACGAGGGAATTAAATGTAACATCTCGAAGTTTGCGGATGACACGAAGCTGGGGGACAGTGTTAGCTGTGAGGAGGATGCTAGGAGGCTGCAGGATGACTTGGATAGACTGGGTGAGTGGGCAAATGCATGGCAGATGCAATATAATGTGGATAAATGTGAGGTTATCCACTTTGGTGGCAAAAACAGGAAGGTAGACTATTATTTGAATGGTGACCGATTAGGAAAAGGGGAGATGCAGCGAGACCTGGGTGTCATGGTACACCAGTCATTGAAAGTAGGCATGCAGGTGCAGCAGGCTGTGAAGAAAACGAATGATATGTTGGCATTCATAGCAAAAGGATTTGAGTACAAGAGCAGGGAGGTTCTACTGCAGTTGTACAGGGTCTTGGTGAGGCCACACCTGGAGTATTACGTACAGTTTTGGTCTCCTAATCTGAGGAAAGACATTCTTGCCATAGAGGGAGTACAGAGAAGGTTCACCAGACTGATTCCTGGGATGGCACGACTTCCATATGAAGAAAGACTGGATAGACTTGGCTTGTACTCGCTGGAATTTAGAAGATTGAGGGGTGATCTCATAGAGACTTACAAAATTCTTAAGGGGTTGGACAGGCTAGATGCAGGAAGATTGTTCCCGATGTTGGGGAAGTCCAGGACAAGGGGTCACAGTTTAAGGATAAGGGGGAAGTCTTTTAGGACCGAGATGAGAAAATCGTTTTTCACACAGAGAGTGGTGAAACTGTGGAATTCTCTGCCACAGAAGGTAGTTGAGGCCAGTTCGTTGACCATATTTAAGAGGGAGTTGGATGTGGCCCTTGTGGCTGAAGGGATCAGGGGGTATGGAGAGAAGGCAGGTACAGGATACTGAGTTGGATGATCAGCCATGATCATATTGAATGGCGGTGCAGGCTCGAAGGGCCGAATGGCCTGCTCCTGCACCTAATTTCTATGTTTCTATGTTTCTATGCTTCTATCTCTCCACATAACCGTCTACAGTATATCTCTCATTTCCCTTATCCTTAACCAGTCTGAAGAAAGGTCTCGACCCGAAACGTCACCCATTCCTCCTCTCCAGAGATGCTGCCTGTCGCGCTGAGTTACTCCAACATTTTGTGTCTCCTGAACCTCGGAATTTTTTACGGCAAATTCCCTACCACTGATATACACCCTACTGACCAGTAGATTTCAAGTTTATTGCTCCTGCCATTTTTGAACAAGGGGGCAACATTAGCTATCCTCCAGTCTGAACATCCTAGCTGATCCATGCTTACACATGATTCCATTGTCAGATGGACACATCATGTTGCCTTCTTCTGCATTACGTTTCGGTCTCCCAGGATGAATTATTCAAAATCCAGTTGTGTTTGATTCTCTAGCTGTGCAGTTTAAACCCATGATGGGGGGGGTGGACACAGTGACGCACAGTGGCACAACAAAGCAACAAAGACCCAGGTTCAATCCTGACTACGGGAGCTTGTCTGCACGCTGTGGGTTTTCTCCAGGTGCTCCAGTTTCGTCACACATTACAAGATGTTTGTAGGTTGAATGGCTTCTGTAAATTGTCCCTCGACTGTGGGATAGAACCCGTGTACAGGGATTGCTGGTCAGTGCAGACGCAGTAGGCCAAAGGGCCTGTTATCATGCTGTATCTCTATACTAAACTAAACTAAACTAAAGGAACATGCACACTTTCACTTGAATTTACCTCCACAGCAATCTATATGCTGGCTGCTTATACTAAACCATGCTCTTCTCACTACTCACTCTCCTGAAAGCTATTCTGCCCTTAGATACTGACATGGCGGATTCTTGTATAGTGCTTTCACTGACGGGGGTGTCAGAATTGGAATTGGATCAAATGCTTCAGGTGGGAAAGTGTGAGGATCCTGTGGGATTAGGCCTGGAGTGCTTAGACACAACAATGACATTCTTACTTGCAGCAGTTAACATAAAACTCTGTAATAACAAAAAAAAGTTCAGAGTGTGTGCACATACGTACACTCACACATGTACACACATGCGCACACAATAATAGTGTAAGCCTAGGGGAGGTTGAAATGAAGAAGGAGGTGGTGCTCAGGCTTGTGAGAAGCATTAAGTTGCACACATCCTCAGGGTCTGACCTGA
Source organism: Okamejei kenojei (assembly GCA_035221665.1). Taxonomy (NCBI): domain Eukaryota; kingdom Metazoa; phylum Chordata; class Chondrichthyes; order Rajiformes; family Rajidae; genus Okamejei; species Okamejei kenojei. The sequence goes on from CM069144.1 coordinate 38,460,416, forward strand.
TCTATCCCAGGTTATTAGGAAAAGCAAGAGAGGAGTTTGCAAATGGAATTAAATAACTCCTAGCCAGCCCAGTTTATCCATATATATCCCTCTCTCATCAGTAACTTAATGGCACCCTGAGAGAAGGGCACCTGTTAATGCTCATTTTCACAGTGGGGTGATCTATTCTCCAGGAACTTTCATGATGATGCAAAAAAACGCAAGAACTGAAACCCACATGACTAGTGAATATTAACAATGAAATAACAAATGCCATATAAATATGTAAATTAAAACAACCAAGTATGAACATTTGTTTCTGCCTCTTTCTAGATGTACAAAGACTTCTAGAAGCACCTGGAACTGGTATGACTCCAATATCTATGTTACTAAAAGTCTGAACTTGACTACTTCCTGTTGTTCTGCATATTGATTTTAGAAAAAACACTGCCACTTTGGCCATCTTACTCAGAGTCCCCCTCCACTGCTCAGGACAAGAGGATTTTTCCCATCGATGAAAAATAAAAAAGTTATTATTGTTTAAAAAATGTTGAGATTCTCTCTCCTGAAGGCCACGCTCCTTCCAGAGGGACTATAAAACCCGGAAGCGTTGAGTGCCTCAGTCAGTCTCTGCAGGATTGGGGAAGCGAGAGGGTCACGTCTCTCTGTCTGAGCTGTGAATAACACTGAACACATGTCTACTAAACTGTGAGTGTGGTTTTACTGACCTTGAGTGCCCTTAATGTGGTTTGAAAATGAAAATGTGGTTGGTTTGAAAAAAGCTCAGCAAATGGTTGGTGGTGGTTGGTTTGAAATAAAAGCACAGCAAATGGTTGGTGGTGGTTGGTTTGAAATAAAAGCACAGCAAATGGTTGGTGGTGGTTGGTTTGAAATAAAAGCACAGCAAATGGTTGGTGGTGGTTGGTTTGAAATAAAAGCACAGCAAACGGTTGGTGGGGGTTGGTTTGAAATAAAAGCACAGCAAATGGTTGGTGGTGGTGGTTGGTTTGAAATGGCAAATGATTAAAAGTCTAAACGTGACAGTTTCCTGTTTGCACTGTATATTGATTTTAGATAAAACGCTACCACTTAAGGGCCTGTCCCACTGTACGAGGTAATACAAGAGCTCTCCCAAGTAAAAAATAAATAAAACTCGTGGTAAGCACGTAGAATATACGTAGTGGGTATGTCGGAGCTCGGGACATCACTCAGCGGCTTGTAACGCTAACGGCAGGTACTCGGGAAACACGGTAAGCTCGTGAAGACTCGTGAAGATTTTTCAACATGTTGAAAAATGTCCACGAGAGCCACGAGTACCTGCGAGCGGCTCTGTCTGATCTGTGAATCAACTGAACACACTGAATGTCTACTGAACTGTGAATGTGGTGTTTATGTGGTGTTTTGTGTGGTTTTATGGTGGTTTTACCCTGCTTGAAATGGTATGAAACTGCATTTGAATGTGTTGGCCTTGCACCCTGCATGAAATGGTATGAAACTGCATTTGAATTTGGTGGCTCTGTCTGATCTGTGAATCAACTGAACACACTGAATGTCTACTGAACTGTGAGTGTGGTGTTTATGTGCTTGAGTGACTGAGCTGCCACCCCAAGAATCCATTTGGCCAACAATGTCCATACTAGCCCTCTGGAAACCAGTCCTCCCATGTGAACACCCGATGGGTCACACTTAGTCTAGTATTTATTATATGTCATAGGTTATTAAAATTTAAATTAAAACAATTGATTTGCCTGCCCTATGGTATTAAGACTTGTTCTTAGCATATCCTGCCGTGAACACTAGAGCAACATGAATCTTGTCCATTGACAGCCTAGGCTGCTGACATTCTATTGCCCATTTGGTGCTTCAGTTCAAAATGAATGAACACCCATAAGTTTCTGCCCCCTGTCAATGATCTATATTGCTGCTGGCCTATTATCAATCTCAACGTCTGCTTCTAATTGCCTGCATAAAATCTTTCCTGTTTGCTTTATATTCTCAACGGCCTGTCTGATTTCATCTTCTTAAATCTTATATAAGCTTCCTCTTTTAAAAAAAAAACAAATTTACAACCTCTCTGGTCATCCAAAGATCGCATTTCTTTGCGATCCTTATCACTCCTCCTTACTGGAATATACCAGTCCTGAAATCTGATCAGCTGGTTTTGAAATGACTTCCACATGTCTGATGTGGATTAACCAAATATTAGCTGTTTGTCCAATTTAATCAACCCAACTGCTGCCCAATATTTTTGTAATCTGCTTTATCCCAATTTAGTACCTTCCCCAAAGGGCCAAACTTACCTTTATTCATAAACATTTTTAAAACCTATGGAGATGTGATCACTATTCACATAATACTCTTCAGTGGAATATTAATTGTAATAGCCAGAATGTTGACCACAGAGGTAAATTTCAAAGAATGTCTTAAACAATGAGCAGGAGGTAATAATACCTGAATTCCTGCATTAATAAACATATAATTCAATATGTAGGAAAGAACTGCAGATTCTGGTTTAAATCAAAGGTAGACACAAAATGCTGGAGTAACTCAGCAGGACAGTCTGAAGAAGGGTCTCGACCCGAAACGTCACCCATTCCTTCTCTTCAGAGATGCTGTCTGTCCCGCTGAGTTACTCCAGCTTTTTGTGTCTACCATATAATTCAATGTTATATATTGTAACAATCCTAATCACCCTTGCTTTTTACAGAACCCCCAGAAGCAGAGAATACAACAAGCGAAGAAGAAAATGGTAAGATGCTTTAAAATGAAAAAAAAGTAATGTTGAATTCCTTTGATGAAGAACCCCTGCCCCAAAATGCACCTGTGGGCAATTGGTCATTTCAGACAGATGGAAAATCACTTTGACCTTGTGTTAAAGAAACACAAAAGTTATCCTGCATCTTTAACTTCACCTACTGTCGCATCAGGAGTGGCAGCAGATCAGCAATGACTACACTAACAGTGGCATAAGGTGACGCACACGATAGGCTTTATTTTCAACAACAAACAAAAGTATCTTGTAGGTCCAAGTCTGCACAAAGGCACAGTCCCTTGTCATCAGTGGTTTATTTCTGACTTCCAGTTCTCCTCTGTTTGCATGGGTTTTCTTTATGTGCTCCAGTATTCTCCCAAATCCCAAAGACATGTTGGTTGTTATGTTAATTGGCCACTGTAAAGTTTTCTCGGTGAGTGGATGAGTGGTAGAATCTGTGGGCAGAATTGATGAGAATATGTGGAGAGCAAACTTAAAATATTGGAGGACGGGTGCTTGATGGCCAGTATGGGCATGATGTGCCTAAAACCCGTTTTTTGTGCTGTATGACTGTAATACTTCCTATCTTTTTTATCCCAACACTTCAAACTCAACCCTCCAGACCCCATCTTTAACCACAACATCAATGTCATTCCCCCTTACTCAGACTATTGCAAGTACTCAATAAGAACATTATCCAGAGGCATTATCCAGATACTTGCCTCTGCCTATGTTATCTATGTGGATCCTAATGGGCCCCATTTTGCCCCAGTTATCCCATTGCTCTTTATTTAAATGTTACAGTCATAGTCATACAGCATGGAAATAGGCCCTTCAGCCCAAATTTTCCACACTGACTAACATTGCCCCATGTCCCTCTAAACCTATCTTATCTGTGTCCCTTATCCTATCCATGTACATGTCATTTTACAGGCCAATACTATTTCCCCTATTTGTTTTCCTAATGTTCATTTTAACTTCACTCCCACAGTTCTGAGATTTTGTAAACTCTTCCAGCTATTGCTGTATTTAGAAATTAGTGCTAAACATGACCTTTCTTTTTCTTACTCCTTCAACTTCTTGACATGAAGATGAGATGAGATTAATTTGGCAATCATGCTTTTCTCTTTGTAGGGACATGTTTACTTAAATCTCTTGAATCTCCTAAGTGACTCCCAATGGCATAATGTTCCCCAACTGCACTAAATCAAACTCTATTATGAGCATGGGTGCAAAATTGCTCTCCCACTGATATTCCCTGAAATAAAATCCAGAATTCCCAGTCCTCACAGTGATGCTTCTTTGCCATTGTTTATTTCATCCCATACCATTTCATTCAATGATCCTTTTATCATCGCATCGCTTCACACAACTGAGATTGTTTCTAAGCCAACCCTCGCTTTACATCCAGCTCCATCTTATCTGAAAATCCTGTAATCAGGAAATGTAAGCTGCCAGTGCAACCTCCCCGAGACGTGTTGCATTTATAGCTGAAACATTGCCCGACCACATCGGCCGATGTGATCAGCTCTCTGCTAGATCTCTGCAATCTCGCTGTAATCCTTTTCTTGTTTTACAGACTGGTTCCCCAACTGTCCATTTTTTAACTTTTAATCTAATATCCTGCCAAACGGATTTGCTGCCTTTCATTTCCACTTCTTCATTATTTCTTTCAAATCTCAGCTTGCCATCTCCCGACCACCCTGATTCAACCTCCACCCCATTTCCCATCCTCCCCAACTCACAACCAAACCTGCCCACAAATATATTGATTCTGGTCATAGTCATAGAGTCCTACATCACAAAAACAGACCCTTCGGCCCAACCTGTCCATGCTGACAAAGATGCCCCATATAAGCTAATCCATATGCCTGCATTTGGCCCATATCCCGCTAAACATTTCCTACCCAAGTACTAGTCCAAGTGTATTTTAAATGCTGTGATAGTATCTGCCACAACTACCTCCTTTGATAGCATGTTCCATATGCTCCCTACCCTCTGAATGAAAAGTTGCCCTTCATATTAAATGTTGCCTCTCTCATCTTAAACATTTATCCTCTTGTTTTTGATTCTCCTACGTTGGGTAAGACTCTGCATTCACCCTATCTATTCCCCCATGATGTTATTGGGGTACATGCCTTCCAGTCTGCATGCGTCCCACATTTCCCAGATATGATCTCAATGCCCAATGGAATCTGTAGCCCTTCCTCCTGCACCATCTCTCCGGTTGTGCATCCATCAGCACATTCTGATTTTTCTGCTCATTAGCATGCGATTCTGGAAGGAATCTGGAAGTTACTATGTTTGACCTCTTGCTTTGTACTCTCTTTCCTAAGTCCCTAATCCTTGCCTGCATGATCTCATCCCGTTTTCTCCCATGTCATCCGTAAGAAACGCTGTCTGCTGATATACCAGAATGGTCTGCCACTGATGACATCCTTGTTCTTGTTACCAGGGAAGTAGCAGACCATCCTACCCTCACTTTTACTCTCCTGATATTTAATCTATTATAGCTGCTTTTGAATAACATAAATTTAATAGAACATGATCAATCAATTAGCGAACACTAATTGTATTACACGGACAAAATATTATACGCCTGCCGTACTTGGGAGAGATCTACACATGCAGATCGACTCATCCTTGAATGCCAGCTGCTGTAGTATCACTGGTTGCTTCCGATCTACGGACATAAACAACGTCCACCTACTGGCTGGCATCGCTCCCCCAGACATCAGGAGCTGTTGCAAGTAGGACAGAGCATCTGAAACAACTGATAGACGATAGACACGCATTACGCAAACATGTGCCCCCTCCTAGGCAGTTAAAATCCCGTAAGAGCTTCCTAACCAGCGTCACCCCATTGGAAACAGCACCAACTAAAGCTCGCCTCCAGATGTGGAAGAACAGACTAGCTACTGTCCCTATTTCCTCCAAGATGGGCATATCCAGCAGCAAAGCTCTTACCACCAGGTGCTGATGAACACTGGCTGAACTGGAGATGTCTCAACTGACCACGAACCGGAGTCGGGCATCAAGGGTGACAATGCACAAATGGGGCTACATTGAGGATACAACAACCTATGACTGTGGCACACAGGCCCAGACAATGCAACACCTACTGCAATGCCCATTGCTGGATTATCCATGTACTACTGCAGATCTTGCACTTAACACTCCAATAGCGCAATGATGTGCACAGCAGTGGTGAGCCACTATATAGCATCAGGACATGAAAAAAGAAGACGGGCCAAATTGGATTTAATGTGATTTCGATCAAAAACTAGTGAACCACTTAAAGGTTACTTTGGAAATTGACAAGTAAATAATCTGTCTTAAAACAAATGTCAGGGAAAGAAGAAAGTTTCCATGTAACCTGCCCACAGTAATCAGGCACCATTATCTGTTAAGAACATTTTTTTACTACAGAAGGCCATGGAAATTGACAAGTGACATGTGATCATCTCAATTAACAATTGTGCAATGATGCCCTATTAAACAACATCAGCCCATTCGTGCACCTATGGTTGTCCCAGACATGGAAACCAGTCCACAGTTTCTCCAAGAACACAAGAGGTGTCTTCCACATGATGGAGATGTCTTGTTATATCTCTAATGATTCAATTAACTCATAAGGCATAAATAAAATAGCACTCTCCCCACATTGGACAAAATTCGTCCACGTACCAAAATCCCAAGTGTCTCCAGAAAGCAGGCACCTCATAGCTGGACTTTCCGTTCCTTACTGTCTGTATTAACAAAAGGCTTCTGCATTTATGCTAGCTGAAATCTTAAATCTGTCAAACCCCAATTCATAAAAGTGCTCCTGCCTCACATTCTGTTGAAGCAGTGCTCCAGGGATCTGGACTCGATGCTCCACATAACATACAAGTGCTGGCCACTGTTACATTAGACTGGTCGACATTGCAATGATCCTGACAGCCCTCTTGACATTAATTACCAGATAACCAGATATCCACTGCCTTCAATGAGCCAGCACAGCCTTTGGGGTCAAGGGATTTGAAAATCAAGTCCTAAACGTTACGGTTTACTGGGCAGCTGTGATCTTTGCTCCCCTGTATGCTTCAGAGACCTGAACTGCAGTAGGCATTTTAAATAACGGAGGGACACGACTAACACTATACATACACAAAATCCTCCAAGCATACTGGTGAGACAACATTGATGTCTTCTGCAGGTACTGAGGTTCAAATTAAACTCAGACAGCTTCAGTTGCCAGACATGACAGGAGACTGCCAAAACAAAATATGATTCTGAGCTTTGTCAAAGGACAAGATTACAGGAAGAAAGGTTCAAAGATATGCTCAAAGTCAGCTTGAAAAAAGTATAACCCTGGCCATTGCTCACTCGAGTTGGGAAGGTGCTGATAACCTTAAGTCCCTGCATCAGGAGCATTGTGGACAGATATCCTATTACTTTAGTAAATGTGGTTTCCCCTCTGCTGTTATAGACGGAACCTTCTCCTGCATCTACTCTGTGTCCGGTAGTTCTGCTCTCTCTTCCCCTCCCCCCAGACAGGGCAGTTAGAGTTCCCCTAGCCTTTATCTTTTACCCCACCAGCCCACCAATCCACACATAATGTTCTGGCATTTCCGCTTCAACGTGATCCCACCACCAATCACATCTTCCCATCCCCATCGCTTTCCATCTTCTGCAGAGTCCACTCCCTCCGCAGCTCCTTGGTTCACTCATTCCTTCGCTCACAAACTACCCCCTGCCCAAGGCCTAACCATTTTAATTCCCCTTACCATTCCCATACTGGCCTTTCTGTCCTGGGCTTCCTTTGCCAGAGTGAGGCCACATACAAACTGGATGTACAACATCTCATATTCTGCTTGGGTAGCTTATAACCTAATGGTATAAACATTAAATACTCAAATTTTACGTATATAACCTACAAACAACCCCTGTGTTTTTTTTCTTTTCCCTCCCCCTTCCCTGTGCCCCTCCTGGACTCATACAGATTTTTCCCTTTCCCCATCCCTTTCAACCTATATAACTTCTTGTTCCAGAAAAATGCAGGTCCGCTCCAAGTCTCAGTTCTTTTAAATCGGGGCTGAAGACTTTTCTGTTTGATGCTGCCTTTAATTAAATTAAATAATTATTAATTTCTTACACTGCACTGTAACCTTTATTCTTGTATTTTATACTTATCTATTTTAGCTTGTTTTGTTTTCTATTCTGTTTAATGACTGTTTTTGTGCTTTTGATCGCTCTTTAATGCTTTGTGTAAAGCACTTTGAATTGCCTTGTTGCTGAAATGTGCTATTTAACTAAACTTACTTGCTTGCTTGGCTTGCATGCTTGGTTTCACAATTTGCACTTCTTCTATCCTTATCTCACACCTTTTGTCTTTTCATCTCTGGATTTAGTCCAGCTAACTGCCTATCAAAAAACCCCTCACCTGTAACTACCTATCACGTCTGAAGAAGGGTCTCGACCCGAAACGTCGCCTATCTCCTTCGCTCCTTAGATGCTGCTGCACCCGCTGAGTTTCTCCAGCTTTTTGTGTACCCACTCACCAGACTTTGTTCTGACCCTCCCCTCTTCCAGTTTTGTTCTCCCCCGCCCCTCACCCCGACCACAATCCATCTGAAAAAGGGTCCCGATCTGAAAAGTCACATTCACTTCTCAATAGATGTTGCCTGACCTACTTAGTTACTCCAGCATTCTGTGTCTTTCTTCGTAAACCAGCATCTACTGTTCCTTTTGTCTACTTCCTAAACAGACACTGTTCTGAGTTTTGTTATAGGAGAACATTTGGAATTTGGAATAGGGAATGCAATAGGAATTGGAAATTTGGAGTTGGAAAAGCTATTTAAAGATGTGTTCAAAAACTCCTTGAAGAAGTGCAACATCCCCACTGACTTTTGGGAAACTCCGGCCCATGACTGATTAAAGTGAAGAAGGAGCGTTTGTTGAGGACCTTGAGGCCCTGCATCAGGAGCATGCAGAGACTCTGTGGAAGTAGCGGAAGAATCACACCACCTCAGCCACCTCCTGTCCCATCTGTGGAAGAGTCACAGTTCCCACCATGCTCATCAGTCACCTCAAAAGTCACAGAAACAAAGTGGATTACGCATGATACCAATGGACTGCCTATGAAGAAGAAGAATATAGCACGGAATAAGACCCAATATCTGTGTGCTAGTTGATCTGAGACTGTTGAACTTTAAAAAAACAGACCTATCCCCATGACTATTACATTGATGTCCACTTCGCTTTGCACCCTTATATGGTAATATTCCCCATCGAGACATGGAGGCCTCTAGACTGTACACCCAAGGTGTTAATTTTCTCATTGATATTATGGAAAACCAGTTTGAATGGTTCTACCGTCCCAGAGGATTTAGGCATTACTGCATTATTACTGTTCTCCTGAACCCTTGGTAGCGCCACCGACAACATGCCTATGGAACCACCCAAGGTGCCATATGCTCTCTCATCATTGAGAAGACCTAATGGATGAATATTAAAAATGAGTAGTTCTCCAAAGAATCCTGAACAATATTTTCTCGCAAATAACACCCAATGCACAGGCCTGCTGGTAATTTGTGCTGCGGTTTGTGGGCCTGTGTTCTCTGCAGCCTGCCTGCCATGCATCCTCCAACAATCTGTGCTTCAAGTCAAGTTGATTTTATCATCATATGCACAAGTATGATGAAGCACAGGTACAATTAAAATCTTGCTTGCAGCAGCAGCATCACAAGCACATAGACTGCACACAAAAACATCAATCATATTTCATTTATGTATAAATTCTACAAGACAGTGAAAAGGAAAAAACTGCAAAAAAAACAAGACAATAGTGCGAAAATACATAATTAAAAAGTCTATCATAGTGCAAAAGGTTGTCCGTAGTGTTTCATAGCCAGGGGAAGTACTGAGCAGGTCGGTTCAAGAATCTGATAGCTGTCGGAAACATATCAGAAACATATCCCGTGAAGTCCCGAGCGCTGCTTACACGTCCATGAAAAACATCAAAAGTTAGTTCCTTCTTTCTGAAGTTTGGAGTTCATGAGAAAATTGTTCTCAGTACAAATCAGTGTCATCAGGACAAGCAAAGCAGAATCAAAAATTTGCTTCCTTTCTAGACTCCTTTTGAAGATTTTCCTAACCCACGACGAGGATGATAAGCTTCAAAAATATATAGCTCAAAGAGCCTTGATCACTTCAAAGCTTAATGACGTAGCTGTCGCAAATAAATTCCGGCTTGAGCAAAATATCATCTTATTATGAAAATATCTCAAGGCCTGAGGATAAGATTTGATGTTATTAGCATTACATGACAGGAAAAGAACTAACAAGATAAAATTCATCCCAGATCTTTGGACGTGATCAGTTCTCCAAGAAAAAAATGCACAAGATACCAGATAGTATTCATTAATTTTAAAAAGTCGCATCATCCAGGCATCAACATTTAAATTGTGCAGATTCTGGTTTTCACTAACAGAAAATATTTCTGTGCTAATGGAATGATTTCCATCAATTTTATCCCTGTCTCATGAAGCCAGTCTTTCTGATGTGTGGGCATGTGATTGTATCTTCAGCCTCATCTAAAGAGTGACTTGCTTGAAATGATAATGAGAAATCACTGCATAAATATTTGTCATTGAGAGTATACGGGCAGGGACTGACAGCCAGGGACTTATGTGCTGAATGTTATGTGCGGAAATTGTTTACATTGACTGTTTTTCTGTTGATCCTTCTGAGGACACTCACTGTCCACAAAACATTGTTATCTATTATTCCATGGAAATTCCTGGGCCTTTGTGATATATGTGTGCCTCCTGCCCTTTTTCTCACCTAAATCCCCGACCCTCTATCCTCTTTTCTTTCCTATGCCGCTGTAAATTTCTCCCAGTGAGTGGATGCACCCAATGTACCCGACAAGCCGCACTATAACCTCGCACTACTGGAAGATAAAGAAACAGGTCACTTGGCCCATCTGGTCCTGTTTATTCTCCACGTAAGCATCCTCCAGTGGGTGGTGGGTATATAGAAAGAGCTGCCAGAGGATGTAACTGAGGCAGGTGCAATAACAACATTTAAAATAAATTTGGACAGGCACATGAATAGGCAAAGTTTAGAGTGATGTGGGCCAAATGCAAACTAATTAAACTAGCTTAGATAGGGCATCATGGTCGGCATGGACTAGTTAGGCCAAAGGGCCTGTATCTGTGCTGTGTGACTCCATGACTCCTTACTTCATTCAACAGAAACCTAAACATTGATGTAGTTTCAATGGGTTTTAGCAGGCTTTTGACAAGGTCCTACATGGTAGGCTGGTCCAGAAGGTTAAGGTAAAAAAAAACTGAAGTGTGTTGCCAAACCAGATCTAAAATTGGCTTGGTGATAGCAAACACAGAATAATGGTGGATGGGTGGTTTCTGACTGGAAATCCATAACCAGTGGTATACCAAAGGGATCAGTGCTGGGACCTTTGTTGTTTGTGATTTATGTAAATGGATGTGAGTGTAGGTAGTCTGATTAGTAAATTTGCAGATGACAGAAAAAATGTTAGACTGCACTTGGGAGTATTCTGTACAGTTCTGGTCACCTCATTACAGGAAGGATGTGGACGTAATAGAGAGAGTGCAGAAAAGATTCACACCGGATATTACCCTGAATGGAGGGATGAAGTTAGAAGGTTGGATAAGATGTGTTTATTCTCACTAGAATGTAAGAGGCTGAATTGTGACCTTTTCGAGATTAATCAAATGATCAGAGGTATGGGTAGGATAGAGTCTAGAGTTTTTTCCCCGGGCAAGACAGTCTAAAATGAGGCACAGAATTAACGCAAAAAGGGAGAAACTTAAAGGAGATACGAGGGTACATTTTCCACATAAAGAGTGTGAATATCTGGAACAACCGGCCTGATGAGTTAGTGGAAACTGATACATTTCCAATGTTTGAAATGCTCCCTAATGCCAGCAAATAGGATTAGTGTAGACAGAGAAGAGGTGGATCGGGAAGGCCCATTTCAGTTGTGTAGGATTCCATTATCCCACATTTTCTCCTCCCAAACTAGTCATTGCAGCAAACTCAGCCAACCTGTATTTCAATAATCCCAAGATAACTTGTCATGTACACGGCTTCCATTTCTCTTCCCTCTCCTGCTCTGCCCTGACTTTATCTCCCCTCCTTGTCCTACCCTACCCCTCCCCTCCCCTCTCCGCCTTCCCTGCTTCGGTGTGCTTCTATCTGCTCGATTTCAGATGTCTAACTTTAAGCATTCTGCAATCTAAGTTGTTCTGATTAAAAATACCAAGTTATCTCATAAAAGCTTTAATATACCTCCAATAGAGCAGAGCCAAATCACAACACTGCTACTAAAGCTTTGTTTGGGCTTTTATATTCCTTCGTATGAGTTATGTAACTGAGTGCTGTGTTCAGTGTATGTATCAGAAGATGTATTTGTATGTATCAGAAGGCATTCTGAATGCGACCTCAAAGCCACATGCTGTAATGCGACCTCGAAGCCCAAGGGCGAAATTTATATCCTGTCCTCACTGAATTTATGCACAGATGTTAAAACGGACAAGCACAGATTAGCTCCTTATTTGTAAAATTGTTATTAACCATTCCTGGAGACTATCAGGGAGTTCAAACGTGGCAAGAGTAAATTAACCCTGAGTAATGTTATACTCGTTCTTCTACAAGGACCTTAATGACATTAACAGCACCAGAGAAATACTAATAGAATTTAAATGTGGCAGAGATCACCCACAGCGGCACGTGTAGCCAGGTTTATCCAGGGTTGGAATTGCTAAGTGAATTAATATTCGGAATGTTGTGATTCTTTGGAAACTTTAGAAAGGCAAATAATGAGGGTGAGAAGCAGTGGTTTTGCACATTGTCCTTTAATCTGTTGAACAAATAATTCAATAGACACCTAAATAGACAAGGCTTAGAAGGATACAGACGCAATGCAGACACATGGTATTCACGTGAAAGAATAAAAAGGGCAGCGTCGACATGGTGGGCCAAAAGGGCCCATTATTGTTCTGTACAGTTCTAAGTGTCTGTTACTTGAGATTTGCTTAATTTCATTCCAAAGCTTATCAGGTGCAGGTTACAATTCAAATCCATTCACAGCTTAATACAACCAATGACACAATAATGACTCTTTAAGAGAGAAATTAATTAATTTAAGCGTGTGGTTTAGTAAATTAAAAGTGAAGGCAATCAGCCATGGTATGCTCTACCTAACCATTTTTTGAGTTGTTACTGGATGTCGTTGGGATTAATAGTCCATTCTTAGTTGATAAATGCATCAACAGTTAACCATGCTGTGTGGGGTCATGCATTCATCAAAATGCATAGAGGGCAGTTGTATAATGACATAGAGAGGCTTGTTTGTGGCGGAGGTGGAGACATTTACAGACTGCACCGGATGGGGTGGGAATCACGTGTAGATGAGACTCAGTGAGGGTTGAGCTTGGCTGACATGTACATTAGAGACCGGTGTTCCATAGAGATCGCATAATTTCCTTTCCCTGAATAATCTCAGCACTCCTACTCAAATCCATAACTCCCTGAAAATGGCAACACAAGTAGATAAAGAAGGCATATGATATGCCTGTCGGCATTGGTCGGGAAGTCATGATGCAGCCTTGACTTCCCGACCAATGCCTTTTAGGAATTTTTTTAGGCCAAATTCGGAGTATTGCCTGCAGGTCTGGTTGTCCCATTAGAACATATATAGAACCTCAAATAGTACAGCACAGGAATGGGCCCTTTGGCTCACAATACTGTGTTTGAATACGATGCCAAGTTACACTGATATCATCTGCCTGTACATGATCGATATATCTCGCTATCCCTTGCCCTTCCATGTGCCTTTCTCTTAAGCGCCACTATCATATCTGCCTCCATCATCACCCCTGGCAGCACATTCCAGGCCCCGACCACTCTTGCCCCGTACATCTCCATTATACTTTCCCTCTCTCACCTTATACCAATGCACAGTAGAGTTGGACATTTCCACCCTGGGAAAAAGGTCCTGACCATCTACTCTATCTATGCCTCTCATAATTTTACATACTTCTATCAAGTCCCCACTCAATCTCCGTTCCAGAGAAAACAATCCAATTCTATCCAACCTCTCCCTGTAGTTGAAACCCTCTAATTTAGGCAGCATCCTAGTAAACTTCCTCTGCACCCTCTCCAAAGATTCCACATCTTCACAGGAAGGATGTGGATGCTTTGGAGAGGTATAGAGGAGGTTTACCAGAATGCTGCCTGAATTAGGAGCCGTTTGATTCAAGGGAGCTGTACAAACCTGGATTTGCGATGGAACGCCGGAGGTTGAGAAGAGAACTGACAACAGTATATAAAATGAGGGGAGGAATAGATAGATTGTGTAGACAGTCAGGATCATATTCCTGGGGTGGAAATATTAAAGGCTGGAGTGCATCGCTTTAAGGTGAGAGGAGCAAAGTTTGGGAAGAATTGTTAGGCAGGTTTTTTATACAGAGCATGGGGGGTGCCTAGAACGCACTGCTGGAGTGTGGTGGGCAGATAAGATAGCGTTTAAGAGGCTTTTGTGATGCACATGGGTATGCAGGGAATGGGGAGATAAGCAGGCTATGGGAATGGATCTGCCAGCTCCAACCGGGCCGGAGTTCCAGATATACGGCCATAGGAGGCAAATTCAAATCACCGATCAGCCGCGGATGTCAGCTATGGGAACGGATCTACCGGCTCCGGACAGTCCGGAGTTCCAGAGCCCTGCCGGCTGGTCTGGAGTTCCAAACCCCGGCTGCAGGGGACAAATTTGACCCACCAATTGGCGCACAAGTCCCGATGATCGTCCACCTCACCTGGCCTAGTCACCACATTTTCAGAGGAAATTCCGGAGAGGAGTTTCAACTGTGCTCTTGTAATTTTGTCCGGATTAAAGGGGGAGCCAGACCACCAGTTGCCCGAAAAATTGTGGTTGACCTGATACAGTTCAGTTCAAGTATCACTATACATAAGCACTTAGATATAGCTCAGATAAGCAATTAGTTCATTGGATCAACATACAGTACAAGTGTATAGTAGTAGTATGCCAAGATGGTATTCAAAGCCGGCAGTTGTAAGTGCAGGGTTCTTCACCTGACCATATAGGCCCGTTATCCTGGCGGCGTCAGAGGGTTGGCCTGGCCAAGCGCAGCTGTTGATGCCCTCCACCTCTGCTCCATCGCTACATGCCGCTGCAGGTCATGCACAGTCCACACACTCGGCCTCTTGGAGCAGCGCACAGTCCAGCAGAGCCCCATGTTGTTGCAGGGTTAGCGGCCCACTCCACCATCGAGGCAGTGCACAGTCCGTCCGATTCCCTCCTCACTGGGAGGGCGAGCCAGGCCTGCTGCCGGGTATGGCCGCGGCACGCCGGGGCGACCCTCTGCCGTGAAGAGATGATCAGCCTTGATCCTCCCGACCGCTGTTGCCGACTCCTTCCTCTTTGGTACTCTGGTCTTCACCGGACGGTCTTCAAGGGATGACAAACCATTGGTTAGGATGCACATAGATAATTGAATTGGTTAGGATGCACATTGAGTATTGTGTACAGTTTTGCTCATCACACTAGAGGAATGATGTGGTTGCACTGGAGAGAGTGCAGAGAAGATTCAACAGGATGTGGCCTGGTCTGGACGATTTAGTTGTGGGGAGACGTTGGATCAGTTTGGACTGTTGTCCCTGGAGCAATGGAGGCTGAGCATGACTTGATAGAGGTTTATAAAATTATGTGGGGCATTGATAGGGTAGGTAGAAATAGTCGTCATCGCAGGGTAGAGGAGTCTGAAACTAGAGAGCGCAGGTTTAAGATGAGAGATAAATGATTTAAATGAACCTGAGAGGTAATTTTCCACACAGTAGGTAAAGCATATATGGGGCAAGTTGCCAGAGGAAGTGGTACAAGGAGATACATTTACATTTGGACAAAACGCGGCCAAATGGGAATCATGGGTACTTGGGTATATCTTGGCTGGCGTGGATGAGTTGGGACGAAAGGCCTGCTTCCACACTGTATATTTATGAGAATGAATGAAGCAAAACAGGCAAAAAGTAAGTAAGTGGCCAAACAGGCAAAGTGGTTCCCTTTGATGATGGGGAATTGAAGAGAGTGACAATAGCACGACTGGACAGGTGGGAGTAAAACCCAAACCCAAATCGAAATCAGCCTCACCATCACAAAACCTACCAAGCCACAGCTGGCACCACTGGCCACTGTTACAAAATTGGGTTAGTCACCATCTCTCTCCACTTCGAGAATCACTTACTCTATGTAGCAATTTAGCACTTTAACAGAATTAGTTTATTGTTGTGTGTTTCTTTGCTTTTAAGAGAGGAAAGCAAGATCCCGTGACTATGCCAGATCTTCCAGGAAACCTCAGGAATACATGGCGGATAAACGTAAGGAAAATAAACAGTTTACCACCTTTTATGTGCAACTGGTTATTTTGTAATGTTTAGTTCAGAGATGTAGCTGTGCAACATCCATAAAGACCATGATGCTTATTGACATTAACCCACTTGTCTTTATTTATCTTCATATCCTGCCACTCCTCTCCTATCCAAGTGTCTGTCCAGATAACTATCATCCTCTGGACTTGCCTCTCCAACCCCATTAAATCTTTCCCATCTCACCTTAAACTACGCCCTCTAATTTTACACGCTCCCATCCTTGGAAATTGGCTGTGTCTATCTACCCAATCTAAGCCCTTCATAATTTTATAAACATTGATAAGGTCACTCCTCAACCACCTACATTCCAGTGATAATTAACCCAGCCAATTTCTCCTTACAACCACAGCCCTCCATTCCAAGCAACATCCTGGTGACTCACTTCTGCACTCTCTCTAATGCTACATATCCAGACCTAGACACCATTCTCCAACTATAGCCAGTTTGCAGATCATTCTGAAGTATGAGATTTGCCAGTAGCTCTGTTGCACTATATTGCCAGTTTTGTTCCACTACATTGCAGAGTACATGGAGCATGTTTTATGCCGGCAGCATGCTTCAGTTTGGACTTGAGGGCTGAGTTGGCTGCCAGGACTTTATTCTTTTCTGTGAAGCTATTGTCCCCACTTCCCCCATTTTATTTCAGGTTCAGTACACAATGTTGTTCAGGGGTCAACTTAATCTTATTAATTCCACTGCACTCTGAACTGTTATTTTCCAATTATTTTATAACAGTAAATAATTTCTGAGCCTTTGTGTTGTCGTTATTTTGTACCTTAGTCTGTCTTTTAGTTTCACCATCCATTTTGTTAATCTTCAAGCTGAATATGTTGATGATCTTTTCCTTCACTCAGAACCCTCTCCCGACCTTACACGTATATGGTTTCATCTTCAGTCCACATTATCTCTCTCACTGAGAACTTGGTTCCATGTATTGAATGAAACCTGCCTTAATTGTATAACTTCTTCCTTTCCTAGTTCTATTGCCAGTGAAATGGAATGCCTCTTTCCCATCCTAGACTTCCTGGCCTCACATTCACTTCCCTCATCTTTCATCAAGCATATGGTAAAAGGGAACCATTGCAGAGTAGATCGACCAGATGGATCAAATATAGAAAAAGAGTAGCAATCCTCTCTAGACGATACTTCCCTGGAGAATTGCAGATATTGGAATTTCTCCTACAGGATGCTAGTTGTGTTTCCAACTTGAATAACATCCTCCAACAGCGAGGCATCTAGGAGGAGTAATAGCTTAGTCATAGTAACCACATGGACTGCCTGACAGGGGAAGCTGCTGTGCTGGCAGCCTAGATGGATGGAATCAACTGGCTGCAAGGTTTCCATTTGGTTACCAATTTGTTCACAGAGGTGATAGCCGTCACGATCTGTGCTCCAGATAACAAATCTCACAGTGTTCCTGGCCTGACTGTTCACCACTAAACATGGAGAACGGTCATGGAGCTATCAGTGGCATCCCAAATTAATGGTGCTCAGCAAGGTGGAAAGATAATACGAGAAAGATATGGAGGCGAGGAAGTTCAGGATGATATATTGCACAATGCATGAATTACAAAATGTGTAATTTCAAGAATCCAAGTCCAAAAGTAGAGAGTTCAAATTCTTACAGTCATCATGTTATACAACACAGAGAGGTATGGGCCAAATGCAGGCAGATAGGACTAGTGCAAAAGGGCATCTTGGTTGGCAAGGGCAAGTTGAGCCAAAGTGCCCGAGTTTCCATACCATGACTCTAGACTTGTTTCCTCCTAAAAAATTCTTTAAAAAAACATTACATAACATCGAGGGCTCACTGAGTCCTCATAGACCATCAGCTACTAATTTACACCAATTTTATCACCAGTTTTATTCTTTTCTCCCCACATTTTCATCAACACCCCTCCCCCTTTAGATTCTCTCATTCCTTTACACACCAGGAACAAGTTACAGTGGCCAATTAATCTATCAACTGGTATATCTTTGTGATAAACCCATGCAGTCACAGGGAGAATGTGCAAACTCTACATGGACAGTGCCTGAGGTTAGAATCGAACCAGGTCTCTGGTTCTATCAGGCAGCAGCTCTACCAGTTGGGCAATAGTTATTTCAACCCTACCATATGTTAAGTCCAACTGTTAAATGTGCTTCAGCTCCCATTACATCGAAGTGTTGGATGGCAAATTGCAGATGACCTGAATTACCAGAATATCCATGTTTCCACAATCATGTCCGTACCCAGAGACATTCAAAGTCATAAAATTATAGTTGTACAGCACGTAAACAGGCCATTTGGCCCATCTTTTTACCAACCTTTTTACCCATCTACACGAATCATATTTGCCCGCATTAAAATTGTTTCCTTTTTATGCCTTGCCCATTTAAAATGGCTTTTAAATGTAATATTTGTGTCTGATTCCACCACTTCTTTTGGCAATAAATTACACATATCAACCTTTTTTGTGTAAAAAGAAAATTCCCCAGCTCCCTTTTGATACACCCTCTCATCTTAAATCGATGTAATTTTGGTTTAACCATTGACACCCCTACCAGGGAGAAAGATTCAGTTTGACTCTCGTTGACAGGTAAGCTCTCCGTCTTCTACACTCCAGGGAAAACAAGCTCTGCTTATCCAAACTCTTCCTATAATTAAAGTTCTGTAGTCTAGTTTCCGTCCTGGCGACTCTCCTCTGCACTCTGTCCAGTACAGCACACCCTTCCTACAGTATGGCGACCAGAACTGGACACAAGATCACAAGATTCCTGGTGCGGTTCAACGGATGTTTTATAAAGTTGCAACATGACCTCCCAACTTCTATCTGTTGTTCATTGACACGTTGTTCAAAAACACTGCAGCTCACAAATGAATTTCTCAACATGGGGTGCAATATCAAACATGTTCTACTGAACTCAATTGAAAATCTGTGGCCCAGCTCAGTAAAGGAGGTCAAGGCATGAGGGAAGGAAATCAATAAACTGTAAAATATTGAACATTTTATATCAAAACAGAAAATTCAAGAAAGCTTTACCGATCAGGCAGCATGAGGGGAGAGAGAAACATTGATGTTGTCAGCCCAGAAGTGCAAAAGAGAGAATAAACTGATATCAGAAGTAGAGTGTTCAAAACTAGTGGGTAGAGGTTCAAGGTAATTCCTAAAGTGACATAGCTGAATGTAAATGAAAGGTTTGAATTGTTATGGAAAGCTGCTCTCCCCCACCCGCTCCAATACGTGGTTGGTGGTCTCCTACAAACAGGACGTCATAAGATTAAGTGCTCTGCATTTTGCTGTCTGTAGGAGGTAAACATTGGCCTGGATGTAGGTGGTCAAGGGTCCTGAGCAAAGCTGACAGAGTAACAGAGACCTGGCTGCAATCAGAGCACTCAATCCCCAGGGCCTGATGGTCTGCATCCCAGGGTACTTAAGGAAGTGGCTCTAGAAATCGTGGATGCTTTGGTGATAATTTTCCAATGTTCTGTTCACTCAGGATCAGTTCCTGTGAATTGGAGGGTAGCTAATGCTATCCCACTTTTTAAGAAAGGCGGGAGAAAGAAAACGGGGAATTATAGACCAGTTAGCCTGACATCGGTGGTGGGAATGATGCTGGAGTCAATTATAAAAGATGAGATAGCCGCACATTTGGATAGCATAACAGGATTGGTCCGAGTCAGCATGAATTTATGAAGGGGAATCAAGCTTGACTAATCTTCCGGAATTTTTTGAAGATGTAACTAGCAAAATGGACAAGGGAGATGTAGTGGATGTAGTGTACCTGGACTTTCAGAAAGCATTTGATAAGGTTCCACATAGGAGATTAGTGGGCAAAAGTAGGGCACATGGTATTGGGGGTAGAGTGCTGACATGGATAGAGAAGTGGTTGGCAGACAGGAAACAAAGAGTAGGGATTAACGGGTACCTTTCAGAATTGCAGGCAGTGACTAGTGGGGTACCGCAAGGCTCGGTGCTGGGACCACAGCTATTTACAATATACATCAATGATTTGGATGAAGGGATTCAAAGTAACATTAGCAAATTTGCAGATGACTCAAAGCTGGGTGGCAGTGTGAACTGTGAGGAGGATGCTATGAGAATACAGGGTGACCTGGACAGGTTGGGTGAGTGGGCAGATGCATGGCAGATGAAGTTTAATGCGGATAAATGTGAGGTTATCCACTTCGGTAGCAAAAACAGGAAGGCAGATTACTATCTAAATGGTGTCAAGTTGGGAAAAGGGGAAGTGCAACGGGATCTGGGGGTCCTTGTACATCAGTCTATGTAAGTAAGCATGCAGGTACAGCAGGCAGTGAAGAAAGCGAATGGCATGTTGGCTTTTATAACAAGAGGAATCGAATATAGGAGCAAAGATGTCCTTCTGCAGTTGTACAGAGCCCTTGTTATACCACATCTGGAGTATTGTGTGCGGTTTTGGTCCCTTAATTTGAGGAAGGACATTCTTGCTATTGAGGGAGTGCAGCGTAGGTTTACAAGGTTAATTCCCGGGATGGCGGGACTGTCATATGCTGAGAGAATGGAGCAGCTGGGCTTGTACACTGTGGAGTTTAGAAGGATGAGAGGAGATCTTATTGAAACATATAAGATTGTTAAGGGCTTGGACACACTAGAGACAGGAAACATGTTCCCGATGTTGGGGGAGTCCAGAACCACGGGCCACAGTTTAAGAATAAGGAGTAAGCCATTTAGAACGGAGACGAGGAAACACTTTTTCTCACAGAGAGTAGTGAGTCTGTGGAATTCTCTGCTTCAGAGAGCGGTGGAGGCAGGTTCTCTGGATACTTTCAAGAGAGAGCTAGATAGGGCTCTTAAAAATAGCAGCGTCAGGGGATATGGGGAGAAGACAGGAACGGGGTACTGATTGGGTACTGAACGGGGTACTGATCACATTGAATGGCGGTGCTGACTCGAAGGGCCGAATGGCCTACTCCTGCATCTATTGTCTATTGTCTATTTTAAAAGAGGATTTGGTTGTTTCAGTGTATGGGGCAGCTGGTAAACGATAAGTGACTGAGATCAAACTCGCTGAGTGATGATCAGCTTTCGATCCTTGGAGTGCATTTAAGCATGTGGGTCACATCAGCTCAGGGTAGTCCTGAGTATCTGGTGGGGCAGCAAGGTAGATTGGGATTGTGAGCTGCTGACATATTCTGTAGCCCTAATTTCTGTGGCATGCCAAGTTGCATCTTTGAAATGGGGCCTTGAGTTCATTCCTGTACATCTGGGAGCTTCATTTAACATGTAACAGTTTAGTTTAGTTGAGTTTATTATTGTCACGTAAACCAAGGTACAGTGAAATGCTTTGGTTATGTGCTATCCAGTCAAAGAAAAGACCGCATGAATACAATCCAGTCCACAGTGCACAGGTAAAGGATAAAGGTACAACATATAATGCAAGATAAAATATTGCAGTCTGCAAAATTCAGACAAAGGATAGTTCAAAGGTCTCCAATGAGCTAGATGGGCGTTCAGGACCGCACTCCAGTTGATGAGAGGACCGTTCAATTGCCTAATAACAGCTGAGAAGAAACTGTCCCTGAATCAAACTTCTGTACTTCTTGCCTGATGGGAGAGGGGGGCAGGAGGAGTGGTCCTTGATTATGCTGGTGGCCTTGCCCAGCCAGCATGAAGTATAGATGGAGTCAATGGAAGGTTGCTTGGTTTGTGTGATGGTCCGGGCTCAACTCTCTGCAATTTATTGTGGTCTTGGATGTAGCAGTTCCCAAACCAGGCTGTCCCGATAAAATGCATCCTGATAAAATGCTTTCTAAGGCACATCTATAGATGTTAGGTTGAGGGTTGTTGGGGACATACCAAACTTCCTAACCTATCTAAGGACATAGAGGCGTTTGTGTGCTTTCTTGGCCATAGCTTCAATGTGGTTGGTCCAGGACAAATTGTTGATGATATTTATTCCTAGGAACTTGAAGCTCATGACTATCTCTACTTCGGCAACATCAACATATATTGGGGTGTGTGTACTGTTTCACTTCCTGAAATCAATCATGATCTCCTTTGGCTTGCAGATATTGAGGGAAAGGTTGGTGTCTTGGTGAATCGGTGGGGGCGCTGCGAGACGGCTGCCCTGCCAGCACTGTGTTAGTCATTTCTACTTTTTTTGTTTTTTTAGTATGTCCAAATGTGTGTTTTAATGTCTCTCGGTGTGTCTTGTGTAGGGGGGTGGTGAGGGGGGTAAAGGGGAAACCGCTTTCGGTTGCCTCCTCCACGGAGAGGCGACTTTTTCCATGTTGCCTCCCTCGCGGCCCTTCCTGGAGTCGGGCCCGGAGCTTCAGCAGCGGGCGCAGCGTGGATTATTTACGATCGCTGGCCCGCAGCCTACAACATCTGAAGCCGCGGTCTGCAGAGCTTCTAGCCGCGGGCGCGGCGTCCGGAGCCTGGGATCCCTCGCTGGGGATCCCCGGAGAAGAAGAACTCCAACCCGCCGGCTCTGGCCCACAACATCTTGAAGTCACGGACTGCGGAGCTTCTAGCCACAGGTGCCGCATGGACTTACTTACTTACCATCCGGAGTGGGATCCCTCGCCAGGAATCCCTGAAGAAGAGCTCCGGCCGCCGGCCTGCGGCCTACGTCATCTTGAAGCCGCGGCCTCCAGTAGGGAAGCACCTTTCAGATGAGAGGGCCTGCCATCTGGCTGCCCGCAGCGGCGACTGCGGAGGTTTATTGGGGAACAATGGAGGAGGACTGACTGTACTTTTGCGCCTTCCACCACAGTGAAGAATGCTGTGGTGGATGTTTGTGTTAAATTTTTTTTGTGTATTGTGTGTTCTTTTTTGATTGTACCGCTGCTGGCATGTTCATTTCACTGCACTTTATCGTGTATGTGATGAATAAATCTGACTGATTGATTGATTGATTGATTGATTGGTTGATTGATTGGACCAAGTTACAAGGTTGTCAATCTCCTTTCTGTAGTCTGTACTCATTATTCAATGTCTGGCCCACCACGGTGGTGTTGTTGTTGTTGTTGTTGTTGTTGTTGTTGTTGTTGTTGTGGTGGTTGTTGTTGTCGTCGTCTGTGAGTTGACTGAGTTGGGTTGGTATTTGGCTGCACAGTCGTAAGTGTATAAACAGCATAGTAGGGGCTGAGAATGCGTTCTTGCGGGGCACCAGTGTTGAGTATTATCATTGAGGATGATTTGTTATCTATCCTCACTGATTGTGGTCCTTTGGTCAGGAAGTCAAGGAAGCAGTTACTGGGGGAAGTGATGACTCCAAGTTTCACAATTTTGGAGATGAGCTTGGTTGAGATAATGGCGTTAAAAGCAGAGCTACAGTCAATGAATAGGAGTCTGACATTGGTGTCCCACTTATCCAGGTATTCCAGGAATGAGTGTCTGGCACTTCTAGCAGTGTTGCAATCATGACAGGCAGGGCTTTCAGCTCAGGTCTGTGAATGTTGAACCCACAGTCTTGTGATAAGAGGAAAATAAATGTATTTATTAAAATCTTGTTATACAGAAAGTATTGTTAAATTGAACAATAACTTTGAATAGAGAAGCAAGCAAATATGATAAGGGCTAAGAAGAAGTAACAGTGCTAATGCCAATCGGCCATTCTGGCACCATGAGCTCAGGTGTTATATGGTTTTATCACTTTACAAACCTCCGGTAAACTCTATACTCCCCAGTTCTGGCACTTTGTGATATCCACCTGAGCACTACCACACTCTCGGCAACAGAATCCTCAGCACGATAATCTTCTTTAAATGTACAAAACCTGTACTTCTCCATAGTACGTCATTGGTGAGACTGTACAAAATATTGTGAGCAGTTCTGGGCACCTAGCCGTAGGAATAATGTCATTAAATTGGAAAGGGAACAGAAAGATTTACAAGACTCTTACTGAGACTGGAGGGCTTGGGTTGTGAGGAGAGACTGGATAGGTTGCACTCTATTCCTTGGAGCATAGGTGGCTGAGGGATGATGTTATAGAGATTTATAAAATAATGAGAGGTGTAAATAAAATAAACGGTCAGTCTTTTTTCCTAGCCTAGTGGAGTCTAATACTATAGGACAGGGGTGGGGAACCTGCGGCCTTAAGGTCGCATACAGCCTTAAGGTTGCATGCGGACTTCCAGGCCATTAAGTGCGGTCTTTTGAATGAATCAAAACTTTGTTGAACAAATCCTTTTATTTTTATTAATATGTTTTTGTTCGTCTTTTATTATTTTTATTTTAATCTTGAAATGAACATATTTAAAATACCAAAGAGTAAAAGAAGATTCAACAAAATAATCTAATATCTAATTGAAGTTTCTTGGATGCGGCCTTCCAACATGAAAAGTTTCCCCATCCCTGCTCTAGGACTTATGTTTAAAGTAAGAAGGTAAAGATTTAAAGGGGACAAGTGCACGCAATATTCTATATAGGGCCTAACCAAAGTGGCAACATGACTTCCTGTTTTTATACTTAACACCCTGACCATAAAGGCAAGTATTATTTTCTTTACCACCTTACTTACCTGTAAAGTACATCTTGCTGTGAACCTTCATACAGTCCCTTGAGATGTTTTACTGAGTAAATAGGTTATTAAAGCGGCTTAATAATGTTGGCAGTTTTGCAAACTTTCAATTAGCCATGGTTTCATCCATAGTTTCCCAGATTATCCTTAATAAAATTAATCCAGAATTTATGAAAGGGATATGGGCACCAATTTGACTTCCTAGGTGTTTGTGTTTGTCTCATTTTCAACGCCACTCAACAAATAAAACTTTGAGCTGCTTTAAAATCTTTTGTGAGCAATTTGCTAAGCAAAATAAAACTCGTCAAGCTATCATCTGAGCAGTGCCCAATGCCAAACGTATGGCGCTTTCTTTTCAAGGTGGCTACCCTGTGCTGACTGGACGTCAAGGAAGAAAAACATCAAGTTCACTTTATTCCACCTCCTCAGGTAGGATTCCAAGCAAATCAATTGAGAGAAGGGCTGGAAGCATTGCTTAGTGAAATGAGGCACCATGCCAATAGTTTAATATTCCAGCAAAAGAAGATGATCAAAGCAAAATATTCCTTGAATTTTTGCAATAGCAAGATCTGAACAGTGTCCCGTCACACTACACATAAATAGTCCTGCTTCGGTGAATGGTTGTCACTGAGACCAAGGGACATGGTCGCAGAATAAGGGGACAGCCACTTGGGACTGAGATGAGGAGAATTGTCCTCACGCAGTTGGTGATGCATTCTCTACCCTTAAACTCCGTGGAGGCTGTGTTCTTGAGTTCATTAAGAACTGAGATCCATAGACATTTGGATATTAAGGAATCAGGGAGTATGGGGATAGTGCTGAAAAATGGTGTTGAGCGACATCAGCCATGGTCATTGAAAGCAAGTGACATCAGGAACTTTAATGACCACCCGCTCTATTTCTCATATTATTTTGCAAATGTTTGATATCTTTTTATCCTTTTGCAAATGTTTCTGGGTCGTGGTAAAATTAAACCTGATTACTGTGCATGTTTAATTACCTCAGGAAGGATACTCGCGTCAGGGGTTGCAGTACCACACTAGATTGGAAAAAGGAGGGAAAATAATAATCAAATGTACAGAATATGTCTGTAATTAGTGAGATTTAGAAGTTATATAATTAGAATGCAAGAAAGTAACCAGGGAGCACGGGAAATACTCAGCAGGTCAGGCAGTATCTGAGGAGAGAGAAACTGAGGTAATGTCTCAGCTCATTGATCTTTAATCAGGACTGAAATAAATCAGAGTAAACCAGGTTTGGGTGGATAAAGGGGAGAAAGGGTAGGGGGGGGAGAGAACAAATATAAACTCCATGGCAGTGCAAAGGAGGTAGAAATGATAAACATGTAATGGTGTACCTTGGAAGAGGGTGGTAACAGTACATGTAGTGAAACAAAACGCCAGTCTAGAGAAATGGAAACAGAAGGAAATGCACATTGTCTGAAATTGTTAACCCATCGTTGACTGTGGTGTGTAGACAAAACTCAGCGGGTGAGGCAGCATCTATAGAGCGAAGGAAATAGGCAACATTTCGGGTCGAAACCCTTCTTCAGACCTATAGATGTTAACTGTGGTGTGCCCAGTTGGAATAGAGATGCTGTCCCTCAGGTATACTTTGGGATTTGTTGAAGCAGTGTCGAAGGCTATCCACTGAGAGGTCTGAGCGGGGTGGAGTTGAAAATTAGAATGATTGGTGACTGAAAGTCAGCGTCATTCCATGCCTCTTCACCTCTCCTATTTGTTTTTTACAATCCTTGAGATTTGTCACTCTTTGCTCATCCATTTCTCATTTCGAAATGTGGCCCTTGATTCCTGCAATCCAAGCTCAACCCAGTGCTTCCAACAATCAGCGCATGCATTTGAGTGGCAGTTCCACAAAAAAAAACATTAAACCTCAGGGTCACAGACCTATGGAAAAAAGAAGGCGCATTAGACCATTTGTTAGGCCAGTTGGAAAAAGTCTCCAGCTTTATCCCTGATTTTAACTTTTCAAATACACACTAAAGTACTGGTTCACTGTGATGAAAGTCTACCTCCACCACCCTTTCAGACAGTGAGTTCCAGACACCCACCATCTTCTGGGTGAAAACATTTATGTCATATCCCCACTAAAACATCTACCTGTATCTTTAACTCTCTGCCTCCCTGGATTTTGACACTCCAGCAAAGGAACAACGATCCTTCCTTGTTATGCTAGCTGGATTCTTGAACATTTTTGATTAAGGAACCCATCAGTCCTTCAGGTGAAGCAGAAATTCACATGCACTGGCCTTTTGGTGATCGTAATGTTGTCTCCTCTAAACTGGATAAGCCATTCACAAATTGGACAACCAGTTTATGCAGCATGTGTCCAAAGGTGACCTTGAACTGCTAGTGGTGTGCTGCTTTATGTTTTCATTGCATACTCACTCTGACCTCTCTGTCTGTGGCCTCCTGCACTGTTACAATGAAGTGCAACTCTAAGATGAGGAGCAACTCTGCCTTGTCACGTTGCAGCCCTCCTGTGGCAAAACGCTGTCCCTGCAATGTCTGTAAATAGCACGTCATCCAAGTATTTAATCTTCTACATTTGAAGCTGCTTGTTGGCATGGATTAGTGATGTGCTATTATGGAACCCTTCTGGTCAGCTTAGCAAAGTGTACTAAAACCAAACAAGAAGTCAAGCAGCATCTGTGGAAAGAGAAAAGAGTCAACATTTCAGTGACCTTTCCGCAGCAGTGGAGAAAGAGTGGAGCGTTTAATGGCAGAGCTGGAGCAGGAGTGAGATGTAAGAAAAAATAAAATGTGGAGATGGTTAAGAAAGGTCAGATGTTAAGAAGTGTGAGTACTAACTGATTGTGAGGCATATTAAACAAATAATATGAGAAAGTGATGAAGCTTGATGATGGGAAACGATGAAAGAGCAGTCTACCTGAAGTTTGAAGATTTAATGTTCATTTCCAGAAGGTTGCAAAATGTAATTTCTCTATTGGACCTCATTATGCAGTGGAGGGTGTCAGGCGGAAAGGTCAGAATTGGTGTAAAATGGAGAATTTAAATGGCATGCAGCTGCAAGACCAATCATAGGTTCTTCACAAAGCAGTCATCCTATCTTTGCCTGTTTTGCCCAATGAAGAGGAGGCCACACTGTGCGCACTGAGAACAGGACATTGGATCGATCGGAAGTGTGAGTGAATCACTGCTTCACCCGGAAAGAAGGGTTCCGGGACAATGGGGAAGGAAGGGGTGAAAAGGAAAGTCTGATTGTGGATGAGGAACAGGGAGTGATGGGACAGCTGACACGTGAGATTTGGTAGGATTCTCTTCTAGGAGCCCTGATTGACCTTTCCCGCACCATCCTTTATAATAGAGCGTTCCACATCATATCACTCTGCATAGTAATGTTTTCCTTATCTTTCGCCTGTCATATTAAGTCTGTCTCGCTTGATCCTAGAAACATCTGACAATGGCACTAACTATTTCTATTTACCCCATATACATCCCGCTTAATCAAGCTGGGTTCATATGGGATATATAGAAAGCTGTTCTGCTTCAATCAGATATGACAATACCATTGTGGCATTTGCATTGGTTTTCCCAGGAGGCTGCATGAAGTTGTTAAGAGGTATGAGGGGAAGTGGCGCAATAAAATAAGCCCAAAAACCTTTAAGTGAAGTCATTTACTTGAGTTAAATCTGATACCTGTAGAACTACACTTTGTTGTTGGAACAATGGGTTGGGGTTGAAATTCCTCTCAGGCAGTTGCTCCATCTTGGCACAGTGCAGATGACTAAAACTGTCTGTCGAGGACCATACTTGAATAGAAACAAGTTTTGGTTTGCAGAGTCTCTTTATTTGTACTGATGATTAAAACTTTTTGCAGAAGCGTCTGATAGTGATGACGAGAGCAACACAGAAACATCAGGTAATTAAGTTTTGTGTTGGACTCGCTGGACATATAGCCTTGTGTCTGGTTTGCTATGCGCCAGGCATGACATGCTTACACTTAACGGTCCACATTTCTTAATAGTAAAAGCTCAATTAAAACATAAGAAATAAAAACTGGTTGAATGATGTAGGCTATCCCCTGCGTGGACAGCTCCTGATATTCATTTAGGTCCTGCTACCTCTAGAATCTAACATATCCCAGTGCAGAAAAGGTTCACCAGGATGCTGCTGGATCAGAGGGTAATAGTTCTAAGAAGAATCAAATCCAAATGCTTCAATTCTTGTCAACTGTCATTTTCTTCAATTAACTAACAGAAGGCAGGTGAAAGTTTTGAGTATAAAGTCTGTAGCTTAATAAAGATGTTTAAATAAAGTTATTATCAACATCTGAAGACAGCTTCTCTCTGCATGTATTCAAAATGTCCGGCTCATATGCTGATGCCATTATGGCTCTTGACATATAAACAGAAAATGTTAAAAGCACTCAGCAGGTCATGCTGCATTTGTGGGGAGAGAGAAACAGGCAATCTTTCAGGCTGATCACTCTTTATTTAACTGAAAAAGGGAGGACAAGTTTGTTTTAAGTTGTGTAGGAAGAAGATTGGGGAAGATCTGGATAGGACAAAGAGAGTTTGATAAGATGAGGTCAGGATTTCCAAGGGGTGGGTTAGAGGGGTCCTCCAGTCAAATGGGCTTAATGGGGACAGTTAGTGGGTGATATTAGGAAGTGTAATGTGCCTTTTTTGTGTTACATGTTCCTTTGTTCATCTCAGTATTTTCTGCTTTTATTTTAAGATTTCCTCAATCTATTTGTGGTTTTCATTTGGTTTGTGGTGGTTGAAGTAAGATGCTGAGCTGATAGCCTTAGTTGTTTAAGTATGATCATCTGTGTTAGGTGCTGTGCATTATAAGGCATGTGAAGTGGAAAATGGTCCATGTTTCTCACATCTCGCAGTGAACCTGTACTGTCTGGTGCACTGTTGTACAGGGGTAGCAGGTTGACAGAACCATTGTCTCTGAAAAGATACTGTCTCTGCTGAAGTCCTGAAACCCAGTGCTGAAGAACTTAAGTTACAAATCCATAACCTTGTCAACCACATCTGGGAAGAGATTAATACTCCAGATGTGCTACAGTCATAACCACTTTCAGGACATGGGCAAGGTCCAACAGTAGTATCCATGGGGGGGATATCCCTGCTGCCTGCCAGGGAAAGCCATCACCAGAGAATGCAGAATGCAGAAGAGCTACTCTCTCTATTTGTCCATTGAGAAGCAGAGTGGACATTACCTTCACATGCAACCGTTCCGAGAAAAATACACAAACCCACATGACCATGTGGTTTTTTCAATCTAAAGCCTTTGACTCCATCAGTCAGGAGCAATTGTGGAGCAACCCCTTAAAATTCAGTGACCTCTTTCTCCTCTCATCTTAATCCTGTGCCCTCTAGTGCTTCATTCCCCTACCTGGAACAAAGACTCACCAAATAGAACCCCTCGGAAACCAAATTGTTCATCTATGTGAAGAGCCACAAAAGATGAGCAAGGTCCTCAATCAGTATTTCTCCTCTGTTTCTACCTTTGACATTACAGATTGAATCGAGCGTGAATGATGTCGGTTGAATCGGGTGTGTTTTTCCTGTAGTTTGGGAATATATTTAGGCTAAGAATGTCAACAGGATGAGTTGCCTCAACATGAAATGTTCATACTGTTTTCATGACTTCAAACTGTTCTTGGTCCACAAAACTCAACCTCATAATTCTACTCTGTCCTGTCTTGGGGATGTTAAGGGAACCCAAATATGCGAACCAAGAGAACGGTGAATGGTTAAGGGCCTGTCCCATTTCCCCGAGTTATTCACGAATTCTCCCGAGTTTTCAAATGCGCAGAATGTTCGTAACGAGTCCGTAGGAGGACGTAGGAGTCCGTGGATATATCGTAGCGGCTCGTTATGCTAGCCATAGGTACTCTGGGCTATTTTTTTACTCGTGGACATTTTTCATCATGCTGAAAAAACATCCCGACTTGCCTGATGCCCTGAGTACCTACAGCTGGCATAACGAGCCCTGCCCCACTCTCCCAGGTCACAGTATGAACACTGCCGAAAATATCGCACATTTAGTGCATTTATATCCATGATCTAGATTTTATCTATATCTATATTTCTTTTTGCGTAATCTAAAAAAAAAAAATATTTTAATCAATTTTCAAGTCTTAATATCACTGGAAAGGCCAATGTTTATTGCTCGTCCCTATTTCCCCTAGATAAAGTGGGAGTAAGATGCCTTCTTGAAATGCTGCAGCCCCTCTGGTGAACCTGCTAGCATAGTGCAGTTGGGAGAGAATTCCAGACCCAGAAACAATGAAGGACCAGTGGTATATTTGTAATGTAAGCTATAGAGTGACTTAGAGGGGAAATATATTGAATGCTCAAATCCTTTTGATTTTCGAGTTAGTGAGCATGAGAAGCTGTTGGAGTAGCCTGGCTGGAGTACATTTTAGTGAATGGTACACACTGCAGTCAGTGTGCTGTTGATGGAGGTAAATGGTGTTGAGGGCGGTGGGTGGATGCCTTTTCAGGTGTGCTGCTTTGTCCTTGCTGCATTCATCAAAACAGGTGACAAGTGCTCTATCTCACCCCTGGCTTGTACCCTGTAGATGGCGGGAAGGCTTTGGAGTGTCAGGAGGTGATTCACGCACCACAGGATAGGCAGTCTTTGACCTCCAGTTGTTGCCACAGTATTTCCAATTGAGTTTTTGGGCAGTGGTGATCACCAGGATGTTCATCAGGTGAGGGACTTGGCAATAATTATGACATTGAACATCGAGTATAATACACCTGGGAGCTGTCAGTATCCCAGCTGAGATTCCTGTCGTGTGGAGTAATGGGCTGTCGACTATTTAATGAAGTCATTCCCAACAAGCATCAACGTAATTATCTGAGCTCATTTCTCATAACCACTCATGTATGATCACTTCCCTGACAATTAACCGTTCCATTTGCTTTTCCAACTGATTTCAAAATATCGCACCACAAATGGTGCACGGGATTAACCAATAATCTTGAACACCAAATAACATTATTATTATCGTTTCAGATAGAGAAGCAGACAGATATCCTCAGAGAGAAAAGCATGTGGATAGAAGCAGAAGGAGAGATCAAACAAGAGGTAAATAATATTGATGGGGTTATGGAACCAGTTCATTTTCTTCTCATTTGTACAGAAAATTAAAAATTGTTGAAAGGAAAGAGACGGAACTGACATCTAATTCATTATTGAACTGCAGTGTAAAAGGAAAGCAGTAAACCATTGACTGAATATTGGGTACAGATGGTTCTTACAATCATGAAGTTTCTACTGGTTTGTAAGAGGAATGGGAAAAGTTTATATCTACTCTGTCCATATCTTCCTGACTGTAAAACCTCTCTGTGAATCCCCTCACAACCTCCTCTGTTCCAAGGTTAACTACACTAGCTGCTTCAGTCCATCTACAAAACTAACGTCCCTCACTCCAGAATCATTCTAGGACTTAGTACCAAAACAACATTTAAAAGACAAATGGATAGCTTCATAGATAGGAAAGGTTCAGAGGGATATGGGCCAAGGACCAGAATCAGGGGTCACAGTGTAAGAATAAGGGGTGAGCCATTTAGGACTGAGATGCGGAAAAGCCTTTTCACTCAGAGAGTTGTGAATCTTTGGAATTCTCTGCCACAGAAGGTAGTGGAGGCCAATTCACTGGATGTTTTCAAGAGAGAGTTAGATATTGTTCTTTAGGCTAATGGAATCTAGGGATATGGAGAGAAAGCAGGAACGGGGTACGGATTTTGGATGATCAGCCATGATCATATTGAGTGGCAGTGCTGGCACGATGTGCCGAATAGCCTGCTTCTGCACGTATTTTCTATGTCTTTATGTTTCTCTCTATAACTTTCATATGTTTCCCAAAGTGTAGTGTTCAAAAGGGGACAAAATACTCTAGATGGACACAAACCAATGTTTTCCAAACAATTATCCAATTAAATGTTATAATCCCAACTCACTCATGGCAAAGGATCCTGTGGCAGTCAAAAGAATCCTGATGACAACACATATAAATGTCGACTTGGTGCAAGTGGCTTGCTAGGCTTGGTCAGAACTTTGTGAGTCAGCTACTTTCAGATATGTCTGGAGTCACATATCTGACCTAAAACAGGTCTGTGATTTCATGGTTTTATTACTGATATTGGTTTCTCTCATTGCAGATACATTTAATTAATAAACCTTAAAGTTCCCAGTTGCTATGTTGTGTATTGATCTTAACTCTGCCCAGTAAGATAAATATTAATCCAGTCACAAAACCATTAGCTTGCACTCCAGTTGACAGTATGACTGTCTTTGGATCTTGAAATGTGGACTAACCCAATCAGAATAAGGGAAGATTATGCTGAGACAGTTTCCAAAATTAGGTTAAATCTGGCACTTGAGAAACAGGGGCAATATTTTAAAGCAACAATTTATAATTCTCACAAAGTATATTTCATTAAACAAAAGTCTTATGAGAAACGTGATCCATCTGTGGCCATCTGAGAAGATTGAAGACGGTGTCAAGCTGAAAGAAGTATTTACATAATTGTCAGAAAGGAATAGATTGGCAAAAAACGAATTCCTTCAAAGTACAGGCCTGGAAATTGCTTCTCCCAACACTAATTGTCCATTAGTGTAGTTTCTTAACTAATAATGACCAGTCTGCCCATGGCCAGTTCCCAGTGGAGCAATCCCATTAGTCCAACTCTCATTATTTCACTCTACCCCTGCAACCTGTTCTCACTCTCCTCCTGATCCTTGCCCATCCCTTCATCAATGGACAACGTGCAGCAGTCAATGAACCAAACACTACATCTTTGGGATGTGGGAGGAGACCAGAATACATGGAGGAAACTTGCTCACTGACAGAACAGCCATCTTTCACTCATCTTTCACTCGTGCTGCTTGTTCTGAAACCATACTTTGTTAATGGTCCAAATATACTCTCAGGTTCTGCTCCAGCCCACCATGCTTTAGTCCCCATGTTTCAATCAATATTCATTGAACAACTGAGACTTTTCTTGAAATAAAAATCTATATACAATTATTTATATGAACCAATTCTTTATATTAACCAATCGTACATTAAGTTGTAATGAAGATGAATAATAGAAAATAATTTCAACTATTTACAGATATACAGCCACAGGCAGCAGAAAATGCCATTTGGCCCGAGAGAGGTAAGAAACGTGGTGTTTGCTTGTCTTCACTTTGTTTGGTGTGTAAATTGTACAGTCGTGAAATGGAATAATTTAAATGGGAATTTAATTGCCCATTCCTAGTTACCACTGGGAAGGTGGTGATGAGCTGTCTTCTTGAACCACTCAGTCCTTCTAATGAATGCACTCCCACTGTCCTATTGAGAGGGAGTCCCAGGATTTACTTGAACCAACAATAATGAAGAATCAGCAATATAATTCTAAATCAGGATGGTGTGCAACAAGGAAGGGTGGAGGAGGGGGTGGGGGGGAATCTTCATATAGTGCTACACTATCCGCCCTGCACCTGTCTTCTTAGTGGTAGAGTTGTGGGTTTGGAAGATGTTATTGGAGTAGACTAGGAAAGTAAATATACCGTATGGATTTAGTACTGGCTTACTGATAGAAGAGGGTTGTGGTGGAAGGGCAATGTGACCAGTGAAGTTCAACAGGGATAGACACAAATTGCTGGAGCAACCCAGAGAATCAGGCAGGATCTCTGGAGAAAAAGAATAGTTGATGTTTTGTGTCGGAACCCTTTATCGAAAATAATTTCAACTATTTACAGAAATACAGCCACAGGTAGCAGAAAATGCCATTTGGCCCGAGAGAGGTAAGAAACATGTGGTGTTTGCTTGTCTTCGCTTTGTTTGGTGTGTAAATTGTACAGTCGTGAAATGGAATAATTTAAATGGGAATTTAATTGCCCATTCCTAGTTACTCCTGGGAAGGTGGTGATGAGCTGTCTTCTTGAACCACTCAGTCCTTCTAATGAATGCACTCCCACTGTCCTATTGAGAGGGAGTCCCAGGATTTACTTGAACCAACAATAATGAAGAATCAGCAATATAATTCTAAATCAGGATGGTGTGCAACAAGGAAGGGGGGAGGAAGGGCGGAGGGGGGGGGAATCTTCATATAGTGCTACACTATCCGCCCTGCACCTGTCTTCTTAGTGGTAGAGTTGTGGGTTTGGAAGATGTTATTGGAGTAGACTAGGAAAGTAAATATACCGTATGGATTTAGTACTGGCTTACTGATAGAAGAGGGTTGTGGTGGAAGGGCAATGTGACCAGTGAAGTTCCACAGGGATAGACACAAATTGCTGGAGCAACCCAGAGGATCAGGCAGGATCTCTGGAGAAAAAGAATAGTTGATGTTTTGTGTCGGAACCCTTCATCGCCCCACAGGGATATGTTCTGGGACCTCTGTCGTTTGTGATATATAAATGACTTGGATGTAAAAGAAGATGGGTTGGTTAGTAAGTTTGCAGGTGACACCAAGTTTGTTAGGGATATGGACTGTGAGGAAGGCTGTCTAAGTATAGAACAGGATATAGATCAGCTGCAGAAATGGGTGGAGAAATGCCACGTGGAGCAAATATGACGTATTGCACTTTGGGAGGTAGACTATAGGGGAAATTATATCAGTAATGGCAAGACTTTTAACAGCATTAATGCACAGAGGGATCTTGTGGTCCAAGTCCCTGAAAGTGGTAACACAAATAGATAATGTCATAAAGAACACATATAGAATGCCTGCCTTCATAGGTTGGGAGGTTAAGCTAAGAGTGAGGAAGTCTTGATGCAGTTTTCTATCGTTTGGCCATATTTGGAGCATTGCAGGTCGTTCTGATCACCCCCTTACAGGAAAGATGTGGACACTTTGAAAGGCTGCAGGAGAGGTTCACAAGAGTTATGCCTGTGTTAGCTACAGGGAGAGGATGGACAGACCTGGACTGTTTTCTCAGGTACACCGGAGGTTGGGGGGAGACCCGAGAGGGTAGACAATCAGAAACCTTTTCCCAGGATGGAAATATCAAATAGTAAAGGCCATAGCTTTAAGATGAGAGGGCAAATTAGCTGGGGAGGGGATAGGTTGGGTGGGAGGGGTTGTGAATTAAGGAGGTGTGGAGGGATTACTGTCTGCAGAAAACAGGAAAAGGCAGGGACAAAAAGATGTGACCTGCAATGGGATGGTGATGAGGAGGAAGTCAAGACAGTGAACCTCTGTTGTTGATTAATTCACCACCTTTTGCCGATCCAGTCTTGTCCTTCAATACACTACCAGTTCATTCAGTTGTGATGGATGCTAAAATCATTCAATACATTCTGTGTCCTTGCTTCTTTCAAGTGTTGTTCAACAGAGAGGAGAACTGTTTCACCAGTGGAGGAAGGGCAGTGGTTGGCGGGCAGGAGGCATATTTGGCGTGATACCTCACGTTTTCCAAGATTATTCCCTCTTTACTGTATACCACACTGTTGCCACCTCTGCTGGTTCTCACTTGCTGGTGGGCAGGGCATATCACGGGATAGTGACATTCTGAGTAGGCTTTAATTCAACGAGTGCTACAGATTTAGTTGGTGGGACAGTTCTTCCAATGTAGACATATTTTTGTGAGAAGAACTAAATCAAGAGGATCTTTACTCTACAAGAGTTTGAAGCCAAGGTCAATATTAAGTATTTCATCTGATCTTGTTTGATTACCTGCAATCACATAGCCATTGTAATGTGCTTGACCTGGTAAGGATAGATGCTGAACTAGATGGTTGGTACCAGCAGGTTTATGCTTATCCTTTCTAAGGGAAGACCATCCTCCAGGTTACAAACAAAGTTTAAATTGCACATCTGCCTTGATAGGATTTTAACTCAGGTTACAGGATCATTTGTCCAGGCCTCTTGGTTCCTAATATGGTCAGCATTATATTCCATTATTTTGCTTGACAGTTAATGAGAGTTCTGCTTTCGTTCTGAAGCCCCAAATAAGCTTTGAGCAAACTCACTGAATGTTGACGATGTCATTTGGATTTTGCAATGGGTTAAGACCAGTTTAATCAGTTTTGTTGCAGAAACATAGTCTGATGCCTTCAGAAGCAGAACAGGGATTAAAATGTTGCAAATAATACAGCATTTATGAGGTTTGGGAAATTTTCAAATTTCATCAAAAGAGGAGCAAGAATTGATAAGAAAGGGATAGGAATACAAGAGTAATCTAACGAGGAGCACAAATTTGTGCAGAATTGAGATAAAAAGTAAATCCTACAAACAGAGGCAACACATTTCTGGAATTCTCCAATATATTCAAGACAAAGGTCAATAGATTTTGAATATTAAGGAACCAATGGTGTAGTTGGCAGTTCTGCTGTCTCGCTGTACCAGACACCTGGGTTCAATCTTGAGCTCCGTGTGTGGAGTTTGTCCATTCTCCCTGTGACCGTGTGGGTTTTCTCCGGGTGTTTTCTTCCCAAATCCCAAAATAATTAGTGCGAACAGATGGTCGACAGTCGGGCGTGGACCCGGTGCGCCAAAGAACCTGTTTCCGTGCTGTATCTTTCAATCACTCAGTCAATGGCTATGAGTTTAATGCAGGAAGGTTTTGCAGGAGTAAAAGATCAGCCAGAAATTTACTGAACAGTAATGAAGATGCAAGGGTCTGAATGGCCTCCTCCTACTTCTATCTTTAACAAGAAGCTGGACCACACTTATGCAGGAAGGTTTATCGTAAACATCCCAAAAGGCCCTGCTTTAAAGAATGACTCAAAACTATGTGGGGCTGAGCACAAAGTCCCAATGAACTAACTACTTGTACAGTGCACTCACTGTCTTATTTAGAAAAAAACAGATATACAGGAAGATTCCACCTTAATTAAGATTTTTGAGCTCCTCATTCCAAATGGGAGCTGTCTAAGAGTAAAGGCCGGATGTAGGTTGAACCATTATCAAACCAACTGGAGCTTCAAATTTTCAGCGTCCGGAGTTCCATCATAAAAGCAGAGAAAAGTGCTCAACAAATCAGACAATATTTGAGGAGAAGGAAACACATTAACATTTCAGGTCAATGGCCCAGCTGTCCAGGTGACTCAGTTTAAGTCATTATTAAAGCATCAAGTAAAGTTATCTTTACAGGCTGGTTATGTTCTACTTTAGAATATTCTGACTTGCAGAACAATGTTTGATGTATGATGGAGAAACTACAAAGGCCCCTCCGATCGGCAGATGTTTTGCATGCCAGGATTGAATGCTCCGTTGAAAATTCCCATATTGTATCTGTCTAATGATGTTACAGTCTGTCACAAAACAGATTTGCCAAATAGTCGAAGGAACTTTATAACTGATGATATATGACACCTTTTGCAGGAACGCCATCTCGGAGAACAGAACCCGTGCCTCGTCCAAAACCCAGAGGTAAGAGGGGCATGTGATGTGACGTGAACTTTGTCAAGCGGTAAGTGGGACAGAATTAGATAGGAATTCAAAAAAATCAAGTGAAGTTCTGGTTTTCATTTAAAATAAAACATTGAAGGCAAACTGACCCATTGAATGATGTGTTGATTTAACATCGGTTACTTTGGTTTCAGTAGGTTCTAGTGCTCAGTCGCTAGAGCTTTGTGGATGCTGTTGATGGAAACTCCTTTCCCAACATGTCCAGTTTTAACAAACATCTTGCATCAACATTGCACCATTCAAGTCTCACTTTTTAAAGGTTTAAATTAGGACCCATTCAGAGCCTTTGGTGTAATGAATGCTTCATCCAATGCAGATTTCATCTATAGTCTCCAGAATCCCTGAATGAAATGCAGAAGTTACTGGAATACTCAGTGAATCTGGCAGAAGGCTGTGGAGAAAAGAACAGATTCAATGTTCAGGTTAATGACATCATTGTCCAATATCATGTTGGTCAGGGTACATTGGAACCAATATTCCAAAACATGAGAAGAATATCTTTATAGAATAGACCTTACGGAATGTTCTGCTTTGGAATATTCTAAACTAAAGGACAATCTTTAGGCAATCTTTGAAGTGTGTTCCAATAATGGATAAACTGCAAAGAATGGTCAATACACCATGCACATATTGTTACCTGCTGAGGCAGATATAATTACAACATTCAAAAGACATTTGGACGGGTACACAGATAGGAAGGTATTAGGGATATGGGCCAAACACAGGCAAAGGTGATTATCTTAGGTGGAGCACCTTAGGTGGAGCATGGATGAGTTGGGCCAAAGTTGACTCTATGACTATGACACCTTGGATCAGAAGCTGCATTTCAATTCTGTACAGATAGAGTTTGGAGATGGAAAATGAACATATTTGGCTTATCCTATGTTGACATAGGGGTTGGATAGGCTAGATGCAGGAAGATTGTTCCCGATGTTGGGGAGGTCCAGAACAAGGGGTCACAGTCTAAGGATAAGGGGGAATTCCTTTAGGATCGAGATGAGGAAAACATTTTTCACACAGAGAGTGGTGAGTCTCTGGAATTCTCTGCCACAGAAGGTAGTTGAGGCCAGTTCATTGGCTATATTTAAGAGGGCCTTAGATGCGGCCCTTGTGGCTAAAGGAATCAGGGGGTATGGA
The DNA here is from genome assembly GCA_035221665.1 of Okamejei kenojei. NCBI lineage: Eukaryota > Metazoa > Chordata > Chondrichthyes > Rajiformes > Rajidae > Okamejei > Okamejei kenojei. Next base: position 38,499,661 of record CM069144.1, read on the forward strand.
GAGAAGGTAGGTACAGGATACTCAGTTGGATGATCAGCCATGATCATATTGAATGGCGGTGCAGGCTCGAAGGGCCGAATGGCCTACTCCTGTACCTATTTTCTATGTTTCTATGTTTCTATGACAGTCTGTCACAGAACTAATTTGGAAATAGTTGAAGAACTATATAACAGATAATAATTAAAACATTTCACAGGAACACACCCACGGAGAACAGAAACTTCCCCTTCCACCGGACGGAGAGGTAAGAGAAATCTGTGATATTCATTGTAGGTTTCCCTCTTCAGTACAGTAGTGACTGTAAAAGGGAATGAGACAGGACATTATAAGACAATAAGTTGATCTTTAAGATTTTCATACCATGAGAGGGTTAAGCATTTAAGAAACCCGTTCAATATTGATTTGATGTCAACTGAATTTTGAACTCGTATAACTAAGTGGTGTAAACACATCTTCAGGATTAAAAAAACACTGTGCAATTGAAGATTGACATAGTCAATTCTCGTCAATACAACATAATAGTAAGATTAAATGAGAACTTACCAAGTTTGAAGGTTGATCTTTATTTTATGAGGAGTTGCGATGAGGGATTTCGTGAAGACCCCGCCAGCACGCATGCGCGACATTCTTCAAAGCAGCGGTGTGGAATCACAGAACACATCATGGAAGGAGATAGTAAGATTAATAAAGTAGAACATACCAGTTGACCTTATGATAGAGGGTTGGGAGTGGAGGGCATGAAATCCCTCATCGCAACTCCTCATAAAATAAAGATCAACCTTCAAACTTGGTAAGTTCTCGTTTAATCTTACTATTTTACTTCGGAGTCACGTGAGTGACTTCGTGAAGCCTTCAAAGCTTCTGCGATTACACGCCCTGGACAACGTCCATGCTATCACACTGCCGCAATACTGATGGAGGAAGTTTGTTAATGCATTCCAGAATGAACAGGCTGAAAAATAATGCATATTTATTAAAACAAAGAATAACAAAGCAAAACCCCTACTCGGGGAGTAGACATTCACGGAGCGGCTCTCAGCACGGCATCCGCGAATGTAGCGGGGGCGACCACCGGTTTATTGTAAAACCTCTGAAAGTCGATTCACTGGCCCAGCCCGCGGTGGCGTGGATGTGGTCCATGGGCACCTCCATGGCCCTCGCCGCTGATGTGGATGCAGACCTGGTAGAGTGAGATTTTAAAATGTTAGTATCGATACCAGCTGCACCCAACACGCCCTGAGCCACCTGGTGATTGTCTGCATAGTCACCCGGTGATGTGGTTGTTCGTGGCTGATGAGGAGCCCCTGCTCCATCTTCCGGTTGGTTCGAGTTGTTCGGATGTAATAGCGGAGATGGGTGGCTATGCAGAGGATGGCATCAGTGGGGTACGCCCGGAACTCCAACTGCAGCCCAGAAGACCCAGGCCTATGTTGCTTCAGCAGGTCCTCGACAAAGAAAGTCACCTGTGCAGGAGTGGAGACCATCCGGTCCAGCCGAAGCTTCTGCAAGGCCTGGACTCGTTGAGCTGAAATCAGTGCCATCAGCATCATCACTTTAAGGTTGAGCTTGTCAAGAGGTAGTCCTGTCATAGGGGACCAGCTTCTCAGTAGTGTAAGTACTACACCCACATCCCAAGTGATGTTGTATCGGGGTCGTGGAGGGTTGGTGTTGAACACTCCCCTCATGAATTGGGACACCAGATGGTGCGTGCCCACACCTATATTCAGGTATGAGGAGAGCGCACTCCTGGCGCTGTGGATGGCACTATAGCTGAGACCCTCATCATAATGAAGGCCCGCTAGGAATTCCAGGACGTCAGGGATCGTGGCAGAGTTGTAGGTGGTATTTGTTCGGGAGCAGTAGGCCTCCCACTTCCTGATCTGGGTGAGGTACTGCGGCCGGGTTGATGCTCTGCACGATGCTGAAATGAGGTCCATTGCCCTGGGCGATATGCTGGCCTCCATGAGCGGCCCCTTCAGAACCTGCAAGCCAACAGGTTTAAGTGACCATGGCACGGGTGACCTTCCCCCGTAATGGGGTTAGTGAGCAAAGTGGGGTTTTTAGCAATTTGAACCCACGGACGTATTATTATTTGGAGAACCACCGGGTACCATGGCTGTGTAGGCCAGTCGGGTATGATCAATATGCCTGAAGCAGAATCCAGTTGTATTTTCTGCAATACCCGACTGATGAGGCAGAATGGGGGAAATGCGTAGCAGAACCATTTCCCCCAATGGAGTGAAAAAGCATCCATAGCTACTGCCCCAGGGTCTGGTTCCCAAGACACATACGTTGGTATCTGATGGTTCAACCTGGACGCAAAGAGGTCGATATCTGGTGTACCAAAGTTAGCTATAATTTGAACAAATATTTGGGGATTCAACATCCACTCGATGTTATCATTGAACACTCGTGACCTGGTGTCTGCCACTGTGTTGAGCTTCCCTGGTAGATAGGTCGCTGTAATCCAAATATTTCTTACAATACACCAGTGCCAAATTGTGTTTGCCAATTCTTACTTCCCAGTGTCTCCTGTATTTATCCGGTACCTCGGTTATATCAAATTCCCGGTGATTCTCCAAGCACCGTCACTTTGTGCATTTTGTTGCCTGTTACTATATTGGTTTGCGTTGATTTACTTGTTACAGTCTGTAAGGCTCAAAAACGGAGGCCCAATGTGATGTGTTCAGTGCAGCGCAGCATAGGACACCGCTTTGCTCTCCTGCAGAGGGCGATATTGAGCAGAACTGCTTACCCAGCCAGACACCCAGATTTAATGCATGGCCACTGCAAATCTGATCACTGCAGATGATGTCCTTCTCTGATAAACAGAATAAAATGTGGAATTCAATGTCTTCACTTACTTAATGCGACTATCTTTGCATCAGCCAGTGGTACCTGGAGTAATAGTGCTTCCTCACATTTCAAACCTACTGCTGAATAATGCTTTTTGAAATTTCTGATCAGATGTATTTACGAGAGAGTTAGATATATAGCTCTTAGGACTAACGGAATCAGGGATATGGGGAGAAAGCAGGAAGGGGGTACTGATTTTGGATGATCAGCCATGATCATACTGTCTGGAAGGGCCGAATGGCCTACTCCTGCACCTAATTTCTATGTTTCTATGGTTGACATGGGTGGCACAGTCACACAGCTGGTAGAGCTGCTGTATCACTGTGCCAGAGACACAGGTTCAGTCCTGACCTTGGGTGCTGTCTGAGTAGAATTTGCATGATCTTCCCGTGACCGCGTGAGTCTCTTTTGGGTGCTCTGGTTTCCTCCCACATCCAAAAAATATGTAGGTTTATAGGTTAATTAGCCTCTGCAAATTACTCCAGGTGTATAGGCAGTGGGAAAGTAGGATAACATAGAACTAGTGTGAACGGGTGATTGATGATCGGTGTGAACCCGGTGGGCCAATTGGTCTATTTCCATGCTGTATCTCTAAACTAAACTTCTTCTTTCGTGTGGCGTGCACAGCCTAAAGTTGTTGGACAGCTTGTTCTATTTGATCTTCCGTTTGTGCACGTCGAGTTGAATGCATTAGTCGAAACCGGGCGGACCACGTGAAGGTTGCAATCTTCCACCCCTCTAAACTAAACTAAACATTTTAACACCCTCTGGCCCTTTTTTGATCTCCCATTACAACTCTTCTATTGTGTAATATCTCCTGCTTTCCACCCTAACGCATATTCCCAGCTTTACTGCTTCCTCACTTATTCCATCCCACAATTTCTTATGCTCAACCTCTATAGTAGCCTCTAGAGTTTCTCCAGCTTTTTGTGTACCCTCTATAGTAGCCTCTTGTTAGCATCCACTCACCAGCACAAACTTACAAAAATCTTCTACAAATCTCTCCTCAAACAAGATAAGAGGTTGTTTACTGAACTGAGAACATATGTTGAGGGTGGCACAGTGGCGCAGTGGTAGAGCTGCTGCTTCCCAGTGCCAGAGACCTGAGTTTGATCCTGATTACGAGTGCTGTCTGTGCGAAGTTTGTACGTTCTCCCTGTGCCAGCGTGGGTTTTCTTCTGGTGTTCCAGTTTCCTCCCACAATACGAAGACGTGCATGTTTGAAAGTTACTTGGCTTCTGTAAATTGCCGCTAGTGTGTACGATGCGAACGTGGGATAACTGAGAACTAGTGTAAGGGTGATCGATGGTCAGCGTGGACTCAGCAAGCCAAAGGGAATGTTTCCATTCTGTATCTCTAAACGCTGAATGATAAAACATAGAAGAGTATAGGTCCTTCAGCCCACAATGTCTGCCCACACATGATGCCAGATTAAACTAATTTATTTGCCTGCACATGATCTGCAAACCATAGAACAGAGAACAGTGCAGAACCGGCCCTTCAGCCCACAAAGTCAGTACCAAGACCAGTTCTTGTCTGCCTGCACCTACTCCATGTACCGCTATTCCCTGCACATCCATATGTCTATCCGAAATATTTTTAAAATGGCACTATCACATCTGTTTCAACTACAACCCCAGGCAACACGTTCCCGGCACTCACCACACTCTCTGTAAAAACATTGTCTCACATATCTCCTTTGAATTTAACCCCTCTCATCTCATCTGTGGTTATCATCATGGCCATATACATCCCACCACAGGCTAATGCTAACCTAGCGCTAGCACAGCTGCACTCGGCCACCAGCAAGCAGCAGGATGCTCACCCCGACCGTGCCTTCATTGTTGCGGGGGACTTTAATCAGGTCGACCTTCGAGCTGCAAATTCCACCAGCATGTGCAGTGCCCTACCAGGGGCTCAAACACGCTGGATAAAGTGTACACCAACATCAAGGACGCATACAGAGCCCTCCCCTGCCCATCCCTGGGAAAATCCGATCACCTCTCACTGTTTCTACTGCCTACATATAAACCCCTCGTCCGCAAAACCAAACCTGCAATAAAGACGGTCAAAATATGGCCCGAGGACGCCACCCTACAACTCCAGGACTGCTTTGATCGCACTGACTGGGACCTGTTTGCACAACAGGCTACCAGTGGTACAGAGGTAGACTTGGAGGAGTACACATCCACTGTGCTCTCCTACATCAACTGCTGTGTGGAGACTGTCACAGTGGACAAGGAAATAAAGATGTTCCCAAACCGGAAACCGTGGATGAACAAGGAGGTTCAGAATCTGCTAAGGGCACGCGACATTGCCTTTAAGTCCAGGGACACTTCTGCCTACAGTGCTGCCAGGGCGAACCTGAACAAAGGCATAAAAAAAGGCCAAAGACATCCACAGGCAAAGGGTGGAAGACCACTTCAACACCGCAGACACCAGAAGCATGTGGCAGGGTGTCAGGGACATCACTGACTACAAGAGCAGCCCCGCCTGCCCCCACAGTGACATCACACTGGTCACACTCGCACGCTTCGAAACTGGCAACACCACCAGGAGAGGAACAACCATGGCCAGGGCGGAGGGGCAGGCCTTAACACTGAGCACCCAGGAGGTACAGTGTGCTCTGCGTAGGATCAATCCACGCAAGGCTGCAGGCCCGGATGTAGTCCAGGGTAGGGTACTAAAGGACTGTGCTGTACAGCTGGCAGAGGTATTTACGAGGATCTTTAACCTGTCTCTATCTCTGGCAATGGTCCCCAAGTGCCTTAAGACAGCTACCATAGTGCCGGTGCCGAAGAAGTCTAAAGTCACCAACCTGAATGACTACCGCCCGGTTGCCCTAACTCCAATACCAATGAAGTGCTTTGAAAGGCTGGTCCTCTCCCACATCAAATCCAGCATCCCTGCATCATTGGACTCTCATCAATTTGCATACAGGGCAAATAGATCCACAGAAGATGCCATCTCTGTGGCTCTTCACACTGTCCTGACCCACCTGGAAAGACAGGGCACCTACGTGAGGATGCTCTTCATTGACTATAGCTCTGCCTTCAATACGGTCATCCCCACCAAGCTCACCACCAAACTCCACCAGCTAGGCCTCAGCTCACTGATATGCGATTGGATCCTGAATTTTCTGACGGAGCGACCGCAGGCAGTGAGACTGGGGCCGGACCTGTCCTCCACTATCACCCTGAGCACCGGCACTCCACAGGGCTGTGTACTGAGCCCCATGCTCTACTCCCTCTTCACCCACGACTGTGTCCCTGTATTTGACAACAACACCATTGTCAAGTTTGCAGACGACACAACGGTGATCGGGCTGATCACCAACGGTGATGAAACAAACTACAGAGCGGAGATGCAGAACCTGGCGGACTGGTGCTCACGGAACAACTTGTCGCTAAACACCTCCAAGACCAAGGAGCTGATTATCGACTTCAGGAGGTCACAGAATGGGGGATACGCCCCAATCTCCATCTACCTAGACAGTGTGGAGAGAATGTCCAGCTTCAAGTTTCTGGGCACTCACACCACAGAGGATCTCACATGGTCCACCAACACCGCTGCACTGGTCAAAAAGGCTCAGCAATGACTGTTCTTCCTAAGAACATTGAAACGGACTGGTCTTCCCCAACAGCTGCTGATGACCTTCTACCGCTGCACGATAGAGAGCATACTAACGTTTGGCATCTCTGTGTGGTATCTCAGCTGCACGGAGGCGGAGAGGAGAGCTCTTCAGCGCCTCGTCCACAGACGCTAGATTATTGGGACACCGCTACCAGCCTTGGAGGGCATCTACCACACACGGTGCCTCAGGAAGGCCGTCAGCATCCATAAAGACTCCTCTCACCCTTGTAATGGACTGTTCGAACTACTCCCTTCCAGCAGACGTTACAAGGCCTTCTATGCCCACACCTCCAGACTCAGGAACAGCTTCATTCCCAGAGCTATAGCGGCTCTGAACCGGCCTTGCTGAGTACCCCCATGGACTGTCTCCCCCGGCCTCGCACTTTAGTCTGTGTTGATTTTACTGGTCTAATGTTCGTTTTTACAAACCTTGTTCTCGGGGTATCTAAACCTAAATTTTATTTATGACATCGGATGGAAGTTGCAAACCAAATCTCGTTGCACTTATGTGTAATGACAATAAAATATATTATTATTATTATTATTAAACCAATGCCCTCTAGTCTTTTGACATTTCTTGGAAAAAAGCTTCTCATTATCGACCCTATCAATGCTTCTCATAATTTTATACACTTCTATCAGCTCTCCCCACGGCCTCCGTCACTCCAGAGAACACAATTCAAAATGTCCAACAACTCCTTATAGGTAACACACTCTATTCCACGCAGCATTCTGGTAAACCTTTTCTCCACCATTTCCAAAGCCTCCACATCCTTCCTGTAACAGGGCGATTAGAACTGCACGTAATACTCCAAAGGCAGCCAAACCAAAGTCCTATAAAGCTCCAACATGATTTCCCTACTCTTATTCTCGTTGCCACGACTGATGAAGGCAAGCAAACTATATGCCTTCTTATTTACTCTATCTACTTGTGTTGCCTCTTTCAAGGAGCTATGGATGGACTCACACTGTACATCAATGCTGTGAGGGCCTTGCCATTAACTATATACTTTCCCTTTACGCTCGACCTCCCAAAGTGCAACACCTTGCACTTGCACGGAATGAACTCCATCTGCTTTTTCTCCGCCTATATCTGTAGCCGAAATATGTCCTGCTGTATACTTTTGACAACCTTCCCTGCATTTACGTCCAAGCTTACACATAATAACGAACAATAGAGGTCCCAGCACAGATCCCCATGATCCCTGCTAGTCCCAGACTTCCAGCCAGTATAGCACCCTGACACCAAAACCACACGGTCTTCTATGCGTAAGCCATTTCTGAGTACAAATCACCAGGTCACTGTGGATCCCACACATTTTAATCTTCTAGATCAGCCCACCACATAGGACTTTTGTAAAATATGACCAGTGCGTTTTCAAGCTGTTTACGAAGGAACTGCAGATGCTGGAAAATTGGTAGACAAATGCTGGAGAAACTCAGCAGGTGAGGCAGCATCTATGGAGCAAAGTAAATTGGCAAAGTTTCGGGTCGAAACCCTTCTTCAGACCCTTCTCCCCTAATTAGCTTATTCCTTTGCAAATGTGAAAACAAAATTTATCCCAAAGAATCCTCTCCAATAGCTCTCTCTTTCACTTTCACTTTATCTCTCCCTCTCTCTCTCTCTCTCTCTCTCTCTCTCTCTCTCTCTTTCCCTCTGTCTCGCTCTGTCCATCTATCTTTCTCTCTCTGTCTGTCCATCTCTCTTTCTCTCTCTGTCTGTCCATCTCTCTCTCTCTCTCTCTCTCTCTCTCTCTCTCTCTCTACCTTTCCATCTCCCCCAGGATCAGTACTCTCTGGCAGCAAGGCACTGTTTGTGCTGCTTTCTCCTGGCCTGAGATTGGAGTGGCACGAGGGAGGAGGCACTGTCACAATATACGTGTAATCAAAAGGTTGTCTTTATAATTGGACATCGCAGGATATTCTCCCTCGGAATAATTTGAATTGTCAGATAATCGTTGAAGTTAAACAAAACTAAATGAAAGTCTGAAATTAAAATAGAAAATGCTGCAAACTCGCTTCAGGTCAGGCAGCATCTGTGGAAGGAGAAACAGAGTTGACGTTTTAGGTCTGGGACCCCTACTGCTCTGATCATATATCCTTGACCTGAAATATTCATCCAATTTCTCTTTCCACATACTGTATGCTGCTTCACCTGATGGTTTAGGCTTTTTCAGGATTTTCAATTTTTCAGGCTCAGCATTTTCGATCTTTGATGTAAGTTCACGTGATGATGAAAGCGCCAAGAATAATCAGCCCCCATTGATAGATGTTCAGCCTCATTCATCATGGGATAGAACTCCAGAGTTTTAAAATCACATTTTGTGCTCGTAGAAAAATGCTAAAAATTCAGCTGGTCACATGTTTAAGATCAATTCGCAAGACAAAATAATGGAAGATGATTGACATTTCTTCCAGGACCACAGCCACAGAGAATCGAAAACATCCCTCGTTCCACCGAAAGAGGTAAGAGAGACTGATGTTCACTTGTACTGAATTCTATGTTTTGTCCAGAGTAAAGACTAGAATTTTGGTCCATTGCAGTTGAAAGGTCTACAGAGAGAAGTTGGTCAATGCGCCTCAGGTGCCAGGGTACTGGTCCTGGGAGTGTGGCTGTCTGTGAGATTTGTGACAAGGTTTCTAGCCTGGGGGTAAAATTCACAGTGACTCCAGGCCTGGGAGGGACAGCACGCCAGTCATAGAGTAATTGTCATCCAGCATGGAAACAGACCCTTAGGCCCAACTCACCCACGCCGATCAGCATGCCGCATCTACATGAGTCCCACCTGCATGTGTTTGGCCCATCTGTCCTATCCTTGTACCTGTCCAAACGTTTCTTAAATGTTGCGACAGTACCTGCCTCAACTACCTCCTCCAGCAGCGCGTTCCATACGCCCACCAACCTTTGTGTGAAAACGTTACCCCTCAGGTTCCTATTAAAGTTGCACACCACTAGGTTCAGGAACAGCTACTTTCTTACAACTATTATGTTCTCAAACAAACCTACACCATCCTGATTCTACTTCGGCAATAGTCCACGTCTTGCACTAGAATAGACTGGTTTTAAAATTGTGATTTGCACTAATGTCTTGGCTTTTGCACAGTTTTTTTCATTTCATTATCTTGTAGAATATATGTGTCATTTATGTATGACTCGGGTATAATTTATGTTTTTGCATGCCGTCTGAGTCTATGTCCTGTGATGCCGCCTGAGCAAGTTTCCATCGTACCTGCATGTGACAATAAAGTTGACCTTGACCTGACGGGTACCCTGACCTGTGAACCTCACACCTGAAGAGCTTGCCCGGTCATAAATGACATTAGCATGGGCCACATTGCTGTTGGTCATGCCATGTCTAGCATTTTGTTCTGTCTTTTACATGGTTAGTTTTGGAAACCAAAGAATTAAATGATGGAAAATGATTGAGTTGTTTTTGCAGGTTTACAATCAGAGGAAGCAAAACATGCAGCTTCCCTCAAACAGAAAGAAAAGAACGCTCAATATTTACTTATACATTGAATAGAGCAAAAGATGGTCATGAGTATCTTCCCTCTCCACCTTCAGTCTTGATGCAGGGTCTCACCCTAAAACATCCACGTTTCTTCTTTGCATCCCCCACCCCACCCCTCCCCACACAACCTCCAAGATGCGGCCTGACCCGTTGTTCCTCTGGCTGTTGTTTTTTGAACAACAGCCTTCATCTGATGGTTTTTGCTCCAGATTCAAGCATCTGCAGTCTCTCGTGTTTCCAATGTAAATAGAAATTAGAACAACTCCAGGAAAATTAATTGAGGTATCTACTTTTCATCAGTGGTGATATCCAATATGTACTGAATAAGTTCACTGATAAAGAGAGAGTCAAGAGTGTTTGCTTGACTGATTATCAGTTGCACCGATGTCATTGCAGCTTTTTTGATGGTGTTGATGGAAATTCCTCACTGAAGTGATGGCCCAACCAGTGAAGCGTGGTGTGATCACACTCAGTTGGTAAAGCACATCATATTTTCTCTGGAAGATGCCATAGTAATGTCCCAGCAGGTCTGCTTACGAAAGGGCTTGTACCCCATAGCATGCTGTTTACAATCTCAATAACCCAAGGGAAGCTGTTTGAAGTACGCCAGTACTTAATGTTGGAAAGTGCCAGATAATTTGTGCTCAGTATGACAAGACGTGTTTAAACACATCATAGACAAAACAGTTAGGAGATATTTATTCGGGTGCTACTCTGTCTTTGAGAAATTTGTTTGCCTTTATCACATCTGATTTGGCAGTCTCTTAAGGGCCTGTCCTTAAGGCGATTTTTTTTGGCAACTGTCACAGTCATAGCAGGTCGCCGAAAAAGCGGTGACTGGACCCCCCCCCCCCGACAAGCTATGACAACCTACCACCTGGTCGAAGTCAAGCGACATCCGGCGACCCATTAGGACATCCGGCAACCCATTAGGACATCCACCTACGACCTACAACAACCTACGACCTATAACAACCTACGACCACACGGGCGACAACCTACGACAACCAAAGACAACCCACGTCCACCCGCAACAAGCTATGACAAGTAACGACCCTGTCGGCGACAACAGAAGACAATGCAGTCGCCGTTACCTGTCGCCGGTTGACGTAGGTAGTCGCCAATGGAATTCACTGAAGTCATCACCCGGCGACAACCAACGTCACCGGGCAACAACCTGCGTCATCCTGGTGACAACCCATGACAGCACCTGCGACAGGAGAAGACAAGCTACGTCAAGCCCACATTCGCCGAAAAGTTTTGAACATTTCAAAATCCAGCGGCGACCAGAAAAACGTTATGACTCTTTAGGCAACTTGAAGAGACTACTCACGACCATACAGGCGTCACCCCGCGACCATGTGGTGACAGCCTAGTCACATGTAGTCGCCGAAAAAAATCACCTAAGTGGGACAGGGGCTTTATGGTCTATCTTGTTATTGTTCAAGATCTGGTCCATTACAAGGTGCTATCTGTAAACGTGTAAACTTTTATTCTGGCTATCTCTCCTCTATACCTCTGTCCTGATGCAGTTTCTCAACCTGAAACAGCATTCTTCCTAAGCCTCCATACATGCTGTCTGACCCACTGAGTTCTTCCAGTAGTTTTCATTTTGCAGTAGTTTTAATAGGTGCTGGATAGTTGTCATGGACTCAGTGGGCCAAATGGCCTGTATCTCTCTCTATTATTTGTTAGTTTACGGATAGAGCGCGGCAACAGGCCCTTCGGCCCACCGGGTCCACGTCGACCAGCGATCCCCGCACAGCAACACTATTCTACATCCACTGGGGACAATCTTTACATTTACCAAGCCAATTAACCTACAAACCTGTACGTCTTTGGAGTGTGGGAGGAAACCGAAGATCTCGGAGAAAACCCACGCAGGTCATGGGGAGAACGTACAGGCTCCGTTTTGACAGCACCCGTAGTCGAGATCGAACCCTGGTCTCTGGCGCTGCAAGCGCTGTAAGGCAGCAACTCTACCGCTGCGCCACTGTGACCACCCTATGACTCTCTGACTTCAATAATAGAGCCCCTGATCTCAATAGGTACCCGACTCTGACTATAAGGAACTACTTCTTGTGGTAATGTGCAAGCTGCACGTTCAAGGAATAACAGACCTTTGGTTCACAAAAGTTCGCCACCTGTGCAAGATATTATACGCTGAAATCTTCATGAAGCCCACCATCTCAATCCATGGATTCCTCTTCCCCAATGGTCTCTGCTCAAGGAAAAAAGGGAAATTTCAATGAGGAGAAAGAATTGTTGACACACCCGATCCAATGATGAGCAGCAAGCTGGGAAATAGGGACAGAGCATCACCTGCAATTGTCCTGGATGAGAGCAAGCAGAGCTGTCCATGGCTGGAATTCTGCCACAGTTGCCAGTATTCTGATTTAGAAACCTTTGTATATGTTGCTCTCGGGAGAGCTGTGGATAAGAGTGCACCTCCGTGAACTCACCCAATGTGTATGGTCTACAGATATGAACCTTTCTCATCTTCGCCCCCTTGACCTTCACAGCCCCAGCAACGTCGACCTGTCCTGGAGGACACACTGTGGGACCTTCATAAAAATACAGAGAGGCATTAAAAATATTGCCGATGCCGTAAATCTGGAATTAAAACAAACTACTGGTTATACTCAACTGGTCAGACCGCATCTGTGGATAGAGAAATATAATCAGCAGTTGCAACTTTTTTTCTTCCTCTACAGATACTTCCTGACCCGCAGCATTTTTGTTTGCACAACATGGAGATAATAACCTCACTCACACCATTGGGGTAGATTCAGTGATCTCCTGAGAGCCCCAGCAGTCTCCAAGGTCCAATGTCACAACTTGAAGAGCTCTGTGAATAATAGTGCTGAAGTGAATAGAGAACTGAGTGATCACCATGCCCTGGTGAGGGGAAGGAGGGGGGGGGGGGGGGGGGGGGGGGGGGGGGGGGGGGGGTGCAAACAATGGTCTTAAAACAACAAAGCATGACCCAAATTCCGCTGGAAGTTTTGCACCACAGATAACATCCTTCCTATGCTCTGAACATTCCAGTATGTGTCATTACCTGGAGCAGCACCTTGAATATTTCAACAGTGCAATCAATACAAAATGATTAGATTTCTGTGAATGATCCCTCAAATCATTAAAAGACAATTCAGTGGTGCTGAAGACCACATTTCTCAATGTGTTAGCTGCTCAGCTCTGGAATTTTCTGATTTGGAGAACAACCCAGAGGCAAGTTTATAGATAGAGCAACTTCATAAAATAATCCATGTATCCATCTAACCAGAGGCTATCTATCTTCCTCTGAGATGACCTCTGAGTTAATAAAATGCAGTGTTTAGTTTTAGTCAAATGTTTAGTCAAATGATGTGTACACTGTCACAGTACTAATTCACAGAAAAGTTCAAATGCTAAATAACAGAAAATTATTGAAAACTTTTCATAGGAATGCAACCACAAGAATTAGAAACTGCCACTAGCCCCAGGCGAAAAGGTAAGACAAGTCTGTAATACTCCGTCTCGGCCTCTCCGTGCAGCTTGCAAGTTGTGCAAGAGGATATGTAAAAGGGAATTGGACAGGCTATTTGCAAGAAAACTAAATGAGGGTTCTGGTCTTCCGTCCTGAAGATCAATTATTCTTTGAACTAACTGATGGAAAGCATCTGGTGAGTTCTTACCTTGCAGAAAATAAGTGTAGTCCTGCAGCATCTGGCAAAACCATTCTGCCGGTCTCCCAAATACTTGCTCGTATGTACAGCATGTACAGAGTATGGTTTGGGGTGGGGGATTGCAACCTTCACGCGGTCCGCCCTGTTTCGACAAATGCAATCAACCTGACGTGCACAATCAAATAAGATCAAATAGAACAAGTTGTCCTACAACCTTAGGCTGTGCACGCCATACGCAAGAAGAGGAAGAAGTGTGGTTTTATACGCATGTAACTCAAGCTTTGTTCATGTCGATGGGAAATGCCTTTTCACTTTCAGAGGTGGTTGCTGAAACAGCTGGTGTTTGGTGATTCCACAATCAGATAAGACTACAGATGCTCCCCGTTTTACGAAGCTTCGACTTACGATATTTCGACTATGACGGTGCAAACGCTGGGCAACGGCAGCGAGCAGCAGCTCACTTCCGGTCACGTAATCAAATTGTATTAAATGCGTTTTCAACTTACGACATTTTCGATTTACGATGGGTTTATCGGAACGTAACACCATCGTAGGTCGAGGAGCAGCTGTATACTCATGGTTTGGTTTTCCGCTTCTGTGGAGGTGCAGGTCCTCCCCAGCTTACAGATACTCAACTTATGTAGATGGATTCACCGGCTGCTGCAGTGTTCAAGCATCTTCTGCTGGGTGGAAACTCAGTTCGCAGCCACATTTCTGACTTGCAAACGTTTGAGGTCACAAAGAGTTCTTAGGAATGGAATCCTGTCTTAACATGGAAGGACCAGAACCTGAACTGCTCTTGCTTTAATGGTCTGTTGACAATTTCAGTATGCCCCAATGATTGGATAAGTTTATTGGTCAAGTATGTACACATACAAGGAATTTGCCTTGATGCTCCACTCGCAAGTTACAAGACATACAGTAAAATTAAGAATAAAACATTAAAACATTAAGAATAAAACATTATAATTTAAACATGCAAATGAAATAAAATACCAGAGCAAAAGGAGGCTACAGACTTTTGGTTGTTGAGTAGAACTACTGCTCGTGGAATAAAACTGTTTTAAGTCTGGCTGTGGTGGCTTTGACAGTCCGGAGTCGCCTTCCAAAGAGTTTGTGGCCAGGGTGAGAGGGGTCAGAGATGATCTTACCCGCTCGCTTCCTGGCCCTTAGGTTCCTGGGCCAGTCCATTTGGGGTATGGTCACTTTGTCAACAACCCAGCCCCAAAATAGTGAGACCATTACAATTAAATATGGATGGCAACATCAAAAGTCTCAAGAATCAAAGTTATTTGCTGGTAAGCACTTCATGCACAGATGATAAGACACAACAGCTAAGCAATCAAAGACTTGAGGTGAGCTTGTCAAGGGCACCCATGCACCGACAGTCCATTAAGAGCAGACCAAAGGTCATAGAGTAATACAGCACGGAAACAGGCTTTCCAGCTCAATCTGTTGTGTCCATGCCAACCAAGATGCCCCATCTAAGCTCATCCCATTGGCCCATATCACTCTAAACCTTTTCTATCCATATCCTGTGAGGTAATAAATTTGTCCCCCTCCCCACCTGGGCCTGGTTCCGCCCCCCAGCAGTACCCGGACGTGGCACCGATGGACGTGAAGCTGAAGCTAAGATGTGGAAGCCAATTAACCGAATGGAAACAAAGCCGAAATGCCAACTAACCGAAAGGGCGGGACGCCTAAAAGCCAGCTAGCCAAAAGGCTGCATTGCCTAAAAGCAAACTCACCGAATGGCCACTCTGCCGAAACGCCACCTATCCGAAAGGCAGCGTCACCTACAAGCCAACGGATCGAATGCCACTCAACGGAAAAGTCAAATAACGGACATGACGATGCCGGGGGTAGGAATTGTCAATGATTGGTCCAGACCCCCGTGTCTATCACATCACTGTTGTGGGAAAATGATCCCCATGCTCCCATCTCCCCCTTCTCTCACCTCACGGTCAGTGGCTCAGTGGCTCTGGGTGGGCAGAGGGACCAGCCTGTCCCAGACCTCCGCTCCACCCGACCCACAGCCCATCACAGTGCGGTCGGACGGGGGAGGAGGCGGAGGATGGCTGTGGGGGAATGGGGGCTGTGCCGAAGGATGCGTACCTTCGGTCTCTTACAACTTGGTGCTTGGTTCATATTGCCCAGTCATCTATGGCTTGTGTGGGAAAATGACCCCCACCCTCCTGCCGGTGGAGACGGAGGAAAGAGAGAAGGGGGAGAGAGAGAATGGAGAGAGGGGGAGAGAGAGAGGAGGGGGAGAGAGGAGGAGAGAGAGAGAAGGGGGAGAGAAAGAGGGAGAGAGGGGGAGAGAGAAGGAGACAAGAGCGTGGGGGTCATTTTCGCCCCCAGCGCCCATTTGTGTCCTCCTCATGACCCAGGACCGCGCACAAAAGAGATGGATGGCACCGGTCACCGGGAGTGTCCTTGACAGTATTTAGAAGTCCAATGAAAATGATAAAAGGAGTACATTTCCTGCTACATTTCCAGCCTGTCCCATTGTGGCAGCCGAGGGGACCCACTGTGGCCCCAGCATCCATCTCACAATCCACACAGATGGAGTGGAAGTCGTAGAGTTATAGAGTCAAGGAGCCGTACAGCAAGAAAACAGGCCCCGCCATCCAACTTGCCCATGCCAGCCAAGATGACCCAACTACATTAGTTGTAGCTGCCCGTGTTTGCCTCCTATCCCTCTGAACCTTTCCGATCCATGTATGTGTCCAAATATCTTTAAAATGTTATTATAGTGCCTGCCTCCCAAGTACCTCCTCTGGCAGCTCATTCCATTTACCTACCACCCTCTATGTGAAAAGGTTCCCATTAAATCTTCCCCCTCCAACCTTAAACCTCCGTCCTCTGTCTGATTTTCCTACTCTAGCTAAAAGATTCTGTGCATCTACCCTATCTATTCCCCTGATGATCTTATACAATTCCAAAAGATCATCCCACAGTTTCCTGCACCCCAAGGAACAAATTCCTAGCCTGTGCAACCTAACCCTTGAGGTCCTTCAAGTCATGGGAATGCCATCGTAAATCTTTTCTGCACTCTTTCCAGCTTAACGACATACTTCCTACAGCAGGGTAGGTACATCAAAACTGAACACAATACTTCAAATGCAGAAATTAGACATCCCCACACCCAAGGGACTGGCTGAGAGGAAGAGGCTGTTGGGAACACAGCAGAACACTTTGCGCCCTGCAAACTTCCAGAGGCATCACTGTGACAATAGGTAATGTTGTTGATGTTCTCCAAGGACCAGTGCTGGTTGTTTACACATCTTCCCATTCTCAGATTGCATTCTTGGATCTTTCCAAAATTGAGTGGATGTGGAGAAGATGATTCCTCTTGTGGATCAGAGCCTCAGAATAAAAGGACGTTCCATTAGGAAGGAGATGAGGAGGAATTTCTGTAGTCAAGAGGGTGGTGAATCTGTAGATTTATTTGCCACAGAAGGCTGTGGAGGCCATCAATGGATATTTTTAAGGCAGAGATAGATAGATTCTTGATTAGTACACATGTCAAGGGTTATGGGGCGAAGGCAGGAGAATGGGGTTGAGAGGGGAAGGTAGATCAGCCATGATTGAATGGTGGAGTATATGATGGGCCAAATGGCCTAATTCTGCTCCTATCACATGAACATTGCAGGACCTTTCTGGGTAGCTTCTGGGTCGACATTTTGGGTCGGCACCCTTCTTCAGACATATGGTGGTCCTGAGTTCAGGGAGATTCAGGAATCCAGTAATCAAGAAGGGTTCCAAGTTGGTCAAGATTGAAGGATTCCAGGGTCAATAGGAGAAGGGACCTGCAGGGACTGCTATGTCCTGCCAGGTAAAATTTTAGGTTAAATTCACAAAACAAAATCATGGAAAATGATTGAATTTTTACAGGAAAGCAGCCGAGCAGAAAAGAAACCCCTGAATCCTACAACCAGACAGGTAAGAGAGACTGCAATATTTACTTTTAATGTATGTAGGTTCGAAGAATAAGGGATTCGAATAAAATAATGAACCCCAATATTCTCAGCAGGTCAGGCAACATCTGTGGAGAGAGAAAGGGAGCTAACATTTCAGGATATTTTTCGGACGATTTTGCTACATATTACCATATTTCCTTATGACATTGAATGAGACCATTGAGTCTATGCCACCTCACATGCAATCAGATGCCAACCCCTGCAACTTTGGGATGTGGGAGGAAACTGGACCACCCAGAGGAAACTCACGTGGTCATGGGGAGAGCATGCAAACTCCGTACAGACAGCACCAGAGGTCAGGGCTGAACCTGGATCCTCGGACTGAGTTGTACTGAGCTGCCCATTTGTACTTTATTAGCTCAATAATATATATATATATATTATATGTCAGTGATGAGTGTGAATTGGAGAAAGTTTACACCATTCTCACTTTCCATTAGACTTAAATGGGGAGAGCTGCTCTTCAACTACTATAGTATTATTACTTATCTTACAGTATTGTATGAGGTTAGAGGTCCAACTTGATATAGTAGGCTGACATTGCCCTTGTGAAAATCTTGTGTTACTGTGAGCAGTTGCACGGACAGTTCACTAATGTTGTTCACTTGCTCGCTGATGTAAGATTCATGAGATTGCCCTGAGTTAAGCTTACAAAATGTGTAGGAAGGAACTGCAGTTGCTGGTTTGCACAAAGATAGACACAAAATGCCGGAGTAACTCAGCAGGTCAGGCAGCATCTTTGGAGGAAAGGAATAGGTAACGTTTCGAGTCGAGGCCCTTCTTCAGACTGAGAGTCAGGGGAGATGGAAACTAGAGATATGAAAAGGTACAAAGAACAAATGATTGAAAGATATGAAAAGAACAAATCAAAGGCAGCCAGATGATCAAGGAAAGGTGGAGCCCACAATGGTCCATTGTTGGCAGTGGAAAAAGTGATAACGAGTGGATACAAACAGTGAAACTAAGCAGGACAACAACGAAACTAGTAGGATGGCTAAGGTGGGGGAGGGATGGAGAGAGAGAGGGAATGAAAGGTTTACTTGAAGTTGGAGAAATCAAAATTCATACCGCTGGGTGCAGGGTGCCCAAGCAAAATATGAGGTGCTGTTCCTCCAATCTGTGTTTGGCCTCAATCTGACAGCAGAGGAGGCCCAGGGCAGAAAGGTCAGTATGGGAATGGCAAAGGGAATTAAAGTGTTTGGCAACCGGGAGATCTCATTGGCCAAGGTGGACTGAGCGAAGGAGTTCAGCAAAGCAATCGCCTAGCCTGCACTTGGTCTCGCCGATATATAGGAGTCCACACCTAGAAGAACCGATACAGTAGATGAGTTTCGAGGTGGTCGATGAACTTCTGCCTCACCAGAAAAAACTGTCGGGGTCCCTGGACAGAGTCAATGGAGAAGGTATAGGGGCATGTGTGGCAGGAGTTGTTGCAGTAACCCTTGCATTCTCTCTATCTCTATCCCTTGCCTTACCTTTGCCCTCTTTATCACCTTATCCACCTGTGCAGCCACCTTCAGCAATCCCTGGATTTACACACGAATGTCCCTCTGCTCTCCAAAGGTCTCGTGGGTCCTCTCTGGAAGTTTCTGTGATGGTCAGAGCATCGGAATGGAATGGCCTATCAAAGCTAAATAATTATAACACAATTTATGAATGTGAAGGCAGACTCAGGCATCCTTACAAGAGATGAATGAGTTGTTTGAAGTTAAAACATGTCGTATAATTGGTAGAGAGTGGAGTGTTGCAATGGTAGCAAACATTCCATCCGTAGAGTCCGTAACCATTAATCATTGAGATCAGTCCATGAATCACCTAATCAATCACAATCACAATCATACTTTATTAGCCAAGTATGTTTTGCAACGTATGAGGAATTTGATTTGCCATACAGTCATACTAATAAAAAGCTACAGAACACACAAAATACATTTTAACATAAACGTCCACCAGAGTGACTCCTCCACATTCCTCACTGTGATGGAAAGCAAATAAAAGTTCAATCTCTTCCCATCATTGTATGCAATGCCATGTAACTCTCACACAGTCAGGCACAGGTAACAATATTAGCAGGGCCTCACATCAGTATATCATTGAGAGATCAGCCTTGAACATATAAAGGACATCTCTTTTTCCCTGTGGCTTCATCAGACCACCAGCACCCAGGACCTTGCCTCTCAAGTGCAGGCACTGAGATCAGAATGATGGCAGTAAGTATTAGGAGGCGATGTCTTATTTAAATGATCCAGCACAGTTACTTAGGTCAAGGATCCTACTGTTAAGGTCATTAGGTCATAATGTCATAAGTGATCGGTGTAGAATTAGGCTATTCGGCCCATCAAGTCTACTCCGCCATTCAATTATGGCTGATCTATCTCTCCCTCCTAACCCCATTCTCCTGCCTTCTCCCCATAACCTCTGACACCTGTACTAATCAATAATCTATCTATCTCTGCCTTAAAAATATCCACTGACGGCCTCCACAGCCTTCTGTGGCAAAGAATTCCACAGATTCACCACCCTCTGAATAAAGATATGTCTCCTCATCTCCTTCCTAAAATAACGTCCTTTAATTCTGAGGCTCTGACCACTAGCCCAAGACCCTCCCACTAATGGAAACATCCTCTCAACATCCGAGAGATCAGCATTTGGCCCTCACGTCTCAACATGACAACTCACCCAGCAGAGGACAGAGTGTGTTGTTGCCTCACGTCTCTCGGGCTGGCAGCTCACCTATGCGGCTGATCGCAGGAAAGCATTATTTGGCACAAAAGACTGTAACTGGTTCAGCAGCAGATTGAATGGCATATGGGTGGAGCGTTTCGGCATGAGGGCATTGAGTCTGTCTGAGAGTCACTCTGTATGCAGCACTGATGGACCATGTGAATACGGATTATAGGAAGAGGGAAACACTGGGGAAATATAAATTATTTTAAAATGTTTTATGTTTTATTCAATTGTATTTTATTTTCATAATTTTAAATTGTCTTAATTTGTTTTATTTTCAATGATTCTGAATGTCAGGCACATTGAACATTGATAGATTTGACAGCTGACAAAATTGGTTTACAGGGCTTTATGCAGTGCCTAGGCTCCCGAATGGATTTGCTGGGAAGGACTAATTCTGGTTCTCTTTGTCATCCAATAAGTTCCTCTTCTTGCGTATGGCATGCACAGGCTAAAGTTGTAGGACAACATGTTCTATTTGATCTTATTTGATTGTGCACGCCAGGTTGATTGCATTAGTTGAAACCACGTGAAGGTTGCAATCTCCCACCGCATCCAATAAGTCGAAGGAGGAGCTACCAATGAATGGTCTGTGACTGTCTAGACTGGTGAGATTTGGAGTTTAGAGATACAGCATGGAGAAAAGCCCTTTGGCCCATCAAGTTCTCACCGACCATCGATCACCTGTACGTTCGTTCTATGTTATCCCATTTTTGCGTCCTATACATGGGGGGCAATTTACAGAAGCCAATTAACCTGCTAACCTACATTGAAGTATTTGAAATATTGAACGGAAATTGAGCTGATGGAGAAATCCCACATGGTCACAGTGAGAACGTACAAACTCCACACGGACAGCACCTACAGTCAGGATCAACTTATATCTCTGGCGCAGTGAGGCAGCAGCCCTACCACTGAGCCACTGTGCCACCCACAAGATTCTAGCATCTGCAGTTTCAGCAGTTTTGCTATTTTATTTAGCTAAAGTAACTTCTAAGTAACGGGGAAAGTGGGTAGTGAATATAGATGAGGTGCCTTCAGAGTAAGATCAGAATAATTCAGCAGGTCAAGCAGCATCTCTGGAGGACATGGATAGGTGAAATTTGTGCTTTTAATCCTTTTAACACCATCCGGCCTACTTTTAACCGCACTAAGGCCTTCACTACTAGGGAGCAAACTGACGAAGATGCAGGTGGATGCTCTATTGGCGTCCTGGGTCACCAACTAGCTGACTGGTCAACCATTGTATGTCAGGCTGCAGAGCTGTGTCTCGGACATCGTAGTGAGCATCACAGGGGCCCCACCGGCAGAAGTTTTCAGATGACTCTGCAAATGTGGGCTGCACCAGTGAGGGGAGGGAAGGTGAATACAGAGGTGTAGTCAACACCTTTGTTGAGTGGTGTGGGCTGAGCTCAACACCGACTCTATGAGGGGTGGAACATCCCTGTCCTCTGTCTCCATCAATGGTGTGGATGTGCAGTTTACCAAGAGTACAAGTACCTTGGAGTCTACCTGGACAGTAACCTGGACTGGTCCAGGAACACTGAGGCACTTTTTAAGAAGGGGCAGAGCCGGTTGTACTTTCTGAGTAGGCTCTGCTCCTTCAACATCTGTAGTAAGATGCTGCTGATGTTCTACCAATTGGTGGTAGCCAGTGCCATCTTCTTCGCTGCTGTGTGCTGGGGCAGCAGGGTGAAGGCCATGGACCCCAACAGAATTAACAAGCTCATCAGGAAGGCTGGCTCCGTCCTGGTTGAGTTGGATTTACCAGAGATGGTCTTGGAGGGGAGAATGCTCCTCAAACTGCAGAGCATCTTGGACAATGCAGCTCACGCCCCCTCCATGACACACTGGTCAACCTGAGGAACACCTTCGGCAACAGACTGGTTCCACCAAGATGCGGAACAGAACGCCACAGGAGATCCTTTTTTTCCTTTTTCCTTGTACAACTCCTCCCCCATCTGTTGTGGGGTAGACTGTCTCCCCTCCCCCGCACCACCCCCCCTCCCTCACCCCCCTCAGCAGTCTTTGCACATCCCCAATCCTGGACTTTCCACTAATCACTTTAATTTTGTGTTTCATGTATCTTATTGTGTTTTATGGCTGTTGCCAGACCAATCTCCCTCCTGGGATAAATAAAGCTCTATCATATTAATAGAATATTGACTGGCCTTGAGGGGGATACGACATATATTGCCTGAAGTAGATTCATATTGCCCGAGTCGAAGACGAGTGAAGGGAGAGGGGGAAGAGGACAGTCAATATTGTTATTATTACCCATTATCAGACATCTAGAGGAAAATTTTAACATCTCAGCTCGGTGGACTTCCACGCAAAATTTAACCAAAATGGACGCGGCAGTCTTCCTGTCTGCCGTTTGAATATTCTAAATTTCCCACGCAGCGTCGCGTTGCCGTCACGTTGCCAAGTTCCCGGATGTGAGACCAGGGGAATATAAGACTATATTCCCCGCTGTTTTAACAGGTAAAGTCCATAGGCGTTCGCAAGAAAGGGGAATATAAGAAAATATTCCCCTGTTACCCCTGCTGGCAGTAAAAACGAAGGGAATACAATTTCGTAAAAGCATACCTCAGATGTGTGATATGGGTAATAATGTATCATATTGTGATGTTTTGGATCAGGACCCTTCTTCAGATTGTAGTGGGGGGGGGGGGGGGAGAAACCTGTAAGAGAGGTCACAGAGAGTCATGGAGTTATACAGCATAGAAACAGGCCTCTCGGCCCAACTTGCCCATGTTGCCTTTGCTGAGGTGGGGGCAGTATAAAAACTTGACAGGTAGATACAGATGAGGGGCGTATAGATAGGCAGATGGGGGTACAAAGGCCACAAATGAAAATAAGATAAAATGCTGAGAGATAACAAGAGAATAGGCGTGAAATGTGAAGTCAGAGAAAGGAATATAGGTGGAAGGAGACAGGGGAAAAGGAAGGCGGGGCACAGGAAATAAAGGAACGAAAGGTGGGAGGGAGTTTGGGAGAGGGGGAGTTTGTTGGTTATTGAAACAAGGAACTGCAGATGCTGGTTTATACCAAAGATAGACACAAAATGATGGAGTAACTCAGCTGGTCAAGCAGCATCTCTGGAGAAAATGGATTGGTGATGTTTTGGGTCGGGTCCCTTGTTCCGTGGTTATTTATCTAACATTGGAGAATTCAATGTTCGTACCGTGTAGGAAAGAACTGCAGATGCTGGTTTAAATCGAAGGTGGACACAAAATGCTGGAGTAAGTCAGCGGGGCAGGCAGCATCTCTGGAGAGAAGGAATGGGTGACGTTTCGGGTCGAGACCCTTCTTCAGACTCATTCTTCAGAATGTTCGTACCATTGTGTTGTAAGTTAACCAAGCAGAAGACTGTTTCTCCAGTTTGCATGTGGCCTCACTCTGGCAATGGAGGAGGCCCTGGACAGAAAGTTCAGTATGGGAATCAGAAAGGGAGTTAAAATGGTCAACACCTGGGAGATCCAGCAGACCTTGGCAGACGAGGCATAAGTGTTCGCTGAAACAGTCCATGCTCGATCTCATCGATCTATAGGAGGCCACATTGGGAGCACACAATGCAATGTCCTGCATTTGGGCGGCCCAGTAGCACAGTAGTAGAGTTGCTGCCTTGCAGCACCAGAGACCGGGTTTGATCCTGATCACGGGTGCTGTCTGTAAGGAGTTTGTACGTTCTCCCTGTAACGGCGTGGGTTTTCCCCAGGTGCTCTGGTCAGGGGAGATCAGCAGCAGCTGCAGTCAGGTTTGTGCTGTTGGTTCTGACTCTCAGGCACATCGGGGAAGGGAAAGGTCAGAGAGAGCCACAGTGATCGTTTTCTAGGTTAATTAGCTTGGGTAAATTGTCCCTAGTGTGTAGGATAGAACTAGTGCATGGTCAGCATGGACTCGCTCGAAGGGCTTGTCTCCACGCTGTGTTTCTAAACTAAACTAAACTAAACTATTCCAACTCTCCAATTTTTTAAATAATTCTCCCCCAACACATCTGGTTTCCCCGTGACCCACCTCCCCCTTCTCCATCCATTTTTCTCATTGATTCACTGATTCCGCTCCTTGTGCTGTCCCTAGCTGAATACATGGGCTGGGAAATCTCTTCTCTTGGATTCACTGAGCAATGTCTGAAACAAGGATTGAACTTTGTTTTCTCAGCAACATCACCTCAGATGAGAAAGATATCCCAGTCGTCATTGAACAAGTTTTATAATGCAGGTATGAATGCAGGCGAAACAGCAATATCGACTCTCACTGAATGACCAGAGGCCATTCACCCCAACATATCAATTGCAACCACGTTGTGAAGGTCTCCAATTTGTTGCACTCAACCCCCACACTCTGTTCAGATGTTTATCCAATACTTGAATCTCTATCAATTACCCCTCTTCCCAACTGCCAGGCAGAGCAGTCCGCATTTCTAAACTACCCCCCTTAGTAGGGCGGAACTGCAGATGCTAGCTTACACCAAAGAGAGACGCCCCCTCCTCTTTTACCCCATGTCTGTTTCGCCTATAGCACCTGTAACTTGGAATATTCAGCTGCCAGTCCTGTCCCTCCCTTAGCCAGGTTTCCATAATGCCCATAATATCCCAATCGCATGTACCTATCCATACCCTGGGTTCACCTGCCTTTCATGTCAGTTGTCTCACATTGAAATTGATGTAATTTAATCCAACACTCCATCCTTAATCCCTGCTGTGCTCCTGCCTATCCTGTCTACTTAACTTGCTGTCATTGCATTCCTTACTGAATTTCCAGCCTCTCACCTGCATTGGAAACTGTCCTCCTACAAAATTTGGTTTAAGCCTTCCTGAGTAGCACTTGCAAACCTGCCCGCCAAGATATCAATTCTCCTCCAGTACAGGAGCAACTATTCCCACTTGTACACGTCACCACTGCCCCAGAAGAAATCTCAATGGTCCAAAAAATGTAATCCCTGCCCCCTGCAGCAATGTTTCAGCCACAAGTTCACCTATCCTAACCTCCTTTTCCTTCCCTCACTAGCACGTGGCACTGGAAATAAAAAAAGATCACTACCCTTTTAGTCCTGCTTTTTAACCTTTTGCCAAACTCCCCGTATTCACTCATAAGGACCTCAGCCCTTCTTCTACCTATATAATTTGTGTCAATGTGCACACAACTTCGAGTTGCTCATCCTCCCCCTTGAGAATGCTCTACAGCCGCTCTGACTCATCCTTGATCCTGGCATCATGGAGGCAACACACCATCCTGGAGTTTTGTTTGGTGCCACGGGATCTCCTGTCTGTCCCGCCAACCAACGGGTCTCCGATCACTGTGGCTCTCTCTGACTTTTCCCTTCCCCAATGTGCCTGAGAGTCTGAACCAACATCACAAACCTGACTGCAGCTGCTGCTGATCTCCCCTGACCAGTCATCCCCCCCCCCCCCCAACAATATCCACACGGGCATGCCTATGATACGGATATGGTTGGCAGGCCCTTGGAGTTGAGGATGCTTCCACTCATGTGGGGCCAATGGTGACTGATGAGGCCAATGTGGGACTCACAGATTCTGCAATTGCTGGAGAGCAGTGGACAGGTTGTAACATGTGTGGCTGTGTGACGGATGGATGTGGTAATATTTGGGCAAACTGTCAGTGGGAGGATGGGGGTGAAATGTATCTCGGCTGGGATGGGGTGGGTGGGAGGGACGGAGATTTTGATGGACATTAGTCTTTCAGAAGGTAGCTTCACTATTTGTAAATGTGATAAGTGTAGCTGAGCACGATGGTTAGCGTGTATTTGATGGGCTGAAGGACCTGTTTCTATGTTGTATGATGATGATTCTGTGACATTATAGGCTTGGGAAGGGACAGGTTTCAGATCAACTGGCTCATCAGCTCCTCAGCAAGCCCCACCCGCACAATCCCAGCCACCATACCTCTGCCTTACACACATTTCTAAATGTTGCCCCCTTGATTCCCTCTCCCCTTCAACATTTAAAGCTCGTGAGATGGAGCGAGGATCCTAACCCTCACCCTAACAGCGACCCCTGATCCCTGACCCCTACTGCCATGGTGTCTTTCACCACTGGGTGGAACACATAATCCACCTGCTCCACAACACGGTGAGAAGGAGCCAGCTCGGAGGTCTTTCCCAGAGTGTACAGAGTAACTATTTTAGAATGCAGAGCTGCCACTTTAGCACCCAAGCTTTCTCCCCAGGCTCTGCCATACCATCTAAAACAACACTTCACCTTATGTTGATTTAATTCTCATTTGACTCCCACAACCTCACTGTGCCTGATTTCCGCTCCTGTTTCCGGGGGTTATGTATTCAGCCAGTTCAGTGCTCTCTAAAGCTCATCCAGCAAGGGCTGGCTATCTCTGTCGCAGACACTTCATTGTCTCAGGCAACATTTGGCTCTGGTCATGCTGCACTGGGAGAGGCAGGAATTGGTCTGCCCCTGTCGTGTGAAATTAGCTCAGCAAAACACATCCCCCTGCTACCTAGATTAATTTTCTATCAAAATCAGTGAAGACAGTTGGCATGATGTTGTAAATGAGTAGCACAGAGATGCAGCAGGTAGAGCTGCTGCCTCGTGGCTCCAGAGACCTGGGTTCGATCCAGATCTCCGTGTGGAGTTTGCACACTCTCTCTGTGACCGCGTGGGTTTCCTTTGGTCTGGTTTCCTGCCACCGCCCAAAGACGTGTGGATCATTTTACATTTTAGTGTAAAATGCAGCAGCTGCCAGTTTATCAGCCAGGTTTTTCCCCACCATCTGGGACCACACGTCACCTTTTATCTATTGAGTGCTCCCACTGCAAGTTGTGGCCTCACTAGACCCGATTTCTGCTTCTGTTTCCCTGATATATATCCACTGGATAGGCGATCAGTGTCCGCCTAGTGTGTAGGTGGGTGGTAGAATCTGGGAAGAGTTGGTGGGAATGTGGGGAGAATGAAAGTGGGATTAGTGTCGGTTAAGTTTTGATAGGTTGTCAACGGCCAGCGTGGACTGAAGAACCTGATTCCGTGCTGTGAGTTATTACTCTATGACTTTAAAGTGTCAAGGAACTCAACAAGCAAGGCAGCATCTGTGGAGAGAGAAACAGAGTTCAGGTTCCAGGTTGATGCCCATTTATTAGGACAGGACTGGCAATGTGAGAAAACACGTCTTCTAAGTTGCTGAAGAGGACAGAGGTGGAGGGATCGTGTTTGACAGGGAGAGACACATCCATTCTCCACCGCTTAAAGCACACTTCTCCAAGTTAGATCAGCTCAACAACCTGACCCCCTGACTCTCCCCACAGACACTGCCTGACTTGCCGAGTGTTTTTGCCAGTCTTTGTTTTCATTTCATTTTTACAGCAGTATTTTGTTATTCAGTTGACACAGTGAGAAATGGTCGACACTTCATCATGAGTTCATTTCACCTTCAACGATCTAATTAAAATGATACAATCATAATGTGTCCCAGTATTGTCTCACACTGTTTCCAACTTGCCTCTGGTGGAATCTCTTGCAGGAAAACATTCTAAGAAGAAACCACAAGCAACATCATTTGACGAATCCGATCAGAAAGGTTTGTCCTGCTCAGCATTTAACTTCCAAGTTTTCCACATCTGACTAGGGCATTTGGCAAAGTGTTCATTATTCCAAATACTTACCATTTCATGAATCGCAGGATGTGGTCCAGGGTCAGCATGAAGAGAATTTAAACAACTGCAGGTAACTCAGTGGGTCAGGCAGCATCTCTGGCGAACATGAACTGGTGACGTTTTGAGTTTGAACCTTTCTTCAGATTAATTACAAAGGGAGGGGGGGCAAGAAAAAAAGCTGAAAGCGAGGAAGAACAGGACAGAGCATGGCCGTAGTAGGTGAACACAGATGAGGGCAGATTGTTGGACAAAAATCAGAAAGAAAAAGATAGATGCGAGCCCAAAAGGCTGAAGAATTGCAAATTGCAAATCTTGAGGATAGAAAAGTTGCAAATTGTGAAGGGGAGAAATTAATTTGCAGGCTGAGCCGGTGGTAAGGAAGGCGTATGCAATGCCAGCATTCATTTCAAGAGGACTAGAATTTGAAAGCAAGGATGTAACGCTGAGGCTTTAGAAGTAGGCACTGGACAGACCACATTTGGAATATTGTGAGCAGTTTTGGACACCATATCTGAGGAAGGGTGTGCTGGCATTGTAGAGAGTCCAGAGATGGTTTAGGAGAATGATCCCGGGGATGATTGGGTTAACATATGAGGAACGTGTAATGGCTCTGGGCTCTAGTGTTTAGAAGGGTGAAGAGGGGATTTTGTTGAGATCTAATGAATAATGAAAGGCCTAGATATAATGAATGTGGAAAAGGGTGTTTCCAGTAGTGCACAGCCTCAGATTAAAATGACATACATTTAGAATGGAGATGAGGAGTAAGGATGTCAAAGGTTATGGGGGAAAGCAGGAGAATGGAAAAATAGAGCAGCCTCGATAGTAAGGCATAGTAGACTCGATGGGCCAAATAGCCTAATTCTGCTCCTATTTATTTTGGCCAGATGGTCTAATTACCCCAATGTCTGTTGCCAGAGACAACTAGTAGATTTGTGAAGGGTAGATCATGCCTGACAATCCTTGTTACATTTTCATTAGTGTTAATTAATGTAGTAGAATGGGTTAATGTTTAATATTTCTGATGTTATTTTGTGGGCTTCGTGACAACTTTTGAGAAAATCTTTCAGAAGGAATTGGAAGCTAAAGTTGAAAGCTCACAGAACTGAGGGTAGATTATTGACCTGGCAAGGAAACTGGTTGAGCAGCAGGAGGAATCATGAATTGGGTATTGGCAGGATGTTACTGATGAGATCCCGCTTGGATCCTTATCGAGTTCCAATTAATTACCATACTGATAAATGTTAAAGATGGGATAGAAACTACCTATCCAATTCTGCTGTTGGCACTGGGAGAGCCGGCACTGGTGAGTGGTGCAGATGGAACCACTAAATTGCAAGATAATGTTGAGAGAATAATTGCAGCTAGTAGAGCTGATCCTCACAGAAACCTGGATTTGATTCCCAGTCCTGGAGCTGGTTTGTGTGGAGTTGGCACATTTTCCCTGTGAAACCAATGTGTCTTGTTTGCTCCAATATATCAATGGCCAATGGTGGATAGTGCTTTATTGTCAGTGATTTTTTTGTTTTCCATACAGTTCAGTAAAGTATTGCCATATCCATGCACAATCTGCAAATAGCAAAGTATGCAGACATAGTCCACTGTGACCGCATGCAAGAAGTGCCTAGTTTTGATGCCATTTTCAAAGTCTAGGTCTAGGTCTTATGAGCGGTACCCAATCCAGGCAGCCACAGGCAGCTGCTGGGCCTCCAGTCTTCGCCTTCCTTAGACGTCTGGATTGTCCAGTGAACCGACATCCCTCTCCTCACTCGTCCACCTTTGTGTCCTGAAGGCGCCTCCGTCATCCAACCTTGAGGACACGGAAGTCCAGACCCCGGCTCCCTCTCCTGCTAGCCTTGCTCCTCATGTCCGCCATTGCCGGCTCCCTTCTCTCCATTCTCTGGTCGTCGGGGACGAGCAGGGGCCGGCTCGGCAGCTTCCCCCTAAAGACTTTCGTGGGTTTGTGCAACGATTTTAAAAACTCTACCTTCAGGCATTGAACACAGAGTTGTAGAGCAGCCATCTTGCTCAAAGACAATAGGGTTGGCAGATTAATTGTAAGTTGCCCCTAATGTGAGGATCCCCCCCCCCCCAGAATTGTTGACACCAATATGGGGAGAATACATTACAGGGAAAATAGGTGGGGAACGAAATTGGCCTGTGAGCCAACAGACTCAATGAAACAAAATTACCTCATAAGAAGATACAATGTAAATAGTTGCAACTATGGTCAGTTAATTTCATTGTGGACGAAGGTGAAAAGGCATTTGTTGTAGGAATTCCTGGAGACTTAGGGATTGTTACAAATCTTATGAAAAGATGTAAAAAGTAAACAATGAGTTGATGAAATGTGACCTTCAAGTCCAGGAAGCAGGAATACATGTGAAGAGAAATTCTGCTCACTTCTGAAGGTTGGCGGCAGCTCTGGCATTGCACCTTGGGAGGAGACAGTGGTTCAGGAGGGTTGATTTGCCAGAATATACCTAGTCCCCAAGGATTCAATCATGAACGTGAGATTACACAAACTGAAATTGAAGGATAACAATTGCAGATCCTTGTAACTTGAAATCAAAAGAGAAAATTCTGGAAACACTCAGCAGTTCGGGCAGCTGCAGTGAGGAGAGCAGAGTCGACATTTCATGAAAATGATCATCAACATTGTTTTCCTTTTGTTACACGCAACTGGAATTTAGGAAGTTGCTAGGAGTTTACATTGTAACTTTCAGGGAACTGATGGATTATATCGAGAGAAACTATTTCTGCCACTGTCCCAAATATTTATTGGAGACCTCCGATCCAAAGACATTCAGGGATGCGGGTGGAAAAGCAAGCATGTGGAGTACGTGCAGAGACCACACATGGATTGTCAAAGGAGTTAAACAGCTCAGTCCTTTACCCACGTTCCCATCCAGAGCTATTTGGTTCCAAATACCTCCTTAATGCCAAGAACTGACAACCACGCCTCACCATTAGAACTATGCTTATTTGTTCATGTTTGTGCCAAGATTGCAATGATACTGCGGGGTGAATGACATCCAACAGGACATTCACGACCGGGCTATTGACCAACTGGGAATCTGCCTGCGTTCACAATGCATCACAGCAGTGAGTCTGATTTTAATACAAAGACCAGAACAACTTACAAAGGATTGGTGGTATGCACCAGGGTCTCACATTAAGCCATACAGCATGGAAACAGGCCCTTCAGCCCAGCTTGCCTGTACCGACTAAGGTGCCCCTAGTCCCACTAGTGCAGGTACTAGTCCCACCTGCACGCATTTGGCACATAATTCTCGAAACCTCTCCTGTCCATGTACCCGTTCAAATGTCTTTTAAATGTTATAGTTTCTGCCTGTGGTGTAAAGGGAGGATTGATCTTTGGCGAGGACTCAGTGGGCCAAGCGACCTGTTTTCATGCTGTATCTCCAAACTAAACTAAACTAACTAAACATGGATGTATTTCATTATTCCCACGGCCTCTCCACGATTTGGTTTAGTTTATTGTCATGTGTACCGAGGTACAGTGAAAAGCTTTTGTTGCGAGCCAAGCGGGATGACTATCCGTGGTTGCAATCAAGCCATCCACAGTGTACAGATACAGCATAAAGGGAATAACGTTTAGTGCCAGATAACGTCCAGTCCAGTTGAAGATTGTCTGAGGGTCTCCAATGAGGTAGATGGTAGCTCAAGACCGGCGACTTTGAATTGTATTAAAATTAACAAACCTCCTCTTCAAGTAAAAGATACAGAATTGCTCAGCGCAAATTCTAAAGTTGTATAAAAATCTCGTTCACAGGAGAAGATATTTTTACACCAGAAGGTGAGGGTGTCTCGGAACAAGTGACCAAAGCAGGTTGGTGCAAGCGTGTGCTCACCTCATACACCTTCGCAAGTCTGAGTAATAGCAATGAAATTTGGTGTTATGAGCAACGTTCCTGAGAGCATATCTGGAACGCCAGAGATATGCCGTTTGCATTGTTCCACGGTAGTCTGTCAGTTTGTACACTGCTAGATATGAGTGTATCAATTTGCACACTGCTCCCTGGGAGTGTGGTAGTTTGTACACTGCTATGTGCGAGTGTGTAACTTTGCATTCGGCTATCTGGGAGTAGGTCTATTTGTACACTGCTATCTGCAAGTGCATCAGTCAGTACACTGCTGACTATGAGTGCACCAATTTGCACACTCCTATCTGTCAGTTTATACACTGCTATGTGCGAGTGTGTTAATTTGCATACTTCTCTCTGGGAGTATGTCAGTTTGTACTCTGGAAGCTGGTATGGCAGTTATCAAAGTGCTGCCTGGCAGTGTATCAGTTTGCACACTCTCTCTGTGATTGTGTCACTTTTCACACTCCTATATGGGAGTGTGTCTGTTTAAACATTACTATTTGCAATGAGTCCATTTCTACACTGCTGTTTGGGAGTGTGTCAATTTGTACATTGCTATATGGGAGTGAGTCGGAATGTATACAGCTTCCTGGAAGTGGTTAGGAAGGAACTGCTGATGCTGGTTTATACTGAGGATAAAAAAGCTGGAGAAACTCAGCGGGTCAGGCAGCATCTCTGAAGAAAATAAGCATGTGATGTTTCGGGTCAGAACCCTTCTTCAAACCCAACCCGAAAGAACAGGTGACATTTCGGGTCAGGTCTGAAGAAGGGTTCCGACCCGAAATATCAACTGTTTCTTTTCTTCAGAGAGGCTGCCTGGCATGCTGAAATACTCATGCTGCATTTTGTGTGTCTCATCCTGTAAGTGAAAATCAGAGTAGAAAGTCAGCAAATTGAAGGAACTTTGGGAAGGTAGAGGTTACAACCATAAGTCTGAAAGGAAAGGCAGGTAGGAAGTATTGAAACTGATGGGCTGAAATGTGTTTACTGCAATGCATGGAGTATTGTGGGTGAAGCAGATGAACCTATGGTGTTGCAAGAACCACTAGCAGTTCAATATTCCAGGGTTTTGTTGTTTCAGACAAAGAGAGGAAGGTTAAAAAAAAAGTGCGTGGAGTTGCTTTACTAATCTGGGAGGACTGGACAGTTCGTCCACTGAGGCAATATGGGTAGAACGCAACAATAAGAAAAGTGAAATCACAAGCAATATTGTACCATAGCCTCCCAATAGCCAACGGGCGATAGAGAAACTGTACAAAGACTCACAATGGTCTGGTTGCAAAGATTTTAGAGTACTACTGAATTAAGACAAAGGTTGTCCATTTGATAACATGATGATTCATGATGACTTGATTGTATGGATTTCAGAACTGGCTTATTCATAGAAGACAGAATATTGACTGGCCTTGAGGATACGACATATATTGCCTGAAGTAGATTCATATTGCCCGAGTCGAAGACGAGGGCAAATGGATCGATAGGACAGTCAATATGTTTTTTTTTTTTTTTTTTGTTTTTTTTAATTTTTTTATTATAGAAACAAAATAACATATTACATTTCTAGTAGTAGGAATATCAATATTATTTATGCTGTATTATCCTTAATTATAACTTCCAAAGTTATATATTTTATATGATTAAAAGTACATAATACTAATAATACATATAATATAGTTATACTATTAGTAAGTTTTTCATTTATCTCTAATTTTTTAGGTATTTTAGTAATATTGATACAAAAAGTTAATAAACTTATAAAATTTCCATTTTTTTTTTCCTTCCTAATATTAAGGACGTAATAAAGAATACGTAATTTTATATAATTAAAGGTATATAAAACTAAAAGTGTACTAATATCAAAAAATTAAAGTAATGTGTTTTCTACATTTTTTTTAAATTTTTTATTAGATATAGGAAATAGAAAGATTTAAAGAAAAAAGAAAGGTAGTAAAGAATAAAAATAAAAGGTTTGATGGAGAATAAAGTATTCGTCAATGATCCGTGTTTATAGATATATTCATGAATTAATATATGTTTCTTCATCCAATCGGGTATCCAGGTTTCAGTCAGGTCCCCGCGCCGAACTATTATGACCCTGTAAATATTCAATATATGGAGACCAAATCCGTCTGAAGAGATCTAGCCTATCCATAAGGACAAAAACCTCAATCTCTCCAAATGGAGTGTCTCCGACATTTCTATATTCCACATTTTAATTGTTGGGGATGTAGGGCCTTTCCAAAATTTTAATATTAATTTCTTCCCAATTACTAAACCATAGTCAATAAAAGATTGTTATTGATAAATCGGTTTCAATAATTCCAAGTATAATTAACTTTGGGTCAGGAGTTATATTTTTATTAATAACGGCTGATATTATTTTAAATATTTCCTTCCAATATTCTACAATTTTTATACAGTTGGTAAATGAGTGTGTCAAATTTGATTCATGATGACTTGATTGTATGGATTCAGAACTGGCTTATTCATAGAAGACAGAGGGTGTGATGGAAGGTAGATATTAATAGAATATTGACTGGCCTTGAGGGGGATACGACATATATTGCCTGAAGTAGATTCATATTGCCCGAGTCGAAGACGAGGGCAATATGGATCTAGTGAGGGCAATATATGTCGTATCCCCCGAAAGAGGACAGTCAATATTGTTATTATTACCCATATCAGACATCTAGAGGAAAATCTGAACATCTCAGCTCGGCGGACTTCCACGTAAAATTTAACCAAAATGGACGCGGCAGTCTTCCTGTCTGCCGTTTTGAAAATTCTAAATTTCCCACGCAGCGTCACGTTGCCAAGTTCCCGGATGTGAGACCAGGGGAATATAAGACTATATTCCCCGCTGTTTTAACAGGTAAAGTCCATAGGCGTTCGCAAGAAAGGGGAATACAAGAAAATTATTCCCCTGTTACCCCTGCTGGCAGTAAAAACGAAGGGAATACAATTTTGTAAAAGCATACCTCAGATGTGTGATATGGGTAATAATATGAGATATTATGGCTCGAGGTCTGTGACCAGTAGATCTTTGCTGAAACCTCTGTGAGATATATATATATATATATATATATATATATATATATATATATATATATATATATATATATAAAAGACTTGGATGTAAATGTAGATGGGTTGGTAAGTTTGTTGACAACATTATAAATTGGAGGAGTTGTGGGCATTGAGAATGTTGTCAGAGGATACAGTGGGATATAGATTAGCTGCAGAAATGGGTGGAGAAACAGCAGATGGAGTTTAACCCATGCAGTTGTAAGGTTGTGCACTTTTAGATTTGAATGTAAGGGGAGAATATACAGTTAACGGCAAAACTCTTAACAGCTTTGCATTGTGGAGCATCTTGGAATCTAAGTTCATTGCTCACTGAAGGAGGCAGCACAAGCGGATAGGGTGGTAATGAAAGCTTCATTGCTAGGAGCATTGAATGTAAGAGTCAGAATGTCTACAGCAACGCTTCAATTAGTATGACGGAGATGCTAAGTATATCCTGCTGTGTGTGGGTATATATTTTTAAAATTTTCTGAATTGGAATTAATTATTCATTCACAGAGAAACAACCATCCCCATCAAATGAAGAGAATAAATCATTCAAACGTGAAGATTCAGGTTTGCTACATTACATTTGATTCCTGTGTCTTTGCAGTTTTGACTAGCTGCAAGTAATAGTCCCTTACGTCCCTTGTTTGAGTTCAGTCTGAACAAAACCCGGGGTATCCTGTAAGCTATCTACCTGTTCAGGCAAACATCCCCAGTATATCACATGGGTTAGTTACAAATAGTACAGAGCAACATTCAGAGTATTGTGTTCGGTTCTGGGCACCATGTGTATAGGAAAGATGTTGTCGAGCTGGAAAGGGTACATAGAAGATTTACGAGGATGTTGCCAGGACTAGAGGGTCTGAGCTGTAGGGAGAGGTTGAGTAGGCTGGGACTCTATTCCCTGGAGCGCAGGAGGATGAGGGGTGATTTTGTAGAGGTGTATAAAATCATGAGAGGAATAGATCAGGTAGATGCACAGTCTCTTGCCCCGAGTATGTGAATCGAGGACCAGAGGACATAGGTTTAAGGTGAAGGGAAAAAGATTTAATAGGAATCTGAGGGGTAACCTTTTCACACAGAGGGTGGTGGGTGTATGGAACAAGCTGCCAGAGGGGATAGTTGAGGATGGAACTATCCCAACATTTAAGAAGCAGTTAGACAGGTACATGGATATGACAAGTTGGTGGGATATGGGCCAAACATCTGCAGGTGGGACTAGTGTAGGCCGGTGTGGGCAAATAGGGCCGAAGGGCCTGTTTCAACACTGTATCACTCGATGATTCCATGATTAACATCTAACAGTCTCAATCATGAGTGAAAGGATCAAGCAGGTTTACAGAAGAACAAAAGGAGCAGTGCAGAGGGAGCACAGTGGTTGCACAGGGAGCATCTACAGTTGGACTAAGGAGTGAAGGGCAAATTTTCAACAGTGACCCAGAGTGATAAAGATGATGATGGGCCTTACAAACCTGTACGTCATTGGAGTGTGGGAGGAAACCATAGCTTCCTGGAAAAAACGGATGTAGGTCACGGGGGAACGTACAAACTCCATACTGACTGCACCTGTAGTCAGGATCGAACCCGGGTCTGTAGCGCTGTAAGGCGGCAACTCTGCCGCTGTGTCACTCTTTAACTTAACTGATGGGGTTAGAACAACAAAGGGAAAGATATGGAAGCGGAAAACTCTGAAAATCTGCAATGTCATGGAAAGAGAAAAAATAGATAGTTTCAAGTTGAAGACATAGAGCAGGAGGGAATAGTGGCGACAGTGTTGTCTGAAAGAGTGGAGTAAAGGTATGTCTTGGGGAGCTGTGAATGGGTCATGAGTGAAATCGGAAACACCAGAAGAGTAGAAAGACGTCCTGGATATTGAAAACTGGACAAAGCTGTAATGACTGAACGTTGGAAACTGTTGAGCTCACTGAGCGCTGTGACGTGTCTGGTCGTAAGTTGAGATGCTGCTCCTCGAGATGATGTTGGGCTCTGTTGGAACAAAGTCAGAGGGCAAAGGCGAGAGGTCTGAAAGACTGTGGGACAGAGAATTAAAGTAGCAGATAACTGGAAGCATCGTAACCCCTGTGGATTGAGTGGAAGTGGAAATACATATGAATGAGTGATTACAACGTGTAAGAATGCTGTCAGTGTGTTCAACACATAATAAATACTCAGCAGACAGAATATCCATTGATAAGAGTGGTGCAGTGAAAGCAAATGAGACGTGGCAATCCAAGAATGAAATCAAGATTAGTTTACAGCTTTCCCCACGGAATCTGGTAAAGACCTAATGGTGGCACACCATGACAGCACTAGTCAATTTGTATTCCAATGTCACCTCTGAGATTAAAACTATGTGCACAAAATAAAGCAAGGAAAGAACGTGAAGATTCTGTGACTAGTTGGCCTCCTGACTTAGATTCAAAGGGTAAAGAGATGATTTGGGGAGATCAAATATAAGACAAAAATATACATGGCAAGACCCTTAACAGCATTGAGGTATAGTGGAATCAAGAGCTCACAGAAAGTAGCAATACCAGTAGACAGATTGGTAAAGAAGGCAGACACAAATGCTGGAGTAACTCAGTGGGTCAGGTAGCATCCCTGGAGAAAAGGAACATGTGACGTTTCGGGTGGAGACCCTTCATCAGACTGAGAGTCAGGGGAGAGAGAAACTAGAGGTATGAAAAGATTCAGAATAAATCAGAGCCGGCACCGATGACCAGGGAAAGGTGGAGCCCACAATGGTCCATTGACGGCTGCGGAAGAGGTGATAACGAAGGGATATATGGATGCGAACAGTGGAACCAGCTGCACAACTGGGATGGGGGAGGGCAGAGAGAGAGAGAATGCAGGGACTACCTAAAATTAGAGAAATCATTATTTGTAACTGCTGGGTTGTAAGCTGCCCAAGCAAAATATCAGATGCTGTTCCTCCAATTTCCATGTGGCATCACTGACGGTGGATGAGGCTCAGGATAGAAAGGTCAGTGTGGGAATGGGAAGCCATGCAACTGGGCAAATGCGTAGACCAAGGCGGACTGAGCATAGGTGTTCAACAAAATGATCGCCCAGTTTGCGCTTGGTCTTGCCGCTATATAGGAGTCCACGCTGAGAACAACGGATACAGTAGATGAGGTTGGAGGAGTTGCAAGTGAACCTCTGCCTCACCTGAAAGGACTGTCGGGGTCCCTAGATGAAGTTGCGGGAGAAGGTACAGGGACAGGTGTTGCATCTCCTGTGGTTGCAGAGGAAAGTGCCTTGGGAGAGGAGTGCCTTGGTTTCCTCCCACACTCCAAAGACAAACAGGTTTGTAAGTTAATTGGGTGGGATGGGATGAGTGAACCAGGGAGTTGAGGAGGGGACGGCCTCTACGGAAAGCAGAAAGGGATGGAGATGGGAAAATTAGACCACCGGTGGGATCCCTTTGGAGGAGGTGAAAATGTCAGAGGATTTTACTTCGGAGTCACGTGAGTGACTACGTGAAGACCCCGTCCAGCATGCATGCGCGACATTAGCGTTCATGCAGTGCACCCGCGACGGACGGGAGTTCAAGGCGCTCCCGCTACAAATTGAAAAGTCGGGCCGACAGGTAAGTTTTACCGTGGCCGTGTGTCTTTTTCTCTGTGGTCTGCTTGTTTTCAGAAAGAATGAGCAAGACCAGAGGAAAGAAGTCTGCAGCTCGCCCCCGTTCGTCCTCCGTTGAGGAATGCTCTTTGGAGGGGGGGCAAGAGGCGGCGGGAATAACTACCGAGCCGAGCCCAGCACCGCTCGTGCTGCCTGAGCAGCGGTCTGGAGGTACCTGCAGCCAGAACCGGGCGGTAGTGTCCGACGATTCGGATGAAGATGCCTCACCGCTCGAGAGCGACACAGGCAGCCGCCTAAGCCGCATGGAACAGCTTATGGAGCAATTGCTCCAGCGAGATCTGCTGAGAGAGCAGCAGCGGACTCGTCAAGGGAGCTCAGGCACTCCCGCAGTGCCCTTTACGGCACTAACCATTGCTTTACCTTCTTATGAAGGCAGCATTGGCGACCAGGTCTGGGCTGGTCAAGAAGAGGGGTCACTGGCTGAAGATGTCGGGAGTACGCAGGGTGTACAGGATCAGGAAGAGCTGCTGGGTGTGGTCAACCGCTACGTGGCCATTCCACAAGCGGGTCGGCCGTTAGAGCCGAAACTTGCAGCCAGCATTAACCACCTGTCCTCAAAACCCCTACAAGAACAGAGGCTCTTGAACAATATATAGCCCCAGTAAATTGTACATCATTGAATGTACCAGCTGTAAACAGCCAAATTTGGGGACAATTGGGGCAGAATATCAGGAACCTGGAGTTGAAGCTCCAGAAAATCCTTAAATTACTAACTGCAGGAATAACATCATATGCTCGGTCCATTGATGGTGTGGACATCTCCACAAATCAGCAAGACACATTAGCTCTGCTGTGCACCACTCAATATGAAATAAACAATTTACGGAAGGAAATCATCAAGCCTGCCCTCAACCCTAAATTTGCGGGACTTTGCAAAAACACCGGGTTCAGAACCTCCTATTCTGCTCTTTGGGAAAGACCTTCCAAAAAAGGTGAAAGACCTAGAGGAAGAATCCAAGACCTTTGGTCTCGTGAGGGCAGGTTTGGGACCGAGCAGACCTAACAAACCAGGCGGCAGTACCCCATGGCGTCCACCAGTCATCGACCACACTATGGGACTGGTGAAAGCTCGGGGTCCGCAACCATTCCCCGTAAGCCTTTTTTAGGCCAGGGCCCAGAGCGGACCCCATGGAAAATGCGCCACCCCCAACAACATCAACATCAACATCAACCCTCTACAGCCCAGCAGACGCCTCATCGCCCAGCGAAGAGGCAGAAGAAGCACCAGTAACCATGGAGGTAGGTGGGTCTGGTTCCTCTCAGCATATGAGCAGTAGGGGCTCTATACTAACAGGGGGAAGATTGCACTTGTTTTTGGATGCATGGGAATCCATCACTAATGACAAGTATATACTCAGCAGCGTTCATGGCTACAAAATTGACTTTGTTCATGAAAACATTCCGCCAGTTCAGCATATACCCCAAAGGGTATTCACCCTCTCAGTCAAAGAGAAACAAGAGGGTCAAGCTGAACTGATGAGGTTACAAGCAAAAGGTGTCATTGAAAGAACAAAACATGAACCTTTGGAATTTGTGTCCAATATTTTCACTAAAATCAAAAAAGATGGTGGACGTCGCATCATCATTGACTTAACTACTTTAAACAAGTCTGTCAGGTATATACATTTCAAGATGGATACTTTTGAAACAGCCAGACTGTTGGTTTCTAGAGGGTACTTTCTAGCAAGCATTGATTTAAAAGATGCCTACTACTCAGTACCCATACACAAGGAGCATCGTAAATACTTAAAATTTATCTGGATGAAACAGCTATGGCAATTTAAAGCCTTACCAAATGGGCTAACCTCCGCTCCAAGGCTGTTCACTAAAATCTTAAAACCCGCCTTGGCATTATTGAGGAAACAAAAGCATATAGTCGTATTTAGACGACATTTTAATAGTAGGGAAAACCTTGGAGACAGCCATTTTGGCAGTAGCAGCCACCAAACGTTTGGGGTTTGTCATACATCCAGATAAATCCAATTTTACACCGTCCACTGCCATGGACTATCTTGGATTTATGATTGATACTGTTCGCATGATTGTAACTCTGCCGAAGGGGAAAGCATCAGAATTGGCACTATCATGCAACAAACTCATGAATAAACATCAGCCAACCATACGGGAGGTAGCCAGAGTTATTGGCAAAATGGTAGCAGCTTTTCCAGCTGTACAATTTGGGCCTTTGCACTATCAAAATTTCAAAAGAGCAAAAGTGCATGCACTAAAGCAAAATTCAGGTCACTTTGACCGAGCTATGAGTTTAACTGCTGAATCCATTCCAGAGTTACAATGGTGGGCAAGGAACGTAAGGCTCAGCTCCAGTCCCATAATAATCACCAACCCAGTATTAACCATTCAAACGGATGCCAGTGCTTTGGGCTGGGGAGCAACTAACATGCAATCCAGCACAGGGGGCAGATGGACTAAATTTGAATCATCTTGCCTACAGACACGGGGTATCAACTACTTAGAAATGTTGGGTGCATTTTATGGGTTAAAAGCATATTCATCTAATACGCATCATGCACATGTCCGGTTGCAATTAGATAATACCACGGTGGTGGCTTATATCAACCACATGGGTGGTGTAAAGTCGATATCATGTGACAATTTGGTCAACCTAATCTGGCAAT
The DNA here is from genome assembly GCA_035221665.1 of Okamejei kenojei. NCBI lineage: Eukaryota > Metazoa > Chordata > Chondrichthyes > Rajiformes > Rajidae > Okamejei > Okamejei kenojei. The sequence continues at coordinate 38,540,904 of CM069144.1, forward strand.
GGTGTGTTGAAAGACATATTTGGTTATCAGCAACTTATCTACCAGGTAAGCAAAATACAGTGTCAGACACCAGGTCACGCAGATTCAATGATAACATCGAATGGATGTTAAATCCCAAAATATTTGCTGAAATTACAAAGCAATATGGCACACCAGATATCGATCTATTTGCATCCAGGCTGAATCACCAGGTACCAACGTATGTCGCTTGGGAACCAGACCCTGAGGCAGCAGCAGTTGATGCATTCGCTGCATTGGGGGAAAATGTTCTTTTATGCTTTTCCTCCCTTCTGCCTCATCAGTCGGGTATTACGCAAGATTCAGTTGGATTCCGCTTCAGGAATCTTGATAATACCCGACTGGCCTACACAGCCATGGTTCCCAGTGGCCCTCGACATGGCTGTTGAAACACCGTTGGAATTCCCCAGCAGTCGAGAGTTATTAATCCACCCAGTGTCAGGCATTAGTCACCCGTGCCATGACAGAGTCAATCTCCTGGCTTGCAGATTCTAAAAAGACCTCTACTGGGCCTGGGACTGTCTGAGGACGCCATCAACATGATGACCCCATCCCACCGGGAGTCCACCAGGAGACAATACCTGACCAACATAAGAAAATGGGAACGGTATTGCTCCAAAACAGGAACTACCTACACTACAGCTACAGCCACCAGTGTTGTGGAGTTTCTGGTTGGATTACATCGGGAAGGACTCAGCTACAGCGCCATTAATACAGCCAGGAGTGCGTTGTCAGCTTATTTGGTTCCAGCAGCAGGACAACTGACTTTGGGGTCCCATCCACTAGTGGTCAAAATCATGAGGGGCATTTTTAACACCAATTCCCCTAGGACCTAGGTACACTCAGATCTGGGATGTCAGCATTGTACTGACGTACCTTAGGGGATGGCCACCACCCAGGTCACTCACGCTGGAACAACTTACACTGAAATCAGTCATGCTCATGGCACTAGTGTCAGCTCAAAGGGTACAGTCCCTCCACCTTCTGAGGCTGGACAGCATGACAGAGTCATTGGACTGTATCACATTTCACATTCAGGGACTGGTCAAACAAACTAGACCAGGTACCACGCCTCCAGTAATGGAGTTCCGGGCATATTCACCTGACCCACGGTTTGTGTGCCAAGACCCATCTCGCCAATTACATAGACACAACATACAACTGTTTTTTGTTATCATTAATAAACCTTTATTGTTCACAAACAGGTTATTGTTGATTGTATAACATGCTTCTTCCCTCTAAGGTCTTCAGGCAGTGAGTGAAGCATGAGCTGGTACACGGTTCGGATTCACAGAGCTTTGAAGTCTTCACGTAGTCACTCACGTGACTCCGAAGTAAAATAGTAAGATTAAATGAGAACTTACCAGTTCGAAGTTTGATCTGTATTTTATGAGGAGTTACGATGAGGGATTACGTGCCCTCCGCTCCCACCCTCTATTATACAGATCAACTGGTAATCAAGTTCTTATTTTTTCTTTACTATATTTATTTCAATTGTTGTGTTTTTCTGTGAATCCACACCGCTGCTTTGAAGAAATGTCGCGCATGCGTGCTGGACGGGGTCTTCACGTAATCCCTCATCGTAACACCTCATAAAATACAGATCAAACTTCGAACTGGTAAGTTCTCATTTAATCTTACTATTATGTGCTGTATTCGACGGCTGATGGGGTGAAAGGTGAGGACTACATGCACTCTGTCTCTGTTGTGATTGGGGGAGGGGAAGCAAGTGCGGAGCTATGGGATACCGAGTGCAAGTTGGGCAAAAGGGCCTATTTCCACACCGTATGACTATTACTTTATGGAGAGGAGACAGAAAAGATTGCAGATCCTGGAGCAAGAGGTAAACTGTTGGAGGAACTTAGAGGGTCAGGCAAAATCTGCGGGGGAAATAGACTGCCAATATTTTGGGGTGGGACCCTTCTTCACAGGATTATGGTAGGATTGGCGTAAATGGTCGATCGATGGTAGGCGTTTCATGCTGTGAGACCCTATTAACTTTGGAACATTAGTCAGCTCTCTTTAGCCTTTAGTTTAGTTCAGTTTAGTTTAGTTTAGTTCAGAGATACAGTGCAGAAACATGCCCTTCGGCCCACCAAGTTCGCACCGACCAGTAATCCTCACACATTAACACTATCCAACACACACTAGGGACAATTTACATTTATACCAAGCCAATTAACTTACAAACCTGTTTGTCTTTGGAGTGTGGGAGGAAACCGAAAGTCTGAGAACCCACGCGATCACGGGGAGAATGTACAATCTCCGTACAGACAGCACCCGTAGTCAGGATGGAACCCGGGTCTCTGGCACTGTAAACGTTGTAAGGCAGCAACTCTACCGCTGAGCCACTGTGCCTCCCTGGCATCCAACATCTGTTATCTTCGGCCAGACTGACCTTTGTTGCAGAAACATAAGGTTGGACAAATTTAGATGATCTACTCTGAAGCATCAGAGGTTGCGGGGAGACCTGATAGAAATATATGAAAGGATGAGAAGCATAGATAGTGTATACAGTCAGAACCATATGTCCTGGGGAGGAAATGTCAAAGACTAAAGGGCATAAGTTCAGAGGGTGAAAGTTTAAAGAAGATGTAAATGGCAGGTAGACACAAATGCTGGAGAAACTCAGCGGGTGAGGCAGCATCTAAGGAGCGAAGAAATAGGCAACGTATCAGGTCGAAACCCTTCTTCAGACCGATGGCAAGTGTTTTATACTGAGTGGTGGGTACGTGGGACACACTGCCAGGGGTGGTGGTAGATACAGTGGTGACGTTTAAGAAGTGTTTAGATAGACACATAGTCATGCAGGGAATGAAGGGATATGGATCATGTGCAAGCAGAGGTGATTAGTTTAACTTGGTATCATGTTTGGCATGGACATTGTGGCCCAGAGAGATTGTTCTGTGTTCTGTCTGTTCCTGAGAGTGCCAGCACTGAGCCTTGGCTGACACTTAGGGTGCACCAGAGATGTTAATGACAGTCATAGCGTCATACAGCATAGAAACCTAGAAACATATAAAAATAGGTGAAGATGTAGGCCATTCGGCCCTTCAAGCCAGCACCACCATTCAACATGATCATGGCTGATCATCTATATATAATATCCCTTGATTCCTAGAGCTAAATCTTGCTCTCTCTTGAAAACATCCAGTGAATTGGCCTCCACTGCCTTCTGTGGCTGAGAATTCCAGATTCACAACTCTCTGCGTGAAAAAGTTTTTCCTCATCTGTCCTAATTGGCCTACCCAAAACAAGCCAGTTGGCCCAAACTGTTCATGCTAACCAAGATGCTCCATAAACACTAATCCCATGTTTAGTTTATATCCCTCTAAACCTTTCCTATCCATGTACTTGTCCAAATGACTTTTAAGTGCTGTTACAGTACCCTATCTATTCTCCTCATAATCTCATGCACCTCTATAAGATCACCCCTCATCATCCTGTGCTCCAAGGAATAAAGTCCTAGCCTGCCCAACCTCTCCCTATAACTCAGGCCTTCAATCCTGGCAACATCCTCATAAATGTTCTCTGTGATCTTTCCAGCTTCAACATATTTTCTATAGATAGACACAAAAAGATGGAGTAAATCAGCGGGTCAGGCAGCGTCTCTGGAGAAAAGGAACAGGTGACGTTTCGGGTTGAGATCCTTCTTCAGACTTTTCTATAGCAGGGTGACCTAAACTGAATACAATACTCTAAAATCTTCACCAACTTCTTGTATAACTGTAACATACAATAACATTCCAACTTTTATCCTTTATGCTCTGACTGATTAAGGCCAATGTGCCGAAAGCCTTCTTGACCACCTTATCGACCTGTGACGGCATTATCAAGGAACTATGTACCTGCACTCCGATATCCCTCTGCTCTACAACACTCCTCTAACCCTTGCCATTTGCTGTGAAGGTCCTGCTCTGATTACCTTCCCAAAATGCAACACCTTGCATTTATCCAGATTAAACTCCATTAACTATACCTCATCCTATGCCCAATGATGAACATGCTTCGGTAATTTTTTAACTTTGCTCTCTGCCATACCACCCATTTCGGTGTCATCTGCAAACGTAACAATCATACCTTGTTTATTCTCATCTAAATCATTGAAATAAGCCATAGGCAGCAATGGGCCCAACAGCGATACTTGAGGCTCACCATTAGTCACCAGCCTCCAGTCCACCATCACCGTCTGCTTACTTCCATAAAGTCAATTTCCCATCCAGCTGTCTGGCTCTTCCTGAATCCTCCTTGGAATGAACATCAGATGCTGTTGGAATGTATCTTTCTCCAATAGTAATACACATTGCCTTTTGGGGGACGGTGGCACAGTGGTAGAGTTGCTGGGTCACAGCACCTGAGACTAGGTTTTTGGATCCTGAGTATGGGTGCTGTCTGTATGGAGTTTGTACGATCCCCCTGTGAGCTGCGTGGGTTTTCTCCAGGAGCTCTGTTTTCCTCCTACACTCCAAAGACGTACAGGTTTGTAGATTCATTGGCTTGGTATAATTGTAAACTGTCCCTAGTGTTTGTAGGATAGTATTAATGTGCGGGATCGCTGGGTAGCGCAAACTAGGTGGCCGAAGGGCCTGTTTCTCTAAACTGAACTAAACTAAGATATGTCTGCATGTAACATTTATTTATAAATACTATTAGTTTTACTTAAGAAGAATAGAAAACTTGATGATGCAAATTCTCCACAGGTAGAAAAACAGCAGATAAAGTGTCCGAACCTTCCAAGGAATCCAAGGACCAAAAAGGTTTGATATAATTGTCATACATTTCATGCACTGTTCTTATTTAAGTATGAAAATGAATTCCCTTATTGCCAACCAAGCTCTGCTAAATGATGCTGATTTTTGCTTTTAGATTTAGTTAGACCCATCCTGCATAACTGTGTTCTTTACTGAATACCTGAATAGATGAACTGCAAGAAGCGGAGCAAAGATTTCCCAACATTATACCATGGTTTAAAGGGTTAACTAGGAAGCTAGGTTGCATAGAGTTGTACTGATAATTACGAGGTGATTAAATGTATTAAGGTGATAAAAGGTTTCGGCCAGGTGAAACAGTGGCAGTCTTGACACTTCAAGTGGGGGAGTCTAACACAAGAGGTGTGAAATTAGAATTAGAGCCTGGGCATTGAAGTTGGTTGTCAGGAAATATTATGCACAGCCTGAGTGGGAAAATATGGAACACTTGCCTCCCAAAAGCTGCAGAAAAAAGCATGTGGAAAATCCCAAAACTAGGATTGTTTGGAATGTTGTTAGTTAAGGGTCATGGAACCATAGAATTGAAAAATTGATCAGCCACTATTTAATTGAATACTGGAACAGGCATGATGGATCACTGACCATAAATTTGTGGGTGCATTGACATTACAGGCACATAAATAGGGCATTTGGCTTAATGAGCCTGTGGCAGCCGAACAAGAACTAACACGTCTACTTCTTGTTCCATTCTTTTATGGGAATCCAGGTGCTTTTAAAATATGATTCAGGTATAAGATATTGAAAAATTGTTCATAATTAAAAATAACATGAAAAGGACCTTATTGATTGAGGTAGACGCTTAAAGCACCATGACTGCACTTCCTTCTGAGCCTGTTGACATGGAGAGTGACAACCTCTCTGGAACTTTCCACACAGATATTGTTGCCACAACATGGACAGCAGCCAATCACCTCACAACCCTAAGGGGTTCAGCAAGCCACTACAACTGTTACCGCATGTTACAATTCTCTTTAACAATGAAAAACAAAAACAATGAAACATCCACAAAAACCTTTTCCTTTGGCTTGATGTCTTCCAGTGGCTTGAGCCAGCACACAATTCCTCACGACCTGGTCCAAACTTCCCCTGGGACCCGATACTCAGCTGTGGTGTTCACACTTTCAGGAATAGTAGTGCATTCTCTGATACCCCTGGGAGCTTGTCCTGAAGTGCTGCTTATTCCTGGGATGCTCTTTTCTTTTCCATTTCACATAGTCTGCGTGTGGTGAGTTTCAAGTCATTCCTAGGCATCATCCTGATCATCTTTCTGAGTGGGAACAGATCTTTGGCAGTTCTGCTGAAGCAGCGTGATCTTCCCCGCACTACTTTGCACAGGTAGTTTCTCTCATCCGAAAACAATGTCTGCACATTCACCTGTATTGAGGCAATCTTCTAAATCTAACCATGTCTATCTTTATCAGTTTCCAGAACCAGGGACCACAGTTTAAGAATAAGGGGCAAACCATTTAGAACAGAGACGAGGAAACACTTTTTCTCATAGAGAGTTGTGAGTGTGTGGAATTCTCTGCCTCAGAGGGCGGTGGAGGCAGGTTCTCTGGATGCTTTCAAGAGAGAGCTGGATAGGGCTCTTAAAGATAGCGGAGTCAGGGGATATGCGGAAAAGGCAGGAACGGGGTACTGATTGGGGATGATCAGCCATGGTCACATTGAATGGCGGTGCTGGCTCGAAGGGCCGAATGGCCTACTCCTGCACCTATTGTCTATTGTCTATTGTCACAGGCTGTAACACATCCCAGTGTAGGTGTGACATCCTTCTGGATTACCACACTGAAGGCCACATCATAGTGCCCTTTATTCTTTAAGTTTATCACCATCTCTGAGCACCATCACAGTCTTATACATGATATGGCAGATGCAGTATAATGTAGATAAATGTGAGGTTATCCGCTTTGGCGGCAAGAACAAGGAGGCAGATTATTATATCAATTATGTCAGATTCGGAAAAAGGGAAGTGCAACGAAACCTGGGTGTCCTTGTGCACCAGTCACTGAAAGTAAACATGCAGGTATATCATGCAGTTAAGAAAGCTAATGGCATAACGAGAGAATGTGAGTATAGGAGTAAAAAGGTCCTTCTGCAGGTGAGACCACACCTGGAGCATGGTGTGCAGTTTTGGTCTCCTAATTTGAAAAAGGACATCCTTGCTATTGAGGCAATGCAGCGTAGGTTCACGAGGTTAATCCCCGTGATGGCGGCGTAGCGGCAGATTTTATATCGTTCAAGAGATTACTCCCTCTAGTCGCTAAATGGACTACATGGTTAAGGGGAATGTTTTTGTACGCATGCGAGCTCTCCGTTGGGGACCTTCACAGATAAATCTTCAAAACACAGTCCTAATAAATTCTTTATTGTTGATGAAAAACAATAAGGTACATCCAAACTTCCGACTCATACACTATAATCTTCATCGAACTCCAGCTTATTGCATTAAACGTTAGAAAACACCTCGTGTCTCCGTTACACTTCGCATGGTCGAAGGGTATACCTTCCCCATGCTCGTCCAAAACTAAACTAAAAACTAAGCAATTATTAATAAACATCAAAAAAGTAGCCATGAAGGCAAAAGCAAAAAGTCAGGGAATTGAACCCCGTGGCTCCTCGTCGGCGAATTGAACCCCGGTCTGCCGCGTGACAGACGGGGATACTAACCACTATACTAACGAGAAAAAAATAGCACTATATATCCGCAATCAGAATTTTTCATCGACTTCCATCTTCACTTTCACCTTCTAGAAGCAAGCATAACTTGATTATTAATTTTATTAAAACACTGGTTTTAGTTTAAAGTCGTGCCGTGCACACAAAACCCTTAATATCAGGCACGATACCCAATATATAGTCCAAAACATAACAGTCCAAAGCTTTGATAGCATGAAAAGTCTTCCTCCATGTCCGATCAACTCATGGATGTGTTGTAACAAAAATGTTGAAGTGTGAAAATCCTTCGAGAGAATAACGGGATTTTTAGCAACAAAGTTCACCATTAGGTTTGATTTAATTTCTGGATCATTATAAGAGATTTAAAATCCCAGTTCAAGCTTTGATCATTCTCTGTCTGGTTTACAGAGAGATTTTAGTTCATTGATCCTTCTCTTATCGCTTAAGAAGCGGTTCGCTGTCAGTTCTCTGGAAACTTCATCCGCAGGATTTTCTTTTGTGTTAATATATTTTAGTTGTACAACATTAGTAACTCCCAATACTCTTTCCATTGGCAGATTGTCTCTGTCCAAATCCAACTCTTTGGCTCTATCGTCTAGTGGAATGCTTTCACAATTGTCGCCGATCCACTTGGAAAGAGTGAATCCTCCCTTATTGCAAAGGGAAGTCAGATGTTCTACTGGTTGAATTGCTTCCTGCTCCGTAGACATGGATTTTAAGCAATCATCCATGTAGAAATTATTCTTCAAAGAGATTCTTACCATGAAATTTAGTATTCTCGCCAAACTTGCATTTCAAATTCTGGTGGCTTTGCTCTGACTTACGACAATTATTCGGCAGACTAACACTTTCTTGTTTTAAAGGTAAGTCCACACAATAGTATCCGCCAATCTTTACTGAGTAGTTCAAAATATCCATGAGCTTTAACTCTTCATTCGACAATTCTTCAGATTCCTTGTCGGTACTTTCATTGAAGTCATGATTGTGTGGCTTCATCACCGGCTTTTCTAATTTATCAGTAAATGGTAGGATAGTTCTTCTGATTCCTGTTTTTGTTATTCCTTTTCAAGGAGCCATAGATAACTCATCCAAGTCGGGTTTTTGTAGCATGCGGTCCATCACCTTGGCTCTTAACAATCTATATAGGTTCCAATGCCTTCAAAATATTTGTTCCAATAAGTAGATTAACACTAGAATTTATTTCAGATATCTTGACATCCTTCAGGTAAGGCCAATGTTTCAAGTCTTCATGTCTTGGTATATTTTGACGACCAACAGGCATGGTTCCATGTGTAAACACTTCAGATATTGGTATAAAATTATCTTCGTCCAAACTGGATATCTCCATACTTGTAATGTAATGACTCCTGCTCTCTTTATCTTTAGTCATGGTACGTGATCGAATCTCAGTCTCTTCTGTGATGTTCAGCCTTCTCGTCAGGTTTTCTGTGCAAAAGGTAGTTGAACTTCCCCGATCCAGAAAAGCATATGTTTGCAACACTGTATTCATCTTACTATTCCTTACCTGTACTGGTAATATAGGAACATTACAAGCTTCAACCCTGGCCCCACTATGAGCAGTTATTTGAGGCGAGCTGATAGCATCACTAGTAGTTGGCTTCTTCTTCAGTTCCGTTTGCTCCAGTTCCTCTTCTATTTGTTCTGATAGCTCTTTTATTTGCTCCGGTTCATCCTCTTCTATTTGCTCTGATAGTTCTTCTTCTATGTGAAGTACTTCAGGAAGATATTGCATGAACTTATAACAATTTATTGGACTCTTACAGTCTCTCACCATATGTCCTTTTTTCAAACATCCAAAACAGATTTGCTTCTCTTTCAAGAAATCCATCTTTTCTTCATATTCTTTCATCTTGAATCTTCGACACCATCTTATGGTGTGACCAACTTCATCACATAACAAACAAAATACTATTTGCTTGATAGTAGATACATTTCCTTTCATTCTATCAGTCTTTTCCACAGGTCTGGTTGTGATAGCAAAACTACTTCTCATAGTTTCTGATATTTCTTCAGTTTTGGTAAAGATAGAACCTTTGTTAGTTGCAATTGGTTGATAATCTTCAATAGTCCCGTAGTGTGGCTCTAACATGTACTTTCGTACTTCCCATTCTAAGAATTCCACCAGGTCTGGTAGCCTGGCTACTTGCTTCCTTTCTTCCATTATTCCGCCTGCTTCGTATATCCACATTTCTCTCAGTCTTCTGGGCAACTTGTTAATGATGATTCTAGTATTACTCGCAAGATTCATTTCCTCCATGTGGCCAAGATTTTTCATCGAGCTGCAACAACCTCTCAGAAATATTCTATATTTACTCATTGCCTTCTCATCTTCTGGCTTGATTTCTTTCCAAGCATGGGCCTTCTCCAGGTATGCATTAGCAATGCTCTGTTCATCACCAAAATGTTCTTTAAGTAATCTTCTCGCCTTTTTATAGCCATGGCTGCCTGGCTAAATTTGACAACTTTCTACCAATGTCTGAACATCTCCGCTTGTGTACTTCACTAGAAATCGTAAGTGCTCCTTTTCATCCGTAATTCTCATTTCTAATACTTCTTCTAATGCCCTTACAGAAGCTTCATATGCAAAGGATCTCCATCATAGGTAAGAATTTCTGCTTGTGGTAGAATGAGAGAGGTATTTTATTGAACTATGAATTCAGCTTGACTATTCAACAGTGCCAATAATCCATCCTGATAATCTTGGCTTGGTGCAACCTGTTGATAAACAGGCCTCTGTGACTCAAATTGGCCTGCTCGAGCCTGTGCATCAGGCCTCGGAAAAGGGTGGTCCGCTATTGGTTTGTCTTGAGCATCCACAGACGCTCCATTAGTAGTTAGTTTCGATCTTGCACTCATTTGCTGAGATGAAGTTTTACCCATCTTACTCTGTTCCAATGGGTTTTCAAAGCCATGAAATGTGGTGGACCTCGTTTGTGGAATTGATCCAACTGCTGACTCACTTGGAGCAGTTTTTCCTCTTGGTCCAGAGCTTATCGTCTTCGATGATCTAGAGCTACATCTTGAACCGTTACATTCCAGTATCTCCTTCTTAGATTTGGCCACCGCCATTTTTGTGTCTAATTTCAGTTGTTCCTTTCGTCGCCTCAACTCTTCTTCTTCTCTGTGGTTCCGTTGTCTCATCTCTTCTTCTTGTCGCTCAATCTCATGTTTCATCCTCAAGGCATCCGCTTCTATTGAGAGAGCAGCTAGATCAGCTTCAGCTCCCAATTTCAGATAACCTCTGTCTCATCCATGAAACCATTGAATATCTTCACCTTATCTTCCCACCACATGCGTTCTTCCCGAGACGGCTGTGAACAGAGCAGCACATTCTGTTTCTTTCCAACTTCTTTGCAGAGATTCAATAGTTAGCTCATATTAGATTTCACTTTGATTGCGTTCTGTACTGATTCCATTAATTTCTTCTGTTTCTCAATTAATCTGGTAACCTGTTTCCATAATTTGTTTCTCTCCTTTTCGGTTTCTTTCAAGTAGGCAGCATGTGTATTATCTGTTTCTTCTCGATACGTGAGTTTCTGTAGCTTTCAATTGACTCGTTAACTTGTTGCCGATCGAGTTTTCCTCCTTAGTTTTGCTCACGTAGGCAGCTTGTCCTTGATAAACTTGACTTCACCACCTTGTGGTTCTTCAGGCATGACTTTTTCTTCCTCTTCTGGCTCCATGATTTTAAAGAGGTCTTGGCAGATCGCCAATTGAATGAACAAAGTCTTCTCTGAATTCTGCTCCAACTTTGTGCAAACATCAAGTGGCTATTTTGAAAACAATTCTCTCAGAACTATTACAAACCGATATTGTAGACATCATCAACATCCATGGGCTTAAAGTTGACGATAGTTCAAAATGAAAGCATGTTATTAAGTGTTCAAAACAATCCAAGGTCGAACTGGCTGGAATCTCCAGACAGTGGTAAAACACTTTCTGGCTCATCTTACAGAAGCCGTTTAAAATTAAAGCTTGGGTTACCAAAATGCTGGAGAAACTCAGCGTTTAAAATTAAAGCTTTGCAGCTTCAAAATTCAAAGAAATAATAGTCGATTTTACTCACAATTTCTTGATAATGTCCTTAGATCTTCAGATAAGTCTCTTCGCTGTCGATAGACCTCGAGATCTGTTGGTCTTCAGTTCCTTATCTGGAACCGGTCTTTTGGCTAAAACCCGTACAGGCCACCTAACAGTAGTAGCGGAGTTGGGGATGGCATCAAACAGGAAATTAGAAATGCGTACAACAAAGGTAAAACAGTTCAAATGGGTGACTTCAATCTACATATAGATTGGGTGAATAAAATTGGCAGGGGTACTGAGGAAGAGGATTTCTTGGAATGTATGCAGGATAGTTTTCTAAACCAAAATGTAGAGGAACCAACCAGAGAGCAGGTTATTCTAGACTGGGTATTGAGTAATGTGGAGGGGTTAGTTAGCAGTTTTGTTGTGCATGGCCCCTTGGGCAAGAGTGACCGTAATATAGTTGAGTTCTTCATTAGGATGGGGAGTGACATTGTTAATTCAGAAACAAGGGTTCTGAACTTAAAGAAAGGTAACTTTGAGGGTATGAGACGTGAATTGGCCAAGATAGACTGGCAAGTGATTCTTCAAGGGTTGACGGTGGATATGCAATGGAAGGCATTTAAAGACTGCATGGATGAACTACAACAATTGTTCTTCCCAGTTTGGCAAAAGAATAAATCAGGGAAGGTAGTGCATCCGTGGATAACAAGGGAAATCAGGGATAGTATCAAAACAAAAGATGAAGCATACGTTAGCCAGAAAAAGCAGCTTACCAGAGGACTGGGAGAAATTCAGAGTCCAGCTGAGGAGGACAAAGGGCTTAATTAGGAAAGGGAAAATAGATTATGAAAGAAAACTGGCAGGGAACATAAAAACTGACTGCAAAAGTTTTTATAACTATGTGAAGAGAAAAGGGTTAGTTAAAACAACTGTAGGAAACTGGTGAATTGATCATGGGGAACAAGGACATGGCAGACCAATTGAATAACTACTTTGTTTCTGTCTTCAATGAGGAAGACATAAATAATATGCCAGAAATAGCAGGGGACCGGGGATCAAATGAGATGGAGGAACTGAGTGAAATCCAGGTTAGCCGGGAAGTGGTGTTAGGTAAATTGAATGGATTAAAGGCTGATAAATCCCCAGGGCCAGATAGGCTGCATCCCAGAGTACTTAAGGTAGTAGCCCCAGAAATAGTGGATGCATTAGTGATAATTTTTCAAAACTCTTCAGATTCTGGTGTAGTTCCTGAGGATTGGAGGGTAGCTAATGTAACCCCACTTTTTAAAAAGGGATGGAGAGAGAAAATAGGGAATTACAGACCAGTTAGTCTAACATCGGTAGTGGGGAAAATGCTAGAGTCAGTTATTAAAGATGGGATAGCAGCACATTTGGAAAGTGGTGAAATCATTGGACAAAGTCAGCATGGATTTATGAAAGGTAAATCATGTCTGACAAATCTTATAGAATTTTTCAAGGATGTAACTAGTAGAGTGGATAAGGGAGAACCAGTGGATGTGTTATATCTGGACTTACAGAAGGCTTTCGACATGGTCCCACATAGGAGATTAGTATACAAACTTAAAGCACACAGTATTGGGGGTTCAGTATTGATGTGGATAGAGAACTGGCTGTCAAACAGGAAGCAAAGAGTAGGAGTAAACGGGTCATTTTCAGAATGGCAGGCAGTGACTAGTGGGTTACCGCAAGGCTCAGTGCTGGGACCCCAGCTATTTACAATATATATTAATGATCTGGATGAGAGAATTGAATGCAACATCTCCAAGTTTGCGGATGACACGAAGCTGGGGGGCAGTGTTAGTTGTGAGGAAGTTGCTAGGAGGCTGCAAGGTGAATTGGATAGGTTGGGTGAGTGGGCAAATGCATGGCAGATGCAGTATAATGTGGATAAATGTGAGGTTATCCAATTTGGTGGCAAAAACGGGAAAGTAGACTATTATTTGAATGGTGGCCGATTAGGAAAAGGGGAGATGCAACGAGACCTGGGTGTCATGGTACACCAGTCATTGAAGGTAGGCATGCAGGTGCAGCAGGAAGGGAAGAATGCGAATGGTATGTTATCATTCATAGCAAAAGGATTTGAGTACAAGAGCAGGGAGGTTCTACTGCAGTTGTACAGGGTCTTGGTGAGGCCACACCTGGAGTATTGCGTACAGTTTTGGTCTCCTAATCTAAGGAAAGACATTCTTGCCATAGAGGGAGTACGGTGAAGGTTCACCAGGCTGATTCCTGGGATGGCAGGACTTCCATATGAAGAAAGACTGGATAGACTCGGCTTGATCGCTGGAATTTAGAAGATTGAGGGGGGATCTTATAGAGACTTACAAAATTCTTAAGGGGTTGGACAGGCTAGATGCAGGAAGATTGTTCCCGATGTTGGGGAAGTCCAGTACAAGGGGTCACAGTTTAAGGATAAGGGGGAAGTCTTTTAGGACCGAGATGAGAAAATCATTTTTTACAGAGAGTGGTGAATCTGCGGAATTCTCTGCCACGGAAGGTAGTTCAGGCCAGTTCATTGGCTATATTTAAGAGGGAGTTAGATGTGGCCCTTGTGGCTAAAGGGATCAGGGGGTATGGAGAGAAGGCAGGTACAGGATATTGAGTTGGATGATCAGCCATGATCATATCGAAGGGCCGAATGGCCTACTCCTGCACCTATTTTCTATAAATCTTCAAAACACAGTCCTTTGAATAAATATTCATCAACAATAAAGAATTTGAATAAATTCTTTATTGTTGATGAAAAACAATAAGGTACATCCAAACTTCTTCCGACATATACACTATAATCTTCATCGAACTCCAGCTTATTGCATTAAACGTTAGAAAACTCCTCGTGTCTTCATTACACTTCGCATGGTCAAAAGGTATACCTTCCCCATGCTCGTCCAAAACTAACCTAGAAACAAAGCTTCTGCTCAGGAAACTTAGCTCCAAACACGCCCTAAAATACGTCATAAATCCCACCCACAATATAAAGGGCGGTCTAAAATTTAAAAGCACATGTCATCATTAGTGACACACAAAAACAAGCCAAATGCCCATTGCAGGCGGGGCTATCATATGAGGACAGATTGGAAAGACTGGGCTGGTATTCACTGGAATTTAGAAGGATGAGGGGGGATCTTATAGGTATAAAATTATAAAAGGACAGGACAAGCTAAATGCAGGAAAAATGTTCCCAATGTTGGGAAGTCCAGAACCAGGGGCCAGTCCCCATTAAAGGGGGGGGCATTTAAAACTGAGATGAGAAAAAACTTTTTCACCCAGAGAGTTGTGAATTTGTGGAATTCTCTGCCACAGAAGGCAGTAGAGGCCAATTCACTGAATGAATTTAAAAGCGAGTTAGACAGTGCTCTAGGGGCTAGCAGAATCAAGGGATATGGGGAGAAGGCAGGCACGGGTTACTGATTGTGAATGATCAGCCATGATCTCAATGAATGGCGGTGCAGGCTCGAAGGGCCAAATGGCCTCCTCCTGCACCTATTTTCTATGTTTCTATGTTTCTAACATTCAGTGCGCTGCCTTGAACGAGATGACTTGCTTTGGGAGAACGTAACACCCTTCTCTCAAGCCAAGGTGAAATGTCACTGATTGTCCTTCTTCCTACAACTTGGTGTATTACACCTTGTGGCCATTCATTCCTCCGAATTTCCTTCATTTGGCGCCAGGTACAATGTGTACAACTGATACTCTAAATCTAACCTTCACTTTGTCTGTGGGTTCATCAAATAAATCCAGCTGTTAGTAGGAGTCATTGTTCATCCCACATTGTACACTCTCCTTTCCATACATGGGTCTTTCTCTCTCAGCCACTCATGCTGCTGTACACAGCACTTGCAACAATTATGCCACCACAATGACCAAATAAAAATATATTAATCTGAAACATTAACCTGCTCTGGGTTTTCAGTTTTCCTTTTTGATTTCTAGCTGTTTTCTCCTTTGCTCTGGTATGTGCGTCCATTACTGTAAGCAGCTTACCGCAGAGTTGCTAATTGAGTGCAAGGGCTGCAACATGACAGATTGGAAGATCGGGAAATTCCTCCCAGAATATGAGTGGTCCATTCAAGAGTCTGATAAGGGTGATAAAAATCTGATGGTATTATGAAACTGATTTGGTTCAATCTAAAATCAAGGTCTTAAATCTACACAAAGGAATCTACGAAGGTGTAAAACACGGTAGATTGTAAAACGTTATGGAAAGCTGCGATAGTAAAGGAGCAGTGGCTAACATGTAAAGAGTTAATACGTAATTTAAAGCAAATGTACATACCTCATCATCTATACATGCTCAGAGATGGCAACGTTTTGTCAGGATGTAAGACTAGTCTTTCTCAGGGTCAGTATACTTGGTGGCATAACCAGGTCTTGAGGTGTATAGCTGCAACATTTGAGAGAACAGTTGAATTCAGTATGTAATAGGGCTGAGAGTGTAGCTATTAATTTTGTCTGTGAGGGAGAGAAGGATAGAGGAGGAAAGTTTTCAGAGGGTATATGTTAGGTCAGCTAAGGAGAGCTAATGATTGGGAAATGAAGGTAGACTTGGGATGAAAGCTTGTTGTTCTGCAGGAAATAATTAGTACTAGTTTGAGGCTTGTTATGGTCAGGTAGTCAGTTGATAATGTATTTGATAGAACTGATGGTGCCTTGGGAAAACTCAGTGGATGAGGCCTATGAAAGGAAAAAGCTTAGATAGGTAGATTTGACAGCAGAGGTTGAGCAAGGAGGAGGGCGAGCAAGAGTACGTTCGGTAGAGGTGGGTTGTAGAGGTTTCATAGCGAGACCAACCACGTCGCTATTTGGAGAGCTAGGAATACGCGGACAGGGTTTGTGTCATTCTGTAAAGGAGATGTCAGCAGAGCAAGGTAGTAGGTGGATTTGGTGGAGAAGAAAGGAAATGTGTAACGCACAGTAAGTATTCCTTCCGGTTTTATATGTGAGGTTGATATTAGTGGCGTTACAATTGTTTGATGGAGGGTTAGGATAAGTGTAAGAAAGGATAAGAGTATTGAGCATTTGTTTGAGTGTTGAATCAATCATCTGTAGTTTATTTTACTTAATAGATATTTACATAGTTAGCTGCTTAGTAGTGAATACTGGTAGCATAACTGGTGAGAGCAGGTATTGAGCTGGGGTGGTTCTGAACGTCTGAACTAACTGTTGAGCTCTTCCAAAGTGTTGTGAGCCTAACTCAACAGAACACCAGTGAAGGACAATCCCCACTTGATAACCCCAATGATACACTGGCATTTACACGCCTAGATTTTGTTGTCCAATTGGGTAACTGTGTAAAGGCATTTTAGATTCGGATGTGGCATTGGGCTGGGTTTTTAGCTTGTGTATTTCTTAACATGTCGATAGCTTTTTACTGAATGTGAACTTAGTTATTGTCCTATAGAATAAGTGTGTATAGTTAGTTTAGATACTACTTTGGCTTTGGACTTTTTATTGGCTGAGCGTGTATCCTTGTGTTATAGCACATGCTTTGTGTTTTAACCGCAATTGAGGCAAATAAACCCAATTCAAAAGGTGGATCAGACATAGCTATTGGAGGTTAAAGAGATCAATACATCCTAGAAAAAAGGGTGGAGTTTGCTAAAAAAAAAAAAAACAATAAACCTGAGGTTTGAAAAACTTTCAGAATTCAACAGAGGGTCAACTTATTGATAGGGAAAGTTCAATATAAAAGCCGACTGAGGCAGGAAAATTTATATTGGGGAATAAAGAAATTACAGCAAAATTAAACAAGTATTTATGTAGGAAATAGTGGAGTCGCAAGTACGTCGCAATTGAAAGATGAGCTAAAAAAAAAAGTATCAAGTAAATTAATTACACTGGGAATAGATACATTGCTAGGATCTGATGATCTCCATCGTAGGGATTTGAAGAGGTGCCTGTGGAGAGAGTGGGTTCACTTGTTGTCATCTTCCTAAATTCTGCAGACTCGTGAGCAGTTTCAACAGAATGGAAGGCAGGAAGTGTCACTGCATTATTTAAGAAATGAAGAAAAGAGAATACAAGGAGCTATAATGCATTTAGAGAAAAACAGGAACTGTCAATTTAGCCTGAATTTAGTACATAAAAACCTTTGGAACCTGTTGTTAAGAAAATGGGTACCTGGGCACTTAGAAAATAATATTATGATTTGGCAGAGCCAATCTAAATCTAAGAAAGGTACGTCAGGTTAGACAAATTCTGAGATTGCGGTTCACAAAATAAATAACATGAACATACATATATGCATGAAGGTAACAGTGGTGAAAGTGGGTTTTCAAAAGGCATTGGTATTGGTATATATTATTATATTTATTATAAGTCACACGATACAGTGAAAAACTTTGTTTTGCATGTTATCCAGTCTAATCATACATCTGTACATCAGCTAGTGCAAAAGAGCAAATAAACAAATTGATACAAATTCCTGGAGATTTTTTTGTAAACCATTCTTCTTTTTGGAAAATAAACAAAGTTTATCTCCAATTAATAGTTTTTTTGGACATTGACTTGGACATAAACGTTGGTGGGTTGGTTAGTAAGTTTGCAGATGACACCAAGATTGCTGGGGATGCAGACTACCAGGAAGGCTGTTAAGGGATAAAGATCAGTGACATAAATGGGCAGAGAAATGACAGATGGAGATTAATCCGAGCAAGTGAAAGGTGTGTTGCATTATGGGAGGTGCATGTAAGGGGAAAACATAAAATTAATGGCATGTCCTCTTAAAAGCACTGATATACAGAGGGATCTTGGGTTCCAAGAGCATAACTCCCTGACAGTGCCAACACAAGTAGATGGAGTGGATAGTGGCAAAGAATGCATATGGTATGCTTGATTTCATAGGCCAAGGCATTGAGTATAAGTCAGGAAATCATGATACAGCTTTATAAGATTTTGGTTAGGTCACATTTGGAGTACTACGTGCCGTTCTGGTCTCCCCATTACAGGAAGGGCGTAGAGACTTTGGAAAGAGTGCAGAGTGATGCATAGATTAGGGGATATTATCTGCAGGGAGAGATTGGACAGACTTGAATTATTTTCTCTGGAACACCAAAGGTTGTGAGGAGACCTGATAGAGGTATATAAAAATTATGAGAGGCATAGATAGGGTAGACATTCAGACACATTTTCCCAGGATGTGAAAAATCAAATACTAGAGAGCATCATTTTAAGATGAGAGTGGCAACATTTAAAGGAGAGGTGCAGGGCAATCTTTTTACACAGAGGGTGATGAGTGGCTGGAACGTGCTGCCATGGTTGGTGATTGAGGCAGATACAATAATTGCATTTAAGAGACTTTTGGATAAGCATATGTATATTGCTGACAATGGAGGGATATGGATTATGTGTAGGTAGATAAGACAAGTTCACCACAAACTTTGTGGGCCATAGAGCCTGTTCCTGTGTTGTACACTATTTTCTATGTTCTATGTTTGAGAATACATAATATAGAGGTTTTACTACAGAGAAAGTGTAGATTAAAAAAAAGTGCAAGGGCCACAAAGAGGTTGATCGAAAAAATTGGAAATGAATCGCAAGCCCATGACAGGCCCATTCAAGAGTCTGATAACAGCAGGAAAGAAGCTGTGGTACATTGAGTGGTGGTATATTCTTTCAAGAATTTGTATCTTCTGCGCAACGGGATACAGAAGAAGAGGGACTGACCAGGGTGTACTTCAGGTTGTTTTTCAGAGACACCATTCAGTATAGTTGGAGTCACCATAACAAGCTGTAATGCATCTTATTAGGACACTTTCTATGGTGTTGCTGTAGAAATTGTATGAAGCCCTGCAGGTGCCACGTAAAAGGTTGCTCAAAAGAATTTGACTGCGTGGTATTGAGGAAATATACTGGCAATCATTGAGGACTGGTGAACAGAATAACGCAGAGAGCACGAGCAAAGGAATTATTTTCAGATTGGGAGACAGGGATCTGCACAAGGGCCAGTTGCTCACAACCTGTATCATTAATTGTCAAGAGAACCTGTGTTCACATTCCCTACTGACATTGAGCAAGCTGGATGTTTCCTCTGTTCAGGGCATTCAGCATCAATGTTAACCATCTCAAAATAAGGACCTGGCCATTAAGGACAGATGAGAATGAATCCAGAATTTTCTGTCCAAGGGGTGCAGAAGGTTATTCGCTGAATATATTCAATATCGAGTCAAAGGATCATACAGCACGGAAACAGGCCTATTATCCTATTTCATCCATGCTGACCTAGATGATCAGCTACGACAGTCCCATTTTCTTGCATTTGAACAATCTATATTATACTAAAACTCTTCCCTTTGTTCAAACACATTCTAAATTTCCGCGTGTATGCAGGGTTGTGTTGGCTTTCTTTTAATCTCCTTAATTTGTATCTTCTTCCAAAATGCTTGGCCACAGCCTTCCCATTTTCACAGATGCTACTCACATTTTTTCCCTCGATGGGATGAATTTCTTCCCGTCGCATTTCCAACCAATATTTCCGAAGTTTTCTTTGTTTTAATCGCTATTTTAAAAAAATAACTGCTTTTCAGTGGGGGACTCTTGCAGCACTTTACATTGATGATGTCATAGTGCGGTCTCGCAGAAGTCCAATCACAATATGACATCACAATGGGACAGGGGTGGGAGATTGCAACCTTCACGTGTTTCCACGAATGCAATCAACCTGGCGTGCACAATCAAATAAGATCAAATAAAGCAAGTTGTCCTCCCTCCTCTCTACGCTCCCTCCCTATCAACCCCCCTCACTCTCTACCCCCTCCCTCTCTACCCCCTTTGCTATCTACCCCTTCCCTCTCTACCCCCTCCCTCTCTGCCCCCCTCCCCCTCTCTACCCCCCCACCACTCTCTAGAAGGAGTGGCAAGTATTGGGACCTATGAGTGAGTAGTGAAGTGTTGCGTTCGGAGACCAGCCTTCCCCTGTGACGCTGCGCGCCCCCCCTATCTCTACCCCTCAATCTCTACCCCTCAATCTCTACCCCTCCCCCTTCCCCTCCCTCTACCTTCCCTCTGTAACCTCATCACCCTCTCACTCTCTACTCCTGGGGAAAAGGAGCAAATTAATAATATTAATATAATATCAAGGGGGGGGGTTAGTGTGTGTGTGTGGGGGGGGGATGGTTAGTGTGCGTGTGTGTGTGTGTGTGTGATGCCGCAGGCCACCTCCCCCCCACCCCTTCCCCCCCCTCCCCCCACAACCGCGCGTTGAGGGGATGGGACACAACGGGTCCCACTTGGCCTAGTACCATTCTAAAATGCTCCTCTCCACATACCTGTCCACATGTCTTTTAAATGCTGTTATTGTAGTTGTGTCAACCAGATCCTCTGGCAAGCCCGTTGCATAGACCCACCACCCTCTGTGTGAAAGAGTTGTCCCTTAGATTCCTATTAAATCTTTCCCCTCTTACCTTAAACCTACGCCGTCCAGTTTTTGACTCCACTAACCTGGGAAAAAAAGACTGTGTGCAGATGCACCAGAGATCAATAGACTTCTGGATATTAGGAGAATCAAGGGATTTGAATTAAGAACATGCAAGTAGCTTTGTGTTAAAAAGTCATTGTCAATTTTATCGAGTAGCTGAGCAGGCAAAAGGAAGTGAAGGGCCTTCTGCAGCTTGTCTTTCCTTTATTCTTATATTCCTTGATTTGAATCTTTTCTGGGAGAGCCGAATGTTGATACTGGGGTGACCAGGCCAAGAAAGGCACTCCAGTGAAGATCACTAATGACGCTGACTGGTTAGCACGTAACTAAAGCTTTTCACTATACCTTGGTACACATGACAATAAACTAAACTCCTGCTATAAAGTAACTTCCAAAAACAGTCAAGATAGGGGGTGGAAGTTGGTTGGAAACTTTCAGAATTGTATTGTTGTCCTGAGCTTCTCATTCCCTGATTTTACTGACAGCTTATGGCCTTGAAAATAATTAGTGTCCAAGTGATTGATCTGACCATCTCAATAGGCATAGGTATGTTATTTAAATGGATCCCCCTTAAGGCTCATGTTAGCCTGCATCAATGGTTTCTCCATGAATCCTCCACAGACAGATGAGACATGTCCAGGGATGCTGTCCCCTACCATAGGGAATAAACCTTCCACCAAGGCTTTTGGAACAGTGCATACCATACACCCGATGTTCAATCTTCATGGCAGGGAGAAATAATGGTACGTTGGAAACTCACTGCAATGACTGGAATTGAGTGGCACAGTGCCACACAGCTGGTAGAACAGCTGCCTAGCAGCTCCACTGCCCCGGGTTCAATCCTGACCTCCGGTGTTGTGTGTGTAGTTTAAACATTCTCCTTTTGACTAGATGAGATTCCCCCAGGTGCCGTAGTTTCGACTCACTTCCCAAAAAACATGTAGGTTGGTGGGTTATTTAGAATCATAGATTCATGTAGCATGGAAACAGGCATTTTGGCTCAGCTTACCCATGCCACCCAAGATGATCCATCTGCACTAGCCCCACCTGTACACATTTGACCCATATCCCTCTAAACTTTTCCTATTCATGTACATGTAAAAATGTATTTCAAATGTTGTTATAGTACTAGCCTCAACTACATGGCAGCTCATTCCATAATTCCACGTGTGAAAAGGTTGCTCCTTGGGTTCCTATTAAATCTGTACCCTCTCACCTTGAACCCATGTCCTCTGGTTCTTGATCCCCCTACCCTGGGTAAAAGACTGTGCATTTATCCTTTCCATTCCCCTCGTGATCTTATACATGATCACCCCTCACCCTTCTGCACATCTAGGAATAAAGTCCTGGCCTCCACAACATGTCTCTACAGCTCAGGCCTTAACGTCCTGGCAAAATCCTCATAAATCTTCTCTGCACTCTTTCCAGCTTAACAACATCTTTCCTACATCAGGGTGACCAAAACTGAACACAATACTCCAAGTGTGGCCTCACCAACATCTTGGAACATAATATCCCAACTTCTATACTCAATAGGTAGACACAAAATGCTGGAGTAACTCAGCGGGACAGGCAGCATCTCTGGAGAGAAGGAAAGGGTGACGTTTCGGGTCGAGACCCTTCTTCAGACCCTTCTATACTCAATACTCTGAATGTTGCCTGCATTAGGGGGTATTTGCTACAGGTTGGACAGACTTAGGTGGATACAAAATTATGAGAGGCATAGATAGGGTAGATAATACTGGAGGGTAGAGCAATCAAATACCAGAGGACATGGGTTTAAGAGGAAAGCGCAAAGTTTAAAGATGTGTGGAACATTTTTTTGACACAGAGGGTGGTGAGTGCCTGGAACCAACTGCCAGCATTAATGGTTGAAACAGGTACTATAGTGGCATTGAACAGGCATTTGGATAGTCATATGAATATGCAGGGAATGGAGAGATATGGAGTAGGCATAAATAGATAAGAGATTGGGATCATGTTTGGCAGACATTGTGGGCCGAAGGGCCTGGTCTTGTGCTGTACTCTTCTATGTGCTGAAAGCCTTCTTGACCACCCCATCTACCTGTGATGCTACTTTCAAGGAACTATGTACCTACACTCCTAGATCCCTCTGCTCTACAACACTTCCCTGAACCCTGCCATTCACTGTGAAAATCCTGCCCTGTTTTGAATTGCCAAAATGCAACACCTCACACTTATCTGCATTAACTTCCATTAATAATTCCTCATCCTATTTGCCCAACTGATCACGATCCTGCTGTGATTTTTGATTACCATCTTTGTTATCCACGAAAGCATCCACTTTAATGTCATTTGCAAACTTACCAATTCCACCTTGTACATTCTCATCCCAATCGTTGATTTAAACCACAAACAGCCGTGGGTCCAGCAGCGACCGCTGAGGCAGACCACTGGTCACATGTCTCCAGTCTGAAAAACAACCTTCCACCATCACCCTCTGCTACCTTCCATGAAGCCAATTCTCTATCCAGTTGGTAGGCTCGCTCTCTTCCTGAATCCCATGCATAATAACCTTCCAGAGTGGTCTACCATGCGGGACTATATCAAATGTATACTGAAGTCCATATAGACAACAGCTATGGCATGTCCCTCATTGACATTTTTGGTTACTTATTTGGTGACTGTAAATTGCCCCTGATGTGCATAAGTGGCAGAATCTGAGGGTTTATTAAAAATTATGGGCAATAAAACAGAATGTAGTGTTAGATTAGTCCTAATGGTAGTTGATGGCTGCCACACACTCAGAGGGCTGAAGTGCCTAATTTGACAAATCAGCCAAGGACATTTATTTGTAAAATATATTTTTTTAAGTGTTCTCTTATTCTGTGCTGCTGCATGCAATGTCACAAAGATACACTGCAACTGAAAAACATTATCTTGATATTGCAGATGTTGCCTCTGGTCAAAAATATAAGCTAAAAGAAATTAAAGGTGGGTATTGTGGAGGTGAAGCTGCTATCTTCTTCATTTGTGCGGCTTGAGCTCCCTGTTACATCAATGAGATATTTATATTTGCTCAGAGAAGCAAGTTATACTGCAGAGACTGGAAATCTGAAACAAAAACAGAAAACGCACTTAGCAGGTCTGATAGCATCTGTGGAGAGAGAAGAACAGTTAATGTTTCCGGGCTGGTTTTGATGAAGGGTCCCAACCTGAAACGTTAACCATTTCTCTTTCCACAAGTGCTGCCTGACTTGCTGCATCACTGACTATTTCCAGCACTTTCTGTTTTTGGTTCAAGCAAATATTTCATTTTTCTGCAAAATAATTATAACACTGAACAATCTAAATTATATGTTTGGCACAAGAAACTTTTATTTGGCCCAGTTGAGACCATTCAAATTAAGATCACTGTGGAATTTTACCTGAAAAAAATCTCAGCCAATGGTTGGTGCTTTTGAGCGATACAGCACAGAGGCTTAGGAGATGGATTCACTCTATTTTGGCTTGCCCTGCATGTGCAAACACAATAATGGAGCCCTGTACAAATATAGGGGTATTTGTGTATTGTATCTTGGGATTTGCATTGAGAACCATGGACTAGAATAACAGTTTGGCCATTTCAATTGGGTGTGAAATGGAAAACACACAACTGTACTGCCTACAATGTGAGTGGCTCTATTCATAGTTAAATGTAGGATGCCAGAGGAGGTAGAAAATTCAAGGGATAATCCTGATGTGGTCATAGAGTCATTGTGCATGGAAACAGGCCTTCAGTCCAAGCTCTCCATGCTGAATAAGATACCTCATATACGCCAGTTCTGTTTGCCCATATTTGACCAAAATTCCTCTAAATATTTCCTATCTATATACCTGTGCAAGTGTATTTTAAATACTATTATTTAACCTGCCTCAACCATTTATGTGACAGGTCATTCCACATACCCTCCAACCTTGGTGTGAAAAAAGGGCTGTATTTAAAAAAAGGGATAACAAGTGATTTATGTCCATTACTGAAAGCATTGAATACTGAGGCCAGAAAATGCTATCTGCAAACCTCTGACATCCCCCACTGTGGTCCCTTTAACTAATATCTTATTGCTCCTAGTTTTTGTATGAATGGTGAATAAAGGTGATTGAACATATTTCACTAGTGGTAAAACATCTCCCTAAAAAAATTGTTAGTATAGTTTAATCCAAGTTCTATCTCTCTTCCCATTGCAAAGATTCACTTACTGTAATTGCAAAATTTGTGCATGAAAAACAGGTGCTGATGAATCCAATCTTTGGGCTAGAGTTTGCTTTGCATCAATTCAGAGAACACTTGGTTAGCAGGCCCTTCAAAACTTAATTCTAACCATGTTAGGAAGACCCATTTTAGCTGAATATGTGTATATTGTTAAATCACCTACAATGTTTGGATGTCAGGGGCTCAACCTGTCACAAAAGGAGGGGAGGCCATTCACTCCATTGAGCACACACCAGCTCTTTGTGCAGCAATCCAACCTTTCCTAATCACTGTTCTAACCTGTGATGCAGCATGTTTATTCATTTCAATGTCAGATCCAATTTCAATTTAAAACATTGATCAGTTCTCAGTTCTCAATTCCTCAGAACCCACTTGTATCCTACAGTCCTTGCAACAGCAGCCTATAAAAACAGCTTTCCTTTGACTAACCTATCTAAAATCACCTTAATTTTGTCCACCTCAGCCTCCTTCCCTCCAATGAGAACATCCTCAACTTCTCCTATTTAATCTTGTTTCTTAAAAAGGTCCTAACCTTACTCTCTTCAGGAATGTACCTCACCTTTCCCTGAAACATCTCCTCCAAAAACATTTAATCCTCATTTATACTTCTTATCAATTTTCAGTTCTGTTATGACTGGCTAGATCTCCCACCCCCCTATCGCTCTTCCAATTCCAAAGATTCAGATTGTTCTTTGAACTTCTCCATTGCTAATTCAAACCTTGATATGATGATCACCCTTCCAATTGGCCACCTCAGTCGCCAGCACCAGACCCATTCTTGCTTTAAATTTATTCCGCGTGATTTTGTCAAATCTTTGAAATATATTTTCATGCTTACACTCTCAGTAAACATAATTTACGATAAACTTCATTTTTTCTCATTCTTTTGACATTCAAATTTTCAAAATGTATGTAAGGAGATATAAAGTGCGAAGAGGCACAAAAGAAATGTGCAAGGTTAAAAACTACTTTCAGTGTGAAATAAGTACTGTTCCCTCTGTGTGGCACAGTGACTATGGCTCACAGAGCTGCTGCCTCACTCCTCCAGCAACCTGGATCTGATCCTAACTTTCAGTGTTGTCTATATGAAGTTGGCATATTCTCCCAGTAGCACTGTGAATTTCCTCTGGGTGTTCCAGTTTCTTCCCACAACTCAAAGATGTGCGAGTTGTTAGGTTCATTGGCCACTATATATTACTCCTAGTGTGTAACTGAGTGGTAGAATCTGGGGGGAGTTGATAAGAATGGGTGAAATATAATGAATAGGATTATGGTAAAAATTGATGCTTCAGTGTACAGATACAATGGGCCACCAAGTACCTGTTTCCAGGCTGTATCAATCCATGACTCGTAAATATAGTTTGCAGAGAATTCAACAATGAGTGAATGTGCACCAATAGACAGCAGCCTTGTGGTTTTTATATCTGGAACTGGAGCTCTTTTGAATCTTTTGAATAAAGCTACTCTTTGCCAATCCAAGAAAATGTCAAGTCAATGTATTCTGTTATGATCAGTGTTTCCATGCTACAAAATGATTCAAAATATCTGAGGAGAAGTTGGCAGCAAGCCTTCACACTGATATAGAAACTGCAACAAAGAGCATTTAATTCAAGGTTTCCCTTTCAGTTATAGTCCATGAACCTCATCACACTTTGAATGTCATACCCTTAATTTACAAAGATCCCCAGTGCAAAACAACAATGAAGATCATTGCAAGTGTACACGTTTCTCAGCTAACTGGCAGCTTCTTGGGGAGAGCCACAACCAACAAGGCAGAACAGTATTTAGTTCAGTCCCAGCCTGTCACACCAAGACTGTATGCATTCCCAGTGGGAATATCGTGCCCAGTGGTGGCTATTGGTAGATATGAGGTGATAGTGCAGGCTCACAACATCCTCACTGGCATGGCTTTAATGAAGTATAAATGGGGCTGTACTGTAAATAGTAGCGAGCACTACAAGGTAGGGCATTGGCAGTTTGCCCTATACACACTGTACCTTGCACGTTGCTCCATCTCTGTACTTGAGTTTGACTTGGTTGTATTTATGTATAGTATTCTCTGATCTGAATGTTCAGCATGCAAAACAAAGCTTTTCACTGCAACTCGGTACATGTGACAATAATAAACCTAAACCTAAACCTTACAGTAGTCAAACATGGCATTTACACAGGAACATAGTAGTGGGACATTTAAGCTGGATGCTGTGATTGGGGCGAGAGATTTCTTGGAATGGATGACCTGGACAGAACAGTCTTTCCACCTGCTACTCACCTTGTGAACTGAATCAAAAGAATATTCCCTTCAACGTTGATTCTTTACTTATTATTAATTGATTGGGAAGCATAAAGTGCTGGGGAACAATGCAGGTGCACTGCCAATGCTGCCAGCAAGGAGATGAATGCTCCTGCTAATTAATACATTTATGCTCATACAGCTGAGCAGCAGTGGGAAAAGCACCCCCAACAGCACAACTAAAAGGATCATTAAACACCTTCAGAAAAAGCAGCAGGTAACTTCCTCGGATGAAGATGCAATTCACAGAAAATAGAACATAGAACAGCACAAGACAAGAACAGGCTCTTCAGCCCCCATTGTCTGTGCCAAACGCGATGCTAAACTAAACTAACCTCATCTGCATGTACCTGATCCATACGCCTCCATTCCTTGCAAAATACAACCAACGTGTCTGCCTCCACCATCACCCATGGCAGGGCGCTCCAGGCACCCACCTGTGTAAATAATTTGCCCTGCACATCTCCTTCAAACTATGCCCCTTTCACATCAAAGCTATGGCCTTTCATCTTTGACAATTCCACCCTTTGAAAAAGATCCTCTCTACCCTATCTATGCCTCTCATAATGTTATATCCTTCTATCAGTTCTCCTCTCTGCCTCTAATGTTGTATAATGTTATATCCTTCTATCAGTTCTCCTCTCTGCCTCTAATGTTCAAGAGAACAATCCACGTTTGTCCAACTTAGGGCTAATATCTTCTTCCTCTTCTTGCGTATGGCGTGCACAGCCTAAAGTTGTAGGACAAATTGTTCTATTTGATCTTATTTGATTGTGCACGCCAGGTTGATTGCATTTGTCGATACAGGGCGGACCACGTGAAGGTTGCAATCTTCCACCCCAGAACTAATACCTCCAATCTAGGCAGTACTCTGATAAACCTCTTTTCCACAGCCTCCCCAAACCCTTCATAATCCCCCTGTAATGGGGCGACCAGAACTGTATGCAATATTCCAAATTTGGCCAAACCAAACCCTATAAAGCTGCATCAAATCCTCTTGACTCTTACAATCAATGCCCAACCAATGAAGGCAAGCATACCATATTTACCACACTTTCCTTTGGTGTGTTGGAATGCAATTGCTATTGCAATTTGATCACCATTTCAGTCATTTGATACCCTACTGAGGTCTCCAGCTCTTGCTTACATTTAAACAAACAATATTTGTACCCACAAAACCTTCAATCATTGCACCAGATTTACTTCCAAATCATTGATATTCAAGCGACCTGGTGCTGTACAGCCTGACATACTCACACATAAAACCCTCCTATCACTTAAACATTGCATAATTACCAAAGATAGACACACAAGGCTGGAATAACTCAGCGGGACAGACAGCATCTCGGGAGAGAAGGAATGGGTAAAGTTTCGGGTCGAGACCATTCTTCAATAATTACCCTTTTCTTCTCTGTACTGAGGTGACTTTTGATCCAATGTTATATGATCAGCTTCCTATGGCCATTTGCCTTTCTGCCTACCGTTGAACTTTGCAGGCACCTAACTAAATATGCATATTGTCTTCATGAAATGTCATTCCATTATCTACCTTCCTTATTACTTGTCAAGCTTGGATTGTTTTCTCTGGATAGGGAGGTTGAATGGTTGATAGATATTGGAATAGTTCGTTTAAATAGACCTGGCTGCTGTAAGATGTCTCCTGTTACTGAACATGGCTGCTGATAATAATTAATAATGTCTGCATTTCATTCTGCACCCATTGAATCACAGCACAATCAGCAGCCATAGATTCACAGCCATAGAGTCACATCTTGCTGACCAAGATGTTCCATCCAAGCTAATCCCATTTGCTTGTATCTATCAGGCCCATATCTCTCTAAGCCTTTCCTTTCCATGTACCTATCCAAATATCTTTTAAATCTTTTACCTGCCTTAACTACTTCATCTGGCAGCTTGTTCCATATACCCATACTGTGTGAAAATGAATCCCCTCATATTATTATTATATCTTTCCCCACTCATCTTAAACCTATGCCCTTATGTTCTTGATTCCACCTTCCAGGGGAAAGAGGCTATGCATTTATCTGTCCATTCACCTCATGATGTTATACACTACACTTCTATACGACCACCCTTCAGTCTCCTGCGCTCCAAGGAATAAAGTCCTAGCCTGCCGAATCATTCCCTATAGCTCAGGCCCTCAAATCCTGGCAACATTCTCATAAATCTTCTCTGCAGCAAAACCAACACAATATTACTTGCAGCCTCATCAACATCTTGTACATCTGTAACCATCTTAACTTCTATATTCAATTCCCTGACTGACAAAACCAGTGTGCCAAAAGCCTTCAATACCACCCTCTCTATTGCAATGTCGCTTTGAGAGAACTATCCACACGTATTCCTTAGTCCCACTACTTTACAACACTCCCCAGTTCCCAATGTGCGGGAATTCTCAAAATATAACATCTTACACTTGCCCAGCTGATCAAAATCCTATAGATTTAATTTACAATCGTAACACTACGTCTTTTTATCCTCTGTCAAATCAGTGCCAGATAAATATCCAGGGTTAAAGATGCATGGCCATTGAAGTCACATTATTCTAAAGCAGTTAGCAAAGCAGGTAAGGCAGCAGTAGAGGTACAAGCCAAAGGCCACAGTTTAGAATAAGGGGTAAGCCATTTAGAATGGAGATGAGGAAACACTTTTCTCACAGAGAGTAATGAGTCTGTGGAATATTCTGCCTCAGAAGGGGGGTGGAGGCCGATTCTCTGGATACTTTCAAGAGAGAGCTAGATAGGGTTCTTAAAGATAGTGGAGTCAGGGGATATGGGGAGAAGGCAGGAAAGGGGTACTGATTGTGGATGATCAGCCATGATCACATTGAATGGCGGTGCTGGCTCGAAGGGCCGAATGGCCTACTCATGCACCTATTGTCTATTGTCTATTATATTCCCAGGGCAAAAGACTATGTATACTGTTTAGAGACTGAGAAGTTTAGACAAATTAATCTGCCACCAAGTTGACGTTAGTAAATCATCCACATAACAAAGTCATTACTTTATTTTTCAGATGACATATACAAACTGAAGTCCATGAAAATGAACTTGGCGGAATTTGAGGCTCTTGATGTGTATGCTTGCAAGGCAAGTATCAAAGAGAAATGGGGGGAGGGGTCCTCTGCTTTCAGACTGCTCTGGCCAAATGGTAAATGAAATGTCAGTAAGTACTCTGTTCCTGGAATTCCACAACGTTTTTTCAGTGGCTAACTGCAGGCTTGTTTACCACTTTGCCCCAGAAAATCCAGTAGAGCTGATGTTGCAGTGCATGGTTTAGACGGCCTTGACCCCCTTGCTTCTTTGAATGCCACAGAGTGCCTGAACCACATCAGGCCAGTGCAGAGCCAGGCTTGGGTCAGGAACTTCCAGTGGATCAGAACTAAGGTCAGTTGCCAGTGATTAGGAGCCACATTTGGACAGAGGAGTCAGGCTAGAGTTGGGGGGGGGGGGGGGGGGGCGAGATGCTGAAGATATAAATTAAGCAGTGAGATCAGAAGTTGGGTGTGGGATCAGTGTCCAGTGGTGTTTCGAGTACTATGGAATTAATGGAAGCCATGGGGTTCATGATTGAAAAGTGATGGCTAATGAGATGAAATAGTGATTGGGTTCATGTTTGCCAAGGTGGGGTGGTCAATCAGCAGCTAATACTGATTGTTGAAAGGTTGGTCAGGGAGTCAGGGTCTTGAGGAGGCTAGGGAGATAATGTGATAGGGCCAACTAAATAGGTTTCAAAGAAAGGGATCAAAGTACCTAGCTCTAAGTTGTCCATGCGGAGCTGAACCAACACCTACTGGGATCTGGTGTGAAAGCCACGTGCAAGTGGCTGCTGGGAATTACAGACCTGTGTTGTGTGGCATTGTACCAAGCCAACATCATGCATTAAATTTAAAAAAGAAAATGTTAGAAACATTCAACAGGTCGGGCAGCATCAGTGAAGAGAGAAACATAGAGTGACATTTTATCAGAACTGATGGAAAATGAAAGTTAACCAGATTTTTCTCCACAATTTTCTCCACTGATTTGCTGAGGATGTCCTATGCTTCTGGTTGTATTTCAGATTTCCAGCCACAGTAATATTGTGTTCCTCTGTACCGCAGTGTAACAGTCACATGTAGGGGCTGGAGGAAAAATTGCCGATGGGTGGATACTTTATGAGTCCGTGGTTTTCAATTACAGTTGATATTTCATTCAAAGTGAGACCACAGAGTGCACAAAAGGCAGGTTGTGTGATGGAATTCCTAAACACATGTTGAGTCCCATCCCAAAGCAATTATATTTTGCAAAATCAAACTAATATGCACATTGGAAACCTGAAATACAAACGGAAGATGCTGGAAACATTCAGTGGGTCATTTCTTTTCACTGAGGGATAATTGTTTCATCTCTGATCTTTAATTGGCTTCCACTTTTGAATCTTATCTGTGCTAGCTTTTCACTAAGTTCAGATGGGCTTCACTTGTGCTCACTCTCCCCCAGAATCTGAGCCAACCTGATCCAGACATTGACTGGAAGTGAACAATAGAATATGGAACATAGAATAGTATAGAATAGGAACAAACTCTTCAGCTCAAAATGTCTGTGCCAGTCATGATCCTAAGTTAATGACCCATATCTCTCTATTCCTTACATAAATACCTAAAAGCCTCTGAAATGACACAATTAGCTCAGCCTCCATCACCACTGCAGGTAGCGGGTTTCAGATACCTACAAATCTCTGTAGAAAAAAACATCTCCATTAAACTTCCCCCCTCTGACTTTAAACCTATGTTTTCTTCAAATTCCTAAGATGGGGGTCATCGGGTCCTAGGGATGTAAGTTTTCTCAGTGTCATTAGTTTAGAACAGAACAGTGCAGCAAAGGAACAGGCCCTTTGGCCCACAATGTCCATTCCAAACAGAATGCCGGGTTAAACTAATCCCAGGTGCCTATCAGAAAACCTCGTAAATCCCACTATTGTATCTGCCTCTACTGCCACCACTGGCAGTGCATTCCAGCTACCCACCCCTCTCTCTATAAAAAATGACACACATATCCCCCTCCCCACCTCCCACCCACCCCCATCCCACAACCTCAAAGCTGTGCCCTCAAATCTGATATTTCCACCCTGCAAAAAAGGTTCTGACTGTTTACCCTATCTCCCTATCTACGCCTCTCAAAAATGTATATATTTCGAACAGGTCTCCCCTCAACCTTCAGCACTCCAGACAAAACAATAGAAACTTGTCCAACCTTTCCTAATAGGTAATATCCTCTAATGAAGAAGTGTTCTGGTAAATCTCTTCTGCACCCTCTCCAAAGCCTTCATATCGTACCAATAATGGAGCGAACAGAACTGCATCTTCTTCTTCTTAAGCCCTTTGCTCCTCTAGGGATACATGCCATTGACAAATGTCCTCCACCTGACTTGGTTGTTGGCAGTTTTTTCGAGATCTCCCCAGTTGAGCCCACTCTCAGACATTTCTGTCTGGACACCTCTTCTCCAGCTGTTCCTGAGGCAACCTCTTTTCCTTTTTCCTTGAGGTTCCATTTCAGGGCTTGCCGGGTGATGTTTGTAGCAGGTTTCCTGAGGGTGTGTCCATTTCAAATCCATTTTCTCGTTCGAATTTGTAAGTCAATGGGTTCCTGGCTTGTTATTTTCCACAGGTCCACATTGTTTACTTTGCCTCTCCTAAGAGTTAAGTATTCTCCTAAGCCATGTTAATGAATGTTTGCAGCCTGTTTGTAGTGTATTTTGTTGTTTTCCATGTCTCTGATCCATACAGCATCACCTGTTTCACATTTGAGTTAAAGATGCGTATTTTGGTGTTAATTGAGATGTGTTTTGAGCTCCAGGTCACCCTGAGCATTTTAAACACCACCCTAGCCTTATTGAACAGAGCTGCATGCAATACTCAAAATGCAGTCTAACCAAAGTTTTATAAAGCTACAACATGACTTCCTGACTCTTATAGTCAATGCCTCATCCAATGATGACAAGCTTATCATACGATGCTTTACCACCCTATATTTGTATGCTGCCACTTTCAGAGAGTCATAGTGTCATACAGCATAGAAACAGGCCCTTTGTCCAAACCAGTCCATGTCCTCTCTAAGCTAGTCCGATTTTCCCCCATTTGGCCTAAGTCCCTCTAAACCTTTTCCATCCATGTATCTGACCAAGTGTCTTTTAAATGATGCCATAGTGTCTGCCTCAACTATGACAGCTCATTCCATATATCTACCAGCCTCTGAGTGAAAAGGTTTCCCCTCAGGTTCCTATTAAATCTTGCCTCCCTCATCTTAAACCTATGTCCTCTGGTTCTTGATTCCCCTACGCGAAGTGTAAGACTCTGCATTCACCATATCTATTCGCCTCATGATTTTATACACCCCTATAAGATCACCTGCACTCCAGGGTATAAAGTCCTAGCCTGCCCAACCTCCCTATAGCACAAGCTCTCAGGTCATGGCAACGACCTTGTAAATCTTCCCTGAGGCCATCCAGCTGCTGCTCCAGTTTCCTAATGCTGTCTGTAAGAAGCTGCAGCAATGAATGGACTTTGACTCCAAGATTCCTTTATATATCACCATTGTTCAGGATCCTGCCCTTACATTCGACCTGCTAAAGTGCAACACCTCCTACTTGCTCACATTAAACTCCATCTGTCATTTCTCTGCCCCTATCTTTAACTGATCTGAACTTCGCTGTAAATCAGCCTTCCACATTCTCCGCAACTCTACCAAATTTGGTGTAATCTTCAAACTTGCTGATTGCAAGCACAACCCAACAAATTCTAAAACATTCTGCACTTGACTCAAAGAAGTGTTTCCCGTAATGTTCCAATAAAGCAGGATGACCCCCCACCATTGTCTCTGGTTTCAGCCGATTCTCTACATATCAATACTTGGGCTTGTCACAACGTCACTGTTTTTTTCCAGACCAATTTCATTATCAGGACTGGCTTCTTATAAAACACAACAGCTGTCACTGTCACTGCCCTCTTGTGGCTGCGAATGAGCCATGCAGAGAGCAGAACTGCAAATGTACAAGGTCTTTATTCTCCTTGACTAGCAGGCATATCTGGAAGGCTCTCTGAGAAAACCTCTGGAGAATCACTCTCCGAACTGAAAATACATTGTGGTGTTATGCCCTTTAAGCACAAAGATAACAGCAGGTGATTAAATGGTTTCAATAGTTAGAATGTCATTGTTTACTTCAATACATTGGGTGGTGAAGGCACTGGCTCTGCAGGGTTACAACTTTACAATGGGAGTGCACTTAAACTGAACTTTGTATTTCCAAACACCTATGTTGTGAATCAAGGCACCAAAATCAGCCTTTTTTTAAACTATATTCAAGATGTGAATCTTTCTGCAGACGTGAGTGTGTATTGTGCAGGTATCCTTGTCCATGGTTGAAGACTGATTTTCATTTGTATTAACTGGCTGTTACCACGGTAACTCCTGAAGGGTGTCCCAAGCTTAGCAATCCCCAACACCCACATCGCCCAACCAGCACTAAGTTTCACACACTTTGACATGGACAGCAAGCCTCATTGCCCAGTCCAGATAGGGCTAAAGAGATGGCACCTGATCTCCTCATCAAACTGTTGAAGTGGGACCACTGCGTGGTGATATTGTTGTCTATCCAGAGAAAGACAGTGGGTGATTCTGAGGAAATCTGGGGGATGATGTGATGCTAACAAGTTGTTGAGAACTTTACTACTTATAGATTCAGACAGCATCATCATATCTAGGAATGGTGACTAAATTCACCAATCCATCCACACTCACAGTCCCCCATTGACCCACATCCCCATCCCCACCCATAGTCCTCCATCATACCCTCCTCCCTTCCTTCTGCTACCACTCCACTCTAATGGAAGGCTCACACATGAGTTTTAGATTCGTGCTTTGAGAGTGAGGGATGACAGAAATCGACTGCTTTAGTTGAGAGGAGGAGCTCTGTTTAAAATTGTGGCAAATGATTGTCAGTAATCAGAGAGGCCAGACTTAGACCCGCTGCCTCACAGCACCAGAGACTCGGATTCAATCCTAACCTTGGGTGCTGTCTCTGTGGAGTTTCCATGTCCTCCATGTGACCACATGGGTTTCCTACCACATTCCACAGACGTGTAGGTTTGTAGGTTAATTGGCACTGTAAATCGCCCCTAGTGTGTATGATGTGGATGAGAAAGTGGGATAATATTGAACTAGTCTGAATGGGTGATCAATGGTCGGCATAGACTCGGTGGGCAGAAGGGCCTTTATCCATGCTGGATCTCTAACCGAAACTAAAAATCTGGCGACTAACTGAAAAAAAGGTGATGTTTGGATCTGGGGAGAAGCTGAAAATACTGAACCTATTTCTTCTGCACATATCAAATACTTGCAATTGGAGCTCCTTGAAATGTAAAGCTTCCCCAGATAGCATGATTTATTCACCATTAACCATCTCCTGTAATAACAGGTTCCACCAATGAATTCAGTGGATGCCCTGGTACAGAATTTGTTGCAGTATGCAAGCACGGATCTGGAGAAAATTCGAGCAATATGGATGTGGATCTGTTGTCATACTGGTAAATCTGCAGTTAAATTATCTTAACAGTTCTGCAAAGGAGTTATTTGCAATATAAATTAAATATGCCTGAACTATCTTTACAACCACGGTAAATGCCATCAATCTACATCTCTTTGACAAATCCCAGAAGTGAACTCAGTGGCTTTACCTATGGGCTTCTTCCCTTCGAGTGTGTCTCAGAAGGGGATGTGCTCAGCCGGCTGCGTAACTGCCTGCCAACAACAATTTGCCTTGCACCACAAGAGTCCAATCTCTGAATTACTAAAGTTGTACTTTATTGACTGGGGCAGCAGTAAGAGTTGCTGCCTCACAGCGCCAGAGACCCTGGTTCAATTCTGACTATGGGTGCTATCTGCGCGCTGTTTGTATGTTCTCCGTGTGACCACATGGGTTTTCTCTCAATCCTCTGGTTTCCTCCCACATTCCAATAAAAGACATGTGGGTTTGTAGGTTAATTTTACTTCAGTAATTGCCCCAAGTGTGTAGGACATAGAACTAGTATACAGATGATTGATGGTTGATGTGGACTAGATAGGCCAAGTACCTCTAAACTAAACTAAACAAAAAAACAAGTAGTGGTCACAGTAAATAAACAGGTCCATCAATCCTGGTCATCCATCAAATACCCATCTACACTAATCCCATTTCCAAGTACTTAGGCTGTAGCCTTCTCTTGCTTGGCGATTGAAGCATTTATCCAGATACACCTTAAATGTTGGACTTCAGAAGTGTTAACAGTCAGCTAATCAGGGAATAAGGGAAAAGGGTTAACGTTTCAAGTTTAAAATGAATTTTAACCAATGGTTCAATGGTAATTTTAATGGTGTTTTTATCATCACATGTGCAAACGCACAGTGAAATTATTTTCTTCCACATGGTCCAGAAAGGTATTGCCATACCTGAGCACAGTAGTACCGGGTAGCAATGTCCACTGAGTCCGAATGCAAGAGGCACCACATTTTCAAAGTCCAATCTGCGCTCTAGTTCTTATGAGCGGTGCCCGGTCCAGGCAAGCCCCAGGCCGCTGCGGGCCTCCAGCCATCGCCCCCCCCTCTCCCCCCCCCCCCCCTTGGATGCAATGTCTCTCTCATCGCCCGATCCACCTTGTGACCCAGGGGCAACTCCCGCAGCCATCCTTGAGGGCGTGGTATACCAGTCCCCGGTTCCCTCTCCTACCGGCTTTGCTTCACACCCATCACGCCCGTCATCGTCATCGGGGGACGAGCTCGGCAGCATCTGCCCTGCAGGCCGCAGGGCATCGGGCGCTTCGAGCAAGGGCTGGCTCGATGACTTCTTCCCTGCAGGCAGCAAAGTGCTGGGAGCTTCCAATACTGCAATGATGCAGTATTAACAGGTAGTCATTAATATGATGTTTGATTGTAAAGTAACATGAATCTTCAGTGTGCTATTAGAAGTGTGCCATGCAATGAATGCATCACAAGCTCTCACTAACACCAATGCAGTTAAGACCAGTACATCTAATGATGGATTACAGGGAAAGTATTGGCCTGGACTGTACATGTAGACCTCAAACCGTTCTCAGAAATAAGAGTTGTGGGCTCTTTAACATTTTCCGTGTGGAGACGGGCTCAGTTTAGCAATTCATCTGAAAGACAATGGAGTCTGAGCTTGTCTCTGGGCTGGGATTTGAACTGCCAGCCTTGTGTAATACCACTGACTGAGCCACAGCTGATCAAAACTGGGGCGTGTTAGTGAATTATTAGTTACGTCAGATATAAAAAAATAAGAGGGTAGACACAAAAAGCTGGAGTAACTCAGCGGGACAGGCAGAATCTCTGGAAAGAAGGAATGGGTTTTGGGTTGAGACCCTTCTTCAGAGGAACAGGAGTAACCGTACAACTTCTCCAGCCTGCTTCACAGGGTTCAATTAGATCACCCCTGAAGTTCTACCTTAACACACTGAAGGGACGCGAAAGAACAGTTCACAATCCTGAATGGTTTTACCAGAGTAAGTAAAGAGAAAGCATTTACAACAGAAGAGCAGTCAGTAGCCAAGAAAAAGCAAAGAACTAATGACAATAATGACAAGAAGCTGTGAGCTGAGCACTTGATGGGTGGTGGAACGTTCATGGTTTTTGGAAAGGAAAAATAAACTTTCCTACATGTTGTGGAGAGAGGATATGGTCATGGAACTAATTGGTTGGTTCCATCAAACAATTACCACAACAGACTCCAGTTTGTTAGAAAAAAACATGAGTTTCATGGTGTAAATGGCAGCAACTGGGTGACTGCTCCTCTGCTGTCTGAGGAAAAGGGAGCAGTGATTATGATTGAACTTACTGACCTCAGTGCTGGCTGGAAAGCGACTGACAGTTCGTCATTTCACCAGAACAGTGGAAGGCACCTAAGACTAATCGAGGTCTGAGTGGGGTGCAATTAAACCAATAGGTAAGTGGAACCAGGAAAACTAATAAAAGATCACCCAGTCTCGTTTTTGTTTCTCCCAAGTGGAGTTTGCAGTACAGTGTACCATTTGGAACAGTTGTCCAATTCTCCCTAACGATGCGGTGAGCACATTTACATGGCTCACAGTGACCTAAAAATAGCTTTATTTTTAAAATGCCTAAAATTTATCATCAGAATGCTAAACTTGACAAGACCAAAGAATTAGGTCACTAACACTGCCATGAAGATGGAAGGAAATTAAGCTTTCACATTCCTGGATGTGTAGCCGGTACTTCTCAACTGGCAAACAGTAAAGGGAGAACTTTCAATCCACATCTAAAACTACATCCACATAGTCCAGAATGGACAATCGTGTTCTCATTGTTTAAGAAGGACTGCAGATGCTGGAAAATCAAAGGTAGACAAAAATGCTGGAGAAACTCAGGAAATAGGCAACGTTTCGGGTCGATGAAGGGTTTCGACCCGAAACGTTGCCTATTTCCTTCGCTCCATGAATGCTGCCTCATCGTGTTCTCCGACTTACTTGGATGCCTTTGTGAAGAATTGCACACAGAAAGTCCGCAAATGCACAAGAGAATGGACCCAGCTTCTGCCTCTCCTGCTGTGAAAATAATGCGACAGATCCCTGCGGACAGTGATGAAATGATGACTTCCAATATCTTCAGGATCCAATTCACTGGAGTTTAGAAGGATGAGGGGGCATCTTATAGAAACATATAAAATTATAAAAGGACTGGAGAAGCTAGATGCAGGAAAAATGTCCCCAATGTTGGGCGAGTCCAGAACCAGTGGCCACAGTCTTAGAATAAAGGGGAGGTCATTTAAGACTGAGGTGAGGAAAAACTTTTTCATGCAGAGAGTTATGAATTTATGGAATTCCCTGCCACAGAGGGCAGTGGGGGCCAAATTACTGGATGGATTTAAGAGAGAGTTAGATAGAGCTCTAGGGGCTAGTGGAATCAAGGGATATGGGGAGAAGGCGGGCACGGGTTATTGATAGGGGATGATCAGCCATGGTCATAATGGCGGTGCTGGCTCGAAAGGCCAAATGGTCTCCTCCTGCACCTATTTTCTATGTCTATGTCTATCTTTCAGTGCTGTCTACTTTGTTGGATATATGTTGCTTCTACGTATATTCCTGTTTCTACGACAGATGATTCTTGCATGTTTTTAAAGTATTGTAACCACCTCACTGAAAGCATAGTCAAATAGTCAGCAGATGATAGCCAAATTATTGGAGGTTCAATGTTCCTTCCCTGGCAGTGAACTCTCCACATGCGCACACTTTGTCCCAGTTGTTGCGTTATTACACCACAATCATTTTGCCTTCAGGTAATTCTTCCCTGCGCTGTAATAGGCTCAGTCTCCAACTCAAGGACACATCAAGCTTTCATTGGGAATGTTTTAGATCCTGTGCCTGTCTGCCCACCGTCTCCACTCCCATGACCACCTTCTCCAGTTGCAGCTTCAGTTCCCTAATGTGGTCTTTGAGGAGCTGCACCTGGATGCACCTCCTGCAGATGCAGTCCTCAGGATCACCGGATGTCTTCCTATGACCCCACATTGCACAGGCCAAGCTTTCCACAGCAATAGCTTCCGTCCCACCTACACCAGGGCCAAGGTACACTTTGAAACAAACAGAAAGTGCAATCCTTGATATACTGCAAGCATCCTCACCGAAGCCTCCTCATACTAAAGTCACTTGAGCCAAAGCCTCACTGCCCCACTCCTACACTATTCACTCCCTGGATCGCTGCTTCATATAGGCTTACCTTCCTTCCGTTGGTCAAATAACCAACCTGTGAGACTTGCCTTTTTAACTTGCTCCCATTCTCACTGGGAAATCCCGACAGCTGAGGACTCATTTTCACCATAGTGCCACCATAGTGTGGGTTTTTGACGTTTATTTACAAAGCTAGTTTTCACAACAACCTATGGAGTGCCAATTTCCGCATGTAAGTACAGACTGCACCAAAATACCCTTGATGTATTTCAAGGAGTCTTTTCAATTTACAAAATTTGACTAAGCTAGCCATTTTGTAGGAATGAAACCCTTTAGATAAACTAACAAATTCCTGCAATATAACCACCCATCAAATAGATTGTCTCCTGGTTTGGCTGGAGGATTCTATCACCAAACCCCCTGACAGACAATGAGGTGAGACCTCTTCTCATCTCGATAGTTTAATGGTGCTTTATTGTCACGTGCACTGCACAGTGAAATTATTTTTGCATAGATCACACATGCATGAGTTGCCATATTTTGGTGCCATTTATAAAAAGTTCAAAGTCCAGTCCACGTAGGCTCAATGTACTGCAACGGCACCCGATCCAGGTAAGCCCAGGCTGCTGCAGGACTTCCTCCGTCACCCTTGACCGGCTTGGCCCGTGAACTGAGATCCCTCTCCTCACCCGATTATGTCTGTGTCCTGGGAGCGCCTCTTGCAAGCAACCTTGAAGACGCTGGAGGTGCCTACCAGGCTCTCCTACCAACCCACTCCTCGCATCCGTCATTGCCAGCAGCTCCCTTCTCTTCAACTCTCTTCAGCAGAGGGGAGGACATTCCCCCACCACATAATGTGCCGCCTCGTGATAGCAACATTTCTCCCAGTGGAATGTAAATGCCCAATATGTTTTATGTAGATATTATAATACATATATTGATACCAATATTTCATAAGTACATTTTCTCATGATGTAAACAGTGTTCGATGATAAACCATTGATCAACAAATGTGTTTTCTACTCGTGTTGTGAATTGTACATTGAGAAGTCTACTCAATCAGAGGTGGCATGGTCTGGGAGGATCGTGAAGCGATTGTCTCATCTATTTCAAGGGGTATTAGCTCAGAATAAGCAGGGACATTGCCTGTTTGTGGAATCTTAGTGCGTTAATTGTCTACTGTGAATGTCAACACAAAGTGCTCCCAGTTGAAATATATATATGAAATAGACTAAGTGGGACCGTTGGGTCCCATGTTCACACCGGAGGGCTTGTCCCCCAATGCAATATTCCACCTCTCCACCAATTCAAATATTGGTGGCCGGGGGGGGGGGGGGGGCGCTTTCTGCAGAGCTAGTATGGGTATTGTGGGCTGAAAGGACTGGTTTCCAGAGGGCTAGTATGGACATTGTGGGCCAAATGGATTATTGGGGTGACGGCTCATTCACTCAAGCCTGATGTGCTGGCAGCTCACTCACGGCTGGTGGGCTGGCAGTTGACCCACGGCTATTCCTTGAAATTCCATTTCAAGCAGGGTGCAAGGCTACCAAATTCAAATGCAGTTTCCTACCATTTCAAGCAGGGTGCAAGGCCACCAAATTCAAGTGCAGTTTCATACCACTTCAAGCAGGGTGCAAGGCCACCAAATTCAAGTGCAGTTTCATACCACTTCAAGCAGGGTGCAAGGCCACCAAATTCAGGTGCAGTTTCCTACCACTTCAAGCAGGGTGCAAGGCCACCGAATTGAAGTGTGGTTTCCTACCACTTCAAGCAGGGTGCAAGGCCACCAAATTCAAGTGCAGTTTCATACCACTTCAAGCAGGGTGCAAGACAACCAAATTGAGGTGCAGTTTCATACTATTTCATGCAGGGTGCAAGGCCACCACATTCAAATGCAGTTCCATACCATTACAAGCAGGGTGAAACCACCATAACACCACATAAACACCACACTCACAGTTCAGTAGACATTCAGTGTTTTCAGTTGATTCACAGCTCAGACAGAGTCGTGACCTCTCCCTCTCCCCATCTTGCAGAGACTGAGCCACGCTCACACTTCCAGGGTTTATAATCCCTCCCCCTCCCACCGGAATGGGCGTGGCTTTCATGGTGTGATTGACAGGAGAGAGATTCTCAACATTTTTTTTAAACACTAATAACACTTTTATTTTTAATTGATGGGAAGAATTCTCTGCACCTGATGAGCAGAGGGGGACTGAGTAAGATGGTCAATAATCACAGCCATAAGTGGTAGCTTTATATCTAAAATCAATATACAGTGCAAACGGGAAGTTGTCAAGTTACAACCACCAACAACCATTTGCAGTGCAGCATTTCAAAGCAGTTACCACCACCATCAACCATTTGCAGTGCAGCATTTCAAAGCAACCACATTTTCATTTTCAAAAAACATTAAGGGCGCTCACAGTTGAGTAGACATGTGTTCAGTGTTATTCACAACTCAGAGAAGTGACCCTCTCACTTCCTCCATCTTGCTGAAACATTTTTTAAACATTCATAACTCTTTTATTTGTAATCGATGGGAAAAATCCTCTTGTCCTGCGCAGCGGGGGGGGGGGGGGGGGGGCTGTGATTTTGGTAAGATGACCAAAATCACAGCCGTAAGTGGCAGCGTTTTTTCAAAAATCATGAAACAGAAAAACAGGAAGTGGTCAAGATCTTACTTTTAGTAATATAGATGTAAAAGTCTTATGTATTTGCTTATTCAGAGTTTACCTCTGTAAATCATAGTGATAGACATGAATTCAATGCAGTCACTTCCAAGGTTAGGTTCGGAGTTTTGCTGTTTATCGTCCCACATTCCCCTCCTTTTTCCATCTTCCTGAAGACAAAGCAAAAGGTTCAGGTACATGTTTTTTAATATTTTCAAACTTTTATTGCACTTTGCAAGTGCCGATGGTTTCTGTGAAGCCACTGATGAAGCAAACTGTAGTAGACAGGGTTTCTGTGTATTTGCAGAGTATGATGTGATTGGATATCACAACAAGGACCATTTGCATTCTGATGCCAACGATGTTCTGAGGACTGGAAAAGCAGTGTGTGCTGGGTACTCAGGACTCCTCTGTGAAATGTGCAGGTAAGGCAGTTTTATGTCAAACTTTATTCCTTTTCTTCAGCAGCTTCCCTGCCGAACCCTCTCCACCCCTCACCACCTTCAGCCCTGTTGCGGCCCTGAACCTATCAGCCCCCACATTTCCACTGCGTGGATGGTCCACTCCTCCAAACCCCACATCCCAATTTTGGCACAGTCCACTCCTGTTGTTCCCACATATCCCTATAGTCGGACGGCCCCCTCCACATTCCAGGAACGGGATGGTCCACGCCTGTTCTCCCCTGCATTCCCAAGAGGCTGCCTGACCCGCTGAGATTCTCCAGCATTTTGTGTTATGCACATATTCCAGTGTTGGATTGTTTCACTTCTCTTCCACTCCTATTATCCATACTTTGTAGATGTTACGTTTTTGCTTGTTTTTTAGGGATACAGAATGGAAACAAGCCCTTAGGCCCATTGAGACCCACCAACCAATAATCACCCACACACCAATTCTATTCAACACACTAGGGGCAATTTACAGAAGCCAATTACCCTACAAACCTGCCTGTCTGGAATGTAGGAGGAAACCAGAGCAACCGGGGAAAAAAAAAAACACTTGTATGTGTGTGTGTGTGTGTATATATTTTATATATATATATATCACCTTTTTTTCCATTTATTATATTGTTTACAGAGTACTATGTTTACATTGTTGTGCTGCTGCTTCCATTGTTCTATCGGAGGCGTATGACATTAAAACATTCTTGACTCTTGATTCCTGTATCCTGACAACATTCGGGCAAATGTCTGTTGCCCCCGCCGAGGTATGTCATGTTCATCCAGGTGTGGTCCGACCAGGATTCATCTAGCCGAGGCATTGCAGTCACTCTAATGAACCCCCGTCTCCACGAAAGGGCAGCAGTCTGTCAGCTTCTTGAAAGTCCTTTTATATTCATTCTATTTTACTGATCTGGGATCATGGACCCAATCTCCCACTGCATCCCATCAAGTTTCCTAATTCTAGCTATTACAGCAGGAAGACACTGTCCTTGAATATGGTGGGACATGCTTTCAAACCTTTTGTTTCTTCTGCCCGATGACAGAAGGAACAAGGGAGAATGACAGGGGTGTCAGAGGATCTTGATTGTGTTGGCAGCTTTCCCAAGACACGGTGTGGATGGGATCGATGGAGGGAGGCTAGTTTATATTATGAACTGGCCTGTGTTCATGACTACAATTTATTGCGTTCTTGGACAGTACATTTGCCAAACCAAGCTGCGATTATTCAGATAGGATGCTTTTTCTGATGCATTGTAGATAATTGGTAAAGGTCATTGGAGATATGCTGAATTTCTTTAGTCTGAGTTTAATTTAATTTAGAGATACAGTGTGGAAACAAGCCCTTCTGCCCACTCAGTCCACACTGACCAGCCATCACCCACACACTAGTTCTATCCCACTTACAAAGGACAATTTACAGAAGCCAATTAACCTACAAACCTGCACATCTTTGGAGTGTGGGAGGAAACTGGAGCATCCAGAGAAAACACATGCAGCTACAGGAAGGACACACAAAATCCATAAAGACAGGTACATGTGTACATAAAATAGACACAAAATGCTGGAGTAACTCAGCAGGCCAAGCAGCATCTCTGGAGAGTTTCCTTCTCTCCAGAGACGCTGCCTGCTTTGCTGA
Source organism: Okamejei kenojei (assembly GCA_035221665.1). Taxonomy (NCBI): domain Eukaryota; kingdom Metazoa; phylum Chordata; class Chondrichthyes; order Rajiformes; family Rajidae; genus Okamejei; species Okamejei kenojei. The sequence goes on from CM069144.1 coordinate 38,585,843, forward strand.
GTTACTCCAGCATTTTGTGTCTATCTTTGATTTAAACTAGCATCTGCAGTTCCTTCCTATACATGTATACATGATCAGGTTCGAACGCGAGTCACTGAGAAAGTAATGTTGATGTGATTTCATGGCGTAACATCAATCATATCTACATTACATCCACAGAATGAGTTACTCTTTTTTCCAGTGCCTGATCAGGAAAACTATCATGTTTAACCCCTAATGTGCCTGTAAACATTTCTTCTTCCTTGACAGAAATCAATTATTTAAATCAAAGATTCTCAATCTAAAGAATCTAGATCTTTTGCAATTCAAATCTAGACAAACTATAATCTATAATTAAAGTGGCCCTGTTACTATCAAAGAAACTAACAAATATGTCGTAAGCTGGAAGCCAGACCAAGAGAAAGATATTAATCAATTTTGTTTACATTTCATTTTGGAGCCCAATTGGCCCTAAAGATTGTCCTCTCCACCTGTTTTCTCCTTGGTGCATTGATGTCAAGATTTAGTGAACAGTCTTGGATGCTTGTAGGATCTTTGTGGAGCCATCCCCAGTATCCATAATCCTCCTGCAATCCTACACCTTTCAACATGGTCTGCCACCCTTTATGTGCCTGATCCTATGTGCCTTTACCCTTACCAAGCACATGTGCATTTGGACATTAATATAACTGGAAGAGATCACCGCTTTTAATGCAGAAGTTAATCACAACTTGAAGCTGATCAAATGTGTATTAACCACCAACAAATTAGTTTTGCAGATATACAGTGTACTGAAATCGCAGGATACTCCAAAGGCTATAATTACGAAGTTGGGAAGAAGTTCAAAGGGGATTCAGACCATGCCTGGAATGCCGTGTTTCTGGACGGGAAGTGGCACCTTCTGGACAGTACCTGGGGAGCAGGCCATGTGAATGAGACCTGCACTAAGTTCACCCGCAAGTAAATCCTGCTCTTCCTTTGTCATTTCCACATTAACGGAACACAAAATCATACAATATTCCAAATTATACAATACTATATGTTTCACCAGGGCATTATATTTGTAGTTTCCCTTCTTTCTCTGGGGTGCACTGGTAGGTGTTTTTTATGTGCTGGTGTGATGTCTGTGTGTACAGGTAGATGGTCTGTGTGTGCTGGTGTGTGGTCTGTGTGTGCTGGTGTGTGTGGTCTGTTTGTGCTGTGTAAACTAAGACTAAAGAAATTTGTGTACAGGTGTGGTGTATGTGTACTAGCGAGTTGTCTGTGTGTGCTGGTGGAGTCTGTGTGTACAGGTGTATGATCTGTGTGTACTGGTAGGTGGATTGTGTACTGGTGAGTAGTCTCTATACTGGTAGATAGTTTGTGTGTCACATGGCAGGGATGGTGAGGACACACTTAATGTCTCTACTGAAGACCAACAACTAGAATGTGTGCTCTCGTTAGATCATCTCGTCACATACATGACTCATTTACATGTTCACTTACAAATATACCACGCTACTCTCTCTCATTGAGAGATTGGTCTTTTAGGTCTGGAAAACTACATCACAACTGATCTGAGCTGCAGGGTGTTTCTCAGATTTCTGTTTTATAATTGTGCAAGAGAATCGTTAGTTTACCTTTAAGAGTGATGGTGAACTGTTTAATAGAAGATATGGCCTCACTAGTAAAGGGCACAGAAAGTGACTTGAAAAGCTCACACAGACATTCTGAACCCACCAGACAGCAACATTAACTGGTACCAAGAACAAGGCTTCTCTGGGATTTAATTTATATCAGCCTAAGAAATGCTGGCTTTCTATTACAGGTATGTTGAATTTTATTTCTTCACACATCCGACACTCTTCATCAATAATCATTTCCCTATGGAGGAAAAGTGGCAGCTGATTTCCCCGAGGATTTCCCTCAAGATATTTGAAAACATGGTGTTCAGGACAGGAGATTTCTTTGAAATGGGTCTGAGGTACATCCACCCAGATGTGCAGGTGATATCCACAGGTACAGTGACAGTATGTGATGACTTTAAACATTTTAGGCTTGTTTAATATGGACAGGAAATCATTAGAATGTAAAAGTGAATGACAGTGTGAGAAAGACCAAGTTAGTGCAAAAGAAACAACCAGATACAGAGAAATGCAGAGACAGAGAGACACAGAAAATAGAGAGACAGGCTCTGAGACAGACAGATGCAGAGACAGACACATAGACACAGAGATAGAGCAACACAGACAACAGGGACAGAGATACACAACAACAGAGGCACAGATACAGAGGTACAGAGAATGAAAAGCAGTCAAAAACATAGAGACACAGAGCAAAACACTGTGAAACTGAGATAGAGCGGCATAGAGACAGAGGCACAGAATCTGAGACATAGACACAGAGACAGATAGATGAGGAATCAAAGAGATGCAGGGACAGTGTGACATAGACAAATAAACAAGGATACTGAGATAGATGAAACGAGACAGAGACATAAAGAGAGTGAGCCATAAAGACACAGAGACCATGGTAGACGATAACAATAAAAATACTTTAAATATTTTTGGATTCATGGTACATTGAAGGAAAGGTTCAAAGAAAATCTGGGCCAAATGCGACAAAATGGAACTAGCTTAAATGGGCTTCATGTACGAGGTAGGTGGAAGGGCCTGCTTTACATGCTATATTACCCAGAGACAGGGACACAGGTAAAAAGAGACAGAGAGACACGCAAATATATGGGATTACAGAGACAATGGGTCACACAGAGAGAAAAATACTCAGATACACAAAATAGAGATACAAGATGATACATGTTTACAGGGACACATGGAGACTGATAGAATGTACATAGGAGTGCATAAAAATGTACTTATTTAAGCATGAGGGAAGTTGAGACAGAAAAACAAAGGGATTTGGATGAGGGGAGACAGACACATGTGTAGAAGTTGTGTGAATCAGCAGAAGACAAAATCAGCATCAATGGCATTTACAAACACATCACAGAAGGTCATTCATTCAATTCATCAGAAATACAAATTTGTATTCTGTCGCACCTAGAATTGGAGCATAAGGGTTTAGCCTATTTACAATAGGACAAATTGAAGAAGTTTGCTGTGATATGTTTGAGGGGCTGGGAGTTCACAAGATCTTCATGAAAGGTTTGCAGAATTAACAGAAAAGATTGAGGAAGCTTAGGGAGCAGCCCATGAACTATGTAAATATTTCAATGCCCATTTCCAGGAAATACAAGACCGCATGTTATACAAACGCAGCTTACCAATACATCAATTGAATGACTGTCTGAGTAGAAAAAGACTGTTGTTCTTTTATACCCATTGCATACTGCATGACTTCCCAAAGTCAATAGAATAGTCATGTTATAATTTAGGAAACACACCTGCCAGTTTATGCACAGCTAGATACCAGAAGCATAAATTAAATTAATGGCCAGATAATCAAAGGGATGTTAATAGAGGCATAAATATTCTGTGGGACACCTGGGGAAGATCTTTAAAACACTGCCATGTCATTTTTTGTGGTGCTTAGAAGAGAGAGTCAAGCCGTTTGTGTTTTATCCAAGAAAGCATTTTCTTTTCACTCAACTCCATTGGAAATGCCAGCATAAACTTAGTGTTAGGTGCAAGACAAGATGACCTTGAACCAAGGGTACTGAGAAATCTCCAGGATCTAACCCTGATCTTTAGCTTTAATCATCCAAATGGAGCATCAAACAATCTGCTGAAGGAACAGTCAGACAGCTGAGTGAATCAGGGGAGAAAGGCAGATGAAGTTTCAGGTCGGGACCTTTGTTTGGACTGAAAGACGGGAGGGGTTTGAGGGAAGGACAGAAATAGTGACAGAGGCTGAGAGTTGCCAAGTGGAGACAAAGGACTGCAGATAATGGAATCTGATTGGAAAGAAAGGCGAAGCATGGAACTAAATTAGGAAGAAAGATGGACAGATGGGAATAGTGGGGGCAAGGGAAACAATGCCTGGGTGATGAACAAGTAGAGTGGTTGGGAGAGGGAAGGGAACTCTGTGATGGGAGCTGAAAGGGGGACTGAAAGGAAGGTAATGTGTGAGAGGACCTGGGAACATCAGAAGTGAGGAAGGGACCAGAGGGGACTGAGGTTACCTGAAATTGGAGAATTCAGTATTCATGCCATTGAGTTGTGGAATACTTGGGTGGAATGTGAGGCGCTGTTCTAGTTTGTGCTTAGTCTCACACTCTGGCAGAGGAGGAGGCAAGAGACAGATGGGTTAGTGTAGGATTGGCGACAGTTCCAGATGGCCCTAGGGTAACAATTGGTCAGAATGGTCCAGTCTAGAGCCGCTGGCTTCCACAGTTATCTAGACAAAACCTTTCTTCACTCTCAATTTGTCCATTATCTCTGCATCCATTGCCAAAGGATGAGGATTTCCACCCCTTCGGGCCGCCGACCTGCGATCCCCGCACATGAACACTATTCTACACACACTAGGGACAATTTACAATTTTACCAAGCCAGTTAACCTACAAACCTGGGAGAATGTACAAACTCCGTACAGACAGCACCCGTAGTCAGGATAGAACCCGCATCTCTGGCACTGCTCGGCAGCGACTCTATCGTTGCGCCACTAGAGGGAGCGATGGTGGGTCGAAGGGAACAGGTGGGAGGGTAGCACTGGAGGGTGTCGAGTACGCCACGTTTCTAATGATGAGTTAGCGAAACTCAGCGGAAAAGCAAGAATAAAACCCCGCGGAGAAACAGAGTTGATCAAATTGGACACGTTTAACTGATTGTAATTGTTCTCTAACAGTAAACGGAAGAGTTATCATCAACATAGAGGGCCATTCCCCAACTTTGTTCATGTACAATCTCGACGACAGGAAGGACTGCGCTATCATCACCTTGACCAAGTACGGAATGAAGCTGGAGGTTCTGCCGCAGAAGACGGGGAACCAAAAGTTAAAAATCTACGCAAAACTCTGGGATTCGGAAGAGGAGACGTATTCCTTTATTTGCGCCTATCTAGTTAGATGCGATTTGATTGATGAAAACTTCAAGCTGCCAAAGTCGTTTCATAACCCCATGGGTCCCAGCTGGCTTACAGAGACCAAGGGGCTTCTGCAGCCGCTTCACCCTGAGCCCCTGATTTACTGCGAGGACGGCAGGTGCACGGTCAAGTTCATGGTGAACTTGGAGCTGAGCTTCGCCAGCAAGCTGTCCTGCGATGAGGTCCAGCTGTCAGACGAGGTCATGAAGAGCCACGTCTTCAAGACTCAGTTCGGCAACTGGGTGGAGTTTAAGATCCAGCTCCCTCAGTCGGGCCTCTATGTCTTTGCGATCTTCGCGAAGGAGAAGACCAGCCGCAGCCCCACCCACGACCACATTTGCGAATACCTGATTTCCTGCACCAACAGGAATGTCCACTTGCCCAGCTTCCCCAAGATCTTCAGCTCCTGGACAGACGGCTGTGAGCTGGTGGAGCCTCTCTCCGGCACACTGCCCCCTCACCAACTGATCAAATTCAAGCTTAAGATCCCCCACGTGAGGAATGTGCAGGTGTATGGCAAAGGAGCGTGTCCACTCAACATGACCAAGGAGGGCTACTGGGAGGGCACTTGCAACACGGAAGACGTCAAGCACCTCAATGTGGGCGTCTCGGATAAAATGTTTGACAGCAAGTTTACATTTGCCCTTCAGTATGACGTGGGGGTTATAAAATAATCTGACCCAGTATTACAATCTACCATGGATAACAAAAGTGAAGCTGATCGGAATTAAAACCAAAAAAACACATGTAATTCATCTCAAAATCTGTTTTATGGTAATGAATATGTTTTATGCAGTGGGCTTCCCTTGACTGAGGCTTCACAAGGTGACCAAGTTAAAACTCTTCATTTTTTAATACCCGGACGTCATAGGATGTTCAATGAAGGAAGAATTAGAAATTGAATTTGCCTTTTATGTCTTGAGCATGTCCAAAGACATTTCAGAGCGAATAAATTACTTTTGACGTGTTTTCAATGCCGTACTGTGGGGAACTGTAATGAACTGTGCTGTTTAATTAAAGTGTAGCGCTTGGCTTAGTGCTCAGAGTGCTACATGATGAAACACTGAGCCCGTGTCCAATGAGGGGGCATCTTAAGCAGGTAGAGGTCCGGGCTATACAAGGGGGCCTGGACCAGAGTGAAGGTGGGCTGTCAGATTGAACGAGACGAGAGCTGGCAGGAACGAGGCCACAGAGCGGACTAGGCCGCAATCTGACAGCGCAGGGACTGGGTGAACACGAAGGGCCGTCAGAGGGGGAACGGGAGAGCAATGCAATGGTGAGGGGAGAGAGACACTGAGGGGATCAGATGAACAGGAGGGTGAGTGAGGACGGTGGGGCAACAGGACGGTTGACGCAAGAGGGACGGTGAGGTAGGGGGATGGTACACTGGACAGTCAGCTCAGGCCAGCAGGGGTTCAGCTTGTTGATGTTGAGAACACGATGAAACCTCAACCAAGAGAGCACTGGAGTAGAAACATGGAGCAGGCGAGCGAGCGACGGGAGGCAGGGATATTATGGAAGGGCAACGCTGGATTGGGGGGGTATCAGAGGGAGGGATGGAGGTATGGTCAGAAGGAGGGGGAAGGTACGGGTCAGAGGAAAGGATGGGAACAGTGAACAAGGGGAAAGATGGTGTAGTCAGAGAAATAATAAAGACAGTGCACAGAGGGGGGAATAGAGAGGTAATCAGGTTTCTGAAACATATCCATGTGCAACAAATGCATGCCTTGTGCTGTGATTAAACATGGAACAGCACAGTACTGAAACAGGCCCTTTGGCCCACGACATCTGTGCCGAACATGATGCCAAAACCAACTCTTAACTGCTTGCACATACAGTGGCTTGCAAAAGTATTCATACCCCTTGAACTTTTCAACAATTTTGTCACGTTACAACCACAAACTTAAATGTATTTTATTGGGATTTTATGTGATAGACCAACACAAAGTGGTGCATAATTGTGAAGTGGAAGGAAAATGATACATGGTTTCCAAATGTTACTACAAATAAAAAACTGAAAAATGTGGCGTGCAAAAGTATTCAGCCCCCCTGAGTCAATACTTTGTAGAACCACTTTTCACTGCAATTACAGCTGCAAGTCTTTTGGGGTATGTCTCTACCAGCTTTGCACATCTAGAGACTGAAATGTTTGCCCATTCTTCTTTGCAAAATAGCTCAAGCTCAGTCAGATTGGATGGAGAGCGTCTGTGAACAGCAATTTTCAAGTCTTGCCAGAGATTCTCAATTGTATTTAGGTCTGGACTTTGACTGGGCCATTCTAACACATGAATATGCTTTGATCTAAACCATTTCGTTGTAGCTCTGGCTGTATGTTTAGGGTCGTTGTCCTGCTGGAAGGTGAACCTCCGCCCCAGTCTCAAGTCTTTTGCGGACTCTAACAGGTTTTCTTCCAAGATTGCCCTGTATTTGGCTCCATCCATTTTCCCATCAACTCTGACCAGCTTCCCTGTTCCTGCTGAAGAAAAGCATCCCCACAGCATGATGCTGCCACCACCATGTTCCACAGTGGGGATGGTGTGTTCAGGGTGATGTGCAGTGTTAGTTTTCCAACACACATAGTGTTTTGCATTTAGGCCAAAAACATCAATTTTGGTCTCGTCAGACCAGAGCACCTTCCTCCACATGTTTGCTGTGCCCCCCACATGGCTTGTGGCAAACTGCAAACGGGACTTCTTATGGCTTTGTTTCAATAATGGCTTTCTTCTTGCCACTCTTCCATAAAGGCTCAATTTGTGGAGTGCACGACTAATAGTTGTCCTGTGGACAAATTTTCCCACCTGAGCTGTGGATCTCTGCAGCTCCTCCAGAGTTACCATAAGCCTCTTGGCTGCTTCTCTGATCAATGTTCTCCTTGCCCGGCCTGTCAGTTTAGGTGGACGGCCATGTCTTGGTAGGTTTGCAGTTGTGCCATACTCTTTCCATTTTCGGATGATGGATTGAACAGTGCTCCTTGAGATGTACAAAGCTTGGGATATTTTTTTATAACCTAACCCTGCTTTAAACTTCTCCACAACTTTATCCCTCAACCTGTCTGGTGTGTTCCTTGGGCTTCATGATGCTGTTTGTTCACTAATGTTCTCTAACAAACCTCTGAGGCCTTCACAGAACAGCTGTATTTATACTGAGATTAGATTACACACAAGTGGGCTCTATTTACTAATTAGGAGACTTCTGAAGGCAATTGGTTGCACTGGATCTTATTTAGGGGCATCAGAGTAAAGGGCGCTGAATACTTTTGCACGCCACACTTTTCAGTTTTTTTACTCGTAACAAAATTTGAAAACCATGTATAATTTTCCTTCCACTTCACAATTATGCGCCACTTTGTGTTGGTCTATCACATAAAATCCCAATAAAATACATTTACGTTTGTGGTTGCAACGTGACAAAATGTGGAAAACTTCAAGGGGCATGAAAACTTTTGCAAGCCACTGTAATCCATACCCTTCCATTCCCTGCATATCCATGTGAGTTGCAGGCACTCAACACCCTCTGCGTAAAATCATCTTGAAGCTATGGACTCTATGGAGCTATAGTATATGATATTTCAATCCTGGGAAAAAAGGTTCCGACTGTCTACTCTGAATGAATGAATGAATGAATAAGTTTATTGGCCAAGTATGTACACAAACAAGGAAGTTGCCTTGGTGATCCGCTCGCAACACGACGACATACAATAAACCATTGAGAAAAACATAAAACATTAAAACATTATAGTTTAAACGTGTGAATGAAATAAAATCCCACTACAGGCTACAGACTTTTAGTTATCGAGTAGAGCTACTGCTCGTGGAAAAAAACTGTTTTTATATCTGGCTGTGGCGGCTGACTGTCAGTCTGGAGTAGCCTTCCAGAGGGAAGTGCTTCAAGGAGTTTGTGGCCAGGGTGAGAGGGGTCAGAGATGATCTTACCAGCTTGCTTCCTGGCCCTTGCAGTGTACAGTTCGTCAATGGGGGAAGATTGCACCCAACAACCTTCTCAGCTGATCGAAAGATTTGCTGCAGCCTCTGGATGTCATGCTTGGTGGCTGAGCCAAACCAGACCATCAAGGAGAAGGTGATCAGACTCTATGATAGCAGTATAGAATTGGACAATCATTGCCTGTGGCAGATTGTGTTTCTTCAGCTGCTACAGGAAATACATTCTCCGTTGGGCCTGTTTGACTGGGAGTCGATGGTAGCCCCCCATTTGAGGTCCTTGGAGACAATGGTTCCAAGGAACTTAAAAGACAATGTGACTGTGGTGTCGTTGATGGTAAGTGGGGGGAGGGGAGGGGGAGCTCCCCTAAAGTCTACTATGTTGTTAGGAAGGCACCAGGTCGCCAGTTGCATCACTTCCTGTCTGTAGGCAGATTCCTCCCCATCCTGGATCAGTCCAATCAGGGTTGTGTCATCCGCAAATTTGAGAAGCTTGACAGAGGAATCTATGGAGATGCAGTCGTTGGTGTAGACAGAGTAAAGGAGAGGGGAGAGTATGCAGCATCGCGGTGCTCCTATGCTGAGGGTTTGCGGGTCCGAGATGTGCTTTCCCTGCCTCACATACTGCTTCCTGTCTGTCAGGAAGTTGGTGATCCACTGACAGAGGAGTTCAGGCAGTCAACTGGGAGAGTTTGTAGTGTAGTAGCTCTGGCACAATGGTTCTGACTGTTTACTTTGTCGATGTCTCATAATTTTATATACTTCTATCAGGTATCCCCTCAACCTCTGGTGTTCCAGAGAAAACAATCCAATTCTATACCTAATATCCCCTAATACAGGCAGCATTCTAATAAACCTCCACTGCACCCTTTCCAACCCAGTAATGGGGTGACCAGAACTGCAGGCAAAACTCCAAATGAGGCCTAACCCAATTCCGATTAATATGCATCATGACTCTCTGACTCTTATACATATTGCCCGGCCAATTAAAGCAAGCAGACTATATGACTTATTTACCACCCTATCTAAATGTGTTGCAACTTTCAGGGAGTTGGTCCCCAAAATCTGATTTTGGGAGTAATTCGGAAGACGCTCATTTCAAAGAGAAAGAAAGATTCTAAGGGGGGGGAATGAGGTGACTGTGGCTAACTAGGGAAATCAAAGACAGCATAAAACTAAAAGAGAAGGCATACAATATTGCAAAGATTAGTGGGAAGCTGGAGGATTAGGAAGCTTTAAAAAAAACCACAGGTAACTAAAGAGGCAATACATGGAGAAAAGATGAATTAGGAAGGTAAGCTAGCTAATAATATAAAAGAGGAGAGCAAAAGTTTCTGGAAAATGACACTGATATATAAAGAATTGGCGGTTTTTATGTCAGGCTTCACAGCAGAGGACACCAGCCTGAAATTCAAGAAAGTCAGGGTGCAGAAGTTAGTGCAATTCCTATTACTAAGGAGAAGGTGCTTGGGAAGCTGAATGGTCTGGAGATGGCTGGACCAGGTGGGCTAGTTTAGATTAGTTGATTGTTACGTGTATTGAGGTGCAGTGAAAAGCTTTTGTTGTGTGCTAACCAGTCAGCAGACAACGATTACAATTGAGTCATCCACAGTGTATATATACACACATGATAAAGGGATTAACGCGAATAATATTTAGTGCAAGATAAAGTCCAGTGAAGTTCAATCAAAGATAGTCTGAGGGTCTCCAACGAGGTAGATGGTAGCTCAGGACTGCACTCTAGTTGTTGGTAGGATGGTTCAGTTGCTGGATAACAGCTGGGAAGAAACTATACCCAAATCCGGAGGTGTGCGTTTCTACACTTCTATACCTCTTGCATGATGGGAAAGAAGAGCAGAGGTAGTGTGGCCGGGTGCTACTCATCCTTCATTATGTTGGTGGCCCTACCAAGGCAGTGTGAAGTGCCAATAAAGTAAATGGAAAGGAGGTTGGTTTGTGTGATGTTTGGGCTGCGTCCACAAATCTCTGCAATTTTTTGCTGTCTTTTTGAAACCATGCTGTGACGCATCCCGATAAAATGCTTTCCACGGCGCATCTGTAGACATTGGCGAGAGTTATTGGGGACATGCCGAACATCCACAGCCTTCAAAGGAAATAAAGGCATTGGCGTGCTTTCTTGGCCATTGCTTTAATATGGGTGGTCCAGGACAAGTTGCTGGTGACATTTACTCTGAGGAATTTGAAGCTCTACACCATCTCTACTTCTGCACCTCATTGCAAAGCAGGGTATGTGTACCGCTTCACTTCATGAAGTTGATCACAATTTTCTAATTCTTGCTGATGACATTGAGACAAAGGTTATGTAGGAAGGAACTGTAGATGCTGATTTACACCTTCCTCTGACCCAAAACATCACCTATTCCTTTTCTCCAGAGATGCTGCCTGACCCTCTGAGTTATTCCAGCTTTTTGTGTCTATCCTTGAGACAAAGATTGTTGTCACAACAGCAGGTCACGAGATTCCCAATCTCCTTCCTGTACTCAGTCTCACCATTACGTATTTGATATCCGGCCCACAACAGTGGAGTCATCTGTGAATTGTAAATTAAATTGGATTTCTACTTGGCTGCAGTCTTCTTGTGTGATGGTGGTCTTCTTGAAGCAGGTGGGTACCTCAGAACATAGTAGGGAAAGATTAAGGATGTCTAAGAATACTCCCACTAGCTGGTCCACACAGCTTCTAAGGGCGCGGCCAGGAACTCCATCTGGGCCAGTTGCTTTCCGTAGGTTCACCCTCAGGAAGGCTGATCTAACCTCTGCAACAGGTTCTCTGGATGCTTTCAAGAGAGAGCTAGATAGGGCTCTTAAAAATAGCAGAGTCAGGGGATATGGGGAGAAGGCAGGAACGGGATACTGATTGGGGATGATCAGCCATGATCACATTAAATGGCGGTGCTGGCGATGCTGCACCTATTGTCTAACAGTGACCCTTGGATGAGCCACACTTGAGTCTGAAGGGATGGACGTCATCCAGAAGGTTGGCCTTCTCCTCAAAGTAGGCATAGAAAGCATGAATTCATCAGGTACGATCTGTGCTGCAACTGATAACTCATTCTCCATGATCATCCTTATCAACAATAACATTTTGTTTTAAGCTTGTTTTGATTTCAAATCATTACTTTCCCAGCTGCCTTAATGTGATTTTAGTCTTGTCTGTGAAGCTAAAGCCCAGGCCTCTTAACAGCCCATGGAAATGAAGATCCTGGAATGTTATTGAGACTAGAAAATAGTATCTCTAAACGGCTACCTCTTTCAGAACCCTGGGATGTAGTCCCAAGAGTTCGACAAGAAAGTCCACTATGATCTCTGCAAAACTATCAAGGATGCCAAGAGACAATAACGGGACAAACTTGAGTCCCAGTATAATAATTTGGACATGGTAAGGTCTGAATACTATAAATCGCAGCAAAGTGAAGTCCTCAAAAAATGATTCTGATTGCAGTGGGTTTAAATGTAGACTTTAGACATTAGAGAAACAGTGTGGAAATTGGTCCTTTGGTTCACAGAATCCGCATCGTCTAGTGATCATCCAGTAGGCTATCACTACCCTGCACACTGGGGACAATTTACAGAAGCCAAATAACCTACAAACCTCTACATCTTTACAGGGTGGGAGGAAACCAGAGCTCCCGCAGAAAACCCATGTGATTACAGGGAGAATGCACAAACCCTGAACAGACAGTACCCATTGTCAGGATCAAATCCGGGTCTCTGGCACTGTAAGGCAGCAACTCTACTTTCTCCCATCAACCCAGCTAGACTGAGAACCCAGGGCTTGAGGTCTTGAAAAGTTAACAATTTACAGCCCGCTAGAAGGACAATATGAAGGGTTCTGGATCTTTGAAAGGGAATAAGTTGACAAACCAAGATAAAATTACTCCATGAGGAAGAAAAAGGGGTGAAAATTACAATGCCTGGCTATCATTTTCCAACTTTTTTCATCAGTATGTAAGACTCTATGACTAAGAGATTTCTGTAATGTGTGCGACATGTTTAGAAAAGGATAAATTGGATGACTATATGTCAGTCAGCCTGACACTGATAATGACTTAGAAGGTAGACAAAAATGCTGGGGAAACTCAACAGGTGAGGCAGTATCTATGGAGAGAAGGAATTGGCGACGTTTCGAGTCGAGACCCTTCTTCAGACTTAATGATGACTTAATTATTTGAAAAGTGTCAGATCAGCAGATAAAATCAGCATTTAGCGAGGCAGGGATGGTCTGCATAGATTTTTTATGGGAAGGGTGTGCCTGACCATCTTGATTGAACTTTTGAGGAGGTAACAGGAGGTGCCGATGAGGGGAAGAGCTTGGTCCAGTGTACAATGAATTTTAATCTAGATATTGTCCAACATGGTAGATTGATCAAGAAAATATAAACTCTTTGAATTCAAATCTAAATGGTACACTGGATTAAAATGTGATGACAGAATGGCTATGCTTGACAGAAAGATTTGGTAACCATCATCTCTGCAGTGGAGCACTGCGGTGCTTAGCATTGGCTCTTTGTGTTTGTGTAAATTATTTGAAATACAGGAGCCACTATAGTTTGCACATGGTGTCACAATGGGCCTGGTGCTTGATAATTAGGACAGGTGTTCTCGACGATTGGAAGAGTTCAGGTGGCAGTTTAATTTTTGTTTGTGCCTTAGGATGTTGTGACCATTTAACAGAAAAGTGGCAATTTGTATTTAATGTGAGGTAATGCAATTGTGGAAGGATAACTAGGAAAGGGAAAGTACAAGAGATGGTAGAATATCAATTGTAGAGTACAGTGGGATAATGGAGAGCATGCTCTTGAATTTGAGGTTGCAAGATAGGTTGATAAGATGCTAATGAAGACATGTTGCGCAACGCAATAGCACAGCCTGTAATGCCGCGACTGCAGCCCCAGTGACCTAGGTTGAATCCTGACCTCTCGTGCCATGTAAAGTTTGCATGTTTCCCCTTGACAGAATGGGTTTTTTCTGTTGTAAATTGCCCCCATAGTTTGTGGTACAATTGCAGAGTTGAGGGGAATAAAGAAAAATAAGTTACCAGAAAATTAATGGGGAGCAAAATTGTTTTGTGGTGAAAGAATAGATTACACTGAGGCAGCACAGATTCTCAACGTTTCCAGCGCCATCGTATCCTTCAAGTTCCAAACTTAAAAATAATTAATTTTATCTTGGTCTTAAAGGCCCGTTATCCCGGTGGGAGCACTTGCTCAGTGATACAAACCTAGCCTGGCAGTGCTATGGAGGTTCTCCACTGCTGCTCCATACGGTTGCTGGCAGTGTCCAACCTCTGTGGCACCTCCAGTGGCACCTGACCCTCTCTTGAGAACTTCCAGTGAATTGGCCTCCACTGCGATCTGTGGCAGAGAATTCCAGATTCACAACTCTCCGGGTGAAAACGTTTTTCCTCATCTCAGTCCTAAATTCCCGGGGTGGAAGATTGCAACCTTCACGTGGTCCGCCCTGTTTCAACTAATGCAATCAACTCGACGTGCACAAATGGAAGATCAAATAGAACAAGTTGTCCAACAACTTTAGGCTGTGCACTCCACACGAAAGAAGAAGTCCTAAATTCCCCTTATTCTTAAACTGTGACCTCTAGTTCTAGACTTCCCCAACATCGGGAACATTTTTCCTACATCAATCCTCGAAGAGTTTTATATGTTTCTATAAGATCCCCTCCCATCCTTCTAAATTCCAGCGAATACAAGCCCAGTCGACCCATTCTTTCATCAAACATCAGTCATGCAATCCCAGGAATTAACCGCTGCAATCCCTCAATAGCAATAATGTCCTTCCTCAAATTAGACCCAAATTGCACACAGTACACCAGGTGCGGTCTCCTTGCTCCTAAACTCAAATCCTCTCGCAATGAAGGCCAATATGCCATTAGCTTTCTTCACTGCCTGCTGTACCTGCATGCTTACCTTCAGTGACAGATGTACACAAGCACACCCAGGTCTCCCCTTCTCCTAATCAAATACCATTCAGACAATAATCTGCCTTCCTGTTCTTGCCACCAAATTGAATAACCTCACGTTTATCAACATTATACTGTATCTGCCATGCTTCTGCGCACTCACCCAACCTATCCAAGTCACCCTGCCGCCTCATAGCATCCTCCTTGCAGCTCACACTGCCACCCAGCTTTGTTTCATCCACAAACTTAGAGATGTTACATTTAACTCCCTGTCTAATTTGTTTATATTGTAAACAACTGGGGTCCCAGCACCGAGCCTGCCATTCTGAAAAGGACCCGTTAATTCCTACTCTTTGCTTCCTGTCAGCCAAACAGTTCTCTATCCATGTCAATAACCTACCCCCAATACCACGTGCTCTAATTTTGCACACTAATCTCGTGTGGGACCTTGTCAAAGGCTTTTTGAAAATCCAGATACACCACATCCACTGGCTCTCCCTTATCCATTCTACTTGGTACATCCTCAAAAAATACCAAAAGATTAGTCAAGCATGATTTCCCCTTCATAAATCCATGCTGACTTTAACCGATCCCATCATTGTTTTCCAAATGCGCTGCTATGATATCTTTAATAATCGACTCCAGCATCTTCCCCACTACCGATGTAAGGCTAACTGGTCTATAATTCCCCGTTTTCTCTCTCCCTCCTTTCTTAAAAACTTGAGTTACATTGGCTACCCTCCAGTCCACAGGAACTGATCCAGAGTCGAGAGAAATCAGTCATACAGCATGGAAACAGTCCCTTTGTCCCAACATGCCCCATCTACATTAGTT
The DNA here is from genome assembly GCA_035221665.1 of Okamejei kenojei. Taxonomy (NCBI): domain Eukaryota; kingdom Metazoa; phylum Chordata; class Chondrichthyes; order Rajiformes; family Rajidae; genus Okamejei; species Okamejei kenojei. The sequence continues at coordinate 38,601,553 of CM069144.1, forward strand.
CAACTAAGAAGATCTGAAAAAGAGTCCCGACCCAAAACGTCACCTATCATTTTTCTTTGGAGATGCTTCCTGATCAGCTTAGTTACTTCAGCATTTCATGTATATCTACAATGGTCCCATCTACCTAGGTTTGGCTTGTATCCCTCTATACCCACCTATCCATGTACCTGTCCAAATGGTTCTTAAATGCTGACTGCCTCAACTACCTCCTCTGGCAATCATTCCATATACCTACCACCGTTTTGTGTAAAACATTTGCCCCTTGGGTTCCTATTACATCATTCGCCCTCACCTTAAACATATATCCTCTGGTTCTTGATTCCCCTACTTTGGGTAAAAGAGTGTGCATTTACCCTATCTATTTCTCTCATGATCTTATACACCTTTATCTTATACGTCATCTTCCTCCACTCCACGTCCTGGCCTGCTCAACCTCTCCCTACAGCTAAGGCCCTTGAGTCCTGGCAATATCCTTGTAAATCTTCTCTGCACCCTTTCCAGCTTAATATCTTTCCTATAACAGGGCGAGCAAAACTGAACACAATACTCTAAATGTGGCCTCACTAACGTCTTCTACAACGTAGCATGATTTCCCAACTTCAGACAATACTTTGACTGATGAATGCCAATGTGCCGAAAGCTATCTTGACCACCCTATCTACCTGTGATGCGACTTACAAGGAACTATGTACCTGCACTCATAAATCCCTCTGCTCTACAACACTCCGCAGAGCCCTGCCATTCACTGTGTAGATCCTGCCCTGGTTTGACTTCCCAAAATGTAGTACCTCACACTTCTCTGTATTAAACTCCATCAACTATTCCTCAGCCCATACGCCCAACCATCTTCACTATACACAATACCATTCACTTTAGTGTCATCTGTAAACTTACTAATCATGCCTTGTATGTCATTGATATCGATGACAAACAGCAAAGAGCCCAGCACTGAACCACAAGGCAGACCACTAGTCACAGACCTCCCGTCCAGAAAACAACTTTCCACCATCACCCTCTGCTTCTTTCTTTGAATCTTGCAAATTATTTTCAAATCACACACCGCCCTGACGTAAATATATCGTTCCTCGATCGTTGACGGCTCCACATCTTGGAACTTCCTTTCCTGGGCTGCACAATGGCACAGTGGTCGAGCTGCTGTTTCACAGCACCAGGCACCCGGGTTTGATTCTAACCACGGGTGCTGTCTATGCGCGAGCACAGATGCTGGTGTTTTGACGTTCTTTCTTTGACCGGGTGTGTTTTCTCCGGTTGCTCTGGTTTCCTTCCACATTCCAAAAGACTTGCAGGTTTGTAGGTTAATTGGCATCTGTAAGTTGCACCTAATGTCTAGGAGCGAAATGGAATAACATAGAACTAGCAAATTTATCGGCATGGGCTCAGTGGCTGAAGGGCCTGTTTCCACGCTATGTCTAAAACGAAAAACTAAACTAGTTTGGAATGACTTTCATCAGAGGGACCACTGCAGTTCAGGAGCACAGATCAACACCAAAACCACAAGGCAATTAAGGAATTAATTATAAATGATGGCATTAGAAAAAATCATTTATATCAAACAAATACAAAAACTATCATGAGTCTGGTTTTTCAAGGCAGCTGCTCATCGTCATCTCAAGGCTAGTTAGAGATTTCTAATTGAGCAGATGCAGACCTGTGAATATGTCTGTGCAATGGTCAGCAAATATAATATAATGCGATCAGCAAAGTTTAAATGTTGTCATTTTATACTGTTGCAGTAATACAGAACGGGAATGGTCCATTTATCCCATCACATTCACATAGATCACACACCAATCCTGCATTAATCCCCATTTTACTTCTCTCTCATTCCCATCTACTGCCAACTCCCGTCTTCCAATTCACCTGCCACCCACAAGGACAATTTAAAGGGGCCAATTCACTTTGTCACACAGGAGGTAACAAGGTTACCAGGAGGAAAACCATATGGTCTCAGCGGAAATATCCTAACTCTTCAAAGACAGCAAAAAAAAAGGAATCAGAGTTGACATTCTGGAAACGTAGACAATCTCACCCCCCCCCCCACAACCATCCCCAAAGATGCTTCTCACTTGCCAAGTTCCTCCAGCAGTTTGAAGTGATGGAAGAACTCAGCAGGTCAGGCAGCATCTGGGGAGGAAAATACAGGGACGTTGTTTGGGTCGGGGGACCCTTCTTTAACCGTGCCCATTTCCAGCACTCCAGCACTATGTTTTGCTTGATCCCAGCATCTGCACTCTCTTGAACAAAAAAGGCAAAGTGCTGGAGTAACTCAGCAGGGTCAGTCAGCATCTCTGGAGAACCTGGATAGGTGAAGTTTCGGGTCGGGACTGTTCTTCCAGACCATATCCTGCTCAGTTCCAGCACCTGCAGTTCTTTGTGTCTGAAGACAGCACCCAAGGTCGAGATAAAATATGGGGTTCAGGAGCTGTAAGGTAGCAGTGCCGGCCGGTGCGCCACGGTACCATATTTGGCAAGGTGAGAATTTTAGAACTATTCAAATATCAATCACACATCGTATGAACGTTATATTAGTGTAAAAGTGCTGTTTCTTACCAAACAAGCAGGAAAATGTTTCTTCAATACTATATAAAGTTTATTGATAAATCTTATGTAAATAAATAAAAACACATTTGCATTTGTTTCTAGTCAAATCCAACTGCATCAATACCTTTGATGTACAATACTGATTCTGCAAAAATATTTAACATGACTGAGTGAGCCCTGAGACAGGCAATAGATAAAATGATCTAAAGGCAATATAAAGTACAGACCACTATTTACTTCCTTTACTTGCTTCAAAGAACGCTATCAGAAGGACCTGGAGATCTATTCTGTTAACCAATCTTCATTCATCAATTCACAACATTGTAGCAAATAAATTGCACCATGATTTTAGACACAAAACATTTGCAAATTTCCCTTGCAGTTTGGATTTTCCGGTTTACATAACACCAACAAGTTATCATCATCCTATGCTCAGTGCTGTGGTCATAAGTTCAAAGATGAACCGCTTGGTTTCGCACAATTCCCTGTAAATGGATACATTTAGGCATGGATTTAGGAAACTGCGGAGGGAGTTTGAAGCCCATCTCCAAATGTACAATTGCACCTGAAAGCTAGTCTCACCTTTCTGGTATAATTTTGGGTAGAGAAAACAAAAAGCAACCATTATGAAACCAGGACATGGACAATGATGGCAAATGTAAACTCTAATATATGAGGTTTAGTGCAAGGAAACAAATGGGACAATCAAGGAGGCACAGCAATCTACACAGTAGCTCCAAGTTACCCATTATCATACCAAGCAATTTCTGTTGTATGTAGCATGTAAGCTGTCCTTTGGTCAGGAGATCACACAAATTTGTCAACAGTTCTTTCACTTTCTATTTTGAGCTCATCAATATGCATGTCCAGTTGTTTTAAGAGTCGCTGTGACCTCTTATCCTCCTCTTCAAGAAACTTGGCTGCTATCGACGTATTGGGAGATTCAATGGCTGGGCTCTGAAATAAGAGCAAAAGAGGTTTCACTAAGGTAGACAAATCAGAGGCAATGTGAATTAATTTATATCATGTGTACACAACCACTAATTGAAGGCCTTAACAGTGGAAGGCATTTACATCAAAATCTGTTCTTCTCATGCAAAGGCAAATGCCCTAATGGAGATACGCCTTTCTACTTCTGGAATGATGGGACAAGATGGTTCAAGGAGAACTACCAGTTTACAGAAATTTAGTCTTGGAAAGTTATTCAAGTAAAGCATGCATTGGGAAATTTTAACTGCAGGAGTCATAAATGTATTCAAAAACTACGTGGACAGATTATGCAATTGTAATCTAAGGGTTAAACAGACTGTCTCAGCAAAAATTGAGCTGTCAGCTAACAGCAATATGCATGCTTTTCAGCTAAATCATCAGCACTGCCTGTCAATCAAAAGCAGACTGGCTTAGAAAAACAATGAGATATTTAGGAAAAAGCTTGGCCTAATTTAGAAGAACCAGTAAATCACAAGGCGACCTGCAAGGTCACTAAGATTAACTTTTACTTTCTCAGAGATAGAACAAATAACTCTTGTTTTTGACACTAAGGAGGATAGCTAGTTTTAAAACATAGTCAACTTTTGTTCCTTGACCAAGCTTTTGGAGCGGCACCAGGGTACACTGGTTCTTCTGAAGAAGGCTCTTGACCTGAAACGTTACCCATTTTTTCTCTCCAGAGATAATGCCTGACCCGCTGAGGTACTCTAGCATTTTATGTCTATCTCTGGTTCTTTCAAAGATCTTGAATCCAAGTTTTTAAAACAGAAGTTACAGCTTTCAGGCTGAAGGACATGCGAGTCTCAGTATTTTGCCGTTTTGCACTGCTATTTATATTGCAGTGTATTTGTGTTTTTATTGTTGTTTTAACTGTAGTTTGTATTGTTATACTATTGCTATTTTCTCATAGCTTGGTTATTGCTTTAATATATGTTTGTGCTTTAAATTTTATATTGTCTGAGTGTTTTCCCTCTATCATTGATCTGAATCCTTGAAACCTGTTAGTATTCCATTAAAGTGATTCAGAAACATGAGGCAGAACTGAAGGGAAATGTGTATGTTATGTAAAGGTAAGGTTTGATGCCAGAGGCTTTTCTTTCCAAAGGATCTGTGACAGCAGGTATTAGTTGTTGGATCATATAACCCACTGCAAAGCTTCAGAGGGAAGTTGAACAAATTTCCAGAATCGACCACAGTAAATATTGATATAATATTGACTGGCCTTGAGGGGGATACGACATATATTGCCTGAAGTAGATTCATATTGCCCGAGTCGAAGACGAGGGCAATATGGATCTAGTGAGGGCAATATATGTCGTATCTCCCGAAAGAGGACAGTCAATATTGTTATTATTACCCATATCAGACATCTAGAGAAAAATCAGCTCGGCGGACTTCCACGTAAAATTTAACCAAAATGGACGCGGCAGTCTTCCTGTCTGCCGTTTGAATATTCTAAATTTCCCACGCAGCGTCACGTTGCCGTCACGTTGCCAAGTTCCCGGATGTGAGACCAGGGGAATATAAAACTATATTCCCCGCTGTTTTAACAGGTAAAGTCCATAGGCGTTCGCAAGAAAGGGGAATATAAGAAAATATTCCCCTGTTACCCCTGCTGGCAGTAAAAACGAAGGGAATACAATTTCGTAAAAGCATACCTCAGATGTGTGATATGGGTAATATTGAGGTATAACTCACAGCAGTGTTATCATCTGAAATGAATCTTTTACAATGGCCTGCAAAGCAAATGCAATGTTAGCTTTCATTTCGAGAGGACTAGAATATACGAGTAATGCTGGGGCTGTTTAAGACACCAGTCAGGTGTCTTATTAGGAATATTGTGAGCAGCTTTAGACCCCATATCTGAGGAAGGCTGTGTTGGCATTGGAGAAGGTCCACAGGAGGTTTATGAGAATGATCCCAGGGGTAATTGGTTTAACGTATATAGGCTCTGGGCCTGTATTCGCTGAAGTTTAGAAGGATGAGGGGGGATCTCTGAAACCTACCGAATAATAAAAGGCTCAGATAGAGTAATGGCCCTGTCTCACTGTGCGAGTTGACCCACGAGGTACCCCGAGTGACAGACTCGTGGCTGTGCACGAGACTGCAAGTTTATGATCAAGTGTGTAACCGAGTTCCCACGGGTATGTCATTGCTGCGATGTTCCAAGTTCCTCTCCCGAGTTACCAAGTTCCTCTCCCGTTACTCTAGAGCCAACCGTGAATGAAGGTATGTTTTAATAAAGCAACAATGTTAAAATACATCTCCATCCTGTGGTTTTGAGTTATTTCAGCGCGGCGGCATCTATTGATATGACCTACAATGGGAAAATGCGCATCCTCCAGTAACCAAGCATTTCTTGTTGTTTTATGTTTTTAAATACTTTTTTGCAATGGATCTCTATTTTAAATAATTTTAAAAAAGGAAGCAGCTCGGGTGACTGACATTGAGCGGCCGCCGGGACCCGACAGCAGACACACACACACACACACACACACAGAGAGAGATACACACAGACAGCAGGACTGGCCGCCACTTCAGAGGAAGGAAGCAGCTCGGGTGACTTTGAGCGGCCGCCGGGACCCGACATCAGACACACACAGATACAAACAGATAGACAGAGAGGGAGAGAGAGAGACACACACACACACACACACACAGACAGCAGGACTGGCCACCACTTCAGAGGAAGGAAGCAGCTCGGGTGACTTTGAGCGGCCGCCGGGACCCGACAGCAGACACACACACAGATACAAACAGATAGACAGAGAGGGAGAGAGAGACACACACACACACACACACACACACACACACACACACACACACACATAGAGAGAGAGATACACACAGACAGCAGCTGGCCACCACTTCAGAGGAAGGAAGCAGCTCGGGTGACTTTGAGCGGCCGCCGGGACCCGACAGCACACACACACACAGATAGACAGAGAGGGAGAGAGAGAGACACACACACACACACATACACACAGATAGACAGAGAGGGAGAGAGAGAGACACACACACACACACACACAGATACACACAGACAGACAGAGACACACACACACACAGATACACACAGACAGCAGGACTGGCCGCCACTTCAGAGGAAGGAAGCAGCTCGGGTGACTGACATTGAGCGGCCGCCGGGACCCGACAGCAGACACACACACAGATAGACAGAGAGGGAGAGAGAGACACACACACACACACAGACAGCAGGACTGGCCACCACTTCAGAGGAAGGAAGCAGCTCGGGTGACTTTGAGCGGCCGCCGGGACCCGACAGCACAGATACACACAGATAGACAGAGAGGGAGAGAGAGAGAGAGAGAGAGACACACACACACACACACACACACACACAGATACACACAGACAGCAGGACTGGCCGCCACTTCAGAGGAAGGAAGCAGCTCGGGTGACTGACATTGAGCGGCCGCCGGGACCCGACAGCAGACACACACACAGATACACACACACACAAACACACACACACACACACACACACACAGAGAGAGGCAACATGACGTGTTGAAAACTCGTCATGATCTTTTATTCACACACTATAAAAATCGTCCCTTGGTTAAATTGGCTCATTTGGTAACATGTCTGCAACAAGGCAATTTGAGAGCAGGGTGTTGCTGTTTTTTGTTCAAGCGCTGTATGCAGCAGCCCAAAATCTGATGCAACTACGCTTGTTAAATGACAGCAGAATGGAGAGAGTAAGAGTAAAGAGGAAAATTAAGAAGAGGTCTCAGTGGGTGAAGCCCCTCTTTGAAAGGAGATCTCGCTTTGGACAATATGAAAAGCTGCTTAAAGTGCTGTGCCAAGAGGACAAATCAGCATTTAAAAATTTCCTCCGAATTTCACCTGAGCTCTTTAATGAGCTGAAGACTAGCTTGGGACCTCGGCTGATGAAGATCATTCTCTGCGGGGTGGTTAGCGCGGGAGACATGTGTAGGAGAGGAGTGCTGACTGCAGGCAGACACTTTGGTAGTGATTGCCCACCAGCCTCAAAAGCCGCTGCGTTTCCCTGTCCCTATGATAGCAGGGGGCATTCAAGCAGCACAATAGCCCCCTCCCCCTCCACGCCAACACAAAGGGCAACGATCCCAAGGCTTTAGGGGCAGAAACGGAAGGCAGACGCAACAAGCTGGCGTAACGCGGGCCAGGTAACATCTCTGGAGAAGGTGACGTTTTGGATAAGGGCTCGTCTTCTGAAGAAGGATCTCGACCCGAAAAGTCACCTATTCCTTCTCTCCAGAGTTGCTGCCTGACCCGCTGAGTTACTCCAGCTTTTTCGTTGAATGGGTGACATTTCGGGTCGAGACCCTTCTTCGGACTGAAAATAAAACTTGCCTCGCTTGAAGCAGCTTGTAAATTAAAACATAAAATCAAAAAAATATTAAAGGTCGACTCATTTATGTGCTGTATTCATTCACCTGGCCTATTGCTGTCCTCCCTCGTCCACCGTGAGCGCTGGACAACTCACCGGATGGAAACCTCCGCTGCATCCCGGGCGGAGGGCGATGATCACTGGACTGACCGGCAAGTAGAGGCGGCGGGTCGGCCAAGCCGGGCTCCCCGCCACCGGGATAGACACCAACTACTGGACTAAGCTCAGCGGGATCTCTGGAGAAGTCTGAAGTAGGGTCTCGACCCGAAATCTCACCCATCCCATCTCTCCAGAGATGCTGCCTGTCCCTCGGAGTTACTCCAGCATTGTGTGTGTCTATCTCCGGTGTAAACCAGCATCTGCAGTTCCTTCCCAATCCCACACTCTCGGCCCCGGGGGGTGGATGGAGCATCACACGTGGACACATCCCACCCACCACCCCAGACTTGCCCCTTCGGCAGGTCTTTAACCGTGTCCTAAGCCGTTCATTGAGACAGAGTGAAGCCACGGGGCAGGCGCCTCAGTAATAAAGGACAAGTGGCAGAAAGGCCGAAGATAGACACAAAATGCTGGAGTAACTCGGCGGGACAGGCTGCATCTCTGGAGCGAAGGAATGGGTGGCATTTCGGGTAAGTCTGAAGAAGGGTCTCGACTCTATTCCTTCTCTCCAGAGATGCTGCCTGGTCCGCTGAGTTACTCCAGCATTTTGTGTCTATCTTTGGTTCAGTCTTTACTCGAGCAAAAGAACAGATTATTAAAGTTCCCATGGTAGACTCACGAGACACTAAGATAAACGCACTACGTTATTACAACGAGTTTAAATGTTTCCATTTTTAACTTGAACAGTTAATTTGACTCGTGGAAAAAATCAAACATGTTTGATTTTTTTCACGAGTTAACAAGTTTCCCGAGTACCTGCCGTTAGCGCCACGAGTCGATAAGTTGCTCGTGCGAGTTCCGACGTTCCCGCTACGTGATCACCACGAGTGAAAACTCGGGGTCACTCGTGGGCCAACTCGCACAGTGAGACAGGGGTTTAATAGAGTAGCTGTGGAGTGGATGTTTCCGGTAGTGGGAGAGTCTAAGCCCAGAGTGCATTGCCTCAGAATAAAATGACATACCTTTAGAATGGAGATGAGTAACACAGAACCGTACATGATGCCATGTTTGTGTCATACATGATGCCAAGTTAAACTCATCTCATCTGTCTATACATGATCCAAATCCCTCTATTCACTGCATTTCCATGAGCCTAACTAAAAGCCTTTTAAATGCCATTATCATGCTGGCTAACATTATGGTTTCACAGCCCTGCACTGCCTGCTTCTACCTCCTTCCCAAAATCCAGCACTGCCCTGGCAGACCCATTGTTTCTGCCTGCTCTTGCCCCGCAAAACCTATCTCCAAATACCTTAATTACATTCTATCCTTCCTTATCCAGTCCCTTCTGCCCTACATCCAATTCACCTCACAAGCCCTTCAGCTCTTCAATAACTTTTCCCTCTATCCCCCAGGAAGGTCTCAAGACCCTCCAGTCCTTCCATGAACAGACCCCCAATCAATTTCCCTCTAATTTCTCTTCCACCTGCCAGAACTTGTCCTCACCCTCAAAAACTCACTCTCACTTTCTCCAAGTTAAAACTGCAGCTATGAGCACTTGCACGGGCCCCAGCTATGTCTTACCGTATACTTTGACAGCTTTCCTCACAGTCTGAAACCCGAGCAAATTTCGTGTCACCTGAAAACTTACTAAAGTCGTCAGGTCTTGTACATTTCTATGATTCTATGGCCCTAGTCAGCACTGATATAACAGATACAGCACAAGTTATATTAACATCAGAATCCGAGTTAGTCGCACTAACAGTGAAATAACTAAGGTAGACAAAAGTTCATTCAAGATAGGATTAATGCAACCTAAAAAAACATAAACTGTTTTTTTATAATTAATATCGGATAAACCCAGTTACTATAGAATTATCTCGACTGGAATAGGCCATGCAGTATCAAGCCAGTGAGAGAATGTGTTTGAGCAACTCATGTTCTTTCTTTGTGACTCTTTGTACACGGAAATGTTTTTATTAAACCTGCTTTCAGGCAAAGCATTCCAGATCATAATTTTTGGGGAGCACATTTTCCACAACTTCACTTGCTTTTTCTGACAATGTTTATCATCTAGCCAACAGAATTAGGTTGCAGTCAAAGCTCATAATTATATTAACAGGTGTACATAATTCCTGAATATGGACATTTATTTTTATCACTCTGAATCTAAATGTTTCATACTGAGAAAAGTACAACTAAATCAGCATACCAGAGGCAGAAGTTGATCACTATGAAGTGAACGGAGAGACTGCACCGATGCACTGTCAGAAAAATCTGCTTCATTCTTAATTGCAGACAAGGTGATGTATGAAGTGACAGCTTGAAGACATTCAGACGGCGAATCCCTTTGCTGAGCGTCACTGTAGTCACTCTCCCCAGCCTGGCCTGAGCAGTCTGTTAAGTTGCTAGAGTCAGACTTGGATAGTGGATGCGCATTCGGTTTTGGCCTCTTGATATCTTGGGATTTCGCAGTCATCTCCACGAGTCGGTTCTGAAGTTCCTGCAACTCCTCCTTATGTTTAAGCTGGAGCTCTCCCACTCGCCTGCAAAAGTTAAGAATTTATAGGCTTGAATTCATACAGGGAAGAGTTTATGTGCTGAAAATTGAAAAACATGAATTTTTCCATGGCCACTGCAGGAGTCTGTCAACAATTCCATAATCTTTTCTGGAGAAATTTGGTCAGGTTATTGAATAAAAAATGATATCCGTCATCCTATCCCATGTTCATCTGCCTCAGGAAGTCACTTGGTTGTATCAAAACTACAACAATGGTAATTCACAGCACTTGGAATATATTGCCATGAACAAAAACACCAGTGGAATCGGTGCTGAAAAGGTTGTTACGGTATTAAGTATAGAGAATTACCAGGAACCTGGTTGAGAGCTTCACCTTCCACTACTCCTGCAGCAGTGTAATGGTTAAAGTGGCCTCCTGATGTATGGTTGGGTATGGGCGAGCATCAAGACACTGTGCACATCTCCAGGAGGATTGGTGCTGGGCAAGTGCAGCTACTGATGCTGTAATTCGAGATTCAGGGGCAGGCTGGCCGGAGCAGCAGGTGCAGCCATTGTTGGGGACTGCCACTGCCTGCTCCACATTTGGCAAACTAGCTGGATCCGATAGTATCTCACACCACCTCTCTATGTTTATGACATAGGTGGCTGTCTCTCCTTCTCTTTGTTTAGCTGCACAGCTCTCCTTAGCCCAGGGATTTAGTTTAGTTAGGTTTAGGGATACAGCATGGAAACAGGTCCTTCAGCCCACTGAGTCCGCGCCAACCAGCGATCACCCTTACACACCAGGGACTATTTTCAGACGTCAATTAACCTACAAACCTGCACTTCTTTGGAATGTGGAAGGAAACTGGAGCATGTGCAAACTCCGTTCAGACAGCACCCATAGTCAGAATCGAACCTCGGTCGCTGGCGCTGTAAGGCAGCAACTCTATCACTGTGCCACACCTTACAACCTCTCTACGACCAGCTGGCATCTCTAAACTGAGTGTTGAGTCCAATGAGGAGGGCAGAGGGATATGCTGAAAGCAGCACCATGTATATCTAAAAATGATGTGCCAGTCTGATACACATGAAGGTGCTAAACAGTAAATACATCATGCAATAGATAGACTTAAGTGACCTCTGAACCAGCACATCAAATCAAAGCTGTACAGTGCTGCCACATTTAGTTAGGTGCTAACAGCAGGAGGAGACTCCAAGATCATGCCCATCCTCGATGATAGAAGGGCCCTGCAGGTCAATGCTAAAGGCTGAACCATTGTCAAACATGTTCAACCAGAATCTGTTTCAGCAACTCCATGTAATGAGAAGAAACAGCCGGAATCATAAAATATAACAAAGGCTAAATGACCAGACCACATCCTGGCTGCAGCTTTCAACAGAGCTGCTTCCATTTAAGAAATAATGCAAGGAAAATCATGAGGCTTATATCAGTAGTAGGTTATTGGAGGAATTCTAGGTGACAGTATCTACCTGCATTTGGAAAGGCAAGGACCGATTAGATAGTCAACATGGCTTTGTGCGGGATGGGGGTAGAACGCTGTCTTTCATACTGGAGGACTGTCATAAGTGATCTATCACAGGGATTGGTGCTGGCTCCACTGTTTCTTGTATTTTTACTAACAATTTGAACGTGAATATAGGTGGCATAGTTAGTAAGTTTGCAAATGACACTGGTGGTATAGTGTGGACAGCAAAAAAGGTCATCTATGCTTACAATGGGATCCCTGATCAACTAGGCCAACGGGCCGAAAATGGCAGAATGTTTAATTGCATAAAGATGATGCAAATATCTCTGCAAGAGATTCTTCCTCCCTAGCTCCCCACAAGGTTTAAGGGACACTTGGTCCTGGGGATTTATCTACCTTTAAAACTGCCAATCATAATTAATCTGCCTCAATTGCTTAGCTTCCATGATCCTTTCCCCAGTAAAAAACAATGAGAAATATTAATTTAATATCTCCCCACCTCTTGTGGTTCCACAGAAACACAGCCATGCGAATATTTAAGAAGATCTCTTCTTCCCCTAGCCACCGTTTTGCTCTTGGTATACCCCTAGAATCTCTAAGTATATTATTTTACCTTCCCTGTAGATCTATTTTGCCCACCTGATTGACTTTGTCAGTGTACTCCTACACTTCTTATAATCGCAAAGATTTGCTTGATCATGACCTAAATCTGATGTATGCCTTTCTCCTGAGCAGAGCCTCAACATCCCTTATGAACCGGGGCTCTTAAACTTGCCTGGTCCTTCACTGCAACAAGAACATGCTGCTCTATACTCCTGCTATCAGACATTTATTGTGCTATTTAGTGCACATGCAGTTCTGTGCCGCAACTCAAACCGGGTTGGCATTACTTTCCTTGGTGTGCCTGATAACATTTCTGGCATGCTCTGTTATACTCATCACATAGTTCCCAGGCTTGGCAGAAAGGATAAAGGTCTGAGGATATGCTGGGAATCGAGGCTGCGGTGAAACAAAATGCTGCTGCTCATATGCATTGCCTTATAATTGCCTAGTCTTGAATCCCTCTCACTTTGTACAGTGACAATGTCACACAACATAACGCAGAATACCCTCACAGTGAATGTGTATAACTGCCTTTACATTATTTGTACAGGAGCATCTGTGACAGGCAATGATGCTATCAAAGAGATTCCCCCAGCTGCTGGCTCCCTAGTTCAGTAGGCGGTAGTTTCACCAGCAATTCCATACCTGTCCTCCATATCTCCGATATCTGTCAGCTTATCATGTATCTGAAGCAGAAGCAGCTCGTATCTATCCTGTGCCACTTTCACTGACATCTCCAGTTTGTTTCTCACGTCAGCAAGTTCTTGCTGGAGCCGTTGGTTTTCCTGCTCCAATTGCGCCAAAGATGAAAAGTAGCCATCCTGAAGGTCCACCAGCGAACAATTCTGCTGAAAAAAGTGATGTTAGTCAGTACCTCCAGAAGTGGGGAGGGAAGAGGGAAGAGAATATACTTTTCATTCAGTTCAAGCATTAACGTCGTGGTCTGGACCCTTTTAGCTACACCTTTGCTCCGCTCAATCCTTTCCTCATCCAACACTTACACATTCCAAAGCAAAAAGCGGTCCAAAGGGCAGATTAATTTGTAGCTGAGGAGTTGGTGCAGGGGACAGGGAACCTTATTTAAACCCTCAAGAAGCACTAGCAAACCACCCTACACCGATATCGATGTCCAGTTTAGGTGCAACATGTTCCTCCTGTACAAGTCACCTCTGCCCTAGAAGAGATCCCAATCGTCCAAAAATCTTTCAGATTTGGTGTTGCTGAGACTTGCTGTTGCTTTTAGATAGGCACATGGAAGTGCAGGGAATAGAGGGATATGGATCATGTACAGGCAGATGATATCAGTTTAACTTGACATCATATTCAGCACAAACATTGTGGGTGAAGGACCTGTACCTGTGCTATCCTGTTCTATAACTTCAGGAAGGGAAACACAAGAATCCATGAACTTGTCTTCATCAACAGAACAGCATTGGAAAGAGTCAACTGTTTCACGTTTTCCTGGGCATATATATCTCTGAACATCTGTCCTGAGGCCAGTACAATGATGGAATCACAAGGAATGCTCATCAACACCTCTACTTTCGTAGAAGATTGAGGAGATTTGGCACATCGACAAATATTTGATCTGAACAGTAAATTACTACAGGGGACAGGGGTTACTGACTGGTTGCATTAGGTAACTCAAATGCCCAGGAATGGAGAAGGCTGCGCAATGTGATACACATTGCCCATTCCATCACGGGTACTGATCTTTCTACCCTCAAAGCATCTATAGGGGGCACTGCCTCAAAAAGGCATTTCATATCATCAAATACGCTTGCCACCCCTGGCCACGCTCTCATCTCGCTACAAGGTACTGAAGCCAGAAAACAATGGTCCAGGTTCAAAACAGCTTCTATCTAGCAATTATCAGGGTCTTGAACACTGCATAACACTAACTACAACTATACCTCAGCAACAATGACCTACTATGGACTTTGTTTTAGTTGGACAACAGACCATCGTTTTGTGCTTTTCTGGTCCGATTACTTAGTATTAATGATTTCTAATTTATTGCATTATTGTTTATTATTTATTTGTGTGTTACCGAGTTAGTGTTCCAGTAAATTTGCTGCAAGTTAAGAATTTCATTGTCATATGACAATTAAACAATTTTGACCTCAATTTGTTCATCTTTGGACTTTAGAGATGAAGTACGGAAAAAGACCCTTCAGCCCACCAAGTCCGTGGCAACCAGCGATCACCCCGTGCACTAACACTATGCTACACACTTGTGACAATTTACGATTTTACCAAACCCAATTAACCTACAAACCTGTACTTCTTTGAAGTGTGGGAGGAAACCAGAGCATACTTAAAACCAGATAATTAAATGTTCAAACCGTTGGGTTGCAAGCGGAATAAGAGGTGCCATTCCTCCAGTTTGCATGTGGCCTCACTCTGGTAATGGAAGCAGCCCAGGACAGAAAGGTCAGTATGAGAATGGGAAGGGGCGTTTAAATGATTAGCAATTGAGAGATGCAGTCGGCCTTGGCCGATAGAGCACAAACAATTGACAAAGTAGTCGCCGAGTCTATGCTTGGTCTCGCTGATATACAGGAGCCCACATCAGGAACTCCAAATGCAGTAGATTATATTAGAGGTGCATGTGAACCTCTGTCTCACCTGGAAGGACTGCTGGTGTCCCTGCATGAAGGCGGTATAGGGACAGGGAAAAGCAGTTTGTGGTTGCGGGGTAAAGTACCTGGGTGTGGTTTCTTTCTTTCCCCTTTCTTGTTGACTCCCCCGAAACCAAGCTAAACTCGCACTCGTTTCCCCCCCTGCTCTTCCACTCGTACCGTTTACAATGAATGCACAATTTTACTTTTCTATACCCGAGCTTAACAATTCGCAAATCTTTATCCTCTCTATACCCATCTCCTTATCTCTGGCCTTTGTCCTGCAGAAGCTCAAGCAGCTGCTCAATATCTTGCTCTCAAGGGAACAGGCGGTCCCATCTCCTGCTCCCTATGTTTTGCAGGGTCCTTGAACATGGTGTCACATCCCAAATAAGAGTCTGAATATAGGATACCCATATGTGAATCCCTCCGGTCAGGCTTCTGTCACTACCATCATACAAAGTGGATCTCACAAATGAAGGAATCTCTGGAAATTAGAAGAAAATTGGTAACGTTTTTAATATGGTTAACCCAAAAGCCTTACCCTCTGAAAAAGGATGATGGAAAATTAGGCCAATTGAGTAAAGGCAACTTTAGGGTTACATTAGCAGAGGCAGTAATTCGTTTAGGGTATTGGTTAGGTTGCAAGGCTTAGCTTGGCAATGGAAGCAACGATCAAGTCTAAGATAGAGGATTCACACCAAAAGACTTGTCAATATTTTATGGCATCCATTTGAAGAGGAAATGAAGAAATTGGCTGTTAGGCAAAGGAAAACAATTCCCAGCTCTTTGGCAGATAAAAGTAACTCTTGCAGAGATAAACAAGAATCAAATCATACAAGGAAAGATGTGCTACTGATAAAATACCGTGACTATGTAAAATCTACATAAAACCATTGTAATGCGAAGACTATAAATTTCTGAAGTTTGAGAGTGCAATATCTTCAAGCCTTTATCAAAGTACTTCCTCACTGTTGTACAGATTTTCATTGTGTGCTGTCTGGTCTGAGCCATCATTAAGAATGTGACTAGGCCTCACATGAAAGCCAGATTCAGTGCACAGGCCAAACACACGAATCACTTCATACTTCAACATTTATATATCTAATAAATTACATATCTTGTGAATGCAACAAAGTTAGACAAACATCTAATGTTTTCATACTCGCATACAACTGGACAGACACTACACTCATCATTACATTTCCATTTATTTTCTCAGAGTCAAAGGATCAAATGACATGCTTAACTACAATAAATCCTTTGGAGTATAGGAGCATTGTGTGCAGTTCTTGTCACTGAATTACAGAAATAATGTGGAGACTTTGGAGCAGGCACATACAGTGCCCTCCAAAATGTTTGGGACAAAGACCCATCATTTATTTATTTGCCTCTGTACTCCACAATTTGAGATTTGTAATAGAAAAAAAATCACATGTGGTTTTCACATTGTCAGATTTTATTAAAGGCCATTTCTATACATTTTGGTTTCACCATGTAGAAATTACAGCAGTGCTTATACATAGCGCTTCCCCCCCCCCCACATTTCAGGGCACCATAATGTTTGGGATACCGTAATGTCATGTAAATAAAAATAGTCATGTTTAGTATTTTGTTGCATATTCTTTGCATCCAATGACTGCTTGAAGTCTGCGATTCATGGACATCACCAGTTGCCGGGTGTCTTCTCTGGTGATGCTCTGCCAGGCCTGTATTGCAGCCACCTTTAGCTTATGCTTGTTTGGGGGGCTAGTCCCCTTTAGTTTTCTCTTCAGCATATAAAAGGCATGCTCAATTGGGTTCAGATCGGGTGATTGACTTGGCCACTCAATAATTGACCATTTTTTAGCTTTGATAAACTCCTTTGTTGCTTTGTTTGGGATCATTGTCTTGCTGTAGAATGAACCGCCGGCCAATGAGTTTTGAGGCATTTGTTTGAACTTGAGAAGATAGGACACATGAGATTATGCTAGTAGCATCAGCAGTTGTATCATCAATGAAGATAAGTGAGCCAGTACCTTCAGCAGCCATACATGCCCAGGACATAATACCCCCACCACCGTGTTTCACAGATGAGGTGGTATGCTTTGGATCTTGGGCAGTTCCATCTTTCCGCCATACTTTGCTCTTGCCATCACTCTGATATAACTTAATCTTCATCTCATCTGTCCAGAATACCTTTTACCAGAATGGTGGTTGCTCTTTTAAGTACTTCTTGGCAAACTGTCACCTGGCCATCCTATTTTTGCAGCTAACCAGTGGTTTGCATCTTGCAGTGTAGCCTCTGTATTTCTGTTCATTAAGTCTTCTGCGGACAGTGGTCATTGACAAATCCAAGTTCAAGTTCACATTTATTGTCACATGCACCAATTAAGGTACAGTGAAATTTGAGTTACCATACAGCCCTACAAGTAAAATAAGAACGCAATACATAATAAATTTAACATAAACATCCACCACGATGGAATCAACATTCCTCACTGTGATGGAACTTCTTCACTCAAAGTTCAGTCATCTTCCTCCTATGTTCACCTATGTGGTAGTCGGGGCCTTGAACCATCTGCGCTGCCTCTGCCGACGGCCCGATGTTAAAGCCCTCTCGTCGGGATGATGGAGACTCTGGCGTTGTGACGGAACGGAAACACTTAGTGGCTTGGAGCTCCCGAGTCAGCCTTATCTTACTGGAGACCGCTCACAGTGTTAGAGTGCACAGGCCTCGAGGTCGGAGCAAAGGATCGCCCGCTCCGCGGTGTTAAAGTCCGCGCACGCTTGCGGCTTGAAGCTCCAAGCCGGTCTTCAGGAAAGGCCGCACCAATCCAGTTGTTGGGCCGCGGGGAGGGGGCGGAGACATGACACCGAGAAAAATCACATCTCCGTCGAGGTAAGTGACTGAAAACGGTTTTCCCCCTATTTCCCCCCTCACCCCCCACATAAAAATATACCAAGAAACATTAAAACAAACATTTTCGACACTAAAAATAACAAAAAGGTCAAAATAACACACATACTGCTGGTGAGGCTGCCATCTCGGCGCCACCCAATGACCCTGACTCCTGAAGAGTGTTCCTGATCTGTCGGACAGGTGTTTGAGGATTTTTCTTTATAATAGAGAGAATTCTTCTGTTATCAGCTGTGGAGATCTTCCTTGGCCTGCCAGTCCCCTTGGGATTAGTAAGCTCACCAGTACTCTCTTTCTTCTTAATGATGTTCCAAACAGTTGATTTTGGTAAGTCTAAGGTTTGGCTGATGTCTCTAACAGTTTTATTCTTGTTTCTTAGTCTAATAATGGCTTCTTTGACTTTCATTGGCACAACCTTGGTCCTCATGTTGATAAACAGCAATAAAATATTCCAAAGGTGATGGAAAGACTGGAGGAAAGACTAGGTGCTGAGAGCTCTCTTATACATGCATTAAGGAGGCATTTAAAGACACCTGAGCAATTAAAAACACCTGTGAAGCCATGTGTCCCAAACATTGTGGTGCCCTGAAATGGGGGGACTATGTATAAACACAGCTGTAATTTCTACATAGTTAGACCAAAATGTGTAAAAATACCCTTTAATAAAATCTGAAAATGTGCACTTTAACCACATGTGATTTTTTCTATTACAAATCTCAAACTATGGAGTACAGAGGCAAATAAATAAATGATGGGTCTTTACCCCAGACATTATGGAGTGTGTGTGTGTGTGTGTGTGTGTGTGTGTGTGTGTGTGTGTGTGTGTGTGTGTGTGTGTGTGTGTGTGTGAGTGTGTGTGTGTGTGTGTGTGTGTGTGTGTGTGTGTGTGTGTGTGTGTGTGTGTGTGTGTGTGTGCGCGCGCGCGCTTATGAGTATGCGTATATACACACTGAACTTTCCTCTCTCGTTTATCATATTGTTTACAGTGTACTATGTTTACATATTCTGTTGTGCTGCAGCAAGTAAGCACAATGGGACATATGACAATAAAACACTCTTGGCTCATAATCTATTCCGCAAGAGTTCAAATTCTTTTGTCCAGATTATTGAGGGAAAGGACTAAATGCCTGTTTACCAAAATCACAGATCTGGCTGACTATTTTAGTTAACACACCTAGAATAACTGTGTTTACAATTATAACACTTCAAGGCATGCAAGAAGATGATCGGGGAGAGATGATGAAAAACACAAGAATGTTGGAACAGAAGTGGCCACCGGGTCCCTCACGCCTGCCTTGCAATATAATCACAGCTGATCAACACCACTTCAAATCCCCCTCCGTGCCAGTTCCCCATTAACTCAACAACTTGGGTAAAGTTTTAAACCGTGCTTTAAAGGGTTACAGGGAAGGAACTCGAGGGCATTAATAGCTGAAAGCATTCTGCTCAAATTCTAGCAATTTAAGATGGAAACTTCAGACACTAGAAAATGTTCAGCTTGGCACTAATCCCCACCTCCCTGTCAAACCTCTCAAAAGCTGTTTTGAAGGCCAATATGTTCACTTCTGCTTGTAATTTGTATGTTCTGTAAGCAGATTTTCTTTATACAGGTCCACCACCGATTTTCCTTCAAGTGGTGGTCCAGCACCTCCTTTAATCAGGACAAAAATACAAGAGCACTCTTGAAACCCCCACCAGAAGTCCCCATGAATATGTGGCACCTAGGTTGGGTGACGCAGCCAATCTCTAACTCATCGGGATTTCCACGCCGATCGAAGGGTTGAATCTGCCCCAAGGATGATACAAAAGCTAAATCTTATGTAAAGGTTAAACGTAACTAATTTTTCTCCTATCCCGACTGCTTTATTGCATCTTTCCAGATTATAATCGAGGGAAAGGACTAAATTCCTCTTTGCCAAAATCACAGATCCAGCTGACTAGTTTAGTTAACACACCCAGAATAACTGTGTTTACAATTATAACTGCAACCTATCAACAAGTCAAATTTGCCAGCTGCGGCCAGGGCTCTGGAACTCTGGCAGATCTGTTCCCATAACCGCCCCGCAGCCAACTTTGTCAGCCAGTATCTCAGCTCCCTCACGGCACAAGGCCGTGACCTCTGTTGGTCCGGCAAAACAGATAACACCAAGGCTCTGGAACCAAAGGTGCAGGAAAATCTGCAGGGACCTGCACATGATCATATTGAATGGCGGTGCAGGCTCGAAGGGTCGAATGGCCCACTCCTGCACCTATTTTCTATGTTTCTATGCAATTTACCAACATCATGCAACTCATACATAGAAATAAATGAATGATAACAGGAAATACTGAAAACATTTTGCAAGTCATAGGTTCGTAGAATTATGCAGTATAGAAGCTGGCCCTTCGGCCCAACTAGTCGAATCCAACCACACTATGCCCATCTAAACTAGTTTCATTTGCTGGTGTTTGGCCCACTTCCTTCCAAACCTTTTCTATACTTGTTCTTGTCCAAATGTATTTTAAATTTCATAATTGTACCTGCCTCCACATTTCCTCTGGCAGCTTATTTCATATACCCACCATCCAATCCAATGTCTGGCAACATTGCCTCTCAGATCTCCTTGAAATCTGTTCCTTCACACATTAATCATGTGTCGTCAAATGTTAGAGGCCCCTAGTCTGGGATATAAATTATCTATCCTATCCACCTCCGTGGAGTCTTCAGCAAGAACCATTATTTCTGAGCTCCATCCACAAATGCTTCCTGACTTGTTAAATGTTCCCAGCATTTTCTGCATGTGTAGCTTTTTTGAACAAATAATTGGTTAATTTAAAAAACCTTAATTTCTTTTGCCCTCCTGTCAGTTTTCTCCATTTCTCTTCGAAGCTGATGCTCCATGTCCGAGGTGGTTGCACTCATTACTGCAATGGCTACATCACGTTGGTGCAGCTCGGTGGTCAGCTGCGAAATCTCCAGTTTCATTCCCTTCAACTCAGAGTGATGTTGCTGCTCAACCAGGTTCATTTGGTCTCTCAGCTATGGCAGGAACAAACCACCGTGTCAAGAGAATACCAACTTCGACTGCTGCATTCAAGGTTAATTTCCATTGTAATACAAAAACATTTCCAAGATGGAACCACTGGAGAGGAACCAATATCCCAGCAGGCAGGTTTGCTAGTCATGGAGCCGTATAGCACAAACACAGGCCCTTTGGCCCAGCTTGCCCATGACAACAATGGTGCCCCATGTACACTAGTCCCACCAGCTCGTGCTTGGCGCACATCCTTAACCCTTTCCTGTCCATGTACCTGTCCAAATTTATTTAAAATGTTGTTATAGTTTCTGCCTCAACTGGTTAATCGGCTTCTGTAAAAACTGTAAATTGTCTCTAGCGTGTAGGATAGTGCTGGTGTGTGGGGTGATCACTGGTCGGCGCTGACTTGTTTAGCCAAAGGGCATGTTTCCTCTCTGTGTCTGTAAAGTCTAAAGTAGTCTAAAGCTTGTAGTATTTTTAACAAACACAACTATCTTCACGTGCCTTCCATTAGGCATATCAGCAGAACCCTTCACCAATTGCTGATCTTCTGACTGTTCTCTCACTGGCTGCCTCCCTTGCAGAAGGGAACTTCGTATTTTTGTCATTCAAATGAACATGGGCTTTGCAGACTGAGCCAGCATTTAATTGTCCATCCCAAATTGCCCTGGAAAATATCAACAAAGACCCACACCACCCTAGCCATACTCTCATCTCGCTGCTACCTCTGTGAAAAAGGTGCAGGAGTTTGACAACCGTGACCTCCGTAGAAGAACAGCCTCTTCCCAGCAACCATAAGATTCTTGCACAACCCTAACTACAACCATACCTCAGCAATGACCTACAATGGGCTTTATTTTAGGTTGCCCTACGTACTTCAGTTTTGCACTATTATGGTCTGGTTACCCAGTATTAACTTGTTGTATTGTTGCTTACTGTATATTATTGTTCCATTATTGCAAAATATGCTTGAAAAGCTGCAGCAAATAAGAATTTCATTGGAGAACATAGAACAGTATAGCCCTGGAATGGGCCCTTCAGCTCAGACTTTTGTGCTGAATATGATGCCTAGCTGAACTGATCTCATCTGTTTTCATTCCCTGCATTTCCATGTGCCTATCTAAAAACCTCTTAAACACCACTATCTCATCTACCTCCACCACACCCCTGGCAATGTGTTCCAGGCCCCCATCACCCCGTGTAAAAATCTTCTCTCACATCCCCATTAAACTTTCTCCCTCTCGCCATATAATTACGCCCTCTAGTGTTGGACAATTCTACTCTGGTAAAAAGGTTCTTAATGTCCACTCTATGCCTCTTGTCATTTTAAATACTTTTATCAAGTCTCCCCTCAACGTACGACATTCCAGAGAAAACAATCCAAGCCTATCCAACCCCTGCCTGTAGCTGAAACCCTCTAATCCAGGCAGCATTCCTATAAACCTCCTCTACACCCTCTCCAAAGCTTCCACATTGTTCCTGTAAAGGGGCAACCAGAACTGCATGCAACACTCCAAATGTGGCCTAAACAAAGTCCTTTAGAGCTGCATCATGACTAACTGACTCTTGTATTCAATGCCCCTAGCAATGAAGGCAAGCATAGCATATGCCTACTTTACCACCGTATCTACTTGTGCTGCCAGCTTTAGTGAGCTATAAACTTGGATTCCAACATCCTTCATGTAGTTAAGGGTCTTGCCATGAACTGTGTACTCTTTCCTTCCATTCAACCACCCAAAGTGAAACACCATGCACTTGCTAGGATTGAACTCTATCTGCCATTTCTCAGCCCATTTCTACAGCTGAGATATACCCTGCTGTATCTTCTGCCAGCAATCCTCCCCGTCTGCAATTCCTTTTGTCCACATTGTCTGCAACAATTTTAGTTGCGTATGCTAACTTGCTAAACCCATCTATATTTACATCTAGGTCATTTATATATATCACAAACAGCAAGGTCCTAGCACAGATCCCTGTGGAATTCCACTGGTCAGACAGTATATCTACCGCCCACCACCACCCACTCTTCCATGAATTAGCCAGTCAAATTCATGACCAAATGATTGTGAATCCTGTACATCTTAATCTTCTGGATTAGTCTACCATGAGTGTCACTATCAAAAGCCTTACTAAAATCCATGTATACAGCATCCACTGCTCTACCTTCATCAACCTCCTCAATAAACTCAATCAAGTTAGTGAGACAGGGCCTGCCTCGTACAATGCCATACCGGCTACCCCGAATTAGCCCATTCTCTTCCAAAAGGCAATAAATCCTATCTCTAAAATTTTTTTCTAAATTTCCCTACCACTGATGTGAGGCTCACCACCTATAGTTCCTTGGATTCTCTCTATTTCCCAACAAAGGAACAACATTGGCCACTCTCCAGTCCTCCGTGACCTCGTCAGCGGCTACAGAGAAAAACAAAGGTCTTCGTCAAGGTCACTGCAATCTCCTCTCTTGCCTCCCTCAATATGGTGAATATGACAATTAAACACTCTTGACTATGCTCCTACAATAGTTTTGCTTTTTTTTTTAAACAAATTCCTAAAGGCCAAAGATTTATTTTTTACACTTTCAATTGTATGTGTCTTTTTTGCACTGCCTGCCAGTGGCCAATGATTTGTGACTGAAGCTGAGCTGACTTTCCACAAGGGCTACCACCATTAGTCTTCATTCTACTGTTTACTGTTCTAGAGGAAGCAGCGGGATTAGCAATTTCCAGAGTTAGGGCCAAAAGTAGTGTGAAAAAAGATTCACCACTTTTGGCGAAATTTCATGGATTCCTACTGGAGCTGGTATATGAGTGGACATCTTACGACACTCACCATAGTAAAACCATTTTTACTGTGTGCAGGATCACTTGCAGACCTTGTTGACTGTCATGTGAACTCTTGACAAGTTAACGGAGATGAAAAATGAAAAAAATGGGAAGGATGGGAAATCCAGTTATCAGAGAAAAATCAAGTAATCAGAGAAAAGATTTGGATTGAAGCAAATAGAAAATCACATCCCTGCAACCCATTCAGTACTTTCAAAGCAGCATTGCGGTAATATTACCAGAGGCTCGATTGTGAAATGACTGCAAGAACAAGATGAACCTATTTGGAGCAGGTTATAACCATATAACAATTACAGCACGGAAACAGGCCCTCTCAGCCCTTCCAGTCCGTGCCCAGAGGGCCTGTTTCCGTGCTGTAATTGTTATGCAATATATTTGAACAAAGTAAGAACCATGACTAAAGAAACAATATGGTGAATTTAAAACCAAAGAATATTTTTAACAAATAAATCAATTAACTCACTATTAGGTGAATGAAGACATGCACAGTATACACTTTGTACCTTCTTAACTTCTGATTTGCATTTACTGTGTTCCGCTTCCATCTGTTTCAGTTCCTC
This sequence comes from Okamejei kenojei, assembly GCA_035221665.1. NCBI lineage: Eukaryota > Metazoa > Chordata > Chondrichthyes > Rajiformes > Rajidae > Okamejei > Okamejei kenojei. The sequence goes on from CM069144.1 coordinate 38,626,133, forward strand.
ATGTTTTTTGAGAACTTCTTCTTTTGCAGAATCTAAACTATTGAAAGGGTTTTTATTGCAAGATGGTTTTGACAAAACATCAACTTTGAGAAGAGTAACCATATTAATATTTCCCCAAAGCTGCAGCATCTTACACCACAAACTACCAATGTAATTATTTCAAAGGCTATGGTTACATGTTGATGCCTGCTTTAGATGTACGTTCACGTTCAGTGATCTGACCTCCCCGATTCCAATGGAAAGTCATAAATTCCACATCTAAAGATGTGGTATGAGAACAAAGGAGTAGGTCACCTTTGATGGAGAATCATGAGACCGTATTAATCAATTGAAAGTGTTTTAGAGTGTTATAAGGAATTCAACATGTATAAGATATATACATAATTCAACATGTATAAGAGATATACATAAAGAAGGTCAAGGGGGAAGGGCAAGATGGTGGTGCAGGATGCATTTAGTAGAGCTGAAGCTATTTGTGCAGAACTGCACATTCTCCATGACCACAAGGGTTTTCCCTGGGTACTCCAGTTTCCTCCCACATCCCAAAGCCAAAACAGTTGGTATATTAATTAATTGGCCACTGTAAATTGGGTCCATGCCATTGGCAAGGTAGATTCTGTGAGAAGTTGTTGGGAATGTGGGGAGAACACAATGAAAATTAAACAGGGAATGCTGAGCCGAATGGCCTCTTACATCATAAGGAAATATTGAATAGGTGATTTGATGATCAAGCCTTTGTTACATCAGGAAAATGTATGCTAGTCATAGCCATGGTACAAAAATCGTATTCTGTTTGGCGAGACCTTCATTTGTGAGCATTCTTTCTGGAAAGAAATGTGGAGAGCTGGTTCAGTCTGTTGCCTGAATTACTGGTGCAACATAGGCGGGGTGAGATCAAAGAACGGTGAAGTTTAGTTTTCTAGTTCTTTTCAGAATCTGGGTATCGCCAGCATTGCCCAGGCCCCAAAACCTTTGAAAAGGTGGTGGTGAGCCACTGCCTTAACCTGTTGCAGTCCAACAAGCAATGTAAGAGTGTGGAAAGCAGTGGGGCAGTTGGGGATGTGGGCAGTATTTGTTGAAATGAAAGGTAGCAGGAATAAGTAAAAGGAAGACGACAGTTGAATAGAGACAGATCAAGTATGACGAAGGTTTGATGCTCTGGGAAGCTAATCCCACTCTGCTCCAGATACTGGAAAACATCGCAGTAGAACAGTTAAGGGCCTGTCCCACTTAGGCGACTTTTTAAGCGAGTGCAGGAGACTCTGCGCTCGCCACATGGTCATCACATGTTCGCTGGTGGTCTCTGGTGAGTCTCCTTCATGGTCGCGAGGTGTTCCCGTATTCTGGGAACTAGTCACGGCCTCAGTATGGTCGCCGCTAATTTTTCAACATGTTGAAAATTTTCATTGGCTCATTGGGGGAAAAAAACGTAAGTACGAGTTTTCAGAACCAAGGTTAACAGACCGGTAATGTTAAATGCCCGTCAAACTTCACAGCTGTGTATCTGTGTCTTATTAAAAGTTGTCTGGCTTCTGAAAAGTGTCTCCACTCCTTCTCCTCCCTTCTCCACTCCCCCCACCCCTTTTCAAGGACTTACCGTACAGTGTTTGCCGTTTTAACCTTCCTGTTCATCGCGGTGTGTGTGTGTCTGTATTACCTTGGCTTTGCACCATGTGAATTTCAGACGTGCGTGTGCGTGCGTGCGTGCGTGTGTGTTAGGCACCTTTAGGCATCCCAAACAAGAGTGACAAGACTAAAAGATAAGGGTCTTGAGGGCATGTCCCAGTCCAAAATATTTTACCTCTCCACAAAGAGATTACGCCACCTGGTGAGTAATAAACTATCACATTTTTTTACCATCAAATGTTAATTACAAATTCAAGGATAAACTTCAATTCCTCATTCATGAATCATGCTAAGATTATACTACACATCGTAACTTCCAGCCTTACCATGGAGAGTCTGCGCACAAGTATCATGATTACCAGGGTTCCCCAGAAAGCAAAAGTATTGCACAGAAATAATAATACAATTAAATATCTACAGGCTGTAGGAAAAGAGCTTAGGAAGGAAGCTAATTTTCATATTTATGAGAGCTAACACATAAGATGAGCCAAATGGCACCATTCTGTGCTACAGATATTATGATTCAAGCACATATAAAATATTTCCACTCTAGATTGGAAAATGAGTAATAGCTTTTACTGTCAGCTTTGTTTTCTTGCCATGATAGTCCTCAAAGCCGCTTGGTGCTTACCTCTGCTGAAGGACTGTAACTTCGACTATGTGATTCCTCTCACCTTGTAGGCTTCCATGGAGTGGAACTGCTTCCTGGAGCTCAGCTTGCCTGTAGGAAATATTGCTGTGCTGTTGCTTCAAGCTTTCTGGTGACCTGCTTGAAATCAGAGGACAACAGAATTATTTGTAAAAAGGAGTCTGTTCAAAAATGTATTTAATGCACGTCTGCAACTAGTAAATTAACTGATGTAAGCATGATCTGATCAAGTGTATGAGGAAAGTAGCAATGCCATAACATTTTTCATCAATAACGAAATACACATATGAACTGCCTTAGTAAGAATCTAGTATAGAAACTGAGCCCATGCTCATCCCTATCCAATTGGATCCTCGACTTCTGCCTCGGCAAACTTCAATCAGCATGAATTGGCAGCACTTTTTTTGCTTGTTTGTTTATAATACTGTAACGTGTATCGAGACAGTGAAAAACATTTGTTTGCATACGCTCCAATTGGCATCACTTCCTCCTCGATTAGCATAAGCAGAGCAACTTTGATCTTCAAAGACCCACAACAACGGGGCCATAGTCTCATCTCACTGCTACCTTCAGTAATGTGGCACAGTAGCCCAAGAACTGTTACCTCCAGATTCAAGAATAGTTTCTTCCCATCAACCATCAGACGTTTGAGTCACACGGCACAACCTTATCTCAGCAATGAAGTATTATGGGCTATGTATACTTCAATTTGCAATATTATGGTCAAATTATCTAGAATTATACAGTGTTGACACTTTCTTAAAATACCTTCTTACATCAATATACTTACGATGCAAAACCTTGTTTGTGCAACAATCAGGAGGAAGTAACACAGCTGCGACTGGAAATGAGAGCATGCATTCTCCAGGACATACATGGCCACATACAGATTCTTTTACTTCCCATGTACCATTTCTATGCATGTCTACTGGCTTTCCTTGCTGTATTTTTACTGGACACTATTTATATCAGAGATTATATTGGAGAAACATTAAATTACCAGCGTGTAGTCACTTTTCGTAAACCTCTGCATAAAATCGATGCAATTTTCCAAAAATAGTGTTGGAAAAAGCAGCAGGAATGAATGGCCAGGCAATGTGCTTCATCATCACTGGTTGATTGATGAAAGTTGGCAACAATTTCAGAATAGGTTGGCCACAAAATCAAAAAGTGAAAAGAATCTCCAACCTCTATCACAGATAGGCATACCATTTAGGCAGCAAAAACTACAATAATGGTAGCAAAAACTACAATATCTCGCAAGTTCATACATGCATTTAGGTGGACAGGGGCTGATTAGGGATTGTCAGCTGAGTTTTGCATGTGGGAGATTGTCTCCGGAATCTGGTCAAGTTTTTTGAAAAAGTGACTGAAAAGTTTGATGAGAGTAGAGCTGTAGATGTTGTACATATGAATTTCAGCAAGACATTTGACAAGGTTCTGCATGGTTGGCTGCTCGGGAAGGTTAGACCCCATAGGATCCAAGGAGGATGGATGAAAATCAACTGATGAAAATCACCTTCATGGTAAGCACAGGGTGATAGTGAAATTAGCTTTTCGTACTGTAGACCGGTGACCAGTGGAGTGCCTCAGGGTTCAGTGCCGGGCCCATTGCTGTTAACTATATCAACAATTTGGATGTGGTTGGTATTACGGATATGAAGATGGTTGTCAAAATTTGCAACATGATCTTGATCGGTAGAACAGGTGGGCTGAGGAATGATTGATGGAATGTAATACACAGAAATGTGAGTAGTTGCATTCTGGGAGGACTAACATGGGCTCTGGGGAGTGTTGTACAGCAGAGGGATCTAGGAGTACAGGTGCATAGTTTGTTGAACGTCACAAAGGATGGTCAAAAAGGCTATTGGCACATTGGCCTTCAACAGTCAAAGCATTCATTATAGAAGTTGGGAGGACATGTTACAGACATTGGTGAGGCCACATTCCGAGTATTGTGTTCCGTATTGAGCATCATGTTATAGGAAGAATGTTGCCAAGGTTGAAAGGTGCAGATTTATGAGGATGTTGCCAGAACCCGAGGGCCTGAGCGATAGGGAGGTTGAGCAGGCAATGATGCTATTCCTTGGAGAGCATGAGGATGAGAGGTGACCTTATGGAGGTTTACAGAATCATGAGAAGAATAGATCGGGTTGACGCATAGTCTCTTGTTCAGAGTAGGAAAATTAAGAACCAGAGGACATAGGTTTAAGATGAGGGCAGAAAGATTTAATAGGAACCCGAGGGGTAACTTTTTCACACAAATGGTGGAACAAGCTGCCGCAGGAGGTAGTCGAGGCAGGTACAATGCGACAATTAACATTTAGACAGGTACATGGATAGGACAGATTTAGAGGGATATGGGCCAAACGTAGGCAGATTGGACTAATGTAGATGGGACATGTCGGCCGGTATGGGCGAGTTGGACTGAAGGACCTGCTTCAATGCTGTAAGACTATGATTCTAAGAAGTGATTAAGAAACTGATTATATTCTAAATGTGGCCCCACCAAGGTCTTGTACAACTGTAACATGACCTCACTATTTTTAAACTCAATACTCTGACTGATGAAGATTAATGTGCCGAAAGCATTCTTGACCACCCAATCTACCTGTGATGCTTCTTTCAAGGAACTATGTACCTGCACTCCTAGATCCCTCTGCTCTACAACACTCCCGAACCCTGCCATTCACTGTGTATGTGCTGCCCTCGTTAGACTTCCTAAAACGCAACACCTTGCACTTCTCTTTATTAAACGCCATCAACCATTCCTCAACCCACCTGCTCAACCAATCAAGATCCTGCTGCAATTTTTATCAACCATCTATTATCTACAATACCACCCATTTAGTGTCATCAGCAAACACTAGCCATTATAGATGACAAACAGCAATGAGCACCGAACACTGAGGCACATCACCAGTCACAGACCTCCAACAATCTTCCACCATCACCTGCTGCTTCCTTCCATAAAGCCAATTTTATATCTAGTCTGCTAGGTCTCTTTGGAGCTCATGCGATTATACCTTCTAGAGCAGCCTACCATGCAGAACTTTGTTAAATGCCTTGCTAAAATCCATATATATCAATACAATTCAGCCCATCACCAACCTTTTCTGGTCACATCTTCAAAAAGCTCAATCAGACTCGTGAAACACAATCTCCCAAGTACAAGACAATGCTTACTATCACTAAACAGCCCCTATGTCATCTAAATTCATGTCTATCCTATACCTCAGAATACTCTCTAGTAACTTTCTGAACACAAATGTTAGAGTTACTGGCCTTTAGTTTCCAGGATTTTACTTGCAGCCCTTTTAATTGAAAGATACGGTGGCAGCTTGACTTGGCGGAACCTGGGCAGATATTTTCTCTTGCAGTAGAGAGGGGGAATCTGAACCAAAAGTGGCACAGTGGGACAGCTAGTAGAGCACTGCCTCACAGATCCAGGGATCCTGGCTTGATTCATGGTGGATTAGCTTCTCTACTATCCATATCTGCTCACATGTTAGAAACATATAAACATAGAAAATAGGTGCAGGAGTAGGCCATTTGGCCCTTCGAGCCTGCACCGCCATTCAATATGATCATGGCTGATCATCCAACTCTGTATCCCGTACCTGCCTTCTCTCCATAACCCCTGATCCCCTTAGCCACAAGGGCCACATCTAACTCCCTCTTAAATGTAGCCAATGAATTGGCCTCAACTACCTTCTGTGGCAGAGAATTCCAGAGATTCACCACTATCTGTGGGAAAAATGTTTTTCTCATCTCGGTCCTAAAAGACGTCCCCCTTATCGTTAAACTGTGACCCCTTGTTCTGGACTTCCCCAACGTCGGGAATAATCTTCCTGCATCTAGCCTGTCCAACCCCTTTAGAATTTTGTACGTTTCTATAAGATCCCCCCTCAATCTTCTAAATTCCAGCGTGTACATGCCGAGTCTATCCAGTCTTTCTTCACATGAAAGTCCTAACATCCCAGGAATCAGTTTGGTGAACCTTCTCTGTACTCCCTCTATGGCAAGAATGTCTTTCCTCAGATTAGGAGACCAAAACTGTACACAATACTCCAGGTGCGGTCTCACCAAGACGCTGTTCAACTGCAGTAGAACCTCCATGCTCCTATACTCAAATCCTTTTGCTATGAATGATAACATACCATTCGCTTTCTTCACTGCCTGCTGCCCCTGCATGCCTACTTTCAATGACTGGTGTACCATGACACTCAGGTCTCGTTGCATCTCCCCTTTTCCTAATCGGCCACCATTCAAATAATAGTCTACTTTCCTGTTTTTGCCACCAAGTTGGATAACCTCACATTTATCCACATTATACTGCATCTGCCATGCATTTGCCCACTCACCCAACCTATCCAAGTCACCTTGCACCCTCCTAGCATCCTCCTCACAGCTAACACTGCTTTGTGTCATCCGCAAACTTGGAGATGTTGCATTCAATTCCCTCGTCCAAATCATTAATATATATTGTAAATAGCTGGGGTCCCAGCACCGAGCCTTGCGGTACCCCACTAGTCACTGCCTGCCATTCTGAAAAGGACCCGTTTACTCCTACTCTTTGCTTCCTGTCTGCCAGCCAGTTCTCTATCCACATCAATACTGAACCCCCAATACCGTGTGCTTTAAGTTTGCATACTAATCTCTTATGTGGGACCTTGTCGAAAGCCTTCTGAAAGTCCAGATATAACACATCCACTGCTTCTCCCTTGTCCACTCTACTAGTTACATCCTCAAAAAAATCTATAAGATTGGTCAGACATGATTTACTTTTCATATATCCATGCTGACTTTGTCCAATGATTTCACCACTTTCCAAATGTGCTGCTATTCCATCTTTAATAGCTGACTCTAGCAGTTTCCCCACTACCGATGTTAGATTAACTGGCCTGTAATCCCCATTTTCTCTCTCCCTCCCTTTTTAAAAAGTGGGGTTACATTAGCTACCCTCCAATCCTCAGGAACTACTCCAGAATCTAAAGAGTTTTGAAAAATTATCACTAATGCATCTGCTATTTCTGAGGCTACTTCCTTAAGTACTCTGGGATGCAGCCTATCTGGCCCTGGGGATTTATCGGTCTTTAATCCATTCAATTTACCTAACACCACTTCCCGGCTAACCTGGATTTCACTCAGTTCCATCTTATTTGACCCCTGGTCCCCTGCTATTTCTGGCAGATTATTTATGTTAGAATTGACATTGCTTAACAACACTTGATTACCTGATAATTTTCTCTTGAGCCTGCAGCAAATCATTACACCTGGCCAGTTCCTTACACAGCCGCTTCTGTTGGAGATCTTTACTCTGAATGATGTATGCTTGATCTTGCAGTCTTTTGTTCAGTTCCTCATTTTCCTTGATTGATTTCTAATAAGCAATGAGAATGCAAAATCTATACAAGATCATGAGATCATAAGAAACAGGAGCTGGAGTAGGCCACCTGGTCTTCAATCATACTCCACCATTCATTAAGACCATGGCTGATCTTCCACCTCAGCACTAATTTGATTGCATCATCATCTTGCTTGATTCCGTTAATACCCATAAATTATCAAGCAGAATCAATGCAACTGAGCCTCCAGAGGATGGAGATACTTCTGGAGGTTCACTGCCCTTATTGACGATATTTATTTTCATTTCAGTCTTCAATAGCCTGCGCTTGTTCAGAGACTGTACCATCTTCTCCTAGACTCCTCAGACAGGATAACATTGTACTTGCATCTCACCTACTAAGGTGAACAATTTTCCAAAATTTGATTGGATCCTCTCTCATTCTCTAAACTCTAGAGAATACAGTCCCAGTCAACTCAATCTCTTCTTATGTACAGCAAACCTGCCATCTCTGTAATCATTCCAGTGAATAAAACATACACTGAGCTTTTAAAGTAAGAGATGAAAGATAATGTAAATAGCTTGTTCTCAGCTTCCCCCCACAGTCTAGTTTCAGTCAATAAGATACTGAGTCAAGCACATGCGCATCTAAACTCTATTTTGGAAAAACACAATAACAGTTCCCCACTACTATACCTAACCACCGCGGGTTCGATCCTTGTATCTGCCTGGCCAGATAAGAGTTGCAGGGAAAGAATGGGACAGCTGCAGATTCTTACAATCTCCAAGCCTTGTGCAAGCAGAGACACTCCAAAAGTCCTAAGTCATGCAGTCTTAAGCGTTCTCCCAGAAGATAGACATCGGACCTCGTAGGAGCTACCTTTTATAGGTCCCTGAACCTTGAGGGGCCGAACCGTATGGGGGTGGTCTCTTTACAGTCCAATAGCAGATATCGATTAACACAGTACATGATAGACATTTCCCAAACCCAATAATACAGTGAGTAATACAATGTATCTGATGAAGTTTCTAGATTCAAGTTAACAGATGAATTATGCAACATGTGCCTGGATATTCAAGAAACCAGACTAGGCTCAACACTTAACCCAATCAATATCTAGCAAAGTAAAGCTTTGCAACAATATTTACAATGTGTATGTCTGGTTTGCATTCACCCAATCCGTTTCATGCAATTTACAAATAATTGTAAGAATCTGCAGCTGTCCCATTCTTTCCCTGCAACTCTTATCTAGGCTCTAGATAAACTGGCACAATTCTGCAGCAAGTCCCATTTAAATTGACCAAATGGCCTAGCAGCCCAGAAGCCTTTACTCAATTTTAGTGTCCTGGCATCTCCAATCTGACCAGAATTAACAATGCATTAAAAAAAATTAATGAACTGCCACATAACCTTTTGAAAGTATCAACCATTTTCCAGTTGTATAATCATACATGATCATGCCAATTACTCTACTCTGAGTAAACAGGGGGCAACATTCGGCATCCTATTGGGAGATTACGAAGGGCAAGTGATTGAAGTGCCAAAGGTGATAGTTATGTAAAAAGATAGGACTGGTCCACAAATTCCAGTCCTAATTTTGGGACAAGGCAAATTTTTAATGCATGGGACAGGAACTTGCAAAGATAGGGAGAAGGTTCAGGGATGGGGGGGCAGCACAGTGGCACAGCGTTAAGAGTTGCTGCCTTACAGAACCAGAGACTCGGGGTCGATCCTGACTAATAGGTGCTGACTGTACGGAGTTTGTGCGTTCCCCCTGTGACTATGTGGGTTTACTCCGGGTGCTCCAGCTTCCTCCCTCACTCCAAAGATGTACAGGTTTGTAGATTAATTAGCTTTGGTTAAAAAAAAAGATTATAAATTGTCCCTAGTACGTAGAATAGTGCTAGTGTATGGAGTGATCGCTGTCGGCGTGGACTCGGTGAGCCGTAGGACCTGTTTCCGAATTGCATCTCCAAACTCAAAAATCTAAAGGACATCTGGTAAGTGGAAGGCCCAAGGGCACAGGTAAATAGTTCCCAGGAGACACAGATAGACACAGTGGTGTTTGGCATGCTTGCCTTCATCGGTCAGGGTACTGAGCATAAGAGTTGCAAAGTCATGTTTAACTGGACAAGAGGTTGGCGAGACCACACAGAGTATTGATTGCAACTCTCTTTGCCCAGCTATAGGAAGATTAAGTTGGAAAAGTTGCCGAGAGTGGAGGGCTTGAGTTATAACACGAGGCTGGATAGGCTCAAATGTAGGTCAAACACGGGCAAATGGGATTAGCATATACGGGCATTTGCTAGGCGTGGAAAAGTGAACTGAAGCAGGGCTCGAAACTAACAGGGCGACCTAAAAGCTGTGCCATTTTGCCTAGCTTGGCAAGCACCCGGGACACGTATCGTTCAACTCTGAGTGGGCCCTCTCTCTATCTCTCTATATCCGCCCGCCATCCGTATCAGTGTCGCCGGTTCTCCACCCGCTCCTCATTCGCCTGCACGGCCGACTGCATGCACATGCGCACTGCCACAGCCTGCACATGCGCACAACCTTGGTCAGCACATCATCGGCCGTGGTTGCGCGCATGTCCCCCCTGCACATACACATTGCCACGGCAACTGGTCGGCGCCGGGCACTTTCTCCCTCCCTTTGCATTGTGGGAAATCTGGCCGTCATTGCTGTCTGATCGCCGCCTCACCGCGACCGCTGAAAACCAACGCAGAATCACTCCCTGGAGCTGGAGTAACTCTTGCTTCTTGGTTTCCTGGTCCTCCAAAAATATTACAAATGGAATTTAAACTGGAGTGGACCATCCACCACATAACTGCCTATTGCAATTTATCTATTTATTTATTGTATATGTATATATATATATATATATGCAAACAAAAAATTCATTGTCCTATCTGGGACACATGACAATAAAACTCTCTTGACTTGGACTTAAGCAAAAAAGGGTTCTTGGGGAAAAAAGAGCTACCTTAAATTTAGTTGTGTCTGGTCGGGTAACTATGGTAGGGTGAAGACTATTCCATGTTTTAATTGTGCGGGGGAACTCGAAGGAGCAGCCAGCATCTCTGGATTGAAGAAATTAGGTGACGTTTCTGTTGGAAGCTGGAAGCTGCCCTCAACAGCGTCCTGCGGACTGTCTCAGGATGCCCATGAGCCACCCCAGTAAACCAACTGCCCGTCTTCGCTGGCATCGCCCCAGCCAACATCAGACAATAAGCAGCCACGCTGGCCCTCTCACGAAAGGCACAGACCAGTGATTCCCATCTCCTCCAACAGATCGTCACAGAGACAGCACGACGAGTGCGCCTGAAGTCACAGCACCCCTTTGCCAGGCAAGCTGTACAACACCGGCTGACGCTTCTAAGGCCGCCCGGGTCAAGACGAGATGGAAAGTCCAGTGGAAGTCAGCGGAACCATCTAGGCTACACCATTACATCGATGACCCCATGGACGTCCGCTGGCCAGGACCTGCCCCGAAAGCAGTGGACAACCCTCATCCGCTTGAGGACAGGCGTTGGACGCTATGGAGTAGCGATGAAGAGGTGGGGCCTCGTGGACAGCGCCTCCTGCGAGTGTGGGGACCCAACACAGACAGTGGAGCACATAGTCACCACTTAACCCAAACACCGGCCACCGAATGGTGAACGAGGTCTGATTGACCTGGACGATGACACATTGGCCTGGCTCGCCTCAACGGAGCTGCAGGTCTAAAAGACACACGACAGAAGAAGGAGGAGGTGACGTTTCGGGTAGAGACCCTTCTTTAGATTTCCTCTGGTTTTAGTGTTTTTAGTTTAATTTAAAGATACGGCGTGGAAACAGGCCCTTCGGCCCACCGATCACCCGTACACTAGTTCTATCCCACACATTAGCGACGCAAGTCAAGTCAAGAGTGTTTTATTCTCTCACCTCCCAGTTAGAACAATGAAATCCTTACTTGCAGCAGCACAACAGAATATGTAAATATAGTACTCTGTAAACAATGTTATAAACGAGAAAACAAAACTGTGTATATTTATATATGAATATATAAGTGTGCGTGTGCGCATGTGTGCGTGCACTTAACTGGGTTATCAAGGGTGTCTTCTCTGGTGATGCTCTGCCAGGCCTGTATTGTAGCCATCTTTAGCTTATGCTTGTTTTGGAGTCCCCTTTAGTTTTCTCTTGTGCATATAAAAGGCATGCTCAATTGGGTTCAGATCGGGTGATTGACTTGGCCACTCAAGAATTTACCTTTTTTTTAAGCTTTGAAAAACTTTGTTGCTTTAGCAATAGTTTGGTATCATTGCCTTGCTGCAGAATGAACCGCTGGCCAATGAGTTTTGAGGCATTTGTTTGAACTTGAGCAGATAGGATGTGTCTATACACTTCAGAATTCATTATGCTACTACCATCAGCAGTTGTATCATCAATTTAAGTGAGCCAGTAGCTTCACCAGCCATAGATGCCCAGGCCATAACACCCCCACCACCGTGTTTCACAGATGAGGTAGTATGCTTTAGATCTTGGGCAGTTCCTTCTCTCCTCCATACTTTGCTCTTGCCATCACTCTGATATAAATTAATCTTCGTCTCTTTTCCAGAACTGTGTTTGCTCTTTTAAGTACTTCTTGGCAAACTGCAACCTGGCCATCATATTTTTGCGGCTATCTAGCACTGTAGCCTCTGTATTTCTGTTCACGGAGTCTTCTGCGGACAGTACTCATTGACAAATCCACACCTGACTCCTGAAGAGTGTTCCTGATCTGTCAGACAGGTGTTTGGGGATTTTTCTTTATTATAGAGAATTCTTCTGTCATCAGCTGTGGAGATCTTCCTTGGCCTGCCAGTCCCTTTGCGATTAGTAAGCTCACCAGTACTCTCTTTCTTCTCATTGATGTTCCAAACAGTTGATTTTGGTAAGCCTAAGGTTTGGCTAATGTCTCTAACAGTTTTATTCTTAGTCTCATAATGGCTTCTTTGACTTTCATTGGCACAACTTTGGTCCTCATGTTGATAAACAGCAATAAAAGGTTCCAAAGGTGATGGAAAGACTGGAGGAAAGACTAGGTGCTGAGAGATCTCTCGTACCTGCATTAATGAGGCATTTAAACACACCTGAGCAATTACAAACACCTACAAAGCCATGTGTCCCAAACACTATGGTGCCCTGAAATGGGGGGGACTATGTATAAACACTGCTGTAATTTCTACATGATGAAACCAAAATGTAAAAAAAAACCCTTTAATAAAATCTGACAATGTACTCTTTAACTACATGTGATTTTTTTCTTATTACAAGTCCCTAATTGTGGAGTTAAGAGACAAATAAATAAATTATGGGTCTTTCTCCCTAACATTATGGAGGGCACTGTACATATGCAAATAATAAACCTTAACAATGTATCGGTGAAATGAGCTGAAAAATCACAGATGGAATGTGAGTTAATGCATTTTGGGTGTGTTAAAAGCCTACACCATGAATGGTGGGCTCTTAGACAACAATGAAGAACAGAGGGACTCGGAATACAATTCCAGAGTCCGTTGAAGGTAGCAACCAGGAAGATAACAACACAGGAAGAAAGACATGTGGGTTACTGGCTTTCATTAGTCAAGGAATTGAATAAAGTAGTGTGAAGGTTATGCTCAAGCTTTGGAACAAATGTTATGGTCAGGCCGCAGCTGGTGGACCATGTGCAATTTTAGTCACTACCCTATGGGAAGGATGTGATAGCATTGGAAATGGTACAGAGGATATTAACCACGATATTAGGGACACAAGACACTGCAGATGCTACAATGTCGAGAAAAAACAAAGTGCTGGAGGATCGCAAGGGGTCAGGCCCTTGGAAGGAATGAACAGGCAAAATTGTAGGTCAGGATCCTTTTCAGGCTGCTTGTAATGGGGGAAGAAAGTTGAAAACCGGAAGGAGGAGGGGTGGCAGGACAAAGCTTGACGAATGATAGGTGCATATATGTGTTTTGGGGGGGAAGAGAAAGAGGGTTGACGCTGATCAAATGGCCTGCAGATTCTAATGTACACAGACTGGGCTGCTTCATCAGTCACCAACCTAGTCTTGTACCTGCACAGCTTTGACTATCCAGCACTGCCCTGCTATAAACTGAACTGCTTTTTGTGAGTTTCCACAATGACCTCCCAACATTTGATTGTCAAAACATATTTTAAATGAAAATTCATAATAACTTTTTTGACATTTCCCTGAAACACTATAAAACTGAAAACTGCTTGGCCACTTTGTGCAAACTCCAATGAATAACCCAAGAAAATCCCATCAGTCTGAAGCATCCTGACCCCCAAAAGTCACCTATCCTTGTTCTTCAAGGATGCTGCCTGACCCGCTGAGTTACTCCAGTACTTTGTCTCTTTCCCAATAAATTAGATCAGTGGTGGAGACTCACCATCAAATTCAGCCAGTCTTTCAATACTAATCCTCAAGCGTTTTTGATGCTTCATGAAATTGGATCTAAACTTGAAAGGTTTGATTGTTGCATCTTTTGGAAGTATCATCGTTCAAATGGCTCGTTAAACCAAGGCAGTCATGCCTCCCAGGTGAGCATAAAAGAGTCCCATTATTCACTGCTTCAAGAGCAGCAGGGAGCTTTCCAATATTTATCCCTCAGCCAACAGCTAAAAACAGACTACCTGATCATTATACTGCAATCTGGGGAATCTTGCTGAGTGCAAATCAGCAGCTGTATTTTTTTATTACTGCAATATGCAACTTGAAATTCAATTGTGCAATGTTGCTTTTGCCCATTTCAAGCTATTGGAAATCAGTCTTTGCTGAACAGAACTGTGATAATGACTATTTCCGAGTCATTTTGTAGCAGTCCAGATACATAATCAGGCATTTCTAGATGCAAGTCAGGCAACTCCCCAACACCGTCTCCCCATCAAGGTACACATTATTAGTGTCATTCATGACTCAGAAGCAAAAAAAAAAGTTGATATTTTAGATTTCCAGTATCTGCAAAATGCTGGAATACTCAGTTAGACAGAAGAGAAATGTGATGAAGGAAGTTAAGTGATAACTTTGATTCTCTTTCTGAAGATGCTGCCTAGTGAGCTATTTTCAGCACTAGTTTTATATCATATCGAAATTAAGATATGTAGTAATCCCGAGGCTTGGACTAATAACCTGGTGACAAGTTCAAATTCTATCATGTCATCCAGCGAGTTTAAATTTGGATGACTAAATAAATTGCAGCAAAAAGCCCATCAGGTTCACAAACCCCCCTTTGAGAAAGTTAAATTCCCAGCCAGAACCAAGTGTCACTCCAGACCAACAGCAAGGTCCTCTTGGAAGGCCCTGGTGAGTTGCATTGAAACTGGACCAAAACGTCATCCTCAAACATCTAAAGACTGCTTATCAAGTTGGGAGGACTGACCAACAGAATATTTCAGAAACGGCATATCAGAATCACACTCACAAAATGATGCCTTTATGTCCATTATCCATGTCCACCAATAGAGCTCGTACAGTCAAGAAAGATTGGGCCTGGAATCCTGCAGCATTCATTCCGAACCCAATGGCATCAACTAACACAAGTATTTAAACAAAACGACCTATTACCTCATACAACTAAAAATATTGCTGACAACTTGACCATGTTTCAAATCTGAGCTGTATTGCTGGATATCATACCACGTAAATTCGACTGGTAACAGCAGTTATTAAGATTACAAAGGGAGGGTTTCAATGAACAGGAGCAATGGTAATGAAACATGTGGTCAAGCTAAATTCATTAAACAAGCAAATCACAAAAAATCACAACGAGAAATCACCCAAAATGTAAGGTGGTGGAAAATGTCACCGGTTGATGATAGTTTTTGAGGAAGTGATGTAAATAGAAGGGAGAAACAAATTGGCTCTGCTGACACGACAGAATGAACTACGGTGCAAAATGTTTGTGCAGAAGACTGGTTTGATGGCCCGCATCTGAGGTTACATTTTATCTAATTAACTTTAATTAATGTAATTGAATTTTAAATTAAAATTAATGTCATAATTCATTTTATTAATGATATCACATTTATGCATTTACCTTGGTACAAACCTTAATTCCATCAAGCCAAGAACAGATCATGATGAAAATATATTTGGTAGATATCGAAACTTCACATGTTAGAAATTTACTGAATCATTAAGAAATGCTTAAAAATCTAAATGTCCAAATCAAACCATCACACCTTCACATATGGTTATTTACCTCAACCTTTTTATTTAGCCTGTTGAGTTCAGACATGCACTCCTTCCTGTCTTTCCTGTCCTTCATGTCCTCTCTCGCTTCCTTGAACTGCCGTCTCTGCAACTTCTCATAGCTTTTCTTCAGTTTCTCAATCTTAAAGTATGAAAGTATAATTCAAGATTTGATTATTTTGAGGAAATATCTATTTCCCACTTCTGAAGAACACTTGTTATTACTCACATCTAACATTGATAAACACAGCACATATGTAGAGCTAGGCAAGTTAACTGCTCGTTGTTTTTTGGCATTGAAATACATCTGAGAAAACATTGGAACATAGGTGGGTACCGATGGCCTTAACATCACAACCAGCTTTGTGGTGGGTACTGATGGCATTAACATTATAATCAACCTTGCCGTGGGTACAGGTGACAATAAATTATAGTGGAAAATGGGTGGAATTGAATCTCTTTTCTAGATTTGGGATGGCTCAAAATAAAATAAAAATGCCCTAATGCTCCAGATGCCACCAGCAAAGTCAAACGACAGAAGTAGGTTGATGCCAAACTAGGACAAGACAAGGTCCTTGTAGTCCAAGCGATATCAGGATCAGGTCCAAGACAGAGCCAACGGTTCATTTCAAGGGTCTCGACCCGAAACGTCACCTATTCCTTCTCTCCAGAGATGCAGCCTGTCCCGCTGAGTTATTCCAGCTTTTTGTGTCTATTTTCAGAGTACAGCAATGGGTAATGAATTTGATAAAGGAGAGAAATGGTCTTGAAGAAAACAGGAACAGGAGATTTATATTTAAAGCTAAAATTATCTCTTTTTGTAAACTAAAAATTCTATCTTTGATAGTACCTCTTCCTGAAATATGTTGAGCTGCGATTCGTACTGCACTACCATATCGTGTTGAGTTTTCTCACTGTCTTGTAAGTATTGTCGTAACAGGTCCACCTGAATGACAGAAAAACTGTGTAAAGATAATCAAATAATCACACATTCAATGACATATTGCAAAGAAAGCAGTTCATTTTTTACCTAGTCTACCTCAGCTGTTGCAACGAAGATCAGCCAAATTTGCTATGTTGGTTTCCTCTTTAGCTACCTGCCATTGGAAGCCAGTCAATTCCATTCAGTGTTATAACAATAAATTGCTTTGAGCAGTGGATACAGAAAAAGCTGAGGTCAGGGAGGATGTCAGATACTGACATCAGAGCCCAAGGCACTCAAGTACAATTTGCCACACCAGTTAATTACTGATCCACCAGTTTCTTGTCAATTAGAAAAGTGGAGCTTGCGAACAACTGCGTTATCAAGCAGAAATTATTCACCAGTAATCAATTTTCGTTTGACAAGACCACTTGCTTCTTCCTAATATGTCATACAGCCATGGCCAAAACAACTGATTTATATTGCAAGACGAGTGGTATCGAGGCAGCAATTGACCCAGTATGAGATCAAGGAGCTGGGGTCAAAGGAAACTGAGTGGAAATCTCTTGTCAGGCTGGATTCAATAGTCACAGGAACAGCAATAATAAATGGTTGTAGGTCAACTCAACAATAGGATACAGCAGCTGTACTTATTCAGGGTAGAATCTAAGCTACAATCAGCTTTAGCTACTGACTCCCCTCCTTTTATCACAAGGGGGAGTCACTGTTGATCGCAGTATCTCTAACTCTTCATTAGGATCTGGGGGGGCTGCATGATCCAGATCGCTGCATGATGGATGCCTCTGCCTACAATCTGTTTGTTTTATCTATCTTTTTTTTATTTTTAGTTTGTTTAAAGTATGTTTAGGAGGATTTTTTTTTCAGTATTTTATGTGGGGGAGGGGGGTAGGGTAAGGGAGAAACCGTTTTTCACTCACTTCCTGGCTAGGATGCGACTATTCTCCGAGTCGCGCCCTCGCCCCCCCTCCTCACGGCCTACCAACTGGATTGGCGCGGCCTTTCCTGACGGGGACCGGACATCGCAGAACGGGCAATGCCTCACCTGGGATTGCCGTTTGAAGCTGTATAGCCATTTGGGCATCAACATCACAGAGATATGGTTTGCAGAGCTTGTGGGCTGTGCTGACCAACATCGCATAGTCCTGGGACCCTTTGCAGAGGGCCGCCAGCGTTGAATCTCTGCTCAGCTCGGCCTGTGGACTTCGGGAGCCGCGGACTCTGGTAGGAAGTGGCCGATTCGGAGTCCAAGCCGCTGAGGACGTTCTTCCGTCCGACGTCGGAGTTCCATCATCCCGGCGAGAGGGCCTGAACATCGGGCCGCCCGTAGCGGCTATTGCGGGGGGCTCGGGAGGCCCCGGCCATGGGTGAACATCAAAGAACATCAACGAGGAGGTTGACTGAACTTTGGGGATGTTTATGTTATGGACTATCGTATTCTGTGCTTTTTTTTTAATTTCGTATGGCTGTATGGGAAAAAGCATTTTGTTGTCTCAGTACTTGTACTATGTACAATGACAATAAAGTTGAATCAAATTAAAAGGATAAAGCAGCAAGGCCTGAATAACATTCTAGAACATTCTAGAGTTTGTAAGTCTGGTCAAAAAGGAAAAGGAACCACAGGTAAGGCTCAGAAAGATGAAATCTGACAGATCCAGATTAATGGCAAAAATGTAGCATGAAGCAAAAAGGAATCTCAGGGTCCAATTTCTTAGCTCTCTGAATGGGGTAACACAAGTAGATAGTGGTAAAGAAGGTGCATGATATGCTTGCCTTCATTGGTTGGGGCATTGCGTATAACAGTCAGGAAGTCATGTCGCAATTTCATAGACTTTTGGACTATTGAACTATCGAGTTAGGACACATATTGAAGTAAATATGAATAATCCACATTTGGAGGAAGTATGCAGTAATGCTTGCTCTATTACAGGAAAGATATCAAAGAGAGCGTGCAGATGAGATTTACCAGAATGCAACCTGAATTTGAGTATTCGTTATAAAGGTATGAAGAATTTTGTTTATTTTTTCAGCAGTATGAAAAGCTGAGAGTAAACCTGATAGAAGTATATAAAATTGTGAGAGACATAGATAGGATTGACAGTCAGAAATAGAGAAAAAATGCTGAAGTAACTCAACAGATCCTCAAGGGGTTCTCAATCTCTTTCCTGTACTCCGTCTTATCATTATTTGATATCTAGCCCACAATGGTGGTGTCGTCTGTGAATTTATAAATTAAATTAGATTTATATGGTCGTGGGTGTACGAGTAAAGAAAGGGGCTGAAAACGCAGCCTTGCCGAGCGTCAGTGTTGAGGATTGTCACAGAGGATGATTTGTCTTCTATCCTCACTGATTGGGGTCTGTTGGTCAGATGTCAAGGATCAACTTGCAGTGATGGGTGTTGACTCTAAGTCCCGCAAGTTTGGCGATGAGCTTAGATGGTATAATGGTATTAAAGGCAGAGCTGTCATCTCGGAAAAGGAGTCTGCCATAGGTGTCTCTCTTATCTAGGTATTACAGGGATGAGTATAGGACCTCAGCGATGGCATAATCAATGAACCTGTTGGGACCGTAGACGAACTGCAGTGTGTCAAGGCTGCTTAGTAGACTGGATTCGAGGCATTCCATGACTAGCCTCTCAAAGCAAATCATGATGGTGGATGTTAAGGCCACTGGACGGTTGTTGTTTAAGCATGAGATCTTGTTTTTCTTCGTCACTGGGATGATGGTGAAGGAAGTGGGTACTTCAGAACAGTTGGGAAGAGAGAGATTAAAGATGCTCGTGAATAACCCCGCTAGTTGGCCCGCACAGTTACTCATGACACAGCCAGGAACTCCATCTGGGCTAGTTGCTTTCCATGGGTTCATCCTCTGCAACAGTGACCTTGGGAAGAGGCACATGTGAGTAAAGGTATGGGTATCATCGCCCCATTAGCCTTCTGCTCAAAGCGAACATAGAAAGCATTCAGTTTCAGGTATTTTGCACTATCACCACTGATGTTGCATGACTTCACTTTGCAGCCAGTTATCGTATTCAGACCGCGCCACATTCTGTGTGTGTCCGAGTGATTATACTAGGACTCGTTTGTCCCGGTATTGTCTCTTGGCATCCTTGATGGGTTTGCGGAGATAACTGCAAGCCATCTTGTACCGCTCGGGATCGTTTGACGTAGGCCACGGATCCCGCCTTCACCTGTGAATGGCGCTCGCGGTTCATCCATAGCTTCCGATTGGAGAACACTAGCATTGTCTTTGTCAGCAAACAGTCTTCCGCGCACTTGCTGATGAAGTCAGTCACAGCAGTGGCATACTCATTCAGGTTAGCTGCAGAATCCCTGAATATGGACCAGTCCGCAAACTCAAAGCAGTCACGTGGTCTGGTACTCTACTTGCCAGATGTCATCTGACCAGCATTTAACAACTCGTTGTACCGGATGCTTTTGGTTCAATTTTTGTTTGTAGGCAGGGAGCAGATGATCAGCTAGGTGATCAGATATCCCAAAATGTGGCCGAGGCACAGAGTGGTAGGCATTTGTTATTGATGCGTAGCAGTGGTCGAGGGTGTTCTGGCCCCTGATGGGACCAGTGACATGCTGGTAATACTTTGGTAGAGGTTGGCTTGATTAACGTCTCCTGCTACAATGATCACGGCTTTGGAGTGTTCTGTTTGAAGGCTATTGATTGTGGAATACAGTTCTTTCAGAGCACGTTTGACGTCCACATGGGGGCCGGTGATGTGGACTGCGGTCAGGATAGCTGAGGTGAATTTCCTCGGCAGGTAGTAAGGCCAGTACTTCACAGTCAAATATTCCAGGTCCTGGGAGCATGAATTCGTCAGCATTGCCAGGTCTGAGCACCACAAGGTGTTGATTAGAAAGCAGACACTGCCGCCACTAACCTTGCCCAGCGACGATGTACGATCCATCCGGTAAAGGGAGAAGCCCTTGGGCTGAATGGCAGTCGGGAATGTTAGATGTGAGCCATGTCTCTGTGAAACAGAGCGCACAGTAGTCTCTCACCTTTTTGAGGGAAGTCAGTCTAGCTTTAAGTTCATCCAGTTTGTTTTCCAGACTGTATATTAGACGGTAGTATGCCATGTAGGGGTGTCTTAAATCCCCGTTATTTTAACCTTACTTGCAGTCCAGCGCGCTTACCCCGTTTCCTACAGAAGGTCGCAGAACTGAACCAAAGGGTTGGAGAGGGAGTAGTCTCTGCGGAAGGCGCAAAGGGGTGGAGATGGGAAGATATGATTAGTGGTGAAATCACATTGGAGGTGATGGAAATGTCAGAGGATGATGAGTTGGATGCAGAAGCTGGTTGAGTAAGGACTAGGGGAACTCTGTCCATGTCGCATCTGGGGGAAGAGGAAGCGGGAGCAAAACTCCGGGACACCAAAGAGACATGAGGTAGGAATCCATCAATGACAGTCTTTGACTTGATAGTAGACTGTCAAGTTTAATGCCCCCCCACTGCCTGTTGACCGATGACACTCTCGTCCAATCGGCGCCCTCTCACTGAGTCATTTATAGATTTAGACATATTTTATTTAACGAATTTCAAAATCCGCAGAAATTCGCAGGTCCGCGGAGAAATCTCACGCCTGATTACAAAAATAACGATTTCTCTCTCTCCATTCCCTTAAATGTATGATCAGGTGTGGTCTGTAGTAAATGATTCAACTATTCTCTAACTCCCTGCATGAGTGCAGCACCAAAGTTCAAAGATTGCACTTAACTACCAATACTCTCATTTTGAAATGAATAATTATAGGTATCTAGGCCTCATTCCTTCCGACAGTTGGGAGATATTACCATAAAAAAAAAATTTAAATCCCACTATTGTTCCAAATCCACATTCCTTTCTCTCTTTAGACATGTGATTTGATACAGAATTCACACAATGTTTATTCTGCAATCCTTAAGACTTATCAGTTCCATCATCACAGACTTCCCACATGCCCTGTTGTCCTTGCCATTTCAGTGTAGAGGGCTTTGGGCAAAATGGGACTAGCCCATTATGCCAACTTGGCCAATACAGACAAAGGGGGCCGAAAGGCCTGTTCCATGATATACTCTATGACTTTCTGGCATCCAGTAGGTATCTTTGGAATGCATACCTGCCAACTTGTCAGATTGAAAAATCGGAATCCTATTAGTCTGACGTCAGTGAGGGCGGGGCACGTGACGTCAGTAAGGGGCGGGGCAGGTGACGTCAGTAAGGGGCGGGGCAAGTGACGTCAGTAATACTGAGGGGAAAGTGACCTCAGGGGGGTTACACAAAATGCTGGAGAAACTCAGCGGGTGCAGCAACATCTAAGGAGCGAAGGAGATAGGCGACGTTTTCGGATTTTCCATCCCAATTCCGATTTTTTTGTCTCAATATTCCGAGAAAAAAAAAATCGGAAAAAAAAAAAAACACATAGAAAGTTTCTGTGTGTTTTTTTTTCCGATTTTTTTTCTCGGGAATATTGAGACAAAAAATCGGAATTCGGAATTGGGATGGAAAAAAAGAATTCCGCCCAAATCTGGCAGGTATGGGAATGCACTGCCAGGTACAATATTGGAGACAAATTCATCTGAAAAGTAAATTGAATAAGTATCTGAAAGGAAAGAATCTGGGTAATGGATAGAGGAATGGGACGAGCTAAATTGCACTCATATAAAACCAGTCTATTATCAATGGGCTGAATAGTGCTCAAAAAAGATGGTGCGAGCAGACAGTGGAGAGGATCGGTGCCAGTGAGCAGGCTGTGGACTCCCCTTCCGTGGCTTCAGAGGCACTCTGGGTCAGCTGCAGGAGGTGCCTCAGCACACAGAGTCAGAGATGTGAACATGGGAGGTGAGGAACGGCACAGCTGGAGACTCCACAGAGGTCAGACGAGCATGCAGATCGAATGCAGCCTCTAGCAACACTCAGCAGCAAGGAGCAATGGAGGACACCAACAGCATTGCAGGGCCGGCCCCTCCAACACTGCGTGCTACCGCCACGACAACGGGCCTTTAAGACCAAGATTAGATGCCACATTGTTAAGAACTTTGAAACTTAAAGGATACAAGATGGCGCAAGCTATTGTGTACTGCCTAGAATGTACTATTTTACTTCGGAGTCACGTGAATGACTACGTGAAGACCCCGCCAGCACGCATGCGCGACATATCGTCGAACGCATTGCGGAAGCGACAGTCGGGAGGAGCGTCGCTCCTCCAGCGCAAGTTTTCAAAACTTACTGAAGGTAAGTCTTACTTTTTCTGGTGAGCGTGGCGACTTGGTGTAATTTCTTTTTCAGAAGGAAGCACCATGGAGTCGCGTAAGGGAGAGCAGCAGCTGATACCGCTGCTGTGGAAACAGCCAGCAGCGTGCCGTCTCTCCAGAGCTGCAGGTGCTGCCAGCAGCTCCCAGCTTCTCGCCGCTACAGACCGCAGGTGCGCCGCGGTCGGCGGCAAAACCACCCGGAAGTCGGACAGGATCGTTGACTCAGCTTGATCCGGACCTGAAGACACCCCGTTCCCGCATAGGGGCGGCGGGCGTCTTTCCCGCAGGAGCGGATGGGGAGCGGTGCTCCAGCGTGACCTGCTTATGCAGGGGCAGAGTCACAGTGGGTCTCCTCGCAGACCCACGGCAGGATCCTTTCAAGGACTGCCAAATGTATCACCCTCTTCGCAGGGGAGCATTAGGGGTCAGAGCTGGGCTGACCCTGAAGAAGGGGCAATGGCTGAACAGTCAACTGTGAGGGGTGCCAGAAGAGAGAGCAGCAGAAGAATTTTGGGAACACATGCTGTACCAACTCAGGAAGGACTGCCTATACAAAGCTGCAAGCCAGTACAAAATACATGGCTACAAACCAGCTACAGGAGCAAGCCATTAACTTTATGGCTGGGAAGTGCATTGCTCCAGAGAACTCCATTCTCTTAAAGTACCAGCAGTCTATGACCCCATCTGGGGCAACAGGAGCCCATCTATAAGGAGCCAGGAGGGGAAGCTCCAGAGGAAACTGCTGGCTGCTAAAATCACAGCAGTACCAGGACAACTGATGGGGTTGATTTGCCTGAAGAGTTACTAGATGCTCTAGCAGACTGTGTAATACTCAGTGGAGATTAACAGTTACAGGAAGAGCATCATCAAGAAGTGCGGAATTATGCAAGACAAGTAGCACACAGGCGCCAAAATTGCTGTTGGGGGACCTCCCGAAGCAGGTGAAAGACCTGCATGAGGAAGCCAAGGCTAAAGGCCTCATCAAGGTGCCAAGCACCTCTAAAACCCACTATCAACAGCGGCAGCACCCCTACACACCCACCAGACATTGGTACTATGGAAGACCATCTGGTGGTGAAAGCTCGAAGGCCGGCCCACCTGCACAGCGGTCTTTCAGACCATGGCCCAGCCTGGCCTTCATGGAAAATGCGCCAACCCCACAACGCAGCAACACAATACCAGAAGAAAAGTGCGGAGACAACCCACACAACACCGGTAACCATGGAGGTAGGTGGGTCTGGTTGTCTTAAAAAACATTGCATGTCCGATTCATCAAAAGTTGGGGGACGGTTGCACTTGTTTCATCATGTGTGCTGCACTTTTACCTCTGAACTTTTACATACTCGGAAGTATTCAGAATTACAAAATTGAATTTGTATACGAACTACCGTCCCAGTTCAGCATACGCCTAGCAGGAAGTTCATACTTCACAAAAAGAGAGAACAGCAGGCCATGCTGAACTGTTAAGACTAAACACAAAAGGGAATTGAGAAAACAATCAGAGAATTTCAAGAGTTCGTATCAAATATATTTATAAAAAACTAAAAAGATGGCGGTTGCCGTATCATTACAGATTTGACCGAACTAAATACTTCCGTTCAGTATGCCCATTTCAAAATAGACACGTTTGTCACACACAGGATCATCGTAAATACCTGAAATTTATCTGGATGGAACAGCTATGGCAGTATAAGGCCTTACCCAATGGGTTGTCATCAGCACCCAGGCTATTACAAATTTATTAAAACCAGCTTTAGCATACTTAAAGAAACATAACCATATTGTCATGGCTTACCTGGATGATATTCTTATTGTAGGTGAAAATTGGAGCTGGCTACATTGGTGGTATCAGCCACAACACAGGGATTTATCATACATCCAGATAAATCAAAATTGGAACCCTCCACTACCACCATTGACTCTGTTCAAATGTCTATCACCTTGCCACCAAACAAAGTGACAGACTTGATGGGAGTATGCAAAAGCCTCACTGGCATCAGGGAACCATCCATTCGGCAAGGAGCAAGAGTGATTGGGAAATTGGTGGCTGCGTTCCCAGCAGCACAATCGGACCACTCCATTATTAAAACCTGGAAGAGGGAAATTTTAGCTCTCAAAAATCATGCAGGCCATTTCAATAGGCCTATGCAACTACCAGGGAAAGCAAAATCAGAATTAAACTGGTGGATAGAAATGCTCAGCATTATTCTACCCCATCACCCCATTCTATATCCCTAGGGTACATTACAGACTGATGCCAGTGCTAAAGGTTGGGGAGCAACTAATACCACTGCAAGTTGTGGTGGCAGATGAGTGCACAAAAATTATTCTGTTTTAAAGCACTAGGAATTAATTATCTAGAAATGCTGGTAGCGTTTCATGGACTCAGGGCCTACTGCTCAGATGAGCACCAGTTGCATGTACGGTACAAATTGATACTGCAGTGGGGGCCTATATATAATCATATGGGTGAAATAAAGTCGATATCATGTGATGAATTGGCTAATAATATCTGGCACTGGTGTCTGGGAGAGAGATTTGGATCTCAACCACTTACCTTCCAGGTAAGCTAAATACAGTGGCAGACACCAGGTCACATAAATTCAACGACAACATTAAATGGATGTTGGATCGGAAAGTGTTTACAGATATTATAGACCGGTTATGGGACACCAGATATCGACCTTTTTTCCATCCAGACTAATTCACCAACTACCAACATATGTCGCTTGGGAAACCAGACCCAGGGCAGCATTTGTTTTGCGCTATGCATTTTCCCCTTCTGCCTCATCAGGACGAGTCTTACAATAATTAAAAAGACGCCGCTTTCTCTGCATCTGGATCAACAATGGTTGGCACACCCCCGGGAAGTATCCGTGGCATGACTGTATGAACTTGTTGATTTGCAGTTTCTGAACAGGCCATTTTTGGGATACGGACTCTCCGACAGGACGATCAATGCCATCTCAGCGTCGTGCAGGGAGTCCACGAGAAGACAGTATCTGATATATGTCAGGAAATGGGAAGTGTTCTGCACCAGGACGAACACTACATATGACTCAGCCACCAACACTGAAGTGCTGGAGTTCTGGCCACCCTTCATTTCGATGAAGGATTGAGTTAGTGCCATTATTGTGCAAGGAGTGCCCTATCTAATATCTGGGCAGAGGGAGTGATCACCTGGCTATAGGATCACACCCACTAGTACCTAAACGAATGAGGGGTATTTGTACTCTATCCCCCCCCCCAGGCCCAGATACACCCATATATGGGACATAGGTAGTACACCATGTTACGAGGATGGACACCAATATCGGGGCTCACTCTGGACAAACTAATATCCTAGATGGGAATGATTATGGCACTTGGATCAGCACAACGGGTCCAGTCCTTACACAAGCTAGTATAGGACGTCATGTCTGTCACAAATGGCAGATAACCTGCTACATACAGGGGTACTTAAACAAGACTGACCCGATTCCTCTGGCCAATATTAGAGTTCTGGCCTATCCTGCAGATAGTCGGCCCTGCATAGTGACACATATTTTGCAATATATAGTCACCAAGACACCTATGGGCACGGAGAGAGCTTTCTCATTAGCCATAAATGCCCTCACCTAAGGTCACAGTGCAAACCATATCCAGATGGTTAGGGTGGTATTACGTGCAGTGGTGGATACTAATGTTTCAAATCTCACTCCACCAGGGCTGCATCTACATCGGACGCTAGGATGATGGGAGTTCCTATGGACCACATCCTTGCCACAGCGGGGTGGAGCAATGAATGCATTCAATGCTTTATAATAAACCCGTGGCCGATCCTGAGACGTTTGCAGGGAAAAATTAAGTTCTGTAAAATAAATTACCCAATGTGGGGCATATTATTTTAGGTATGAATAATACCTTTATTGTTTTTCAGCACAGTGTCGTGTGTGAAATACGTTCATCCTCCTTCCCAGAATGGCAGTGTGTGAGCATGGTCTTGTTCCAGGGCATGAAATCACAGAGCTTTGAAATCTTCACGTAGTCACTCACGTGACTCCGAAGTAAAATAGTAAGATTAAGTGAGAACTTACCAGTTTGAAGTTTGATCTTTATTTTATGAGGGATTACGTGCCCTCCGCTCCCAAAACCCTCTATTATAAAGTTCAACTGGTATGGAAGTTCTCTCTTATCTTACTATATTAGTCTACTCTGGTATCTGTGATTTCACACCACTGCTTTGAAGAATGTCGCGCATGCGTGCTGGCGGGGTCTTCACATAATCCCTCATCGTAACTCCTCATAAAATAAAGATCAAACTTCAAACTGGTAAGTTCTCATTTAATCTTACTATTCTTTACTCTTGTATCTGTGTGATATGCTTATGTATAGAAAGATTTTTATTGAATTGTATGAAAAAGGAATTTCACTGTATCTGGGTACATATGAAAATTAAGTACCATTGGGCTCTCCATACCAGAACCATTTGGAGTGTGGCAATAACATTAGGCAATAACAATGGTACTGGAAAGTACACAACCCACGTGCATAATACTTATAAATTGGCTGTTGCCTGCAATTTAATTTGTAATTTATTTGAATTGCACAAAATTACATTTTGCTCCAAACATCTCATAATGAAAGGCTGTAATGTGAAGCATTACTGCCATCTAGAGGTTGAATTGAGCCTTCAACCTCAGCCATGACAAACTTATCCTTGGTCACATATTCAAAATGAAAAGCAAATGCAACTTTTAAGGTGAATCCAAACACATCACAAGAAGCACTACATTGCTTTAGATTTCAGTGGTTTTGGCATGCAACATGGATCTGTAGTTGTGATAAAGCATATATTAATGTTAGGTTACCATCAGGGACTTGAAGTACACTTTTAACTCATACATTCGAAAATATGAAATTAAATGCAAATAAAAAATGCAAATGCATGAAGCTTTGTATATGACAATCAACCCTCCACTCTTAAAATCACATACACTATTTATTACACCACATGGAATCTTACATAGATCATTGTGGACTGATATCTGCAGTCAACTGCTAAATGTACACGATCACAGTGAGTTTGTCTCCTACCTCTGTCTGTTTTTGGTCGAGCAGTGGCTGAATGGCACCAAGCTCCTGTTCTCGAGTCTTTAGCCTTGTTTCCACTGACTGGAACTGTGCTTCCCATTCCGCCTTTTTATGGGCCATCATGATATCAATCTGCTTCATCAGTTCTTGTAATTCAGCTTCACAGGTGGTGAGGACACTGCTGCAATTCAATTAAAAACCAAGTGAACTCAGAGAGAGAAATACATTTTTAGATTTGCCTGCAGATTCCATTTTTAACGCATACGGCTTTTAGCGCAGCACTAATGACTGCATAATATTCAATACTAGCCCTTTAGGTCTTGGCTTGTTGAGAGGAACAGTTTATAGACAATAACCGTTCTGATTGGCTATTTCTCACATCTTCACTGTAACTGTCATCTGCCCCACTGGTGTCAGAACAAAGAGGTTGATTACAAGTCCCACTATGCCAAGTTACAAAACTATGTGATCCAGCATCTCGCAGAGCAACATTCTTTGGGGAAGAGAATCTGCCTCTCATTTGGCCTGCCGTACATGTAACCTGGGTCCCAAACTAAGTACAGTAAAACTATGATAATATGGTATCCAATTGTTCAAAAATCCCAACGTTCGACATCTAGCTCACTTTATAGTACTTTTAGTCCTCATTACCAGTTCAGTTCAATTTAGTTTATTATCCGTGGATCCACGATGTCGACTATCACTCGGACTGTGGGACAGTTGTGTGCATAGCACTTGAGGTCACAGTTGAGAAGACTGGAGAATGAACAAGGACCAAAGCGCTGGTAGCTGACTCTTCAGGTCCTAGAGGAAACTCCGACCACGCAAGTCCAAGTTAGAGTCATCCACTTATAAAGAAATCCGAAAAATTGATGCCTGTTTGAGCCGAATTCAAGCGACAGTGAATTCACCAGAAATTGTATAGCTAAAGCCACTCCTCAGCTCAATATCAGCATTATCTAAATGCAAATTAGCTGCAGACGTTGGAAGTCTGGGAATGGGAGATGTATGGGGAATAAAATGCTAGGAATAATGGACAAGTTAAACAACATTTGTGGAGAGAAACTGGGTTAACGTTTTAGTTCAATTACCTTTTACCAAAACTGTTCTCATCTGAAAAATTGAGCTGTATCTCTCCTCATTGAGGCCATCTGATCTGCTGAGTATTTCCAGCATTCTATTTATACTGGCTATGATGGCGCCATTCTGTGGCAACATTTTTCCAACAACTTAACAGCAAAGGATCTGGGGATTCGTCCAGCATAAGAATTGCAGGTGCAGTGTCAGGAAACACCGGAAAGGCATCCATTGTGTCCAGAGACGTGTTCGATAGGGCAGCTTGCAAGCAAGACCAATGAGCAAGGGACGACAACCCCCTACTGAGTTGGTTATGGCGCATATCAACTACGACTTCAGCAAGAACCTGAACTCACTGCAATTTCCTTATCACCACAATAGATCAATGGGTGATGTGATGTCCACTGGAACACTTGGACTACAAAAATACATACATCAGGCTACTGTTCATAGACTACAGCTAAGCATTCAACACTATTATCCACTCCAAACTAGTTACCAAGCTCAGAGAACTGGTCCCCATGTATCCTTTTGCAAATGGCTCCCTCATCAACATAGTGCAATTGCTACAATTGACAACATTTCCTCCTTGATACACATCAGGGCACCTCAAGGATGTGTGCTCAGCCCCCTATTCTACTCACTTCTACCCGTGACTGTATTGTCGAACACAGTTCCAAATCCACCTTTAAAGTCGCTGAGGTACCACTTATTTTTGTACGTGTCGCGGGTAAGTATGTCAGAGTATAGGAGGCAGATCGATCGTCTGAATGAATGGTGCCAGAATAACAGCCTTGCTCACAATGTCATTAAAACCAAGGAACTGATTGTTGATTTTCAAAGAAGAAGGCCAGGGATCCACAAAACGTGTCTTCATCAATAGGTCAGTGGGGAGAGTTAACAACTTCAAGTTCCTGGCCATGCATATCATTGAAGATCTGTCCTGAATCCAGCATATTGATGCAATAAAGAAAGCCCATCTACATCCTTACAAGATTAAAGTGCTTAGAATAGACTCTCTTGAACTTCTATTGGTGTGCAGTAGGAAATATATTGACTGGTTGCATCACATTCTGTCATCAATTTGACTGTGCAGTAATGAAGGAGATCACAAAAAGTGGTGAACACAGCCCGCTCCATCACGGGTACTGAACTCCCAATCATCGAAGGAATCTACAAGAAGCGCTGCTGAAAAAGGCAACCAGCATCATCAGGACCCACACCTACCCTGGCCACACTCTCATTTCACTCCTGCCATCGGGAAGAAGGTAAAGGAGTCTGAAAACTGTAACACCCAGGCTCAGAAACAGCTTCTTCCCAACAACCAACACTATGAACTCCAACTAAACTCCTAACTATGAACTGCATGGATTGCACAAGGGACAATTATATACGAGTACTGTGCTTACAACCTGTTGTGCTGCTGCTACAAGTAAGAATTTCATTGTTTCGGGCATCAGCCACTAAAACACAATCTTGACACCCGTGAATGACCAGGATGGTACACTAGATAAACTCACAACTTTCCTCACTACTCTTCTTGATAACTTTGCAGCTTCGGCTCAATTTTCTCACACTTGAACTTTGCTACAATTCCAAAGATTGCACTCTTTCTTTATACGCTAGTATACTAAGGAAGCCTTGAATTGTACCAGCTCTTTGAACAAGCCCTTTTCCCAGTGCTTTGTAAAACTGCATCTTAGCAAATGCTATCAGTTTAAAGAAAAATCCAATGCAGCTTAGATGTTTACCATTTTTTCAAAGCAATTGAATCCCTAATCATCACATTTTCTAAACATAAAAGACCACCATGCCCGCCAGATTATTTATTTCTGCTTACCCATCATGGCCCAGGTGCTGCACTGCTTCTAACAGAGCCTCCATTTCCTCCCAGCTTCAGAGAGACAACTTTGAAGAGAAAGTATAGGAAACATTAAAATTTTTCATTTAAAATGTATGTCACAATTGGTTAAACTTGCAATCTTACAATTATCACGATTCCTGTATTACGAGTTACCTTACTCTCATCTATTTTTCCTCATCTGAAGCTAGTTTCAACTCCAGGATTCTCCTTCATTATCCTAATTGTATTTAATGTCCTAATGCACTGTTAAATCTATGGAAACATGCAGAGTCTAGATCAGAGAGTGAAATCAATTGGATGGTTGCACACCATTGGTCAAAAGGCATAATACAATTTTCTAAACTAAACTAACCTACCAACATAGTTGTTTTGTTTGAATGGATGTTTGATGTAGTATATCTGGACTTCGGAAAAGTCGTTGACAAGGTCCCTGGATTGAAGGCAATTGACAAAGCTGCCTTAAGTTCGTTTGGTAACAAGAGGCAAACAATGAAGATCTGAGGCCGTTTTTTCAAAAGGAAGCACATGCCCTGTGGTACATTGCAAGAATCAGATTCAAGACCCAGGCTCTTTGTTATGCATTGACCATTTGGATGTGAAAATGTATGCAAAGAAAATTGATCAATTGAAAATTGATGGCTCTCTTGATGAGCTGGAAAGATGGGCAGAGTAATGACAGATGAAAATTAAATCTGAAAAAGGACACACATAATGAATGGTGGGACCCCATTAAATACTAAGAACAGGGTGATCTTTGTGTACAAGTCCAAAGATCGGTGACAGTAGAAGCACATGTATGCAAGTCGGTTAAGCATACGGGATATTTGACTTTGTTAGGCAATTCATGGAATTAAAGAGCAGGATGTTGCCTGATTAAAGAGTTGTGAATTGTGAAGCCAGAAAAAGGAATGTAGGGGATGAGGAAGGGAAGAAATAGGTGCGAGACCAGGTAGAGCACAAGGCTGGGGAGGGGAAGAGGGGGAAACAGGGAAACATCTTAATATCTATTCAGTTAATATAGACTCCAAAAGACTATTTGCATCTCACGCAGGTTTCAATTAAGAAGCATCTTGCGAGACAACTAGGATATATTATATACACTCTGTCCCTTCAGGCAAGATATGAATTCAGTTTTTGAATACCTGTGCTATCCACTGACAGGCTATCAAACTAAACATAAATATTCCCACAATCCTTTCACCATGCTAACTTCCAACCCCATGAATCATTATTTCACACGTAAGCAGAAAAATCCGATTAATTGAGAGCACAATTGGAGAGGTAGATCGGTGGGTAATGGGCATACATGCAAACCTCGAATCTTTCCAAACAATCGCACCAAAGATCAGCATGCAAAAAGAAATCATAGCCCAAGCAGATCCCTCCCACACTGCTTCCCAACATCTAATCTTGAAATTTCCCTTACTAAATATTGTTTTATTCAGCACTATTTTCTTTGGTCCCCATCTCAAACTGTCCCAGATTCAGATTACAGTCTCTAATAGTCCCAACTCATACATACCAGAATTATGTTAATCAGCAATGATATATAGCCAGCACTGCCCTGCTTTCACTCTTCCTCGACACAAGTATACTCAATAATAAATACCTTTGGTATGGACTTTGACACTGATCCAATCTTTGGTATGAAATCAAATTTTTTCTTTGTTTTCAACTTCTTGTGTTATTAAATGCAATTCTAAATATCAATGGCGGTCTTACTCTCGCAGCACATTATTTTGTAATTCCTTTCTATCCTTTCTCTCCTCTATAACTGTCCTTTTGTTTAATTGTTCTCTTATACTTCAGGTACTATATATAAATACAATGTGTTGTTTATACTATGTTTAGTGGCCACTTCATCAAAATTCCTCCAACAGCTCTTAAAACCTAAGCCTACCTTCTAAATATTTTCAATCTTAGTCACATCCTGTACATTAGATATTGTACTATTACAATTAGCTTCATATTTTCAGCAGTTTTCCATGAGACTAGGTACAGTTTAATTTCATTTTGAGATACAGCGTGGAAACAGGCCATTGGCCCCCTGAGTCCTGTTTGACCAACAATCACCCGTACACTAGTTCTATGTTATCCCAGTTTTTCATCCTACACACAAGGGGAACATTTACAGAAGTCAATTCACCTACAAACCTGCACGCCTTTGGAATGTGGGAGAAATCCGGAGCACCGGGAGAAAACCTATGCAGTCACAGGGAGAATGAGCAAACTCCAAACAGACAGCACCCGTAGTCAGGATTAAACCTGGGTCTCTGGCGCTGTAAAGCAGCAACTCTCCCAATTTGCCATGCTATATCACCGTATTATAACGTTTCTTTCTTTTGCATTCTTGCATCTAGACTTGATGTGTAAAGTACTTTGTAAAGTTAAAATGCACATACAATGATAACAGCTGAATCTTTTCTAATCTATGCTAGTCTTGTTGCCATTTCCAATTATAAAGTCATAGTCATGCTTAACATTTACCATTCTTTCCACAGCATTCTGGCTAATTACAAAGTCAATATTGCTTCCATCACTATGTAATTGCTCCACTCTCTTCAAGGTAGCTGTACACTGCAGACATTTAAACATATTCTCAACAAAATTAATTATCTAATAAAGATTTGTTCAATTATATTATTGATCCAATCTTTGGTAAGCATATTAACACACATGTTTTGTTACCTCAATCATACTGAACAGATCTTTCACTGAACCCCTGGTGTATGTACTCAGGCAAGATACGAAACAAAGGATAAATTAATGCTGCACATAGAAGGCATGCAAAGAGTAAGAAGAAAGAAAGAAAGCAAAGAAAAGACACCAAAATGAGGAACAAAATCATTTGAGGTAAATTGTTTGAAATGAAAGTTATTTTTGGGTTAATGGTCACAATCAGCTTTGTTTCCCTTTCAATGACATCACTCCACTTTTACATTCAATACAAAAACCCACAAAAAAAGTTGCAGGTTAATTTTATAAATTAAATATCTGAACACCTGCAGATTATGGAATAGGGTCAGAATGCCAGAAAATATGATGTTTTATAGCCTTATAAAGAATAAGCTTCATAGGATATTTGGTCTTCAATGACCTAATGCTAAGCAGAGAGGCAGACAAGCAAAGTGAAACTCTGCTGCACCGCCCAATGTTCATCGCACACCCTGAAACAACCCCAATGTCCCCACCAACATCCCAAATAATTCCCCACTCAACAACCACATCTTGATAAGTCCTTGCCAGAACACTCCCTTCCACATGCCCCCTCCCCTTCTGCCATCTCTTCCCCTCACTCATCCCCTTTCCTTCTCTACCCCAATCATCTCCAATCCTAGCTCCAGCGACTCCCTTCTTTACCCCTGCCTGTCTCCATCTATCCCCCACTTGTTCTTTTGCCACCAATCTCTAACCCTCCCCCTCAGCCATTCA
Source organism: Okamejei kenojei (assembly GCA_035221665.1). Lineage (NCBI taxonomy): Eukaryota > Metazoa > Chordata > Chondrichthyes > Rajiformes > Rajidae > Okamejei > Okamejei kenojei. The sequence continues at coordinate 38,660,607 of CM069144.1, forward strand.
ATTCCATCGACTCCACCTCCTCTCACTCCCTCAGCTATCCCCTCACCCTTCAATCTCTCCCGACATCTCGACTGTTCCCATCCCGCTACAATTCACCTCTCTCACCCCACCATCCACTTCTTTATCCCCATGCCTCCAACCGTCCCCTGCATCTCTCCCCCCACTTCCTCTCACCCAAGTCAACTTTTATTTGTCACTTGCACATAAAGTGCAGTGAAATGAATTTGCCAGCAGCGGTACAATAAAAAAAAGAACACACAATACACAATAGAAATGTAACACAAACATCCACCACATCATCACTGCGGTGGAAGGCACAAAATTTGGTCAGTCCTCCTCCATTTCCCCCCGTGGTTGGGACCTCAACCCTCCGCAGCCGCCGCTGCGGACGTCCAAATGTTCAGACAATATAAATCCAGGTAAGTCCTGAATCGGTGCCTCCCCACCGGAGACCGCGGCTTCAAGATGGTGTAGGCCGCAGGCCGGCGGTCGAAGATCTAAAGTCCCCGCCACGCCGCAGTCAGAAGCACCGCAGACTGCAGGGCCGGCAGTCGGAGCTCCTCTCCAGGGATCCCCGGCGAGGGACCCCGCTCCGGATGGCAAGTCCCTGCCGCGCCCGCGGTAGAAGTAGGCCGCGGGCCGGCATTCGGAGCTTTTCTCCTCCGGGGTCCCCAACGAGGGATCCCAGGATCCGGGCACAGCGCCAGCTGGAGCTCTGCAGACCGCGGCTTTAGGCTGCCGCGAGCCAGCGAACAGAGCGCTCTCCTCCGGCAACCCCCGGTGAGGGCTCGCCAGCTCCGCGACAAAAGTGTCCTCGCTGCGCCCGCTGCTGAAGCCCTGGGCGCATCTCCGGGAAAGGCCGCACCGATCCTGTAGGCCACGAGGGTGGCAACATGGAAAAAGTCGCAACTCCGTGGAGGAGGCAACCAAAACATTTCCCCCTCCCTTTCCCCCCATTTCCCCCCCCTTCCCACCTCATTTTCCCCCCCCTTCCCACCCCATTTCCCCCCCCTTCCCACCCCATTTCCCCCATTTCCCCCCCACACCACACAAGACACACAAAGAAACATTAAAAACACACATTAAGACACACTAAAGAAACAAGAAAAGTAGAAAAAAACGAACACGCTGCTGACAGGGCTGCCGGCTCGCAGCGCCCCCACCCAATCAATTATCCTACTCGCCTCTCTCTTCATCCCTACACCCTCCGTCTTTTCCCTCCTCCCATCTTCCTCACTTCTACCCCTCCTTCTCACCCTTACCACTGTTACCCATTCCTCCCCATTCCTTCTTGTCTCTCCCCTCACACCTCCCTCCCATCTCTCCCCTCACACTCCCCTTCCCCCACCCTCGACCCTCCTTTCATCCCCTTCCTGTCCCTCACCATCTCCAAATTCACCCACCCCTTCCATTACTACCTAGTGTCCCTCACCTACCCGTCCGCCAACAGCACTTCCCAGTGCTTCACTCCTCCCTCCTTCTCCTGTCCTCAATTCCTCCCTCCCACCCAACTCTTCTCCCACTCTCCCCTCCCACCCCTCCCCTTATCCGCCCTTCCCCCTCCCTTATCTTCCCCTTATACCCCCCTTCCCCTCATCCTCCCCTTCCCTCATCCTCCCCTTCCCCCCCTTATCCTCCCCTCCCCCTCCCCTTTCCTCCCCTTTATCCTCCCCTTATCCCCTTCCTCCTCCCCTTCCCCCTCCCCTTCCCCCTCCCCTTCCCCTCCCTTATCCTCCCCTAATCCTCCCCTTCCCCTTATCCTCCCCGTCCCCTCATCCCCCCCTCCCCCTTATCCTCCCCTTCCCCTCCCTTCCCCTCCCTTCCCCCTCGCCCTCCCCCTCCCCTTATCCTCCCCCACCTTCTATCCAGCTCCTCTATCCCCCTCCCTCTCCCTCTGTGCCCCTCTGTGCCTCCCTTCCCCTGCTCCCTCCACCAGCCCCAACTGACCTGACATCCCCGCTCTCCCGCCATCCGAGTACGGATCCCAGTGCGGCTGCGCACGTCTTCGCTGCGTTAGCGGCGCCCCCTGCTGGCGACGTTGGCCTCACGCACCAACGCCTCCTGGGCGGAGGAACCGGAACCGGAACAGGAACAGGACTGTGCTCGGGGTGGGGGGGTAGAAGAACTCGGGCCAGTGGACAGGGCTGGGGCAACACTGGGCTGGGGAAGGGCAGGGCTGGGGCAACACTGGGCTGGGGAAGGGCAGGGCTGGGCTTGGGGAAGGGCAGGGCTGGGGCAACACTGGGCTTGGGGAAGGGCAGGGCTGGGGCAACACTGGGCTTGGGGAAGGGCAGGGCTGGGGCAACACTGGGCTTGGGGAAGGGCAGGGCTGAAGGAGGAGATGGGAACAGAGGAACAGGGCCGAGGGTGGGGACTGAGCTAGCTGAGAGTGCGGGGACAGACTTGGTCAAAAGGGCTGGAGAAAGGGACGGGGACAGATGCAGTGAAAGGTACAAGGACAAGATTGAGAGAGGGGTCTAGGCTAAGGGAAGGTGATAAGTCTGCAAGAGGATACGAGGAGAGGGATGAGGGAACACGTGCGCTTGGGAGGGGAAAAGGACAGAGCTGGGAGGACAGATTGGGGTGGTGGAAACCAAAGATACTAGAGGAGCGTATCTTTGGTGGAAACTACAGGGAGTGGGCAGAGGGTGGGTCAAAGCAGAGGCTGCTCGCAGTTGTGGCAATATTTTGGCAGTTCCGTTGAAATTCTGACTTCCTTCAGTTTGAGCATCAGTTTTACTTCCTCCTGGTCTTGCAGAGGATGTATTTTGCTTGTCAGGATTGTTTTGTACTTTCTGCCATTCAGTAGCTCTGCTGGTGACTTCATGTCAGCACTCAATGGTGTTTGGAGTGACTACAGGGCAAGATTCATTTGTCTCTCGGCATCTGAACATTTTTTTCACTGGACCTGTCGTTCTATGAACCCATTTCCCCTCCGATGGTGCGGGGATGAGATGGTGATGATTAACCCATATTCTTCTGCTAACTCTTTGAATTATTTTGCGGAAAGCTGGGTCCCATTATCACAAATTACCGTCTGAGATATCCCTTGCTCAGCAAACAGGATCCGTATTGCTGTAGATATTGTTCATAGAAAAATAGGTGCAGGAGTAGGCTATTCGGCCCTTCGATCCAGCACCGCCATTAAATATGATCATTGCTGATCGTCTAAAATCAGTATCCCGTTCCTAAATGGTCTATCCCTTATTCTGGACTCCCCCAACATCGGGAACATTTTTCCTGCATCTAGCCTGTTTAATCCGTTAAGAATTTTATATGTTTCTATAAGATTCCCTCTCATCCTTCTAAATTCCATTGAATACAAACCCAGTCGACCCATTCTTTCATCATATGTCAGTCCCGCCATCCCGGGAATTAATCAGGCGAACCTATACTGCACTCCCTCAATAGCAATAATTTTTCACCAGGGCCTGTACAACTGCAGTAGGACCTCCTTGCTCCTAAACTCAAATCCTCTCGCAATGAAGGCCAACATGCCATTAGCTTTTTTCACTGCCTGCTGTACCTCCATGCTTACTTTCAATGACTGATGTTCCAGCACACCCAGGTCTTGTTGCACCTCCCCTTTTCCTAATCTGACACCATTCAGATAATAATCTGCCTTCCTGTTCTTGCCACTAAAGTGGATAATCTCACATTTATCTACACCATACTGGATCTGCCATGCATCTGCCATCCCACCCAACCTATCGAAGTCACCCTGCAGCCTCATAGCATCCTCATCGCAACTCACACTGCCACCCAGCTTTGTGTCATCTGCAAATTTGCTAATGTTACTTTTAATCCCTTCATCTAAATCATTAATTTATATTGCAAATAGCTGTGGTCTCTGCACCGAGCCTTGCGGTACCCCACTAGTCACTGCCTGCCATTCTGAAAGGGACCTGTTAATCCCTACTCCTAGTTTCCTGTCTGCCAACCAATTTTCTATCCATGTCAGCACCCTACCCCCAATACCATGTACTCTTTTCCCACTAATCTCCTTTCTGCGACCTTATGAATGTATTCCTAAAATGTACCATGGTCATGGTGGCATCTCACTGGGTGTCATGTCTTCTTTCTATTGTATGTTCCCATATTTCAGGCATACACCACATTCAGACATCTTTTTTATTTATTTGTACATGTTCATCCAGTAAACAGCTGGCTTTGCCCTAAGCTTGCATTTCTCCATTCCCATTCCCATGTGGCCTTCATGGATCTTCTGGATTTATTCTTGATCCAGCTAGTAATATACCATCTTCCTCCGATATGTCATCTCATGGACCAGTATCGCATTATTCTGGGTGGACTTGTTTGATTCGCTCAGGCCATACTTGGATCACTTGTTGAGTGAGCAGCTGCAACTCCTCATCTCTGCTGGTCTGATTTCTGATCTGGCTCAGCTTTATAGGCATCACATTTACAATGCGATGGATTTTGACATCGAGATCAACATGCTTCTCGTCTAGGTGGTCGGCGAGATAAAGCTTCAACAACCATCATTTCCTTTCCTGATTTGTACCTCAGGGTGAAATCACAGTTCTGAAGCCTCAAGAGGAGTCTTTGAAGCCCGTCCGATGCTGAATATAGATTCCTTTTGTTGATTTGTTCCAGTGCAGAAGGTCACTTTCAATTTTGAATTTCTTTCCATACAAGTGAAACGTTTCACATCCATATACCACTGCCACGAGTTCCCTTACGATATCAGCACATCTTGTTTCAGCTGATGTTAGAGCTGTCAAAGCAAATGCAATTGATCTACTATCTTTATGTTGAGTAGCACCTACTCCCTTCTGAGATGCATTTATTTGCAGTGACAGGCTTCCTTCTAGTATAGTAGTGCAGCGTTGTCTCACGTGATCAACTGTGCACATGGCGATGATGGAGCACATGAACTGTATTATTTCCAAAAGCTTCAGAGTTGTTGTCAGTTGGTGCCTTCATTTCACCGATAACCCTCACCTTATCCTCACTTGGTTTTACTCAGTCTGCTGTGTAGGTCAAACCAAAGAACTGACATTCTGATACTTTAACGAAACGCTTCTCAGAACTCAGTTTTAATGTTGACTCTTCTGGTTTTCTCCATTGCCTCATGGAGGTTGCAATAATGGACTTTGTCGTAATGTCCAAAGACTTGAATGTCATCTGTGTCCCAATTGCTCCTTTGCAGTCATGGTAAGTCTTGGTTCTTGGTTTCTTGGTCCTCCAAAATATTCCAAATGGAATTTAAACTGGAATTTTCTGCTGGAAGACATCTTGTCTCACTCAAAGACTAAATGGGAGGCGCTGCAATCGGTTTCTTCCAAAGGGTATATTGAAAGTAGCAAGCATGTATGACTCCTCGTCGATCTTAATATTCCAATATCAGCATTTTCACAGCTGCTGATGTCAGATTAACTGCACTGTGCAGGGACCATTCTAGAAGCTGTGGAGTTTTGGAAGATAACAACTATTGCATTTGTTAACCTCTTGACTGCATTTTTCCAAACACTGAGATATAGATCTTCTTGTCCTGTTGTTTTATCACCTTTCAACCCTTAATATCTCTAATATTAGTGTTTGTTTGTACTAATTACTCAGGTTATTCTGAACTTGGTGTTCTTCATTATTTTCGCGAGATTTTATGTGTCTATTCAGAAAACGCACATGCAAATAATTTGGTTAGTTTATTTTCCATTTCCTTATTCTCCAAGATAATTTCTCCTGTCATAATCTGTAAAGGATACAGATTGGCCAGTTTTCAGTCAACATATCGCTTGAGTTATGTGAAAGTTCTAGAGAGGGCACAGGTAAGACATGTTAGAATAGTTTCAGGAAAGAAGGATTGCAGCTAAAAGGTTAGAATGCGGAATTGGAGAATATTCTCCTTGATGCAAGAAACCCCCCTTGCCTGTGTTCATGCTTTGTACCGCCCCCCCCCCCCCTCTCTTCTAGCTTCCCCCCACCCCATCAGACTGAAGAAAGGTCCTGACCCGAAACATCATCTATCTATGTTTTCCAGAGATACTGCCTTACCTATTGTGTTACTCCATCACTTTGTGTCTTTTTTATATTCTACCTTCTGTTCCTTACATTCTTAGACTTGGATGCACTATTTAAAAGGACCTGATGATGGCACTAGACGTTTGGTTCTTTGCACTCACTTCAACGTACTGGACCAAGTGGTGAAATGCCAAAATAACTGTAAATCACTGGTGTGGAGCATGGGTGAAGCTCAACAGACTTCGTATTGGAGTTGGGAGATTCAATGCCAGCATGTGGAGATGGGGACTCGGCCAGAGCCCAGTGAATGCGGAGCAGAACAACAGACAGCCAACCATGTCATCTCTGGGTGCCCGCTCCACCACCCACCAAATTGAGCTCAGGGGCTGGCACACATTGATACAGAGACAACAACCTGACTGCTCAACACCCGGCTTGAGATGTAACTATTCCTTTGGTTTACATTTCATTCGCAAGAAGAAGAAGAAGAAGAAGACTGGTGTGGCAAAGGGGAACAGAGGAGCATTTTCTTAATGTTCTGATTCAATTCACAGCAGTTTAGGTTTATTATTGTGACATGTACCAAGGTACAGTGACAAGCTTTGTTTTGCACACCATCCAATCAGATCAGATACTACAATACATAAATACAATCAAGTTAAACGCAAGTACGATAGTAAAGGGGAAGATGCAAAGCGCAGACTATAGTTTTCAGGATTGTAGTGAATCAGTTCTATTGACAAAGTCAATGGGGTAGTGAATCGGGCTGGATCCTAGCTTATGGAAGAATAATTCAGTCACCTGATGACAGAGGAGAAGAAGCTGTTCCTAAGTCTGGTGGTGCACTCTTTCAAGCATCTGTACCTTGTATAGGATAAGTCTTTGATATGTTGACTGTTTTTCCAAGACAGTGTGAAGTGTAAATGGAAATCTGGTTTGTGCGTTGGATTGGGCTACATCTACAACTCTGCAATTACGTGGTCTTGGGTGGAGCTGTTGCTGTACCAAGCTGTGATGCAACCTGACAGTATGCCTTCTATGCTCCATCTGCAGAAGTTTGTAAGAGTCATTGAAAACATGCCAAATTTACAAAATCTCCTCAGGAAGTAGATGTACCTCCTTGGTTGTCTTATCAAAAGAGTTAGTCCGTGACTGATTGTTGGTAATATTAATACCATTAAATGTTTCCCCTCTCATCTTAAACCTATGTCCTCTGGTTCTTGCATCCCCCAACTGGATAACAGAAACAATGCATTTACCCTATCTATTCCCAATACACCGGTATAAGATCATCCCTCATTCTCCTGTGCTCCAAGAAATAAAATCCCAGTCTCCTCAACTTCTCCCAGGCACTTAAGTCCTGGCAACATTCTCATAAACCTTCACTACACCCTTTCCAGCTTAACAACATCTTTCCTATAACAGGGTGACCACAATTGCCACCGTGCTCCAAATGTGGTCAACCATAGCATAACCTCCCAAACTCTATGCTCAATATTCTGACTGATGAAGGCTCATGTTACAAAAGCCTTCTTGACCACCCTATCTATCTGTGATGCCAATTCCATGTACCTGCCCTCTTAGATCCCTCTGCTCTACAACATTCCCCAGAACCCTGCCATTAACTGTGAATGTCCTGCCCTGGTTTGACTTACCAAAATGCAACACCTCGCAATTATCTGTGTTAAATTCAATTAGCCATTCTTCAACCCAACTGACCGAGTTCCTGCAATATTTGATAGCCATCTTCGCTCGCTACGATGTTACCCACTTTTGTGTCATGTGTAAACTTGCTAATCATGCCTTGTACATTCTCATCCAAATCATTGATATAAACCACAAACAACAAAGGGCCCAGCACTGATTCCTGAGGCACACCACTAATCACAGGCCTCCAGTCTAAAATCCAACCTTCCACCATCACCCGCTGCTTTCTTCAATCAAGCCAAATCTCTTTACAGTTGGCTATCCCTCCCTGAATCCCATGCAATCTAACCTTCCAGAGTGCCCCACCATGTGGAACCTTATCAAATGCTTTGTTGAAGAATATATAGACACTGTCCTCATCAAGTTTTTTAGTTACTTAAAAAAACTCAGATTTATGAGACACATAGTGGTGTAACCAGGGCTGGATCAACCATTAAGCAAAATAAGCAAGTGCTTAGGGCATCGAGGGAAGGGGGGCACCACAGAAATGGTAGGAGAAAACTTTTCAAATATAAATAAAGTGGAAGTATACAAAAATAAACATTATTTTCCATCTTACTGTTTGTTTTGTTTCTTTTTGAAAAATAAAAATGTATTTGATGGTTTATTATTGTTTATATTTTGAATTACATATATATGGGGGTACCAAATCTTTTTAAGTGCTTAGGGCCTCAATGGGTCTTAATCCGGCCCTGGGTGTAACACATAAAATTAAGTTGCAGAGAAGGTGGGGGAAGAGATGAATAGGACAAAGGGAATATCTGTGATACAGGAGATAGGATCTACAGTCTCGGCTGAAAACTCAGTCAAAGAAATGAGAGTGAAGGCAGAGAAGGCATGGCTTAAAGGGATGAAGCTGAAGCCTCCACTGAAGACTGGGTTGTTGAGGAATGGGATGGTGAAAACACAGCAGAGGGTGCGAAGGAGGGTGGATGGGGCTCAGTGATCACTATCCCCAGAATGCTCTTCCATTGAAACACAAGTCACCTGGCCATGCTCATTTTCCAACACAAGGTCCATTTTGTTTCTTTCTCGTGTTGGACTATCCACATACTCTTTCAAATCACCCTGTTGGATACATCTCACTAATTCTGCCCCATCTAAGCCTTTAGCACTGAGGTAGTCCCAGTCAATATTGAGGAAGATAGAATAACCCATTAAGCCAACCATGGTGCTTTAGCATCTTTTGGTAATCTGTCTGCATATGTTCCTTTATCTCCCATTTGCTATTGGAAGACTCACAGTACAATCCCATTAAAGTGCTTGCTCCTTTTTTATTTTTAAGGTCTACCCATATCGTCCTAACAGACGAACCCTCCATTATGTCCTCTCTGAATACCGCCGTGATAGTCTCCCTGATTAATAGGGCAACTCAACACCTCTTTTACCTCCCTCTCGATCGCGTCTGAAAAATCGAAAGGCTGGAATTATTCTATGTAAATGCAAACCATTCTTTATTAGCAACAGAAGAATCCTGCCTGGCAATTACTGGAAGTTTGCAGTCCCTGCTTTTGGCTCTCATACTTGAAGGAATGAGGGAGGGAGAATGACTGTGGTTAACTGCGTGGATGTTTTAGTCATCTTTGGCTCACTTTGTCACTGCTGTGAGCTGAAAGAAATTGGGTGATAGAGAAAAACAAGAGTGCGAAAGTGAGCTGTGTCAGTGCAGTATATGTTTTCTGAGGACCAAGTTTATCGAAAATACCTTGAACTTTCACACTAAACTGAGATAACTTCAAGATAACATTCCATACCTGTAATTGAAGTGCAAGTTTTCCTTCATTACGGTGAATGCCAAGATTTTTGAAAGTGCTCGAATTCCTTAAGAATTAAGAAAAAAACTGAAAGTTGTTTTGCTTGAAGCTGAGCTCAGGCACATAGGAATAAAAATTTTCGTTTTTCCCAGAAAGTACTTCAGTTCTATTTATAAAATTGCTAATCATTCTTGAGTAGACAATGTTGCTTGGATTTTATGAATCCAAATAAAGCAATAGTTTAATTTAGCTAAATGTATTATTGTCGCATGTACAGAGGTACCGTGTAAAGCTTTTAGTTGCCTGCTTTCCAGTCAACAAAAAAGCTATACGATTACAATCATGTCATCCACTGTGTACAGATATAGGATAAATAGGATAACGTTTACTGCAAGATAAAGTTCAATAAAGTCTGATTAAAGAGCATTCGAAGGTCTCCAGTGAGGTTGATTGGAGGTTTAGATCGCTCTCTGGCTGGAGTGAGAACGGTGCAGTTGCCTGATAACAGCTGGGAAGAAACCCCCTCAATTATAGTCATGCAGCATGCAAAGAGGCCCTTCGGCTCAACCTGCACACACCGACCAACATGTCCCATCTACACTAGTCCCACCTGCCTGCATTTGGCCCGTATCCCTCAGAACTTGTTCTATCCATGTACCTGCCTTATTGTTTCTTATTGTTTCAATAATCTCTACCTCAACAACCTCTTCCGGCAGCTCATTCCATGCACCCACCACCCTCTCGGTTCTCGATTCCCCTCTGATTCTCGATTCCCCTTACTCTGTCTACACGATCTATTCCTCTCATGATTTTATGCACCTGGATACGATCCCTCTTTTTCTTCCTATGCTCCAAGCAATAGAGTCACAGCCTGCTCAACCTCTCTCTTCAGCTCAGATCCTCGAGTCCTGGCAACATCCTTGTAAATCTTCTGTACTTTTTCCAACTTGACTACATCTTTCCTTTAACATGGTGCCCAGAACTGAACACAATACTCTAAATGCGGCCTCACCAATGTCTTATACTTGACGTCACTTCAACTAATTATGTACCTCAACTCATACATCCCTTTGCTCTACAACACTCCCCAGAGCTCTACCATACACTGTGTAGGTCCTGCCCATATTAGACTTTCCAAAATGCAACATGTTAAGGGCCTGTCCCACTTGGGCCGTCACTTATGCGACAGGCGGGTGGCACGCAAAGATTTTGTGCAGGACGAAGTCCACACTCCTCCACACCACTCCATGCGCCCGTCCCGCGCTACCCACGCACTACCCACACTAGCAGGTTGTGTAAATGGCATCCGAAAGACAGCCAAGTGGGACAGGCCCTTTAATGTTTCTCTGTATTAAATTCCATCAACCATTCCTCAGCCCACCTGGCTGCAACACCCATCTTCACTATCTACAATACCACCCACTTTTCAATCTGGAGGAGCATTTTCAAACTTCTGTACCTCTTGCTCGATGGGAGCGGACGGAGTGACCGAGGTGAGACTTGTCCTTGATTATGCTGGTGGCCTAGCCGAGGCAGTACAAATTGTAGATGGAGTCAATGGATGGGAGATTAGTTTGCATGATGGTCTGTGATACGTCCACAACTCTCTGCATTTTATTACGGTCTTGGATGGATGGATCTGTTCCCAAACCGTGCTGTAATGCATCCCGATAAAATGCTTTCTATGGTGCATCTGTAGAGGTGGGTGAGAGTTGTTGGGGGCATGCCAAATGTCCTAAGCCTCCTAAAGAAGTATTAGTGATGGTATGCTTTCTTGGCCAATGCTTCAACATGCAGGTCCAGACCAAATTACTGGTGATATTAAGTGCTAAGAACTTGAAGCTTTCAACCATCTCTACTTTGGTGCTATCAATATATACTGGGGTGTGTGTACCGCTTTGCTTCAAGAGTCAAGAGAGTTTATTGTCATGTGTCCCTGACAGGACAATGAAATTCTTGCTTTGCTTCAGCACAGCAGGACATAGTAGGCATTGACTACAAAACAGATTAGCGTGTCCATATACCATTATAGAATTGGTGAAGCTGATCACAATCACCTATCTTGCTGACATAGAAGGAGAGGTTGTTGTCTTGACAACAGGTTAAGAGGTTCTCAATCTCCTTCCTGTACTCCATCTTATCATTATTTGACATCCGGCCTGGAATAAAATTCAGAACATTGGAATTATTGTGATCTTTAGTAATGAGGTGAAGAAAGAATTTGCTTTTGTAAAGTTTTTTACATTTAAACCCACAGACCATACTTCTATCTCCATAGCATTGTCACCTCTCTCCATGCCTCGTCAAGTCGTTGAGTTTATTGACATCTGCGCAAGTATGGTGAAGTACATGTATAATTAAAATCTTGAATGGAGCAGCATCACAGGCACACAGACCACACAAATGATAAATTATACATACATTACACATAAATTCAACAAGACAGTGGCAAGAAATAGATGGTGTAAAAAACAGGACGTTCAGGCAAGACACAATTAGAAAACAAGTGCATGGTAGTACAAGGAGTGGTCCATAGTGTTCTGTTGCTCGGGTAGGATTGTATTGCAGGTCATTTCAAGAACTGTTCCTGAACCTGGTTATCCAGGATTTCAGGCTTCCGTGCCTACTACCTGATAGTAGCAGTGAGAAGAAGGTATGCCCAGAAGGTGGGAATCATTGATGATGGATGCCACCTTCTTAAGGCAGCACTTCATGCAGATGCTTGGTGGGATGGCAGTGCCACTAATGGACCAGAGTGAGTCCCCCACTCATGCAGCCTCTTGTGTGTCAGCCACTTGTAATGTCGGGCAATGATGCAACCAATCAGGATTCTTTCTACAGTACATCTCTATAAGTTTGTTGGAGTATTCAGTAACATGCCAAATCTCTTTAAACTTCTAAAAAAGTAAAGCTGCTGGTACTGAGCCTAGGATAGATCATCTGAGATGTTAACACCTGGTAATTTGAAAGTTTGTATAAATCTTCATTGTAATAACCTTTGTTAGAAATATTACAGAGAGAGCAACATGTGCTGGTTCATCTGCATGTATCCATCTTTACTTTTCTCTCCCCAGCTAGTTATCTGTTGATATTCCTGAACTATGAAGACAAACAAAGTCATACAGTCATACAGAATGGAAACAGGCCCTTCGGCCTAACTCGTCCATGCCGACCAATATGACCTATCTAAACTAGTACCATTTGCTCGTGTTTGGCCCATATCTCTCAAAATCTTTCTGATCCATGCACCTATCCAAGTATCAACTCAATGTGCTCCACTCCTCCCTCTCAGATTAAATTTAACAATAGTGTACTTTAACAAGAGTCTACTCATCCACACACAACATAACAGTTACTAATTCCTGGGTTGCAGCAGATTGTTCAAAATTGTAACAAAGCAGAGTCAGATATATCCAATGTGATGGTTCTTTCTCTGACACCTTTACTTGCCATAGGCTTTTTATTAGACTTTGCTTTGTTTGCTGGGAGTGTTGGAAGTTGTGAAAGTAAGAGGTGGTTTGTGTGAATATGAACATACCTGTGTTCCTCTTGTACAAAGATCAAAGGTCCCTTACATTTGATGACCTTTACCAGGAATCCACAGCACAGAGAATATCCTAAACTACAGACCATCACCCTCTCCCCAGGATTTATAAGGTCATTCAGAACAGAAACAGACTATTCAGCCCACTTGTCTATGCCAACCGTCAAGTACCCATCTATACTAATCCCATATGCCAGCACTTGGTCCATACCCTTCTATGCCTTGGTAATTTGAGTGCTCATCTGGATACTTCTCAAATAGTGTCAAAGTGCCAGTCTCTATCACTACTCAGGCAGTTGTCCAGATTCCAACCACCTTCTGGATGAAACAAATCCTCATCTGATCCATTTTGTCTTCTGAAAATTAAGCTTCAGTGTACGATTGCTGTACAGTTAGATGATTATATGATCTTAGATGTCTGCTAAAGGAGAACCACATAATTACTCTGGTTACAAAAGCAAGTTGGGCCTGAACCAAGAGTTACCTGAATCCGGGTTGGACTCAATTGTGTGATACCCAAAATCCTGGTTTGCCAGCAATTGGAAATTTCTTATGTTTCCCAATTTCTTCCCATCTTTATCATCGACTCCATTCTAATCTTCACCACAAGCCCCAATTCTCCTTTCAACCACTCATCACTGTTGCATTCCCTGTGCTACTCCTTCCCTAGAATCTATCAGCACCCGAGGGAAGAGAAGCAGACTTTCTTCACCTCTTTTTCAACCTTTCTCCATAACTAATCAGGGGGAGAAACATCTTGAAAAATGAAACAGAAATATCAGGAATGGAATGAATAATAATTCCTGTGTGATGGGCATTCATGAATCAGCCAGTCAGGTAATGAAAGAAATGTCTCGACCCGAAACGTCACCCTTTCCTTCTCTCCAGAGATGCTGCCTGTCCCGCTGAGTTACTCCAGTTTTTTGTGTCTACCTTAATGAAAAGTAGGTTCATTTTCTGTTGGTGGGACAAGCATGACACTGTGAGAATGAATATATTGGACAGGAGCATTCAGACATCAAGTAATGGAACTTTCAGGAATGTGCCTAATTCCAAAGGCAGTGCTGGGTCAGAGGAATGGTCACAGATGATGTCAATGAATCATCAAGGGTTCTGCAGTGTTGCTTTCAAGGTCATGTTTAACTACTTATGATGAAAGTACTAGGCAATGATTGACACCGTATTACTTATTTTGCAAATAAACCGCATAGAGTGGAACGACAATTATATCGGACATTTGAAACATATGCGGGCAGTTCCTAATTCGAACGAAACTCTAAATGACGACAGCGAGTTCAAGTTGGACATGTTTTCTAGAAGCAGCCAAAGTATTTATTTCACTGCATTCAGAAACCTCAGAAAATTGCCCAAAAATGGACAGTATTTCTACAAAATCTGTCACCATCTGAATCTAGTGTTAAAATCCAATAACAGAAAGACATTCTTTAGTTTTGTTGATCCTTGTGTATGGACCAGAAATAGAAAAAAAACGAAAAAATGCAATAAAATGCAGCAGTGAGCTGTATCCTGGGATTTTGAATACCAAGATCATTAACACAAAACATGTGTGCGTTGTTGTGTAACTCCTAATTCGGAAATTGGGACAAGTTAGTAACATCATGAGGTATTCCCTAATGAAATGGAAAAGTGATGAAAAATAGACTGAAATCTAACCAGGAACAACAAATCTAAATAAACAAGAAGCACAACATTTTATATTTTGCTCAGACTTTTGCTTTAAATGGTACGGTGAAAAATGTTGCCATGTTCAATCTGGCCAGCCGCTCACCCAAGGAAAGTAGAGGGATTGCGTTTCCATGGTTACCCACTATGTAGACAGCAACAAACTGTGAAGATGTTAGCAGGCCAAGCTGCCTGCTTGGAACAAGAAACCTCACAAAAATGCTAAGCTTGCGAAAGAACAACTGGTGTAACTCCTTACTGACCAACGGTTGCTACTCAAGCAGGGAGCTCTTGCAAAGAGAACAAAAGGGGCTACAAGCAAGTTTAGAGCAGCTGCAAGAATCTTGGGCACAGATGAAAAAGCTTAGTGGAAGTCGCAGCAAAAAGGGTTTGCACAATCATACATCCCGAGTCTGTACAAACAAACACCACAGACCTCGTGAAAATGTATTAGGCATGATTAATGAGAATGTAGCTGATTTGCTGAGAAAGTATAAGGCAAGGCTACCTACAAACAAAAATGTAACCAGGAGGATCCGATTCAGAGTGTTGGTCAATGCTGGTCAGTGGACACGGATTACATCTTACGTGACTGCTTCGATTCAGTGGACTGGTCCATATTCAGGGATTCTGCAGCCAACCTAAATGAGTGCACCACGGCTGTGACTGACTTCATCAGCAAGTGAGTTGACGAGTGCATGCCGAAGAAGACAATCTGAGTGTTCCCCAACTGGAGACTATGGATAAACCGTGAGGTACATTCACAGGTGAAGCCTGGGTCCACTGCATAGAAGTCAAATGATCCCGAGGTATGAGATGGCCCACTACGATGTTCGCAAAGCATCAAGGATGCCAAGAGACAATACCAGGACAAGCTTGAGTCCGAGTATAATCATTCGGACACCCACAGAACGTGGCAAGATCTGAATATCTAAATTGGCTACAAAGAGAAGTCAGGCAATATCACTGGTGAAAGTCCGGCCCTACCTGATGAACTTAATGCTTTCTCTGCTCGCTTTGAACAGGAGGCCAAAGGGGCAATGACATCCGTCCCATCAGACTCAAGTACGTTAGGTGTTAGGTTGGCATTCCTGAGGGTGAAACCACAGGAAGCATTGGCCTGGACAGAGTCGCTGGCTGTGTCATTTCAAACTGGACATTTCTGTGGACCATAGTTGCAGTGGGATGGACTCCCATCAATTCCACACATTCCTCGTGAAAGCAAATGTCAAATTTCCAATGGAGATGGTCAAGGGGGATTTATCAAGATCTGTGTATATCCAGATCCTTGTGATCGAGGCATTATTCCAGTTCCGTCTCTGTACAATGTATTCTTAGTGCCTCTGGAAATCTGACATACTGCAAGAGCCAGGAGCTCAGGAGCAATTTTATGCTGGAATCCCAACAAATTCATCTCTCCCAGCCAAGTTTGTAACATGAATCATGATGTGTATTAAATATTTTACAATGGTTGATATGGCAACACCACATTTCTCATAAAATATGGAATTAATTAATTCTTATACGAGTTAGACAGAGGAATTATGTGATGGAAGTGAATAGAATTAAAAAAAACAAAGTGATGTGATCAGGTGGATATGAAGGGAAAAAAAATCATGTGGAAATTGAGGACAGGGAAGAACGATTTTAAAGATCTCCCCCATCTGACAGCTTTCTTGCTGCCTGGGCTCAGCTGTGTCTTTCAAGCCTGGGGCTAGTGGATTTTGGTTGGGCTGCCATACTATGGGAAATGGGCTGCAGATTGATCTCATTAAGCTGGAAAGGATGCAAAAAAAGATTTACTGCACATGGATGTTACCAGGTTTGGGAGGCTGCATAAGAGGGTTTTTTTTTTTCCCAGTGTGTAGGAGGCTGAAGGGTGACCACCTAGATGTTTATAAAATTACAAGGGACATAGATAAGGCAAAGAGCCACAATATTTTTCCCCAAGGTAGGGGAGTTTAAAACAAATGGGCAGAGGTTTAAGGTGAGAAAGAAAATATTTTAAAGGAACCCGAATTGATCGATATTCAGAACTGACATGTTCCAATAAGATGAAGGGATAAGGATAGTAAAGAAAACAAACCTTACCAAAAAGGTTGTAAATTCAGTCGAAGCACATGCAAAGTTTATGAGGTTGGAATCTGACAGGTCGTTCGAGGAATATAAAGAAAGGGGGAAAGAACACGTGGATAATTAGAAGCGCCAAAAAGCCCACAAAATGGCTTTTGCATGTCAGATTGAAGAAAATCTTTATTAATATCTATATTAAAAACAAGCGGTTAATAAATGAGAGGGTAGGATTTCTCAAGATTAAAGGATGGAATTTATGATTGGAGTCTGGGTATGTAGGTAAGGTAGTAAACGGGTACTTTGCATCTGTTTTCACCAAGGGGAAGGACATGGTGGACAATGAGATGAGTGCGGAGAATACTAATATGCAAGGGCAGTTTGAGGTTAAGATGGATAAATCCCCAGGACCTCATGGGATCTATCCCAGTTTATTGAGGGAGACAAGAGAGGAGATTGCAGGAGCCTTGACGAAAATCGTTGCATCTTCTCTAACCAGAGGTGATGTCCCAGACGACTGGAGAGTAGCGAATGTTGTTCCTTTATTTAAGAAGGGATGTAGAAAGAATCCAGGGAATCATAAGCCAGTGAGCCTCAGGTGAGTAGGGAAATTATTGAAGGGAATTTTTGGGGATAGGATTTACTCCCATTTGGAAGAGAATGGGTTAATTAGGGATAGTCAGCATGTCATGTCGTGTCTTACTAATTTGATCAAGTTTTTTGAGGAAGTGGCGAAGATTATTGATGAGGATAGGGTAGTGGATGTTATCTGCATGGATGTGAGGAAGGCATTTGATAAAGTCCCCCATAGTAGGCTAATCCAGAAGATTATGATGCACACGATTAATTTGGAACTGGTTTAACAAGGGATTAACAGTCATTTGGCCGTATGGATTCAGAGATAGACAGAGGGTTGTGGTGAAGGACAATATTCAGGCTGGAGGTCTGTGACCAGCAGAGTTCTGCAGGGATTCTGCTTGTGATTTATATAAATGACTTGGACATAAATATAGATGGGTTGGTTAGAACTTGCAGATGACACCAAGATTGCTGGGGTTGCGTGCTGTGAGGAAGGCTGTCAAAGTTTACAGTGAGATATGGATCAGCTACAGAAATGGGTGGATAAATTACAGATAGGTTTTAATCCAAGCAAGTGTGAGGTGTTGCACTTTGGGAGGTCAAATGTAAGGGGGAAATATTCGATTAATTGCATGACCCGTAATAGCATTGACATACAGAAATACAGCTGCAAACAAGAAGAAAGACATGCATAGACTTCATCTCACCCATTAATCTTACTTTGTCCTTCATGTGCTGCCTAACCTTTAGTTTAGTTTAGTTTAGAGATATAGCGTAGAAACAGACCCTTCAGCCCACTGAGTCCATGTTCACACTACTTCTGTGTTCTCTACTAGAACTGTTTAGATGTTCTCCCAGTTTTGCACCACTTCCTAGAATAATCTTTAATAACAACAAAAAAACCGAAGTCAGCACCTGACGTCAACTACGACAGCACCTACGTCAGGAGAAGTCAAGCTACACTCATTGCCGTCAAACCCACTGTCGCTTACAGTCTCTGAAAAATGTTCAACATGTCGAAAATCCAGCGGCGACCAGAAAGACGTTACGACTCTTTGGGCGACTGAGCAGACTACTCACGACCATACAGGCGACACCCCGGCGACCATGTGGCGACAGCCTAGTCGCCGCCAGTTGCCTAGAAAATCGCATGTGGAACAGGCCTATAAGGGGTGACTCTATAGACCTAATGAAATCACGAGGGATGTAGATAGGGTAGAGTATTTTTACAGTATTTTTTCGAAGAGAAGCGAGTCTAAAACAAGTGGGACGTAGGAGAGTCTGAAACTGAAGATACAGGTTTAGTTGAGAAGGGAATGATTTAAAGGGGTTCTGCGGAGCAACTTTTCACACAGAGAGTAACTGGGTACATGGAATAATCTGCACGGAAGTCATAGAGGTGGTTAAAACTGAATCAAAAGGTACATTTTCAGAAGCAACCGTAAGGAGGATAGGAAGGGAGGAGGTGTAGGGATAAAATTACAGAGCTAAGGGCCTTTCCAGCCAGGCAGTGGTATGGGGAAAATAAACTAGGATGTGCAGTAAGCCTGAAGACTGGGAAGACTGCAGATTTCTTTGTGTCTTTCACGAGAGCAATAGAGAAAGAATCCTATGGAAGTATTCAAACCACAAGGGCGAAATTTAAGTTTGAACGTGGTTTAGCGGGGGAGCTGTTTGTCAGTGATTCAAAGGGTGAGCAATGAATAGCACGGTGATATGAACTGCTGACAAAGGGTCTCTGATCGGAAACGTTGATTTTGTTTTTTTTTCCGCAGATACTGCCTAACCTGCTGAGACCTTCCAGCAGTTTCTGCTTTTATTTCAGATTCCTAGCATCTGTAGTTTTCTTTTGGTTCCAGATTAACTCTGCCGTAGGTCAGGAAGAGTAATCCCTATCCAGGTTACAGCTTGCCCACAATGTCTGACTGCAGTTGTCATCTTGAATGGCTGCCAATTAACCTAATGGCAAAATGTCTCAGAGCAACTCTTGATTGCATATTTATCTGTAAGGCCTCTTCATCAAGGTGCCCGAGGAGATCAATGCAGGAGTGTTTTCCTGAGACAGCAAGCAGGCTCAACCTAAGAAGCTGCTGGATAAACATTGCAGTCAGTGCTAGAACAGCCACTTATTGGAAAATGTTGTGAACATAGAACATAGAACATTACAGGACCAGGACAGACTCTTTGTGCTCCCATGTCAGTGAATTCTTCCCACATAAAACGAGTTGTACAATTAAAACAAAACTACAACAGTAATAACAGGCCACCAAATATCAAGTCACTGGGTGCCTGCCCTGTCAAATATGTAGCCTCCAACATCAAATGTTATATAGGAAAAAAGCATCTCGTTGAGAAAGCCCAGAATTAATCTTAATTGTCACGTCTTAAATAGTTCTGAAATGCCGATCAGCATTCATTCATCTACTCAGGATCAGTCTACATTATTATCTTTCTCCAAGGGATCTAAGGCTACATTATTATGGATAGAATGGGTGCATCAATTGATTCCCCGGTGACTGGTCTTCCAATCCCCCACAACGAGATGAAGATGGAAGAGTCCACCAGATTGACACCGATGTGCAGCCGAGCGTGGCCAATGAGATAAGGGCTGGAAAGCTGCGCTTTTTATTTATTGCCAGTGCTAGTGTCGAGTTATCGGCTTAAAACACTATTATTCTGAAATGAGAGGCAAGGAAAATTACTGAAGTGATGTTTAGAGACTACAGTGCGTTGTGACAGCATATGTCAGAAAGGCCTATGGCAGTGTCAAAAATATTATACACTAGGCCTGTATGAAGCTTTTCAAAGAGGGGGATGGCATGGCTGGATTACAAAAAAGTTATGTGAAATAAGTGCACACAGCGCATATCACAAGTGCAAAGCTCAAAGACCCTTGCGGCCGGGGTCCAGGGCCTGCTTAAGGGCCCTGGAAGCTCTGGGGTTCTAGATGCTCTCTGGTGCATTCTGAGCCTTATTTTGGAGCATTTTTGCACCAAATGTATGACCGATATTTCAGAATTTTTTTTGGTTGAGTCAAGAGTAATGAGTGGTTGGAATGGGCTGATTGGGGTAATTGTTGAATACATTATTTTTAATCAAGAATTGAAGCTGTCCCTGTTTTAATAATCAAGTTATACTGTAAGATGTTAAGTAAAATGTTATAAAGGAACATACAAACACTGCAAATAAAATACTGTAAGTTTTTGCAGTAAATAAAACCTTTTTTTAGAAAATGTTTTGTGTGTGATTTGATTGCCTGTCACTGTTCGACTGTGTTAGTGTGTGCACATTAACCATATGATGCAAAATGAAAGTCGCTAACTATGGAATTCATATTTTTCAGTATTGTTATCAAGGAAAAGAAAGCAGTTCCAATTTTTGATATTATTCATATGGAGGAGAAAATATAATTGCTCGAAAACCTACCGTAATATTGCAATCTCACTAAAGATAATCCCCCTTTCCCTCTCCCCCTCCTCCTTCCCCTTCCCTTTCCCTCCATCTCTCTCTCCCCCCCTCCCCTCCTCCCCTCTCTCTCCCCCCCTTTCTCTCTCTCTCCCTCCCCTCCCTCTCTCCCCCCCGACTCAGCCCCCCCGACTCAGCCCCCCCTTACCCCTCTCACATCCCCCCCTCTCTCTCCCTCCCTCCCCCTCTCTCTCCCTCCCATGCAGCGAGGCTCCAAATCTGCGCCGCAGACACCCCCCCTCCCAGCCCGGAGAAACGGGCACTCCCGCAACGCAATATTCCACTACTTACCTGGAGTAGACACGAGGCATCAACAGCCTCATTTTGCGTCACTACTGCGTAACCGGCTTCCCCCAACTGCGCAGGTGCAGATGGTCACAGTTTTTTTCCCCAGAACTTCCAGCAGCCGGAACCAGAATTTCAGGTAATTTCCATCAAAGTGGAAACGCTGATAGCGCTCCAAATTTTTTTTCTCAGGATTTTTTTTCACTCTGGGAAAAAAACACCTTGCCCGGAGGCCCCCTAGATTTTGAGGCCCTAGGCTTCAGCCTGTGAAGCCTATGGGTAAATCTGGCCCTGCCGAGGCCCCCCTAGATCTCGAGGCCCTAAGCTTAAGCTTGTTAAGCTGATACGTAAATCCAGCCCTGGCGCCAAAAGAGAAGGAATGTTTGTCATTGTTGTATTTGGAACTTGATCTTTTGAAATGTTAAAGTGCTCAATACATGGCTAACTTCATGTTTATTATAGTGTCTTATATTGTCACAGTTTTTAAGACTGTCAGCTACTCTGGGAATTCATCGGTTTTCAATAATTAGTCGGTTGCTTAAATTCACTAATGTCACTTCTGTATTAGGCTGACTATCTCTTGTTTTTCTTCCCACTGCCCGAAACAATTAACTGTACATATTGTTAAATGGAATTGGATCTCAAACATTAACCCTTCTTAGCCTCTTGCAGATCCTGTCTATCTGCTGCACATGTTCTCCATTCCTGTGCATCTGCATTGCCCAGATAAAAGTCATGTTATTTGACCTTGGGACATATTGGGCGGTGTGGGCAAGTTGGGCCGAAGGGCCTGTTTCCACACTGCATCACTCTATGACTCTACGGCCTATTTGTCCCTGAAGGGGTTAACACTGCTCTGAAATGGAACTCACTACTATGGAATTTGCTGCAGATTCTCGGACTCGATTCACCATCTATGAAAAGCAGATTGGGTTTCAGCTATTTCACCAGCAACATTAATGAGCTGAACATTCCACAGATAGTTGTACAAATGAACAAACAACCACGGCTCTTTTAAAGGTCAGCAGTTATTTTCTGATTGCGGAATAAATGTGAATCAACAACAGGTCAAAGTTGGGAGAAATGGAGACAACAGCGATCCATCGGCTAGGAAAACTGTGAATCACTTTCTGCTGGGTTATGGAGGTGTTGGAGATACGGGATGTGAGATAAATGAAGAGTAAATCATAAAGCATAACACATCTACCAAAGGAGGTGGGAGGACAGGAAGAAACGAAGTCATGTGTTTTGGCCAAAACCTGATAGTATGAATCCAGTTCGTGGAATTATATCAAATTGTTGCCAAAACAAATATATCAATACCATATCAAAATGCTTGTCATTTTTCTGCTGTTTGCATAATATCTCAAACTGTCAGGATAAAGTCCACTTCCTTCTTTGTGTTTAAACTTCAGCTTGTCTCAAACGCTGTGAATGCCGGACTGGCGTTATTAACCGGCACAGCAACTGTGAGTTTCTAGCATCAGGGTGATTGCCCCCATCCTCTCCCCTCGCCTCACACTTGTCTCCCCCTCTCTCCCTGCCCATTTTCCTTTCCATTCCTCTTCACCAATATGACCTCTCCTACACTCAGCCCTCTCCCCTTCTTCTTTACCCCTTTGCCACATGCCCTACTCTCTCCCGATTTCCCTCTCACCCTTTATCCTATGTATCTTGCATCCCCTGCCCTTTCTGCCCATTTCTCCTGCCCATGGACACTCAGAACCCCTTCTGTCTCCTGTCAGTATTTTTCAACATGAAATAAAGACAAAGGTTCATGAATGAGAACACTGCTTGTGTTGAGACTAAGCACTTGCAGGGATGGGTTGGGCCAAATGGCCCATTCCTGTCCAATAACTTTTAATTAGCTCCAGGTTATTCTGGATTAATCTAATTGAGTGATGGGTAAATACTGCTCTTGCAGGACAAGCTGTCACCAGGCACCAAGCCTCCAGCCTCTTGTCTAAAGACCCTGAGCTCAGGTTCCATTCCTGGGAACCTAACACACACCCAGGTTGATGTTTTAATACAGGTGGCGGAAAATGTTTCATGGCCAAAAAGCACTATTTACAATCAAAAAGCCATGCAGCACAGAAACAGCTCCTTCAGCCCGGTGATGCTAATCCTCAACCACCCATTTATACTAATCAGTCTGAAGAAGGGTCTCAACCTGAAACCTCACCCATTCCGTATCTCCAGAGATGCTGCCTGTCCCTTGTCCAGCTTTTTGTGTCTATCTTATACTAATCCTACACCAACTCATTTTATTCTCTCCACATTCCCATCAACGCACGTTAGATTCTGCCATTCACCTGCAAACCAGGAACAATTTACAGCAGCCTATTAACCTTTAAACCAGCATGTCGTCGGGATGTGGGAGGAAACTAGAATACCGGAAGGGAACACGCGTGGTTACCAGGAGAACATGCAGACATCATACAGCCAGCACTGGAGGTCAGGATTGAATTTGGGTCATTGGAACCGTGAAGGTGCGGCTCTACTGCTTGGCTGAAACATTCAATTAAGGTTCAGCTCCATCTCAGATAGCAGGAATATTTGAGGAGCAGTAAAGCCAATAATATGTGAACAAATTGAAGTATCTTTGTTTTATGCCAAGCATAGTGGCTGCCAAGGATGGTAGCAGAAATTATAGTGGTGTTTAAGTGGCTTTTAGATAGATGGCACCTATCCGAGTGGTGGCGCCATCGAGTGTGGCTGCCTCGCATGCAGCTGTCTGTCCTTTCATTCTTTTTGTTATTTTTAGTCTGTTTTTAAATTTGTTTTTGGAGGTCTTTTAGTCTTTTTTATGTGGGGGAGGGGGAAACTATTTTCTTGGTCACTTCCTGGTCGAGGATGCGACTACTCTCTGAGCCGCATCTTCGCCCCCTCCTCGCGGCCTACCATCGGCCAGAGCTTCAGCTACAGCAGCGTGGCGCAGCACTGGATTTCATCACGGAGCGAGCGATGCCTTGCCGGGAATCGCCGTGTTGGAGCTCCAGAGTGCTGGGACTGCCGACTGACACCGTGGAGCTGTGGTCTTCGGAGCTTCCCAGCCAGGGCGGTGGAAGCTCCCAGCCGCTGACGCCGCTGACCCTCCAGCCGCTGGCGGCGCTGATTTTGACATCGTGGAGCCTGGGATCTCTCGCTGAATCTCCGCCCAGCTTGGCCTGTGGACTTCGAAAGCCGCGGTCTCCGGTAGGAAGCCGCCGATTCGGAGGCTCTGGGCCACTGAGAGTGTTCTTCCGTTCGAGGACCTAAAACATCGGGGCCCCATTGCAGTGATTGCGGAGCCTCAATAGGCCCCGACCACGGGTGAACAGAGGAAGAGGACTGAACTTTGGCGCCTTCCTCACAGTGGGAAACGTTGATTCCGCTGTGGGAGGGTGTTTTTTTATATTTTATGTTAAATTCTAAAGTGTTGTGTTTATCTTATTTGTGTGCTGCATGGCAACTCAAATTTCACTGCACCAATTGGTGTATGTGACAATAAATGTCCTTTGGCCTTTTGACAGATGTATATGGAAGGAATGAAGTGATATGGATCACATGCGGACTGAGGAAATTGGTATAACTTTTGGCACAGACATTGTGGGCCGTAGGACCTGTTACCTAGTCATAGAGTCATACAAAACTGTCTCTTCAGCCCAAGTTGCCCATACCAACCAACATGTCTCATCCACACTAATCTCACCTGCCTGTATTTGGCCCATGTCCCTCTAAACCTATTCTATCCATGTACCTGACTAAATGTTTCTTAAACATTGCAATAGTCCCTGCCTTAACTACCTCCTCGGGCAGTTTGTGCCATACACCCACCACACTTTGTGTAAAAATATTTTATTATCTTTCCTATTAAATGTTTTCCACCTCACGTTAGACCTATTGGTTCTCAATTTCCCTACTCGTGTGCATTTAACTGATCGATTCCTCTCATGATTTTGAGCTCCAAAGAATTGAGTCCTAGCCTGCTCAACCTCTCTCTATATCTCAGGCCCTCAAGCTCTGGCAACATCCTTGTAAATTGTCTCTGCACCTTTTCCAGCTTGACATCTTTCCCATAAAATGGTGCCCAAAACGAAACACAATACACTAAATATAGCCTCACCATCTTATATAACTGCAACATGCCCTCCCAACTTCTATACTAAATGCTATGACTGTTTAAGGCCAATATCACCACCCTATCTACCTGTGATGTTACTTTCAAGAAACTATGTATCTGCTCTCCAAGACCCCTTTGCTCTACAAACCCCCGCAGAGCCATGCCATTCACTGTGCAGGTCCTGTCCATGTTAGACTTCCCAAAATGGAAAACATATTTTGCTGGATTAAATTCTATTAACCATTCCACAGCCCACCTGCCCAACCGATCAAGATCTTGCTGCTTTTTCAGACAACCATCTTCATTACCTGCAATACCACCAACTTTTGTATCATAGCAAACTTGCTCATCAACCGGTGCTGTATTGTTTATGTTCAAGATCCTATTGGCCAGGATCTAAATAGTTTGATGACTTGCTGAGAAGTGGCTGGAGCAGGGAAATTGTCTCATTTCCTTTCCTGATAATCACGATGACTGAGCAATGATGTGAGTCTCATTGAGGCAGCTCGTGTACAGCAGATCCATGGTGAACCACAATTAGTCTTCGTCCTTTTCGCAGGAAACTCTTAAACCTCTGTTAACCAGACTTCAGCCTCAGTCATTGGCTTGCAGACATTAGATGGTGGGATCAGAATCCAAATCATCAGCAGCTCATCACTGAGGCATATTAAAGGATAAGACTTACGCTCCACATCCCCAATATAAAGCTTCTCACTTGCTGTACAGATTGCCCTCTAATAATAAAGATCCACAAAAGCATGCTGACTCCACATCTCCGTAAAGGCAGACATGGATGATGGGATTACCTAGGACCATCTTTGGTTGTCTGAGGAAAAGATTGTTTGAAGATCAAGACCTCAGGCCTTGTACAAAGCTTATCTTGGAAGGTGGCTAAGGGACTACATAGCGGTGGAGTTGGTGCCTTACAGCGCCAGAGATCCAGGCTCGATCCTGACTATGGGTGCAGACTGTACAAAGTGCTCCGGTTTCCTCCCACATTCCAAAGACATGCAGGTTTGTATAGTATGATTTCTTTTGACTGGATGGCATGCTGTATCTTGGTACACATGGCACCTGACAATAATAATCAATACAATACACTCTCTGAGGAATGCACTGATAGAGTGTTGAACTGACACATGATAATCTGCTCTCGTAGGTTAGATCGCATGGCATCCAGAAAGAGCTAGCCAATTGAATACAAAATTGGCTTGATGCTAGGAAGCAGAGGGTGATGATAGAAGGGTGTTTATTGGACTAGATGCCTGTGACTAGCGGTGTGTATAGGGGCTGCTGCTGGGCCTAGTGTTCTTTGCCATCTGTACAGGCACTCCCTGATTTATGTAATAGAAGCGTCACGTATACCGGCACTTATATAAACAATTCGCAATAGATTGTCCCGTTTCCTGAATGACCTGTGTTATTGCAATGGGAGGAGAGCAAGAGCTTCCTGTCCACTTCACAGCTATAAAAGCATTGCCTAGCTCACTGTTCTCACAGTGCAGGCAAGCGAGAACCAGGGAGGCGGCAGAGTGGAGCTGCCAGCCGAGTCGCGGTCATTCTCCACGCCAGCCTTCCACAAGGTGCAGCAGCAAGCCCTTCATCACCAGCTGTTCCAGCCGCTAATTAACATGGCTGTAGTTGCGGCTCACGTTGTAGTCCCTGTCTGAAGGCACTTTCTTCAGCACACCACCACCAACAGGACGTGTTTGGTCACCGTGAGGCAACCTCCCCTCTCAGCAGCCATCACTTTGTGCACCTTTGGAATATGTCAGTAACTCTGGGGGAGAAGGAGAAGGAGGCAGTGGTGGCGGGGGAGTGGACAAAGCAACGGCCAACAGGAAGAAGAGGCAGACAGTGAGAGGGAGGGGAGCCCCGCGGTCACCGAGCACGTCCTGTCACTGGCAGCGGCCTTGAGCAGGTACTGTTGGCCAGGGGCTACAATGGGAGCTGCAACAACAGCAGCCGGTGAAGAAGGATTCTTAGTTTTAAGATGAAACAACACGAAGTGCTGGAGTGACTCAGCAGACAGAATGAGTCTGAAGAATACACAGATTACATTATTCAAAAACGAAATTAAATAGAATTTATCCTAACATTTCCCCTATTTGTGATAAATGTCAGAACTTGGAAGCTAATTTAACGCATAGTTTTGTAACATAATAATAACTCATTATTATTGGACAGAAATCTTTAGAGTTATCTCTGAAGTTCTTAAAATTGTACTGGACCCAGATCCAAAATTAATAATATTAGGAGTTCCGGATTCAAATCTAATATTAACAGTAAACCAAAGAAATTTATTGGATTACTGTTTGATAATTGGGAAAAAATTAATATTGAAATTTTGGAAGGGAACATTATCCCCCACAATTAAAATGTGGACAGTGGAAATGTTGGAGACGTTGCATTTGGAAAGAATCAGATTTGTCCTAATGAACAAATATGAACTCTTTGAACAGATATGGTCTCCATATACAGAATTTTTGAAGGAGTAGCTATTCTTGGCATCACAACTCAATGGGTAACCGGCAGGATTAGATGAAAATAATTCCTATTTTTTTTATTAGTATACATGTCTCTATTGATATCGTTATTTGAAATTGTGTTATTCACTATTAAGATGTATACTATAATCTTTTTTTAATATATATATATAATACTTTGTTTTAATTAAATATATATATATTTTTCCTTCTCTTTCTTTTCCCTTTCTCTCTCTATATAATCAAAATTATTATTTAATCACTATTCTTATTGATTAAAATCTATTCTTTTCTTTTTTCTATTTTCTAAAAAATAGAAGTTTATAAGAATTATTTGTAACATCCGTATACTTATTGAAATAAGTTGGTTGTGTATTTGAAAAGTTGTTATACCGTTGTTATGATGGATTACTTCTAATAAAAATATTATTTAAAAAAAATAATGAGTCTGAAGAAAGGTTCCTGACTTGAAACATCACCTATCCATTTTTTTCCAGAGATGCTGCCTGATCTGCTGAGTTACTCCAGCATTTTGTGTCATTTTGTGTATTAACCAGTATCAGCAGTTCCATACTAGGGCATTCAGCGAATCTTTAACCAAGTAGAGAGCAGGTCTGATTCATCAAGACTGCAAACGTGGTAAAATCTTTACCACACTGGGACTTGCCAAAAATAGTTTACGCAGATTGCCCAGTGTAACTTGTAACAAAAATCTCAAGCAAACAATCAGGGCAAACAGATGGAGGATTTCATCATTTGGACTCTGCAATGTTGAGCAGTTCTGTCTCGTCTTCGGATTGATTCAATGCGAAAATATGTTGATTCGCGAGTTCCAAATCCTTTCCCATAGATGTCATGATCGGGCACATTTTTGGAGCCTGAGTTAAAACTTTGGATCAAAAGATCCATTGAATTTCAATCCAAATAGCTCTGCTCCCTTCCCACACTGGGCAGATCTCTATTAAACTTTTCACTTCAAATAAAAAGATGATCTCCTGGCTCAAAGAGATATTACCTTACAGAGAGGGGGAAATAGATTTGATTTGAATGGCATCTTTATTGACCTAATAAATTCACCCAAAATAAAACTAGAAAAATACAAGTTTACCTCATCAACTTCTTTTCACAAGGCTGCTCACCAGTTTGGTTAGTAAATACGTCGCTTAATCTTGCATCTATCTATCTATCTATCTATCTATCTATCTATCTATCTATCTATCTATCTATCTATCTATCTATCTATCTATCTATCTATCTATCTATCTATCTATCTATCTATCTATCTATCTATCTATCTATCTATCTATTTCTCTGTCTATATTCTATATCTAAATAACTATCTCTCTCTCTCTCTCTCTCTCTCTCTCTATATATATATATATATATATATATACACTCACATATATATATCACATATCCTTATATAACTATAAAACTCTCATCTTGGATGTGTATTTATTTGTATGTTATTCACCTCGAAAAAACGACGCACATTTGCGTGACATTTTTGTGACAACTGTGACATTTTTACATATTCTGGTAGAGATTTATGCTATGAGGTCAAAAATCTTCTTATCTGAAAATGTCATGCATTATTTCTTGAGTTATTTATGAACATTTTCACAAATCACAAATAACTTTGAAAATAAACAAGATGGTCTCGCTGATGACGTCACAATGGCTCTGCTCTGTGCTATGTTCCACGCGCTGTGAGTGACGTCATCCCCCCCAACCCCCCTGTCCCTTCCCCCCCATCTCCCCCCCTCCCTCCCCCACCCCCCCCTCTTTCCCCCCTCCTCCCTCCCCCCTCTCCCCCCTCCTCTTCCCTCTTTCCCCTCTCCCCCTATTTCACCCTCTCTCCCCCCCCTCTTTCCCCCCACCTCTTCCTCCCCCTTTTCCCCCCTCTTTCCCCCCTTCTCTTCCCCCATCTCCTCCCCCTTCCCCCCTCCCCCTCTTCCCCCCCCTCCCACCCTACTCCCCCTCCTATTTCCCCCTTCCCTCCCCTTCCCCCCTCCCCCCCCTCTTTCCCCCCTCTCTCCCCCTCTTTCGCTCTCTCTCTGCCCCCCTTTCTCTCTCTGCCCACCCTCTCTCTCTCTGCCCACCCTCTCTCTCTCTGCCCTCTCTCTCTTTCCCTCTTTCTCTCTCTCTCTCTCTCTCTCTTCCCCCCCTCTCTCTGCCCCTCTCTCTCTCTCTCTCTCTCTCTCTCTCTCTCTCTCTCTCTCTGCCCTTCTTTCTCTCTGCCCCTCTCCCTCTCTCTGCCCCTCTCTCTGCTCCTCTCTCTCTCTGACCCTCTCTCTGTGTCTCTGCCCCCTCTCCCTCTGCCCCCTCCCTCTCCCTCTCTAGACGCGCCTGTGAGTTGGGGGCTATGCATGGGTGGATAGGGCGGGGATGGGGTAAAAGGAGCAAATGAATAATATTAATATAATATCAAGGGGTGGTTAGTGTGAGTGGGGGGCGGTTAGTGGGTGTGTGAAGCTGCAGGCCACCCCCCCCCCTGCCCCACAACCGCGTGTTGTGGGGACGGGACCCAACGGATCCCACTTTGTCTAGTACTTATTAAAAGTCTGATCTGTACGTGTGTGTATATGTGTGTGTATATGTGGTTGTCTTTACATCTTCACAAAAACACAACGCGGTAACGATTACATTTTTACATATTCCGATGGACATTTCACCTTCACTGTCATTGAACATTTTACGCTTTATTTCTCGACTTAATACTCATTACATTTTTTTAAATCAAAAGATTTTGAATTAAAAATGACCAGCTTCAACTGATGACGTCACAATGGCTCGGCTCGCTGTGATCAGCTTCACTGAGGACCAGCTTCAACTAATGGCGTCACAATCGCTTGGCTAGCAGTGATCAGGAGGACCGCACCTCTAGTGGGGGCTACGGGTAGGGAACAGGTATGTTGGGGGAGCAGACCCAACAGGTCTGCACTTGGTCTAGTATATAACTAAAACTCTCATCTTGTTTGTTTGTCTGTTTGTTTGTACCTCCATTTGTGCAAAAATGGTACACAATAGTGCTATCATTTTTGCCCCACCTAACTCACCATTGTCCTGTGCTTTAAATGAAACAAGTTTTGTTCAGATCGATGGTTTATTTTAAAAGATATTAATGTTAAAAAAAAATTAACAAAACAGAGCCCCCACCCACGCATGCGCAGTTTGGGGAGAGTTCCCATGCGCGTCTTTACTGGCATCGCAAAGGGCACCCGATGGGTCCACAGCTGTGCCTGGCTCTGAGGCCGACGGTGCTGCTGGCTCCGGGCACGCAAGGAGGGCAGCCTTGAGATCCTTGGGGAGGTGAGGGGGGGGGGGGGTTGAGGGCGAGGAGGAGGTAAGGGAGTGGGGGGTTAAAGTGGGGGAGGTGAGGAGTGAGTGGGGGAGGAGGGGGAATAGAGGGAGAGGATGGGGGAGAGGGGGAGGTAGGGAGTGGGGGATAAAGGGAGAGGAGGGCAGTGGGGGAGGTGAGGAGGGAGAGTGGGGGGCAGTAGGGGGAGGTGAGGAGTGGGGGGAGGTGAGGGATAGAGGGATAGAAGGGGGTGGGGAGGGGAGAGGAGTTATCGAGGGAGGAAGTGTCTGAGGATAGGGGAAAGGAGAGAGAGGGAGAGGTGAGGGAGGGATTAGGGGAGGAGGAGAGGAGGAGAGGAGGAGAGGGGAAAGAAGAGGGAGGATGAAGAGGAGGGGGAGGGAGTGCTGGGGATGAGGGGAATTGAACCGGGCCTGTGCATCTGGGGGCCATGGGTGAGCGGTGGTATATTGCGTTGGGGGAACAGGTTGCGTTGGCGGAAGGGGTGAGTGGTGGAATATTGCTTTGGGGAATGGGTTGCGTTGGGGGACCGGGCCTCCCGTGTGACAGGGACCCAATGGGTCCCACTTAGTATAGTTGAACAATAAAATAAATATATGACTCCAGCTCCAGTTTCCAGCATCCAGTTTCCAGATATAAAGCATTAACTTGGATAGGTCAAGATACGCTCCCAAATTCAGAGATAACACTATTCAGAAAAGAATTGGATGGGGGATTGCATGTCGTGAAATCTTTCACATGTCATTTGGTTACATTTCCAATGAGTCTTGGAGTAACAGACCCAAGCAGCACAGACACAAGCCCTTCAGCCTACCGTGTTCATACTAATCAACCATCTATACTGATCCCCTTTGCCAGCGCTTTGCCTGTAGTCAACTATGCCTTGCCGATTGAAGTATATACTTTTTAAAAGTTGTGAGAGTACATGCCTTCACCCAGTTGTCAGGCAGGGCATTCCAGATTCCCACCACTCACTAGATGAACAAGTTATTTCTTGGATTTTTCTGAAACATCTTCCCCTTAGATAAATCTTTGTTCTCTAGTTGTAAACTCCTATCTATGTCACTCATAATTGTGTACACCTCCTTCAAGTTCTCCCCTCAGCTACCTCCACCTCAAGGAAAACAAATCCAGCCCATCCAGTCTTTCCTCATAACTAGAGTCACAGAGGCCTAGATTCTACAACAACAGAATAGGCCCTTCCGTCCAACTCGCCTCTGTCCACCAAGTTATCTACCCGAGCTAGGTTTGGCCATTTGCCTGCATCTGGCCAATATCCAAGCATCAAAGTAGATTATTTCAGCATTACTCTCAAGAGTCAAGAGGGTTTATTTCTCATATGTCCTGAATGGAACAATGAAATCCTTGCTTGCAGCAGCACAACAGATATGTAAACATTGCAGTCTGTACACACCATAATAAACAACAAAATGTTCAGCATATTTAAAAAAAACAATAACAGTGCAAAGACAAAAACAATGTCCCCCAAGTCTATGCAGTTCAGAGCATGGTTGGAGGTTATAGTGTTTAATAGCTTGGTGGTTGATGGGAAGTAACTGCTCCTCAACTAGGATGTTAGTTTTCAAGCTCCAATGCATTCTTCCCGATGGCAGGGGTGAAACAAGAGCGTTGCCGGGCAGTGTGGATCCCTTCTTGAGTCAGCGACTCCTGTGGATCCTTTTAAGATTTTAGTTTCATTTATTAATGTCACATGTACCAAGGTACAGTGAAAAACTTTTGTTGTATGCTATCCAGGCAAAGAAAAGACTATCCTTCTTATCCATGTGCTCCAGGGATAAGTGTAGGGCCAGGGAGATGGCATCAGCCAGGGACCTGGTGTGGCGGAAGGCAAAGTGGATGTGCATATCTCTGAAGATCTGTCCTGGACCCAGCACATTGATGTAATCATAAAGAAAGCCCATCAACACGTCTACTTCCAGAAAATAGGCACAAATAGCTGGAGTAACTCAGCAGGACAGGCAGCGTTTCTGGAGAGAAAGAATGGGTGACGTTTTGGGTCGAGTCCTTCTTCACCCATTCCTTCTCTCCAGAGATGCTGCCTGTCCCGCTGAGTTACTCCAGCTTTTTTTTGTCTATCTTTGGTTTAAACCAGCATCTGCAGTTTCTTCTTACACACCTATTTCCAGAAATGAAAGATATGGAATGCTCAGCAGGTCAGGCATCAACTCGGCAGAGAGAATCAGAGTTAACTTTTCGGCCTCTCGTGAGAAATTATGGGGTGCTGGGATCATATTAGGTTTTGGGTAGAAGTCACCTCATGCATCTGATGGACTTGATGTAAAGCCTCTGTGTATACGGATGTATAAGGAGTACATGTCATCGTTTGTTGGTGTTTTATATATTTTCCACAGAAGTCTTTGGATACGTTCAGAACTTCAAGTTCACTCACCTCAAGCTTTGTTGAGAGTGTAAACATTGTGAAATAGTTCTGATCTGCTGGTGTTTTCTTTTTTAAATGCCTCTTGAAGAAATGACTTTTGGTAACTGATGTTGAATTCATGCTTGCGCAAGATGTTCTGCTGCCTGAAGGGAGCTGATTGATGAAGCTGGCAGAGACCCAAAGTCTGGGCTCTGTGCAGTGGTTCATCTGGAATTCCCCCGTGAAGAAATGGAAAGAATGTCACAATGTTAATCATAACAGTGTTTAAAATATTATACATTTTGTGGATATATCCTGGCAGCTGTGTGGCAGGCTACCCACTCACATCACTACCAGCACCTCATGCTCAAAGACAGCCATTTTAAGTTAATACACAGTCATAGAGTTATACAAAATGGATTCAGGCCCAACTCGTCCATGTTGACCTAAGCTATTTGCCTGCATTTTGATCAAACTTTCCAGTCTCTGTTCCTGTCTGCATGTCTTTTAAACCTTGTAATTGTACTCCTTACCATCTCCTCTAGCAGATCGTTCCATGCAACCCCCACCATCTGTTCAAGATGTTTGCTCCTCAGGTCCCGTTTAGATCTTTCCTCTATCACCTTAAACCATTGCCCACTAATTTTAAACTCCTCTCGGCAAACTACTGTGACCATACACCTTATCCAAGATCCACATGATCTCATAAACCTCTCAAGGCTCACCCCTCAGCCTCCTTCCCACTAGGGAAAACAATCCTAATCTAACCAGTCTCTCCTTGTACATAAAACATAAAACACTACAGTACAAGGACTGGCCTTGGACCCACAATGTCCATGCTGAACATGATGCCAAGCTGCCTGCCTGTGACGTATATCCCTTGCGACAGCACCCTCTACCTTGGATGTCGCTCTAATATTGTTAACTGGCTGACATGCCAGGAGAGGGCAATTCCCAGCATTATCGGTAACAGCTGGGTTCAATTAGCTGATATTGGTTGGCCACTTGAAGCTATGAGAGAGATTAGCTGTGTTCCCTTCTTGAAGGTTTCAGGGAGACTGAACCATTGGGACAAACAAGAGACCAGCAGCACCACTGTATTGTCAAAATTGGACTGCCGGGAATGAAGCCCTAGACAGGCAGCACCTCTACCTGAGGCTAAGATTGAATGGCTGGGGCAAGAACTTCTTCCTGCCCAAGGAATGATGAGGGACTGCACCTACACATGCAGGCAAAAGACTGGCCCGTCAGGATAATCCGGAGACCACCAGAGTCTTCTCTTCAAGATCAAAGCTGAGCCGCCAGGAAGGAACCTGTACCATCAGCACCTCCTCTCGAGACAAGGGTGAACTGCAGGAAGAAGCCTGAGATCACCACGCCTCCACCTTTGAAGACCAGGTCAACGCTGCTGGGAGAAGTCCAAGATCGGCAGCGTTATCGCACATATGCTCTGATGGCGAGGGACAGCTCCCCCATGCGGTCCTGGACTTTCTTACAACTGTAAATAGAATAAATCGTGTGAGTTCGTATTGCAAGTGTCGATGTTGACACTGCCGTACCCGGTGTCATTCCACGATGCCGCATCAGTGGAGGATGTGGTCAAGGCCACACTGGCTATTTTAAGATGGAAGAATAAATTCAGATGGAAGAGTTTTATTGATGTTTGATTGAGCTTTTTTTGGATGTGCCACTCGATAGTAGTCCCATCTTGTAGCCGGAGTATCATTCAGAAGGACTTCTATTGTAAAGGAATACTGGACATTAAATCACCTTGAGACTGAATGATGCCGCAGTCTCTGCTGCTGAGCAAGCGGACTGCCACGGGTGCGTTCATGGTAGAACTCCGCATCTTCAGAGGTCCCCAAGTATTTTTTCTTGCTTTTAGAGATATTCAACTAATTAACTAGACAATTGCTTGCTTGTAACTCAAGCAATCTGGTCTTGACAAAATCCTTGTGAATCTTTTGTGCACCCCTCTCTCCTGCAGTTCTGTAGTTGACTGGAAACTGCTGTGCAGACACATTTCAATGTTTGTTCCCCTGGGTGGAGGCCAGACCCTCTGATATCCATCACTCTAGAGTTTAGTCACCACAGGTCACTGGCTTCACAATAATTCTGCAGAGTAGCTCATGATACTGGGCCCAGCTCATGTTTGTCTTCATCCCGTTAAGAGAGAGAATTTCCCTCCAGCTCCTTGCTCAAAAGACATGTGTGTTTAAAGCATGTTGTTTTTTAATTCCATTACTACTCAAGAAGCGCATGGTCCAACACGAACAACAGATCCCTGATAAAGTGATCGATACAAACTTGCGTCAGGGTTCCAAATTCTTACGGAGAAGTTGTTCCATAATCTTCACCGGTGCTGGAAGTTGTTGTGAAAATCTGTTGGCCGCTAAGGATGTGCAGATGGGTAGGGAGTGTGTTCAGTAACAGGAAACTTCACGTTCTAAAGGATGAGGAAGAAAACTTTGCCCTGTTCTAAACTTCAACTGCAGCTCAATAAAAAACAGAGTGGGTAGGAAGGAAGCAAGTGAGACTCTATGACGCTTTGAGACATTGGCACGCACCCTCGGAAAAGAGATTCCAGCTGAGGCAGGGCTGGAATTTGACAGGCACTGTGGGCTGACTCAGGGTGAAGGAGTCATGTGAGCTCATTGCAAACTGGATATTGGGCACCTTCATTCCTTGGTCACAGAGGAAGTTCTAGGAGTAAAATCTCCTGTGATTCCTGCAGGGACACAGGTTCATATAGAGACCCTGAGCAACCTGAGTGCAACTTCTCATCCCAATGCTTACAGCATCACATTTTCAGGGTGAATGCCAAAAGACAAGAAGATGGAGTTTTTCCCAATACACTGGCTCTCAGGGGAAAGGAAGCAAATAGCCATCACTGCCCTGAAGAATCCAGGAGCTAAGAAGGCAGAATGACTGGAATTCTGATTGCACAAGATCTTGGATTTCTATCACTAGCACTATGGGGAGTTCTGGAGGCACTGGTTCCAAGAGAGCTTGAAGAGTGGATCCATGGAATTACTGCTCCAGAGCAGAACCTTCCTCTCTCAGTTGACGTTTGAAAATCTCTCTTCTTGTCCCTGGTTGGGCAGGACATCTTGGCGATCCCTATAAAAGCAACATGCCAGGGAGATTTTAGATGCATAATAACTTTGACACTTAAGTGGGTTGTATCTTATATAGTGACGATGGTTATCAAAAATCACAGCAGGATCTTCATCAGTTGGCCAAGTGGCCTGTGGAATGGTTAATGGAGTTTAATGCAGATAAGTGCAAGATGTTGCATTTTCAAAAGTTAAACCAGAGCATGACCTTCACAGGGGCCTGGGGGGGCGTTGAAGAGCAGAGGGATCTAGGAGTGCAGGTACATAGTTCCTTGAAAGTGGCATCACATGCAGATAGAGTGTTCAAGAAAGCTTTCAATACATTGGCATTTATTAGGCAGGGTATTTGGTATGGATGTTGGGATAGACACAAAATGCTGGAGTAATTCAGCGGGTCAGACAGTATCTGTGGAGAAAAAGAATAAGTGATGTTTCAGGTTAAGACTCTTCTTCAGAAGAAGGATATCAACCCGAAACATCACTTATTCCTTTTCTCCAGAGATGCTGTCTGACCCGCTGAGTTACTCCAGATTTTGTGTGTATCTTCAGTTTAAACCAACATCTGCAGATCCTTCCTATACTTAGAAGTTGGGATGTTATTTTAGTATTGTGTTGTATTTTGGTCACCATGCTATTGGAAAGATGGTATTATGCAGGAAAAAGTGCAGAGGGTACTCCTCATGCCTAATCATATCTGAAGAAGGGTCCCAACCTTAAATGTCACCTATCCCTGTTCCCCAAGGCTTCTGCCTGACCTGCTGAGTTACTCCAGCACTTTGTGTCTTTTTTTGTAAACCAGCAGCTGCAGTTCATTGTTTCTACACTTTGTTGTGGTGTCAGATTTGTGCAGATGGAGAGAAGTCATGCCACAAGGAAACTTCACCTCACTAATTGGAGAAACGACTGTTCCTATCTCCTCACGCAACAAAAGGTTTCTCTAGCCCACCTCCACTGGAGCCGTTATACTTAAAGGAGCAGCACTCAAACATCATCCTCACAGGGACTAGAAAGCTCCAGTAACTTTACATAATTCATCTTCATCATCTTCACCATGGATGTCCAGTCACTCCACACCTCCATCCCCCATCAGGAGGGTCTTCCTCGACCGCAGAACCAACCAATCCCCGTCTACCGATACTCTCCTCCGCCTAGCGGAGCTGGTTCTTACCCTCAACAACTTTTTCTTTGACTCCTCCCATTTCCTCCAAATCCAAGACGTAGCTATGGGCAAGCACATGGGCCCCAGCTACGCCTGCCTCTTTGTAGGGTACGTCGAACAATCCTTGTTCGAGGCGTACCAGGGCCCTATCCCCGACCTCTACCTCCGCTACATTGACGACTTCATTGGTGCTACCTCCTGCACCCACACACAACTCACTGACTTCATCCATTTCACCACTAACTTCCATCTGGCACTCAAATTCAACTGGACCATTTCCAACATCTCCCTACCGTTCTTGACCTCACTATCTCCATTGCAGGTAACAGATTATTGACCGACATCTATTACAAACCCACTGACTCCCATGGCTATCTGGACTACACTTCTTCCCACCCTGCTTCCTATAAGGACTCCATCCCCTACTCCCAATTCCTCCGTCTACGCCGCATCTGCACCCAGCATGAGGTGTTCTAAACCAGGGCATCGGAGATGTCCTCACTCTTTAGGGAACGGGGATTCTCCTCTTCGACTATAGATGAGGCTCTCACCAGGGTATCTTCTATATCCCGTAGCTCCGCTCTCACTCCCCTTCCCCCCCACCCGTAACAAGGACAGAATCCCCTTTGTCCTCGCCTTCCGCCCTACCAGCCGTCACATACAACAGATAATCCTCCAACAATTTTGCCACCTCCAACGGGATCCCACCACTGGCCACAT
Source organism: Okamejei kenojei (assembly GCA_035221665.1). Classification (NCBI taxonomy): domain Eukaryota; kingdom Metazoa; phylum Chordata; class Chondrichthyes; order Rajiformes; family Rajidae; genus Okamejei; species Okamejei kenojei. The sequence continues at coordinate 38,698,961 of CM069144.1, forward strand.
CTTCCCATCTCCTCCCCTTTTGGCTTTCCGCAGAGACCCGCTCCCCCCATAACTCCCTGGTCAATTCGTCCCTTCCCACCCAAACCACCCCTCACCTGGTACTTTCCCTTGCAACCGCAGGAAATGCTACACTTGTCGCTTTACCTTCCCCCTCAACTCCATCCAAGGACCCAAGCAGTCTTTCGAGGTGAGGCAGAGGTTCACCTGCACCTCCTCTAACCTCATCTATTGCATCCGCTGCTCTAGGTGTCAGCTGCTCTACATCGGTGAGACCAAGCGTAAGCGATCGCACAGTTTGCATTAGCCAACCCGATCTCCCGGTGGCTCAGCACTTCAACTCCTCCTCCAATTCCGTATCCAACCTTTCTATCCTGGGCCTCCTCCATGGCCAGTGTGAGTCCCACCGCAGATTGGAGGAGCAGCACCTCATATTTCGCTTGGGTAGTTTACACCCCAACGGTATTAACATTGACTTCTCCAATGTCAGGTAGTCCTTGCTTCCTCCCTCCTTCCCCTCCCCTTCCCAGCTTTCCCACAGCCCACTGTCTCTGCCTCTTCCTTTCTTCTCCCCCCCCAACCCCATCCACCCCCACATCAGTCTGAAGAAGGGTCTCGACCCGAAACGTAACTATTCCTTCGTTCCATAGATGCTGCCTCACCCACTGAGATTCTCCAGAATTTTTGTCTACCTTCGATTTTCCCAGCATCTGCAGTTCTCTCTTAAACGTAACTTTACATAACCTCACACGTACATAAAGGTCAGGGTCAGGGTCATTCTCTGCTCCCTGACCTCGGGGCCATTCCGGCTGCTGCTGATCTCTGCTGCATCGCACAGCCTGCTGTTCACTGCCGCATTAAGAAGGTCACCCAACCTCCATACTCAAAGGGGGAAGACTCATCGCCCACAGAAGCAGGAAGAGTGGACACAGACATTTCCTATTACGCAGGCTACCTATTCCCACCCTCCACAGCCACCCCAATGTGCAGGCAGGCAGAGACTGCATTCCTGTCCTTAAAAAGACCCCTGGTAACCTCCAGCCTGGAGGGCCTGGCTCCATCCAGATTGTGTCATTAATCACATGTCACATTAAAGGGTCCAATGTTTCCAGATTGTTATATGGCCCTGGCCTTTGTAATCTTTTGATGTCGTATTTGAACCATTCCTGTGGAATTCACACACAGAATCTCCACCAATATTCTACGGTTGTTAAATTCACTTTGATCTCTTTCACTTCCTGATCTGATGGTACTGGATCATCTTCGTGCACAGTCTGCAATGTGCACTGCACCTCCCCCTGGCTTCACCCGCAGCTCAGTAACTTCCAAAGAGCATGGAACCTGGAGTTGAGCACAAAGCTATCGACTGAACACTGGGTTTGTGTGGCTTGAATAAAGTGAACCAAATAAAATGGTGGCATTTCTGGGAGTAATTAGCCCTTCCATCTCAGACACGGTGCTGTGCAGCAGTTTTGCTGATGGCTGCTGTGCCTTACTCCTGCTACACTCGTCATACGTGGAGGCATTACAATACAGATGTCCAAACTGCACATTTTTGTCCAGTTACCGTCCAGAGCTTTTTTTTTTGACAAACCATTCGGATCAGAAGCGGAAAGTTTCAAACAAAATGGCCGGGTCAAATGTTTTTAATACAGTGGGTGTCTGGAATGCAGTGCCAAGGGTGGTGGTGATAGTAGTGTTTAAAAGGCTTTTATGTAGGTCAATAGATGTATGCAGGGAATGGAAGGATAAGGTTCACATGGAGGCAGAGGAGATTAGCTCAAATAGGTAATTATAGTTCGGTGAGCCTCATGTCAGCAGTAGGGAAACTATTGTAGAGAAGTTGTCGACATAGAATTTATTCCCATTTGGAAGAGAATGGGCTAATTAGAGATAGCCAGCACAGCTATGTATGGCAGGTCATGTCTTACTAACGATTGAAGAGGTGGTGAAGGAGAAGGAAGAGAGTAGGGCAGTGGATGTTGTACACATGGATTTTAGTCCCTCATGGTAGACTAACCCTGAAGATTAGGATGACGGCATTCATGGTGACTTGGTCACATGGATTCAGAACTGGCTTATTCACAGGTTGTGGTGGAAGGGAGATATTCTGGTTGGAGGTCGGTGACCTGTAGATTTCTGCAGGGATCTGTGCTGGGATCTGTGTTTGCGATATATATAAATGTGGGTGGTTTAGTGAGTAAGTTTGCTTAAAGCACCAACATTGGAGGAATTACAGACAGTGAGGAAGGCTGTCAGAAGATAAAGCAAGATATAGGTCAGCTGCAGAAATGGGTGGAGAAATGGCAGATGGAGTTTAATCCGAGTAAGTGTGAGGACTTGCACTTTGGAGAGTTTGAATTTAAGGAGAGAGTATACAGTTAACGGCAAGACCCTTAACAGCATTGATGTGCAGAGGGATCTTGGAGTCCAAATTCATAGCTCACTGAAAGTGACAAGTAGATAGGGCGGTAAAGAAGATGTATGGTATGCTTGCCTTCATTGCTAGCGGCATTCAATATGTGAAGAAGTCATGATGCAGCTCTATAAGACTTTCATTAGACTGCATTGCCAAGAGTGGTGGAGGTAGATATGATATGGTGTTTAAAGGGGTTTTAGATCGGCACATGGAAGTGCAAGGAATAGCGGCATATGGATCATGTACAGGCAGGTGAGATCAGCTTAACTTGGCATTATGTTCAGCCCTTTCCTGTGCAGTTTGGTTCTATTTTTTATGTTTTAACTTGAAATCATGCTGGCCATTGTGAGTGGAAGGGCCTAATCCTGTGATAAATCCTAAGATTTATTTGTATTTACCAGTTTTAAATACATCATGTGCTTCAAAGAAGAATTATTAAGTGATTAATTTACGTAATATACTTGATGGTAATAATTCCTGAATAATTTTCGAGTCAAAAAATCATTGAGCATGGAACGGGGTATTTGGCCCAACCTGTCCATGCCAACCAGGTTTTATAGTTGAGATAGTTCCATTTGCTTGCATTTGGCCCATATCCCTCTAAAGCTTTCTGTCCAAATGTCTTTAACTGTCGTTGTTGTACCCACTTCACCAGGATGTTAAAGTCATAGAGCACAAAAAGAGCCATTGGGCCTAACTAGTCCATGCCGACCAAAATGTCCCATCCCAATTACTCCATGTTCCTCTAAACCTTTCCTACCCAAGTATTCACCTAAATATCTTTTCAACGTTGTTATTGTACCTGCCTCAACTACTTCCTCTGGCAGCTCGTTCCACATACCCGCCACCCTCTGTGTGAAGACATTGCCCCTTTGTTTTCATTTACATCTTTCACTTTCATCTTTTGACCTTTAGCACGGTAAGGCCATGCTGAACGGCAGCTGCACAGCTCACCACACCTTGACGCCTCCAGACAAGCCTTCCACCCACTAAGTGGGCGTTACCATAGAAGCTGAAGATAGTTATCACAAATTGCAGCAAGATCTTGATCAGTTGTGCGAGTGGGCTGAGGAATTGAGTTTAATGCAAATTAGTGCAAGGTGTTGCATTTTGGGAAGTTAAACCAGGGCAGGACCCACACAGTGAATGGCAGGGCCCTGGAGGTGTTGTAGAGCAGAGCGATCGAGCAGTGCAGGTGCATTATTCCCCGAAAGTGGGGTCACAGGTGGATAGGATGGTCAAGGGGGGATTTTGATACATTGGCCTTCATCAATCAGGGTATTAAGTACAGAAGTTGGAATATTATGTTACAGTTGTACAAAAATTGGTGAGGCCACATTTGGAGTATTGAGTTCAGTTTTGGTTACAAGCTATAGGAAGGATGTTGTTAGGCTGGAAAGTACGCAGAGAAGATTTACTAGGATGTTGCCAGGTCTTGAGGCGCTGAGGTATAAGGGGAGATTGGGTTGCCTAGGACGATATTCCTTGGAGCACAGGAGGATGAGGAGTGATCTTATAGAGGGGTATAAGATTACCCATCATCATCCTGTGCTGCAAGAGGAATAGATAGGGTAGATGCACAGAGTCTTACCCAGACTAGAGGAATCAAGGACGAGAGGGCGTAGGATTATGTTGAAAGGGGAACATTTAATTAGGAATCTGAGGGGCAACTTTTTCACACAGCGGATAGTAGGTATATGGAACAACCTGCCAGGGGAGATAGTTGAGGCAGATCCTATAACAACATTTAAAAGAGATTTGGACAAGTACATAGATAGGAAAGGTTTAGAAGGATATAGGCCAAATAAAATAGTTTATTGTCACATGTACCTAGATATAGTGGAATGCTTTATTTTGCATACAACCCGGTAAAAATCATATGACAGAACTCACCTGGGCAGTAGATGTAGATGTAGACTAGTTTAGATGGGGTCAGCATGGGCCAGTTGTGCTATGGGGCCAGTTTCACTGCTGTATGCCTGTACTCTATTAATGGCTTTATTAGGAGAAAATCTCTTCTGGCTTAAAAAAAGCCTGAAGAAAGGCCCTGATCTGTACATTCCCTCCACAGATGTTCTCTGACTCGTTGAGTTCCACCACCAATTTGTTTTTAATCAAGATTCCAGCATTTGCAGTTTCTCGTGTATTCCTTTTGACTGGGGTTTTCAAAGAGTAAAAAAATGTATTGATGAAGGTCATGTAAATTATGCAATTTACACGGAAATCAAAGAGATCTCTAACTAAGTCCCACATGGGAGAGTGGCCCATGAAAATTAACAAATTGCATCCAAATTTGGCTGTGCAATAGGAGGCAGATTTTTTTTTCTGATTGGAAGCCCGTGATGTTGGCATACCACAGGATTCATCCTTGGAACCCTCATTATTTGTTATATACATTAACAATTAGGGGGAATGATTAGAAAGATGAGAGATAACATGAAAATCAGTGGTGTTCTTAATAGTGAGGAGGATAGTTTTTAGCTACAGGTTCATGGAGTTATCCAGCAGAGAAACAGGCCCTTCAGCCCATTGAGTCCATGCCGACCATGAAACACCCACTTACACTAATTTCATTTTACTCTCCCCATATTCCCATCAACTCCCCCAGATTCTAACACAAGGGTGATTAAGTGATTTACAACAGCAATTATCAAAAAAAGTGTTGTAGCGGGAGAGGCGACATAGAACATAAATCATAAAACATAGAACAGCCCTTTGGCCCCAATGTTAGTGCGTGAACATGATGCCAAGGCAAAGTGATCTCATGCAGCCTGGATTAGAGGATTGGGAGAGATCATACGTGATAGGAGTACAATTAGGCCATTAGGTCATAGCTGATCTATCTCCTCCTCCTAACCCCATTCTCCTGATTTCTCCCCATAACCTCTGACATCTGTACTAATCAAGAATATATCTATCTCTGCCTTAAGTATATCCACTGACTTTGCCTCCGCAACCTTCTGTTACAAAGAATTCCACAGATTCACCACCTTCTGACCAAAGAAATCCCTCCTCATCTCCTTCCTAAAAGAACATCCTTTAATTCTGAAGCTATGACCTCTAGTCCTAGATTCTCCCACAGAGGTTGGATAGACTTGGATTGTTTTCTCTGGAACATCAGACGTTGAGGGGAGACTTGCTAGAAGTGTATAATATTATGAGAGGCATAGATAGAATTTAGAGTCAGCATGAAAACAGCTTTTCAGACCACCTCACTGAGTCCATGCCGACCATTGATCACCCGTTCACACTAGTTATCCCAATACACACTAACTACAATTAACAGCCAATTAACCTGCATGTGTTTGGGATGTGCGAGGGAACCAGGCACCCAGAGGAACACATGCGGTTAAGGGGCAAACGTGCAAATTCCACCTGTGGTCAGTATCTCTAGCGCTGTGAGGCAACAGCTCTACCGCTGTGCCACTGTGTCATAACCTTTTTCCCAGGGTGGAAATGTCCAACACTAGAGGACAAAGCTCTTAGGTCAGACAGGGAATGTTTAATGGAGTTTCTCCAGCACTTTTCTCTACCTTCGATTTTCCAGCATCTGCAGTTCCTTCTTGAACAGAAGGTTTAATGGAGATGTGTGGGGATGGTTTTTTGCAAAGAGGGTGGTGGGGACCTGAAACACATAGCCAGAGGTGGTGGTGAAGGCAGATATGATGTGGTGTTTAAGAGACTTTTAGATAGAGGCTTTAAGATAAGGTGACAAAGAGGGCGCAGGGGATACATGCCCTCATTTGCTTGGGCAAAGAATATAAAAGCAAGGAGCTTTATAAGACATTGGTTAAGCTGCAGCTGGTCACCGCACTAGGACAGACGTGATTGCACTGGAGAGGATGTGGAGGAAATTCACCAGGATTTCAAACAAACAAAGGAGAGACAGGACTGGCTGGGTTTGCTTTCCTTGGAGTGGAGGAGCCCAAATGGGGAAATCTGATAGAAGTATGTAACATCATGAGGGTACAGACAGAGAAGATGGTGACAGGTTTAAGGTAAGGGCAAGAAGCTTAGAGATCTAAGGAAGAACGTTATCACTCAGGGGGTGGTTGAAATCTAGAAGGCACTGCCTGCATGCGCGATGGAGGCAGCATTTCAGAAGCATCAAGACAAGCATTTAGTTTGCCATGGTGTGGAAGGCTACAACCGTATGTTGGTAAATGGGTTAATATAGATTGGTACATGAAAGTTGGCAAGGAAATGATAGACCAAAGAGACTGATTCTTTGCTGAATGACATCCTCAAAGGTTGCAAGCAGTTTTATATTGAGTTCCGTCGCACAGTTTTTTTTTCTAATCCAGTCATATTTGTGCTTGTGGGGTAAATTATACTGTAAGTTTAGCTCAGGAAAGGCTGCAGGCACCTACGCTGGAGACTGGACTCCTGGGCAACTCGCCTCACCAGCAGGAAACCTGACAATGAAGATACAAATGAAGCTATGCAGGTGTTTATGTGAGGTACCCAGCCATGTGCATCCCCTGTCACTGCATCATTAAAATGCCAGCCCATGTACTTGGAAAGAATATAAAATTAGCTGCCCCTGCACCTTCCCCCCCCCCCACCCCCCTTGGTAATAAACACGTGTCTTTGTTTGTGTGACTAAGAGATTCGGACAAGTAGCAATTTTTCCATTAAAGCAAGATAATTGGAGCGCTGGAACGTTCTGGCCTTTGATACACAGCTCGCCAGTGCTGAGTCTGTACCCGGCTCATTGACAAGATAACCAATGCAACATTCACTTGATGTGCCGAAAAGCGAAGCAGCAAAAATGTGCAGACTATTGCTGTCAGTGAAGGAAATTGCAGATTATTAAACTGGACTGATTCCGGAGAATGCATACTGTAGACAGAGCTGTGTTGACAACCACTTTAAGCTCACCGATACTTCTTTGCCTTCTCCAGGGTCTTCCTCTTCCACCAGCAGGTATGGGGACCTCTCAATACACACAGTCACACCTGTGGGTAACTCTTCTTGATACCAAATGACCAGTAGTTTTAAAGAAGGGTGCTCGAGGGACCAAAAAGCTGGAGAAACTCAGCGTGCGCAGCTATCTAAGGAGCGAAGGAGATCGACGTTTCGGGTCGAGACCCTCCTTAGATGCTGGCAGGGATGCACCGAGAGATATAGACGGTGAATGTGGAGAGATAAGGCTGAGTTATCTAAAGGGAAACAAGCCATTGTAAGCTTTTTGGTGTGTACCTACAAATGGAGAAGTGGAGTATGAGTGGGAGGGGAGGAACATGCAAGTTAACAGAAATATTTTCATCCTCCCCAAAGGATGCACCCCCAAGCGGAAACTTAAATGTGTTTATAAGGAGAATGGTTTATAAAGGGGGAGTTGAAGCTCAAACGGAGGTCGGGTTGGTTATTGGACGAGCGGAGTGTTCGGCGAGATCGCCAGCCTCAGTAACCGAGTCCATTTTCCTTAACATCTCCCTGCCTATCCTTCCTTTGAGACTCTACCTTTCTAACAGTCCTTCCATTTGCTGGCCTTTTATTCTGGCTTCCCCCCTCCTGTCACTCTAAACCCTCACGTTAAAGCCGCCCACATTGCTTGAGTGAATCTCCCTACGTCTATTAGTCCCCCAACCAGTTCAAGTGCAACCCCTCCATTTTGCACAGGTCACCTCTGCCCCAGAAGAGATCCCAAAGGTCCAAAAATCCAAATCCCCATCAGCTACGTGTTCATCTGTCCTTTCCTCCAATTCCTACCGTCACTAGCATGTGGCACAGGGAGTAGTGCGGAGATTATTACCCTCCAGGTCCCATGACTGTCTGATCACAGAGGGGTGCTGATGAAGAACAGAACACAATACATGACCTTTATTTGATTGGACCAGCAGGAGAGAACTTGAACTCTAAACCTTTGAAAATCCCAAACATGCTGATTCTGTAAATCGGAAATAAATACCAGAAAATGCTGCAAGCACAGCAGGTCAAGCCAGACTGTGGGAAGAGGAACAGAGTACAGGTTTCAAGTCTGAGACCCTAGGATCAGGTTTGACTAAGCCTTTGCTCAGCCCTCTTCGTCTCTCCTCTCTGACATGTAGTGTTTCATAGCGCTTGAAGCAACTTGGGACACTTTTTCTTTGACAATGTCACACTGTAAATCCTCTTTTAGTTTGAAATCTTTTACATTTACAATCTGCCAACAGAGAGTATGTTAGTTTAGTTTTGAGATACAGCATGGAAACAGACCCTTCGGTCCACCGAGCCGACCAGCGATCACCCGTACACTAGTTCTGTCCTACATACGAGGAACAATTTACTGAGGCCAATTAACTTACAAACCTGCACATCTTTGGAATGTGGGAAGGAACTGGAGGAAACCCACATGGTCACAAGGAGAACGTGCAAACTCCCTACAGACAGCACCGGTAGTCAGGATCGAACCCTGGGTCTCTGCCGCTGTAAGGCAGCAACTCTACCACAGATGGAAGATAACAATCACATGATAACATCTTATCACATTTGGTGTAAATGTGTAATTATTGCAAATGAGTCAAACACCTACTCTGACAATAACAATAGCGTGTGTCTTTGGTTGTGATCCCTATCCTTGATCAACTTCATTTGGCTCGCTTGTGAGCACAGGATCAGACAAAGTCCTTATTTCTGACAAGTTCAGCTACTTTCTGAATGATGCTGCCTCTGTTGAGGATCGATTCAGGAATGCAATCCCCGGCATTTTTTTCTTCCTCCCTAAAGCTAGTTTCCAGGAGGTGAGGGGGGAGGGGGGGGGGGGTGCCTTGGTTCCCTAGCTATAGAAGCGGGATGTTAAGCTTCCATTCCTCACTGGTTTCTTTACATTTTTTCCTTCTAGTTCCCAAAGCGTTTGACAAACAACCAACAATTCCTGGAACTCCAGCGGCATGACTCATGCAGTCAGCAAAGCTGACTTTGTCCTGACCACACAGATAGGCAGAAAGAAGCAAAGCCTTGACATGTCAAACAAAACAAGCCTGTTCACTGTGAGCTGCAGGATGTCACACACAAGTTCTCTACCTTTTCCACTTGAACCATTTGGCTCATGTCAAGTGTTTTATTGTCATATGTCCCAAAAACGGAACAATGAAATTCATACTTGCAGCAGCACAACAGATATGTAAGCATAGTACTCTGTAAAACCCCTAATAAACAACAGAATATATATTTATATATATATCTGAGAAGATTATTTAACATTATATATTCGAAAAGAAACATTAATAAGGATTTATCAATTATTGCGTTGGATGCAGAGAAAGCTTTTGATCAGATTGAATGGTCTTATTTATTTACGGTTATGGAATTTTTTCACCTGGGAGAGAAGTTTATAACATGGATTAAATTTCTATATACCAGACCAACAGCTAGAATATTAATAAACCAAGTGTTAACAACTAAATTTAACTTATTCCGAGGCTGCAGACAAGATTGCCCTTTATCTCCACTACTGTTTGCACTTGCAATAGAACCACTAGCAAAATCTGTAAGATCACACCCTGAAATATATGGGTATCAAACTAAAGAAACTGAAAATAAAATCTCTTTGTACCCAGATGATGTATTACTTTATATCACAAAACCAGAAATTAGTATCCCTAACTTGTTAGATTTAATAACTCAATTTGGATCGTTTTCAGGATATAGAATTAATTGGAATAAAAGTGAACTTATGCCAATAATGGGAAATAACTTACATATATTACAACAATATCCTTTTAAGATTGCAAATGAAAAAATTAAATATCTTGGAATTTATGTAACAAAAAGATATGATTCTTTATTTAAATTTAATTTTCTACCCTTATTGAATAAATTATTTAAGAATATTCAATATTGGAGAACATTACCTATTTCAATGCTAGGTAAGATTAATGCGATAAAAATGATTTTTCTTCCACAATTACTATATCTGTTTCAAATGATCCCGATATATCTTCCCAAAAACTTTTTTAAGAAAGTGGACTCTATGGTTACCAATTTTATCTGGGATTATAAGAATCATAGAATAATTAAAAAGCATCTATGTAAATAGAAATAAATGGTGGTTTTGCATTGCCTAATTTTATGTTTTATTATTGGGCAATTCATATAAAAAATATGAATGTCTGGTTGGGAGAATTAGATAAACAACCAAATTGGTTAAAAATGGAAAAAGAAGACTGTTTACCTTTTGAAATTAGCTCGATTTTATTTGCTAATACTACAATACATAAGAAAACTTATAGAGGAAACCCAATAATAGAAAGCGGAATACGTATTTGGAAACAATTAAAAAAACATTAAAATTACAGAATACACCACTAGCTCTTCCAATTGTAAACAATATTTCTTTTAAACCTTCATTGATGGATAAAGGCTTCTTAAAATGGAAGAACTATGGAATAAATAAGATTGGTGATCTCTACAGGGAAAATTTATTTCTCTCATTTCAGGAATTACAACAAAATTATGGATTACATTCTAAAGAATATTTTAGATATCTACAAATTAGAGATTATGTTAAATCAAATACACTAGATTTTCAGAATAGAAAGACAGAAATTTTAGATGAATGTTTAAATAAACATCCAAATACAGAAAAATTAATATTATATATCTATAATATTTTATTGGAAAATGATTTACCAAATACGGATAAATATAGACAAGCATGGGAAAATGAACTAGGTCAAGTAATTAGTAGAGATGTATGGAATGATAGTTTACAACATATACACCATTGCTCATTAAACGCTAGACACTCCTTGATACAATTTAAAGTTATACATAGATTACATATCTCAAAATCCAAATTAAATAGAATTTTCTCAAATGTGTCCGCAATATGTGATAAATGTCAACAATTAGAAGCTAATTTAACGCATTCATTCACAGAATGTATAAAAATTACTAATTTTTGGATAGAAATTTTTAAGATAATCTCAATTGTAGTTAATGCAAATTTAATTCCAGACTCAAAACTAATCATATTGGGAATACTAGAAACAAATCAGATATTAACAACACAACAAATAATTTTTATTGGTTATAGTTTAATAATTGGTAAAAAATTAATACTAAGATTTTGGAAAGGTCCTATTTCCCCTACAACTAAAATGTGGATTACAGAAATGTTGGAGACACTTCACCTGGAACGATTAAGACTTGACCTGATGGACAGGCTGGATCAATTCAGAGGAATATGGTCTCCATTTATTGAATATTTAAAGGGTCAAGATGGTCCGGTTCGAAGCCATGACTAAAGCCTGAATGAATGAATAGATGAAGAATTATATATAATAGATCATGAATATATCTCCAATGAAGAATATCTTGTTTAATATTCCACTCAATTAATTTCTCTTTTTTTTCTCTGTCTCTTTTTGATACCTATCTTTATTTCCTACTGTTATAAAATAAAAAAAATATAGAAGTACAAATAAGATTGACTGTAAATTTTAAATATATTAAGAATGTATGTGACGATAATATTTTCTTTTTGTATCGCTTTGATTTTGTATTTCTTCTTAATATGTAATTACTTCTAATAAAAATATTTTACAAAAAAATATATATAGATATATATATATATAAACAAGCAATAACAGTGCCAAGGCAAAAATAATTCCCCCAAGTGCAGGTACTTCGGAGCTTATAGGGAAGAAGCTGCTTTTGAACTTGGATGTTACAGTTTTCAGGTTCCTAAATCTTCTTTCCAATTGCAGTGAAATGAGAGGGTGGCCAGAGGGGTGTGAGTCTCTATTTTTTTCTGGCTGCCTTTTTGAGTCAGCAACTCTTGTAGATCCCTTTGATGGTTGGGGGATCACTGCCCGTGAAGGACTGGGAAGTGTTCACCACTTCTTGCAATCTTCTTCCTTCCTGGACCTTTGACTTACTGAACCAGGCCGTGATGCAACCAGTCGATATGCTCTCCATTGTACACCTGTAGAGGTTCAAGAGAGTATTCGTTTGCATACCAAGTCTCCTTAATATTCCCAGGAAGTAGAGGCGATGATGAGATTTCTTTATGATCGCATCAATGTGCTGGACCCAGGACAGGTCTTCTGACTCTCTGCCACCGTCCCGTCGATGAAGGCTGGTTTGTGGATCCACATCTTTCCTCCTTATGTCTGTTTCATTGTTCACTAATCAAGGTGGCCCTTTTACCTAAGCACCACTTTCCTGAACCAATCGCACATCTATTGATTCCCTTAACATCCAGAAATCTATAGATTTCTGTCTTGAACATATTTCTGAGCTCCCTACATCACCTGGGATTTACCATCTCTGGGCTACATTAATTTGTCACAAACATTGTGGACTAAAAGGCCTTTTCCTGTTATGCTCCATGCTCTGTCTCTGCCAGATTTGCCATCTGCAAAGCCCCTCCTTTGTCCTATTCCCTCCACACTTCCCCACGTGTCAATGCCGTGAATAGGTGATGGAACCTTTATTTGCCATAACTCTGTTTATGGTAGAACACGAATATCCTCTGCATCGTTGACCAATAGTTTCCAGACACCCTCTCTGCACCCATAACAAAGGTCTCACTGAGATCAACAAAGCCTCAGTAAAAGAGGATATATAGTTCTCAACATTTCTTTTAAAGCTGTTAAGACAATAGGGATCCAAACAAATAATGCCTCTGTGTTAAAGAAGGAACTGCAGATGCTGGAGAATCGAGGGTACACAAAAAGCTGGAGAAACTCAGCGGGTGCAGCAGCATCTAAGGAGCGAAGGAGATAGGCGACGTTTCGGGTCGAGACCCTTCTTCAGACTGGTCTGGTCTGTGGATTAAATAATGCCTCTGCCTTTATTTAATCCACATAGGCCATTAAACAGGATTTTCTCAGTGTGAGAAGGCAGTATAACACTGTCACAAGTGATAGCATTCCCCTGTTATTAACACAAACATGTTAATTGATCTTTTGTTTGAACAGGTGGAAAATCGATGTGTCTGCACATGATTGCAGGAAAATTCATTTCCATCACATCGGCTGGGAAAGGCCACTCAAAGACAAGGTGAGTGGGATGTCAGTAGTGTAGCACCAGGATCCTGCCTCCAGAGACTTGGTGGCCATAGCGTGCTCACCCCACAAAAGCTCTCCAGCTGCGCGAAAAGGAACTGCAGATGCTGGTTAACACCGAAGATAGGCACAAAAGCTGGATCTCCTCCGCTCGGACACTGACATGGGAGATACATAATCACATTTTCTAATTGAAAACAATTAGTTTCTCTGTCCAAAATTTGAGTTTTATCATTCTATGAGATGGAGCTAACAATGGAGGAATAGCCAAAACAAGGAATTGCAGACGGTGGTTTCGAAGGAGGATTACCCAAGGGGGCAATAGTCCTTCTGATCATAGTTGGCTATTAATGCTTCACCAGAATTTGTCTCAAAGCCTGTTATGTATATTTGGAATTCTCCAGTTTCGACTGCACCACCTTCCCAGGTGACCCTCAGCTTCTTCACTGAGCACCCACTGGGTTTGGTTGGCTGCCCACAGGCTGATTCTCGGAACCAGTCTGGTCCACTATACATGACGTTTTGGTGAAGCCTTTAGTTTGATTTGGAGGTGAGCTGCAAGTTATTTATAGCCAGTGTTTTATTTTGCCTCTGTCAGAAACCAATATCAGGTGATGAAGGTTTTATCTTCTGAGCTGCAGTTACGTAAGCACAGCACACAAATAAAAAAACGACAGCTTGTTGGAGGAAATTCCTGGGTACACAAAAGGCTGGAGAAACTCAGCGGGTGCAGCAGCTTCTAAGGGGCGAAGGAGATAGGCAACGTTTTGGGCCGAAACCCTTACTTCAGACATTCCTTGGAGGAAATTCCACTCTGGTTACATCAGATCTTCCGAGGTTGTACAACAGCACCTGACAATCACCTTGACTTTAAAACGCAGGCTGGGTCATTAGAAGATGCGTTTTTGAACTAATTCTGATGTTAGTATGGAACAATGCATTGAGTCTGCTAGTTTGCTGCATTTGACAGCCACGCTGAATATTACTGGGAACGTACTGACAATAGTATGTATTTAAATATTTACCCATACTTTACATTTCCAACAGAGAGCAGGGAATGGTTAGGAGTATGTCTTGAGTCCTGGGAGAGTTTTCTATTTCACTACATATTTTTGTGTTTCAGTTACCATGGATAGCCTTTGGCATTCATGGACTGTAAATCAACGGAATAATTTTTTTTTCCAAAGTAACAACAGAATGGAATGTGGCCATTCTTGTATGATCTAAATTACACATGTCGTTATGACTCAAATACTGGTTGTAAATGGGTGTGTCAGAAGGAATATTTCAGTAATGCTTTCTTTGTTTGACATTTAAATAGCTGGCATGGAGGGAGTTTGAAAGTGCACCAACGTCTTTACTATCCTAGAAGTTTAAAGAGATTCGGGGTGTCGTGGAATACTTGAACAAACTTCTTCAGATGCATTGTTAAACGTATCCTGACTGCTTGCATCATGGACTAGTATGCAGGAACACGAGAGGCTCTCGGAGGTGTTGGAATCAGCCCAGTCCTCCCCACCATCGAAAACCTCTGCACAAGACACTGCCTCATGAAGGCAGCATCTATCACCATCTGGGTCATGATGTCGTCCACCCAGTACTATCAGGCAGGATATTTCCTTTGCTCCATAGATGCTGCCTGTCCCGCTGAGTTACTCCACCATTTTGAGTCTATCTTCAGTGTGTCTGGGGTTTGGTTGAGTGTGTAACCATTACACCATGTCTGGGGTGGGAGGGTCAGTGGAAATACTGTATGCTGTGCCTGGATATTAACCAAGTGTGTAAAGCCTGCACAGACTCTCTGGTGTGGGACAGAGATTATAAACACTGCATGTTGTGTGTGTGGGTGGGAAAGAGTTTGTAAACTCAATGTGTCTGCGGAGGAAACGTATAAGCACTGCATTGTGTATCTGAGGCTGGGAGTGTGTGTAAAAATTGCGTGTGTGTCTGGGAATGGCAAGGTGTATGCAAACTCTACATAGTGTGGCTGGACTGGGAGGGAGGGAGGGAGGGAGGGAGGGAGTGTCATGTCTCCCACACTGAAGAAGTGTCATGAACCCAAACATCAACTGTGCGCAGGGCTGCTAACTCTCACGCACTGAGCGTGAGACTCACGCATTTGACGAAATTCTCACGCTCTCACACTGATGACAGAAGTTCTCAAGCTCAAAAAAATATTTTAAATATATATAAATAAAGCCACACTCCTCCACACTCACCAATGAGTGATAGTTTTCCTCACCCGCATTCACATTCCCGTGCAGATGGTGTGATAGGTGAGACGGCGGTGGTCCCAGCACCGCCCCCCCCACCCCGAGGCACTGTGATTGCTCACACCTCCCACCCTCACCTCCGGCGGCTCTGTGTCCAGCGGCCGCTCTGTCCACAACGCATGGAGTTCTAGCCCCGGCCCGGAGCCAGGAGCGGACCGGATGAGTGGGGGCGTCGGTGCCGCCTCCAGAGCCGTGGCGATGAATCTTGGGCTAAGGCTTTGCTCCAATGCCTGACCCCCAGGTCACTGTCCCTCACCTCCCCCGGACCCCCGGGTCACTGACTCTCACCTCCGCCAGACCCTCGGTCACTGACCCTCACCTCCGCTGGACCCCAGCTGGACACAGAGCACCTGGGCCAGCCCGCATGCCTGGGGAGTGGGGGAGAGCGGGAAATGCTCCCCGGACATCGCCAAGTCTCCGCTCACTCCGGGTGTTCTCGCTGCTTCACTGACACACAACCTAACACACAACCTAACACACACCCTTACACACACTGGCACACACAAGGTTTAAAAGGATATGGGCCAAATGCAGATAAATGGGACTAGTTTAGATGGGGCATCTTGATCTGCATGGACAAGTTGGGATGAAGGGCCTGTTTCCATGCTGTAAGACTATGACACATTGTAGGAAGGGTGCAATTGGTCTGGAGAGGATCCAGGGGTGATTTATGAACATTGGCAGGGCTGGATTTTTTTTTTTCACTTTGAAGAAAGATTTGATAACTGGGATTGTATTCTCTGCAGCAACGGAGGTGAATTAAAGACTTAGTTGAGGTGAATAATATTATGAGCATAGGACCTGTTTCGTTTAACAAAGAGTGTAAGAAGAAACTGCAGATGCTGGTTTAAACTGAAGATAGACACTAAAAGCAGGACAAGCAGCATCTCTGGAGAGAAAGAATAGGTGGTTTCGGGTCGAGACCTTCAGACTGAAGAGGTTGAAAACCAGCCATAAAACACAATGACTGGAGATGTGTGTTATCCAACTAAGGGCAGAAATCAGAATCATGTATTCATCTTTATTGACGTGACACCATAATAAATATATCACAGAAAAATAATTTAATGGGGTGGCACAGTGGCGCAGCGGTAGAGTTGCTGCCTTGCAGCACCACAGACCCAGATTTGATCCTGACCAAGGGTGCTGTCTGTACAGTATTTGTACATTCTCCTTACGACCACCTGGTTATCTCTGGATATTCCGGTTTCTCCCACATCTGAAAGAAGTGCAGGTTTGTAGGTTAATTGGCTTCTGTAAATTGTCCCTGGCATGTAAGACACAACTGGTGTATGGTAGATTGCTGGTCGGTGTGGACTTGGTGGGTCGAAGGGCCTGTTTCCATATATATATTTTACATATATATCTTAATTTCATTGAACCATATACGGTTAAATATGTGGCATTATTTTCGTCTTGTTTCTATAGTCAAAGGGTAAGGTTGATTGATTTATTTGTGCAGAACAGTGATGGAAGTCTGACTCCTCTTGCCTTGTTTCTATGTTTTTGTTTCTCTATATATATATATATACATAACAGCATGAATTATAATCTGATTTCCATACATGAATATACTAATGTCATTCATGTGCTGCACCTGTTGATCAGAGGCTAGCTCCACTGTGGAATGTAATTAGGAATGTAATTTAGCCTAACCTTATTCATACCTAATCCAATTTGAACCATAAATGTTGCATTCAAGTGTAAATTAAAAGACTTGCTACAGTATGCACCAGATTGCACAACTTCAAGCTGAAAAATGCAAATGGGGGTGTCCCTACCGAGACACCCCCCTCCTACACTCTCCCCCCCTCCCCCCGGTCGCTACGCTCCCTCTCAATTTCTCACTCTCAACTCTCACCCAGTGTTGGCAGCCCTGTATGCGTGTTCTCCAGAGATGTTGCTACATGACCCGCTGAGTTACTCAAGCAATTTGTCTTTTTTTGTAAACCAGCAAATGCAGTTCCTTGCATCCTTGTATCTACACTGTGTCTGGGGTGGGAGACAATGTATAAACACTGCACCGTGAATTGGGGGTGGGAGGGAGTGTGTAAACTCTGGAATGTGTGTTTTGGTGTGAGAGGAAGTGCATAATTTGCACAATTGATCTGGAGGTGGGAGAGTGTGTAAACACTGCACAGTGGGTCTGGAGTTGATGGAGTGTGTAAACACTGCACAGTGAGTCTGCCATTGTACAGCTCCTGCTGCTGTTTCACACATGGTGCCGGGCTTGTGTGGCATTGTGCCTGAGGAGCAGGTGGTGATGTGCGCCTGTGTGCGTATCCACTAGGCTGGGATTGTCCGCGGGAACTGTTCGCCCTCTCACTTCACCCTGTTGAATGTTTTCCCAACGCAGCAACACAACAGCAGCTGCCTTCAGAGGAGACTGCCTTCTGCTTGATCCTCTTCCCCAGCTCATGCCAGACCCTTTGAATGAATTGAGCACCTCAGCTATTCTCTCTTCCCCTTTTCCCACCCGCTGCCACTGCCTCTTCACAAATGTGTTTGACACAAGATTACAACATCTGCCGTTCCATCTATTTACATTTCCAAATGATTTAGTTACCTATAAAGTGCGATAGTTATATGCAGATTGTGATGGGCATACAAATGCAAGTCGTTCTTTATTTTTGCTACAATCCCAATCCCTGACTACTACTGCATAACCTCGGCAGAGAACCCCTGCGTAAGGGAGCTCTCTACAACATGCCTGAAAGAAGGAACTCCCCAAACGCCAAGGTTCCCAAAGCATTTCCTGCCACAAATGACATGGGTGGTTTCCGCCAGGATGTGTATAGTTAAAGTTATTGCATGATGGCCACATACAACCTCCTCTGGCTTTGAGTACAGTAACTTGCACCGTTGTGCCGTGCTCCCTGTACATCGACACCCCACCGAACACCGTGCCCCTCTACATATTTAAGGGAAAGATTCCTTGACCTTCTGCCTCTCCAAACAGTCCACGTCAGGGCTTCCGTACCTCGAACACAATCAGTGCTTTGACCATGAAGGAAACATGTACCGAGAATCTGAGAGCAGATTGACTGTTCAAGACTTTCTTTGTGTTTGGATGCTATGGAAGCAGGCAGCTGACTGGAGTTACTCCGGGGTGGGGCGGGCTTTATACACTAGACAAATACACAAAATATTGGAAAAGTTTGTAATGTTTTTTTCTGGGATTTGCAGATTCTGCAGTTTTTGTTACATTTTCATTTTAACATGGGACATTGGGAGTTAGGGAGCCAGGAGCACTGCATCTGTCAGCAAGGTGTTGCTAGACTCTGAGTGAAAGTATAGAAGGTAGCAGCTGAGGGCAGGCTGAACCCGTGTTACCAAATGTACAGATCTACAGACAAAAATGTTTGAACTCTCCACTTCCCCATCCCGCATGCTCAACATCATGATATTTTCACTAAACACCTGCCTTTCAATTTAACTCACTTTGCAAGACATACAAACAGAATGCAGCTTATGTAATTCAAGCACGTAAGCTTAACTAGATAAATGACTCAACTACAAATACATTTTAAGTTCTCTGGTTTGTTTGTTCCCTGAGTTGGTGAAATGTATAGTTGTTCTATGCAGATTCTGAATTTGGTAGACACTTTACACATCCCCTAATGGATCACTGACAAAGTCCACCATTGTAGAAGAACTGTGCTCAGTTGAAATGAGCAACATACCTGCCCGCAGTACCACTGACATCCGTGCAGTCCCGTGGGCTGCACAGGTGGTGCTAAGTTCTGCAAAACATATGCTGCTGTTGTTTGTGCACCTGGAATAGAGCTGGGGTAAGTGTTCATTGCCATCTGCTCCTTCTGTTATCTGGTGGAAAATGAAAATCATTAACAAGCCAGTTAATCACAGTAACTGAGCTGTGCAAATAAATGTTGTAGGCCAGGAAGAGGTCTGTGACAGCACCACTTGGCCCATGCTGATGTCTCTGGTCCACAAGAAACCCCCCCCCCCCCCCACCACCCCAAACTCTCAGCCCCACCTCCCTCTTCCTGGTCATCTCCTTTTAACCCTTCTCCTTTCCACTCAGTTATGCTTCAACTCCTTCCATACATAATAGTGGAGCGACTGCCTCGTAGTGTCAGTGACACAAGTTAAATCAAGGCCAAGGCTGATGTCTGTGTGGAGTTTCCATGCTCTCCTTGCGACCATGTGACAGGTGCATACAGTTAACTCCCACATCCCAAAAACATGCAGGTTGTTAGGTTAATTGCCCTCAGTGTGCAGATGAATGTGGTAGCTGAGAGGAGTTGATGAGAATGTGGGGAAAATAAAATATGAGATCAATGTAGGACACGTGTGTAAGGGTGGTGGATACTTAGTGTGGACCTAGTGCGCTGAAGGGGCCAGTTATGTGCTGTAGCACTCTATGAATCTGTGACTGCAAGTTTGCTCCCCGCCCTCAGACCAGGGCCGTCCTTAAGCCGATTGGACCGATTTCACCCAATTGGGCCCCGTGCCTAAGGGGGCTCCGCGATAATTTTCCGTATTTTGTACGGAAATACAAATTCGCTTTGTAAAATAAAGATTAAAAAAAAACATTTGCCATACAGATTTTTTTATAAAACGACATGGATAACAACCGTTGCATGGCCATCAGACACAAAGGATTTGTTAACTACTACTGTAGCACTTGTTAACAGCCAGTAGTTAACGAGTAGTTATACAATGTGTCATCAATGCATCGATCCACATTCCTCAGTAAATATAATTGTGTTTTGAACAAGTATGAATGACGCTGCATTCCTTTGAATACAATTCACGCAACGTCATTAATACTTGTTCAAAACACAATTACATTTACTGAGGAATGTAGATCGATGCATTTATGACACATTGAGAATTTCTTAAAACTCACCATCATGATTGAGGGCTTCTTCTTGGTGAGCTTCTTGGTGTGCAGCAGATTAGTCATTCAATTTACCTACCGACCCACGTTGTGTCTCTCTGTCTTGCGCTCTCTCTCCCTCCCTCTCTCTCTCTCGCGCTCTCTCTCCCGCTCCCCATCTCATCTCTCTCTAGCTCTCTCTGCGTTCCCGGAATCATTGACGTTTTGCATAAGACAAAAATGCTGGAGAAACTCAGCGGGTGAGGCAGCATCTATGGAGCGAAGGGAATAGGCAACGTTTCGGATCGAAACCCTTCTTCAGACCTGGCCCGAAACGTTGGCTATTTCCTTCGCTCCATAGATGCTGCCTCACCCGCTGATTTTCTCCAGCATTTTTGTCTACCTTCGATTTTCCGGCATCTGCAATTCCTTCGTAGACGTTTTGCAGTGACGGCTGCATCTGCGGTTCCTTTCTGTTGGGGGGGGGGGGGGGGGGGGGTGGAAGAGTCCTGGCCCGTGGCGGCTCCTGATAAGTGATATGTTCCCTCCGCAGGTGCTGCCTTGCCCGCTGAATTCCTCCAGCACTATGTGTTTTTTGTTTGGCTCTGAAGTTGCAGGTGGACCCCCCTGTGTCTACCTTCAACTCCCTGTCTTTGGTGGTCTATTGCTAGAAATTGTAATTTATTTACCTATCTGTTACGGACTTACAGCATATAATACAATAATATTGAAGTTCTGATCTTGAGAATATCACATTTTTTAATTTTCAAGGCAGTCTGGGTGTTTATTACTATTTCCATCACAACGGTCAATTTTGTAATTAGCTACAATTAAGTAATTAACTAATTATATGCTTTAATTTCAGGTCATCCAAGTAAGATGTTTTATATTTGTTTCAGAATGCTTCAATCTATAATAACTGAAAATTTCATTCAGTTCTCTTGATTTTTAAGAAAGTTATGGGCTTTTGACTGTCCTCGATCACAGCTTTTGTGTTAAGTCAATGGAAAAGCAATAGGGAACAAGATGCTAATTTGCGAGTATGAAAATGGCCACACCTTTTTTAATACTGAAGATATGAAAGTGAATTAGGTGTCAAATTAAACTTCTTTTTATGCTTTATCTGATGGGATAAATTGTGGACTTGATGTTTTAAATCTCAAAATGTTGTAACATTGCTAGAAAATATACCTGCATCTTGGAGGCCGAAGGTTAGGTTGTTAGCCAAAAAAGATAGACTTTGTTATCCCGCAGTACAGCAACATCAAGAACGTTGTTGCTGTATTGAGGGATAACCAAGTCTATCCCTCATTGCTAGCAGCTGATGGGAAGCGGCTGTAAAAGGACAGCGCTGCTTGGGGGGGGAGTTCCTTTCACAGCATGTGGGTAGTCTGGCCAGGAGTAAAGTTGCGGGGAGGGCAGGAGCGTTGAGAAGGAGGCGGTCGGGGATCATGCCAGCATCCAGCTCAAGAGCGGGTCAGCGGGCGATGGATAACAGGACAGCAGGCGGTGGAGCTTACTCCATATGTCAGTGCAAGTAACCTCAATTGATCCCTTGTTCGCGCTGACACAGGAGTAAGCTGACACAGGAATAAGCTGTGATGTTATCCATCACCCGCTGTCACCACTCCGCTCTATGATCTTTGCTCTTGAGCTGGTCCCCTCACTGTTCAGACAGAGAGCACTGCCAGAGGTGAGCGGGCCGGCAGAAGGCGCTGAGATGGCAGTCGGTTCCGCTGTCTGGTGATGGCGGGCGCTCATAGCCACGCGAGCTGCTTCCCTCCCCGGCCACAATGCGGTGGCTCCGCGCCCGGAGCACCGCGGCAGCGGTGAGTGAGTGGGTTACTGGCATGAACCCGACCCCTTCCTTCTCAACGCTCCCGTCCTCCCCGCAACTTTACCCCTGGCTAGACTCCCCACACGCTGTGAAATAAACTCTCGCCCCCAATTGGTCCCTTGAACTATTACAGTCATTCAATAAGATGACAACTGATTCATGGTGTCCCAGTGTGCTCCCATTTTTCCAAACATCTTTCTATCTGCCGTCACCCTCCACACCCCACCCATTCAGTAATTCAGAAAGAGATTTGGAAGCCTTGGGCAAATTGAATTGTTACTTTATTTATTTTTATTTTTATTTTTATTTTTACGGAGAGGAGAACAATCTGCGCATGCGCGGTTTAAGATTTTTTTGAAGCCGACTGACTGTCATATTACTCACGACACGTGACTCATTTATAATTATTTATTTATATTTCTATGAAAATTGTTCCCAATTGGGCTCCGCACCTCCTAAGGCCGGCCCTGCCTCAGACTATAAGAAATTCCTCTGAAGTTTACAGAATTAGGGGACAATACAGCGCAATGGAGCACATATGGTCCTTTGTTTCTGTAGCAACTCCTTGATCGAATTACCTCCACTCTTGCTCTCCCCCCTCCCCCCTCCCCCAGAGCACTGCCAATTTTCCTTTCCAACAACAGTCCCGTTTTGAACATTATATTGGGTTTACTTATATCCCACCCTAATAGCCTGTGCGTTCCAATTCATTACCACTTGTTTTTAAAAAAATATTCCTACCTGCGGTCCTTCTACCAATTGCTTAAATCTGTCTCATCAGGTTATTTACTCTGTTTGAAACCTTTCATGATTTTGAACACCTCCATTAAACTTCTTCTTCGCCTTCTCTCCTGGAAGAACAACATCAGTATTTCCCTTCTTTGAAACAGCTGGTAGGTCACTCCTTCAAGACTTGGAGACCTTTCCTTCTAAATGAATGTAATGGCCCTGTCCCACTTATGCGCTATTTCAGCGGACTGCCGGCGACTGTCAAGTTGCCACAGTCGCCTGAAAAACTGGCAACTGAAACGTCAACTGTCAGAGTGGAACGCACACACACACATCGCTTCCTTCACCAGCCCATTATGCAGGCAGCGTACACAGCAAGCAGGGGGAGCGCGGTCTAAAATATTCACACGGTGCAAAGCCAAGATGAAACAGACACACACCGCGATGAACAGGAAGGTTGGCACTGTAAAAAGACGGCTAAAGCACAGTGTATGGTAAGTCCTTTAAAAGAAGGGGGAGAGGAGGGGGGAGAGGGGGGAGAAGGGGGGAGAAGGAGTGGAACAACTTTTAAGAAGCCAGAGATACACGGCTGTGAAGCTCGACGGACATTTAACATTACCGGTCGGTTATCCTTGATTCTGAAAACTACAGCTTACCTTTTTTTCCCAATGAGCCAATGAAATTCACAGGTCAGCACCGGCTACAACCTACGAGAACCTCCGAGAACCTTCAACATCTTGGCAACCCATTAGGACCCCGTGGCGACCCACCTATGGTGTTGTGGTTCGGTAGTCTTAAACAGACAAAAACGTAAAATAAAATCAGTATGAGCAGTACAATCTTTATTTCGCCAGGCGGGTGTGGCAAAACTCTTAACAATATGCAGATTACAGACTATACAGAGTTCTCATCCTCACACAAAGGGGCAGTGATCTAATTAAATATATATACTCCAATAACCAACGATTCAGTACTACCTTATCTATAGATCATAGTACAGCCTCTTGCTTCTTAAGATTGACAGATCCCTAAGATTGACAGCTTCTTAAGATTGACAGGTTCTTCTGACAGAGGAAGGGTTAGCCAATGGTTATATGAGAAGGTTATATTTCTGCAGAACAAGCATTTTGTTTTTTTCTACTTATGACGCACATCATAATCTTATAGTCTGAAATCTCTCTCAATGCTTACATTGTAGAGGAGACATTCATGAAGCTGTGTTTGTTATCTCACTTATGTTATTGGAAAGGGAACATCAACAGTCTGCTAGCTTTGTTAATGTACTGAAAGCAAAGGTTAGTGTGTTTCGCTGGCTTTGCAATTTAATAGAAGAAGGTTAAAGCTTGTCTTAGTTTCAACGGAATCCATTTGCGAGTTTAAATCATTATTAACTTCCACAACGGCATGAGAATTCTCGCTACCCTCCATTGTGGCTTCATTCTAGTCTCCGCTAATTTTTCAACATGTTGAAAAATTCACGCCGTCCATAATGAGGCCATGACTAGTTCCCAGAATGTTGGATCTCCTCACGACCATGAAGGCGACTCCCCAGCAACCACCCGTGAACATGTGGTGACTATATAGCGACTGCATAGTCTCCTGCAGTCGCCTAAACAGTCGCCTAAGTGGGACAGGCCCATTTTCAAAAGACTTTGTAGCATTTTCTCTTAATAGCTGTTTGTTTGAATGGTTACCTGTTTTGAACTCACCCACGTGGAATGTTTCTCTCAATATTTGTTTTCTGTTGAATCATCTATTCCTGGTAAACCCCACAGAGACCTTGTTCAAAATAACCAGGGATTTCAATTAGGCCAAGCTCAAGTGTGCTACCAAAATATTATCACTGCATCTCCAGTCCAACCAGAGGCCCACATACCCTTGACCACTGCTACACAACCATCAAAGGCAGCCACTGCTCCATCCCCCCAACCAAACTTTTGGAAATCTACACATCTGGCTGTGTTTCTACTCGGTGCTTACAAGGATAAACTGAAGTGGGACGATCCAGGACAGAAAATCATGCTGTGCTCATCTGAGGAAACAGGTGAGATCCTTTGCGGCTACTGAGTCGGTGGACTCAGGCATATTCAAGGTCTCTGCGTGAAACCTAAATGAGTATGCTACTGTCACAGACTCCGTCAGTAAGTGTGTTGGGGAAGTGTGCCAAAGAAGATGATACGTGTATTCCCGTCTGGAAACCAAGGATGAATCTTGAGGTTCATATGCAAGTGAAGTCCGTCTGCAGCGAATGAGGCAAACTATCCCGAATGATGCAAGATATCTATTTACAATCTTCACAAAGCCATCAAGGATGCAAAGAGGAAATCCCAGCCAAGCTAGAGATAACTACATGGACACCCTTTGATTGTGGCAAGGCTCACGTGGTATAAAAATGAAAGTCAGGCAATATCACTGGAAAGAATAGGTCCCTTCCTGACAAGCTATGCACATAATGAACAAAAGGACATAATTCAACCAAACAGCCTTGGGTGTGCTTGTAAATTATTATTATTGTAATATTAATGTCATTATATCAATAATGTCAATAATAGAAATTATTGTAAATGTCAAATCAGCCTTCCTGGGATTTAACCATGGGACAAATAACTGGAATAACAGTGGAAAGCAACTAGCCTGGATGGAATCCCCAGAGCCCCAGAACAAGCCATGCTCAGGACCTACGCTGTCCAGTTGGCAGGAGTTTGTAAGCAACTTCAACTACTCAGTACCCCATTTTGAGGTCCCAACTTGCTTTAAGAAGACCACTATATTTCCAGTGCCCAAGAAAAGCAGGGTAGTATGCCTTCATGACTACCATCCTGTAGTTCTGACATTCACCAACATGAACCATCATGGATGTTGTCTATATGGATTGCAGCAAGGCATTTGACAAGGTTCCGCTTGGTAGGCTGCTTTGAAAGGTTAGATCGCATGGGATGTAGGGCATGGAATCCAGACCTAACCGACTGGATAGAAATTTGGCTTCATGGAAGGAAGGGGATGGTGATGGTGGAAGGTTGCTTCTCGGCCAGGAGGTCTATGACTAGTGGTGTGCCCTAGGGATTGGTGCTGGGCCCATTTCTGTTTGTGGTTTATATCAATGATTTGGATGAGAATGTGGCAGGCATGAATAGTAAATTTGCAGATGACACTAAAGTGGGTGGTATAATATATGGCAAATATGGTTATCAATAACTACATTACGATTTGATCGGTTGGGCAAGTGGGCCAAGGAGTGGATAATGGAGTTTAATACAGATAAGAGCGAGGCGTATGATTTTGGCAAGGACCTACAATGAATGGCAAACCCTGGGGCGTTTTGTAGAGCAAACGTATCTAGGAGTGTAGGTACATAGTTCCTTGAAAGTGACATCAGAGGTAGATAGGGTGGTCAAGAAGGCTTTTGGTACATTGGCCTTCTTCAGTCAAGGGCATTGAGTATAGAAGTTGGGATGTTATGTTACAGCCGTACAAGACGTTGGTGCGGCCGCATTTGGAGCATTGTGCTTAATTTTGGTCACCATGCTAGAGGAAGGATGTTGTTAAACCGCAAAGAAAGCAGAGAAGATTTACAAGGATGATGCCAGGACTATAGGGAGAGATTGTGCAGGATAGGGCTTTATTATTTGGAGTGCAAGAGACTGAAGGGGAATCTTATAGAGGTATATATGATCATGGGTGGAATAGATAGGGTGAATGAACAATACCTAGAGTAGCGGAAGCAAGAACTAGATGACATCGATTTCAAGGTGAGAGGGGGAATACTTCAATAGGAACTGTAGATGATATGTGTGTACACCTTTAATTGATAGTAACGATGTCCATGCTAACCACTCCCCCCACCATTTAGTATAATTGCAAACCACACGCCCCTAGCTCGCTCTCTGGTGATCGTGACAGACCACGTACAGCCAGGGCTATATATGATGTATGTTTAATAAAAGTACTGAAGACTTTAAGGTGTCTTTGAGCATTCCTTACAGGAACCTGAGGAGCAATTTGTTCACACAGAGGGTGGTAAGTATATGGAACGAGTTGCCAGCGGAGGTACTTATAACAATATTTAAAATACGCTTGGACAAGTACATGGATAAGAAAGGTTTAGAGGGGTATGGACCAAACGCGAATTAGGTGGAATTAGTGTAGATGGGGCATCTTGGTTGGGTTGGACAGGTAGGGCCGAAGGGGCTGTTTTTGACTCAATGACTTGACGACTCCAAGTGCTTCGAGACACTAATGATGACGCAAATTAATATCAGCCTCCCAGTCAGACTTGATCCTCTGCATCACAGCAGATCTGGTGCAGATGACATCTTCCTGGCCTTACACTCTTTTCTGGAGTATATCTAACATTGAATATATTGACTCTATTGAATATGTCAAGAAATAGGAGCTCCACATTCAACGCTATAATCCTGGGGTCAAGGAAAGAGCGTTCCGTTGCGGCCCTGTTTCCACCAATCTTTCCACCACCACACACGAGAAGCACAAGAAGCGCAGGACAGACACCACTGTATGCGGATGCAGAGAAGTGTGTTCAGCTCTGGCTGAACAACTTCTAATCTTAATCCTGACCAAACTATCTTATTGGCTGTGTTGGACTTTTTCTCTGTAACTCTACAGACAAAAGCTGTAAAACTATATTTTGCACTCAGATATTTTTCTCTTTGCACCACCTGTTGTACTTGTGTATGGCTTGGTTGTACTTATGTGATTTGAATGGGTAGACACAAACAACAGTGTTTTACCTTGTCACATATGACAATAATAAACTAATACCAATTATTTTTCATCTCTACAAGGTTATCTAATGTTGCCCTGATTTAGAACCAATAATCAAATGTAGCTATTTTGAGTGAGAAAATATTTGAAAATGTGCTTGATCTTCAATTTTGATTGAAATTTGAAGGCATCAGCATCTCTGATCTTAGAAAATGTAATGGCCCAGATGTTGGGGTTGTGGATCTAATTCTCCCGCTCAGAGAAGAGGACTTGGAATGGTCAGAGGATGCACCCCATTGTCCAGAAACTGTGAAACTCAGGTTTTTTGCAGTTGAGCGAAAGACAAAGAAAAATAATGATGTGGGGTGAAAGTTTATTCTCCCGCCAGTGGTTAGGGTGAAGGGTGTAGTTCTGGAGAGCAGAGAATGCAGTCGAATGTAACATTGAAAAGGGAGCTGGGTTAGTGTCACACAGTTGTCTCCAGCAGAGAGATCTCCCCGCACTCTGTAACCTTTCCACAATGCTGAGTAGTCAGTTGTTCATTCTGTTTTTGGAAGTTCCAACCCTGATGCACGTTGAGCAGGTAGAATGTCATTGCTAGGTTGAAGGGGAGGCATTATCCATCTTTTGCCTCACCTGTTCACATTCATCTCCTTTACTTGCACCTTTGGAATGAACAGCTTCAATCAGCCTCCCTCAGCCAGCACCACCACCACTTGTACCATTCAGTCTCTCTTGCCTTCCAGCCTCACAGATATGCCCTTTGTTTTCTCCATCCCCTCTCTGCTACTTAAAACGTGTTTGTTTGCTAACTTTTCCCAGGTTTGATGAAGGGTGATTAACCTGCCCACTGACTCCACAGATGCTGTCCAGCCTGACCAATATCTCCACCAGTCCCGGTGCTCACTTTGAATTTCCAGGGCCGCAGCTTTATGCTTTGCGACAGCTGTACCGCAGTACCCAGGGACCCAGCCGGTATTTACAGCTTAAGTCAGCCCAGGAGTGGCAAAAGTAAGAAAAGCTGGAAAAAAATTAGGAAAAGCTAAAACATGTTTATGAACCGGTGGTGGAAGGAAGGCGATTTAATTTCAGCCATTTGCCAACTGTTCAAACCCCCCTCTCATCCTATTGTACAGAAAGATTGACAGCATGTAAAAAAGGGCCATTCACTGTCAGTCAGGTTAAAATAAAAGGAGAAAGCAGTAAAACACTCTTTGGAATTGCTTTAATTAGCAAGCAAAGTGGCTAAATAAATAACCCCATTGAATAACATTCCTAGCCTTCTCTGCTCCTGCCCAGGCTGCCACACGTGGATTTAAATGAAGGCACGTCTGGCTGCCGTTTTATTTTCTCCTTGTGTGTTAAATAGCTCTGACATTCCTGTCTTTGTGCTGAGGTTGATCTGAACTGAACAGATGTCCCTGCCTTTGTTTAGACAGCACAATGGTAGCTCTTCTCTTGGTAATGGACCTGCTGCACGCCAGGACTGTGTGCTGCCAGCTGGCAGCCTGCTCCTCCAACTCTCAAACACACTCCCAGCAATCAGCATAGTCCAATTACACAAATATTTGGAAGTTAAATGTGACCAAATGGTTCCTTAAAATCCTAACATTCTTTTTAAAACATATCTTTTGCAAGTTTTGTCAACTGCATAGTACAGCTGAACCACAGTTGCTGCTTTGTTTCGGCCCGCAGATTTTTTTTTAAGTTATAAGGCTTTTGGTACTCTCAATGGTATAATTGATCTTTAGTTTAAACTGACACTTGGGTCAATAACCGTGCATTTGTAGAACTGAACCATGGAGGCAGAAAGGTATCTTCCACCTTGCAGGACCAAACCTGAAGGAAGGTAGGTATTTTCCATCTTCTGTAATCTCCTGTGCCCAGGCCTTTGAAAGATTCCCAATCCGTGAGACTGGCTTTGTGGACTCTGACACTAACCCGAACACTGTGGGGCAGTTCAGTGGTGCAACGGTAAACTTTCTGCCTCACGATGTCAGAGACCCAGGTTCGATCCTCGGGTGCTGTCTGTGTGGAGTTTATACATTCTCTCTGTGACTGCATGGGTTTTCTCTGGTTGCTCCGGTTTCGTCCTATATCCCAATGACGTGCAGGTTTGTAGGTGAATTGGCTTCTGTAAATTGCTCCTAGTGTTTAGGGTGCGAAAGTGGGATAACATAGAACTACAGGTGATCAGTGCTCGGCATGGACTCAGTGGGTCAAAGGGCCTGTTTCCACGCTATATCTTTAAAATCTAAACTCACCACTCATGGAAGAACCCTCTTCCTGAAGCCAATGTCAGCCTGTGATAAGGCTTGTGAAACTAACAAAGGAGACTTCAACAGAAAGTTACATCATTGGATGCAGAAAGGATGAGAAAAATCAGGGAAGATGGACTTAAATGTTAAAAGTTTTGGAAGTGTAGGATGTTAGTTAATCAATCCGGATCTTTTTAAATATTTTCTTTGAAAAGGGAGTCACAGGTGGACAGGGTGACGAAGAAGGCATTGGCACATTTGCTTTTGTGGTCAAGGCATTGAGTACAGGAGTTGGGTCGTCACGTTACAACTATATAAGACATTTGTGAGACTACACTTAAGTGTATTGTGTGCAGTCCTGATCGTCCAGAATGGAAGGATGTAGTGAGATTTGAATGAGTATGCACAGACCGAATGATTGGGAGAATTCATTGCAGCTGGAATATAAGGAGGAAAATGTGAGATCATCCATTTTATTAGGAAATATAGAAAGATGGAATTATTTTCAATGGTGAGAGATTAAAATATATTGGTGTACATAGGTTGCTGGGTGTTCTAGTTCACAAATCTTTGAAAGTTGATGTTAGGTACACCAAATGAACAGAAAAGGGAAATGATACGTGGATTTGATTACAGGAGTTGATGCATCATGCTTCAATTATATTGAACTCTGGTGAGAACGCAATTGAACTTAGTGAACATACTATGTAAGGTCTGGTGTCCCTATGTGAGGATGGATACATTCGCAAAAGAGGGAGTGAAGTAAACGCTCAGCAGATTGATTCTTGGGATGGCAGGCTTGTCCCACATGGAGAAGTTAAGTCAGGTCCTGTACCCTCTTTTAAATAGCATTCTTCTAGACTAAAGAGTCTTTAGTCTAGAAGAATGATAATTGGAATACACAAAAGATAAAAACAAAATGATGGAACAGGTGACATTTTGGGTCGAGACCCTTTTTCTGAAGAAGGGTCTCGACCCAAAATGTCACCTATTCCTTTTCTCCAGAGATGCTGTCTGAGCCACTGAGTTACTCCAGCTTTTTGTGTCTCTCTGTGGTTTAAACAAGCATCTGCAGTTTCTTCCTTCACATTGGAATGTACAACATTTTTACAGGGTTTGCTTTTGATTTGGTAGATGTCGGGCTGATGTTTCCCCAATTGGGCTGCCCAGAAATGGGGGTCACATTCTCAAAATAAGGAGTCAGCCATTCAGGTTAGAGATGAGGCATAATTTATTTACACCCAGAGTGCAGTGACTCTTTGGAATTCTTTATTGTAGAGGGTTGAGTACACACAAGGCAGACATTACAAAGCTTTTGGATGTTAATGGAATTTTAAGAGAGGGGTTAGTGCGGGAGAGTGGTGGAGAGGTAATAGGTTGACCATGATTTTATTGTATCATAGAGCAAGTTTATATTTATTAGTTCTGCACTGTACTGTGAGACTCTGGCTCCCATTCCTTCTGCATAAACTTGATTATTTAAAACTCCTGCTCGTGCTTCATTTTGTACCAATATCATTGTGCTTCCTGAGCCATAATTGCCCCAATTTTTAAATTCTTATTCTTGATTTTAAATTCCTTACTGATCTGGTGCCTCCTTTCTACTGCACCCCTTCAAGCCCCAAAACCGTTCAAGATATTAGAGCTGCTCCAGTTATGGCACCCTGATTAATGGATCTACTGGGCTGGAATTCACTGGAATTTAGAAGGATGAGAGGGCATCTTCTTGAAACATATTAAATTCTTAAGGGAATGGACAGGCTAGATGAAGGAACAATGTTGAGGCAGTCCAGTACCAGGGGTCACAGTTTATGAATAAGGGGTAGGCCATTTAGAACTGAGGTGAGGAAAAACGTTTTCACCCAGAGTTGTGAATCTGTGGAATTCTCTGCTACATAAGGCAGTGGAGGCCAATTCACTGGATGTATTCAAGAGAGAGTTAGATACAACTCTTAGGGCTAACAGAATGAATGGATATGGGGAGAAAGCAGGAACAGGGTAATGATTTTGGTTGGTCAGCCATGATTATATTGAATGGCAGCACTGGCTCGAAGGGCCAAATGGCCTACACTTGCAACTATTTTTTATGTTTCTATGCAAATGCACTAGTTTATTTCAATGATGGTCAAGATTCATAGTGCAGGGTTCATAAGGCGGTGCAGATATCCTTCTGCACCACCTTAGGTTGGGAACTATCGTCAAGCATGATGTAAACGCAAGTTGTTGTTTGTATTGTTAAGTGTTTTACAAAAGGCTGCATGCCTTTGAATTGTGATGATGCAACTGTGAAGTGCAAATCACTGGTTCTCTCTTCCTACAGATCCCTGCTCTAAACATTTCCCCAAGCGCATAATCATCTAAATCTGGTCATAAGGTCATAAGTAATAGAAGCAGAATTAGACCATTCAGCCCATCAAGTCTACTGCGCCATTCAATCATTGCTGATCTAACTCTCCCTCCTAACTCTATTCTCCTGCCTTATCCCCAAAACCCCTGACACCCGTACTAATCAAGAATCTATCTATCTCTGCTTTAAAAATATCCATTAATGGCCTCCACTGCCTTATGTGGCAAATAATTCCACAGATTCATCATGCTCTGACTAAAGAAATTCCTTCCCATCTCCTTCCTAAAGGAACGTCCTTTAATTCTGAGGTTATGACCTCTAGTCCTAGATGCTCCCACTAGTGGAAACAACCTCTTCACACCCACTCGATCCAAGCCTTTCACTATTCGGTACATTTCAATAAGGTCCCCCCTCATTCTGCTAAACTCCAGCGAGTACAGGCCCAGTGCCGTCAAATGCTCATCATAGGTTAACCCACTCATTCCTGGGGTCATTCTTGTCAACTTCCTCTGGACCCTCTTCAGGGCCAGCACATTCTTCCTCAGATATGATGACCAAAATTGCTCACAATACTTCAAATGCGGCCTGAC
This sequence comes from Okamejei kenojei, assembly GCA_035221665.1. Classification (NCBI taxonomy): domain Eukaryota; kingdom Metazoa; phylum Chordata; class Chondrichthyes; order Rajiformes; family Rajidae; genus Okamejei; species Okamejei kenojei. Next base: position 38,731,973 of record CM069144.1, read on the forward strand.
CAGCGCCTTATAGAGTCTCAGCATTACATCCCAGTTTTTGTACTCTGCCCTGTTCAAATAAATCCTAGCATTACATTTGCCTTCTTTACTACCGATTCGACCTGCAGCTTAACTTTTTGGGAATCCTGCACCAGCACTCACAAGTCTCTGGATTTCCGGATTCTCCTCCCATTCAGAAAAGAGTCTATGCTTTTATTCCTACTGCCAAACTGCATGACTCCACACTTTGTAACACTATATTCCATCTGCCACTTCTCTGCCCACTCTCCAAACCTGTCCAAGTCCTACTGCAGAGTCCCTGCTCTCTTTGCACAACCTGTCATTCCACTTATTTACGTAGCATCCGCAAATTTGGCCACAAAGCCTTCAATCCCCTCATCCAAGTCTGGTCCTTAAGGGATCCACTGAAAATTGGTGCATCCAACATAAAGGTTTTGTTGGGATGTTCTGTGATCTCAGAAGCTAAGCCCTATGTAAAGTCCCCACAGTTGTTCAAAGTGTATATCAGCCGACCAGGGCTCATGAGTGGCAATGCTGCCTTGTACATAAAATGTTTTAACATGACAAATATACAGACTTGATAACACTATGAATAAGCAGACTGGACAACGCTATGAAAGTACAGATAGTCAGTACTGCTTTTGGATTTGTTGTATACATTTTTTTCAATAAAATTTATTCTTGAAATGAATTGCTCCACCTTGCTCATTATTAATCTACTCAAGCTCCACTCTAATGTTCTGGGATCTTCAGAACTGTGTTGTTAACCAGTGTAATTAAATCCCATGTATCATTTCAATTTAGAAGCTCTCATGTTGGCAAACCTTTGCCAATGCTATAGAACCCCCAATCTCCCGACATCAGTAAGACCATGAGCTTCAATGCAAGTAAGTGAACGCAGTCCCATCCCGGTGACTTGGCGTCAAGTTGGGAAAAGGGGAAGTACAACGGGATCTGGGGGTCCTTGTTCATCAGTCTATGAAAGTAAGCATGCAGGTACAGCAGGCAGTGAAGAAAGCGAATGGCATGTTGGCCTTTATAACAAGAGGAGTCGCGTATAGGAGCAAAGAGGTCCTTCTGCAGTTGTACAGAGCCCTAGTGAGACCGCATCTGGAGTATTGTGGGCAGTTTTGGTCCCCTAATTTGAGGAAGGACATTCTTGCTATTGAGGGAGTGCAGCGTAGGTTTACAAGGTAAATTCCCGGGATGGCTAGACTGTCATATGCTGAGCGAGAATGGAGCAGCTGGGCTTGTGCACTCTGGGGTTTAGAAGGTTGAGAGGGGATCTTATTGAAACATATAAGATTGTTAAGGGTTTGGACACGCTAGAGGCAGGAAATATGTTCCCGATGTTGGGGGAGCCCAGAACCAGGGGCCACAGTTTAAGAATAAGGAGTAGGCCATTTAGAACGGAGACGAGGAAACACTTTTCCTCACAGAGAGTTGTGAATCTGTGGATTTCTCTGCCTCAGAGGGTGGTGGAGGTAGGTTCTCTGGATGTTTTCAAAGAGCTGGATAGGGCTCTTAAAGATAGCAGAGTCAGGGGATATGGGGAGAAGGCAGGAACGGGGTACTGATTGGGGATGATCAGCCATGATCACATTGAATGGCGGTGCTGGCTCGAAGGGCCGAATGGCCCACTCCTGCACCTATTGTCTATTGTTTAATGTCTAATGGCAGAGAGGCCGATCAACAGCCTCAGATGGACCACTGAGAGCAGTGTATCTTTGTCTCAGATGTGTGGGATGCTGTGGGTGATTTCATAAGATCATAAGTGATAGGAGCAGAATTAGGCCATTCGGCCCATCAAGTCCACCACTCCATTCAATCATGGCTGTCATTTGATTGTGACTGGGCGTGAAACCCACGGTAGGATTCAGATCACAGTTCAGGTGAGAGGGGCATTGGTTCGGGAGGCTACACTTTCATTTTGCCAGGAGCATTTCTATAGTGAACTCCTCAGTTATCGTATCAAATGTCTTGGGTTTGGAAATAATATTCTCTCACAATCTTGAAGTCGGAGGGCAGGTGCATCTGCACGAAAGCCAATGCGTTTGCAACCTTCAGCTAAGTTCCACCAACGCTGCCCCGGTTATCTCCGTTTGTACAAATGTCCAGTCTCTCCGCAGCGAGTCAGGCCGAATATTCCACCGTGAATGAAAGACGAGGCCAGCACAGAAAGAGAGCAAGACCATTGCGCCCCACCACCAGCGGCGAGATGACCCAGCTGCTGCCACCTCTCTCACCGTGGAGAGCTGCCGGGGCCAGGCAGACACCGAGCCCCGCTCCCTGCCCTTGGTTCGCCGCTGCTTCTGCCGGCGGTCCGCGGTGGAGCCCAGCTGTGCCTGCCCCCTGCAGGTGTGGCCCCGGCCGGCGGCTGTGGGGCGGGAGGGCGGGCGGCCCCGGCCGGCGGCTTTGATAGACTGAGGAACACGTCGCTCCCGCATTCCTGGCATTCCTGCCGCTGCCGGGCTGGCCGGCGCACGGCGGGACGCAGCCATTCCCCAGCTCGCAGGCACACTGGCGCCCCGTCCTCAGCCCGTCGCTGGAACCACAAGGTGACTGACTTCCATCTTTCTCTTCGCTACTCGGGTCGCATTTAGCCTTGGGACAAGAGTCCCGCGTGTTAACGCTGCCCAGGAAACTCCATTTCATGTCAGACTGTGCTTGCGGGGAAGCGCTAAAACTCTCGTAAATATTCCGCGGGTTTTCGGATACAGAATTCCTTCGGGTGAGCGGGGTGCGGGTTGAATTTGTTACTGCTGTTGAGATGGTTTCGGGTGCGGAATGAGTCCCCTTTCTGTGTCTCTTCCCCGCGTATTCTGCTGCCTGGGTTTCTCCACACTGGGTACATGATGTCAGCCGACAAGAATGTGCCCGCTGAAAGCGGCGGCGGCGGCGGCGGCAGGAATTATCCAACGCGGCGGTGAAGATCGCAAACTGAACGCGACCCCCGATCCCGAAATATTCAACCGCACTTAAAATTGCTGATTCGAAATATCATTCCGTGCTATAGAATTATTCCAAGTTATAGAATATTAATTTTGTCAGCATTGTATTACAAAGTGAATATTCGCACCTACTGTTCGTACTTTATAAAAACCCAGCCGCGTCGTTCGGTGCGAAATATTAGCGGATTGGCGAAGATTGCAGATGATTTTGTAGATTAGATATTCTCATTGTAACTGCTAAAGTTACACATGATAAGGGGCATTCACTTTGTACTTGTTTGTTAGTTAAGAGTTGCAGAAGATCAGGATATCAGGGTACTTACTGATTGTGGATGATCACAGTAAATGGCAGTGCTGGATAGAAGGGCCGAAAGGCCTACACTCCCGCACCTATTGTCTGTAATGGGTCTTCACGGAACCAAGTACACTCAAGGCTCAACATTTATTTAATAATCCTTATAGGTGTTGATTGGAAGAATTTTTTTTTTCCGCGTGCGGGTTTGGGATTCTTGGTGGAATGTATCATATTTTGAAACCAAAGATATTTAGGCGGTGTATGGCTGGCGTTGGTAGGTTATCGGGTTCAGGAGTAGTGGGCTGAGAGGTGTTTTCACATTGCGGTGGAATGTGTGGCTTGCCCTGAGATTCTTCAGGTAGGTGAATGAGCCTTTGTTTTGGAAACCTTCAGGAATGCAGTTCCTTTTCTAAGTCTGTGTGTTTTATCAGTGGCCCTATTCAGGGATAAGCAGACTCAGCGGGGAAGGAATGTTTCTATCCTTGCAGTGGAGGGGTTTTGTGTATCGGCTTGACTATCTTTAGATCTGTATTTCTCTACCAACAAGCGTATTCTGGGAGCAATTACTTTTCCCTACCAATGCATATTCGAGTGGTTAGAAATGGTAATCACCTGGAATCCAGTTAAACGTTTGGCGCATTTTGCAATTAAGATTAGAGAGGAAGCGTCAAATGTTGTTAATTTACAAGAAGATCAGAACCACAAATCCAGGCGACAGAAGCGCTGGGCACTCTTCATTCCGAAATGTTCCCGTTCCTGATGAATTCCTCAGTAATTGCCATGTTATCTTTGTCCTTTCAAAAGTCAAGGTTATTTGCACTCCTGAAGTATTGCAGTCGCTTGCGGCCCGTATGCTGCCTGCAGCGCATGACATAATCAACACAAGATGTTATAAGGAAACGTTTCTTAACAATAGAAAAAATAACTTTAGGATAAAATACAGATTGTTTTAATTGCTGAAACTGGTAAGAAAAAAAAAGTCCCCTATGTGGTTCACATTCTACACGCGTTATTGCTGGAATTTCCTGCAGGAGATTCAGACTAATGTTGGTTCAGCCTCTCATCAGCCAAGTTCCTTGAGTTTTTCTTTTACTCTCCAGTCACTTCATGCTCACAACTTCATGCCGAGCATTCCTCAAATTCATGCCATTATCTGATGATGATAAAGCAGCTAGCCATGCACGGAGGTGGAGTCTCCTGGGAGACAACTCCCATGGAGGTGTGAGTTGGAGGAGGCTCAAGAAAGTAGTGTGAAGTGCTACTTGTCACTGAATTGTAAATGTGTCACATTCTTGGAAGAAAGAACATAGAAGAGTACAGCACAGGAACAGGCCCTACCCACCGTGCACTCTTTATTTCTTTGGAACAAAGGAGGCTGAGGGGTGATTTTATTGAGATGTGTAAGATCATGAGGGGCATGGAGAAAGTGAACTCTAAGAGGACTCTAAAACCAGCGGTTTTAGGTTTAAGACGAGAGAGAAGGGATTTAAGAGGGATCTCAGGAGCAGCTTTTTTCACTCTGAGGTTAGCCCATATCTGGAATGAGCTTCCAAAGGAAGCTAGAGGAGCAGCAACGCCTACAACTTTTAAAATACATTTTTTGGACAGATGGATGGCTATGGGCCAAATGCAGGCAAATGGGGTTAGCTTGGTATGACATTAGAGAGCTATGGGCCAAATGCAGGCAAGTGGGGTTAGCTTGGTATGACAATTTGGGCGCCATGGACAAGGTGGGCCTAAGGCCTGTTTCCATACAGTGTGGCTCTACAACTCAATATATTTGTATGTTTGTACTGACCACGATGCTGATCTAAACCTATCCCATCTGCCCTCACATGGTCTGTATCCCTTCATCCCTGCCAGTTCATCAGTATGCGTCTTCAACATTGCCATCATATCTGCTTCCACCACCTCCCCTGGCAGCACCTCCCAGGCACCAATGATCACACTGGCTCTGTGTTATCCCACTTTCTCATTCAGTCTGTGTTTTCCCAAGACACTAGGGGCAATTTACTGAGGCCAATTAACCTACAATACAAACCCACACATTTTTGGGATATGGGAAGAAAAATGAGCACCACGTGGTCACAGGGAGCAGTGCAAGCTCCACCCAGACAGCATCCCAAACTCCAGATTGAACTCGAGTCTCTGGCGCTGTGATGCAGCAGCTGGATCAGCTGCACCACTGTGCCACCCTTTTATAACACACTTGGTCCGCACAAGTCCTTTAAACTTTCTCCCCCTGACCTTAAATCTATGCCCTCTAGTATCTGCCAATTCCTGCTCGGTGGGAGGAGAGGGGGAGAGAGACTCTTACCAGGTAGGTCGATGTACGGGAGTCCTGGCTCTGGGGCTCACATACCAGTGTCTGTGCTCTGCGGCCCTTGTACCTGGTCTGGGTCCATGTAGCGGTGTCGGTGTTCTGGGGCTCGCCTACCTGATATACTGGTGACCATGGAGCTCACTCACTCACTGGCTGTGTTGTGTTGTGTTGCAGAGCCATCCCAATAGCCGGAGCCAGTATGCGGACTGCGGAAGACTCGTCGGGAACAGTGCTCCACCGGCTGATCCAGGAGCAGCTGCGCTACGGCAACCTGACCGACACCCGGGCACTGCTGGCCATCCAGCAGCAGGCGATGAGGGGAGGGTGCAGCAGCCCCCGCTCCTCGCTGGAGAGCCTCACTCAGGAGGAGTGCCAGATGGTTCAGCACTCCACCCGCCAGGAACCGCAGGGCCAGGAGCACCAGGGCGACCCCTCGCACTCCGAGAACCTCCGCCATCGCCTGCACCAGCTGCAGCTCAACGGGGAGCCACTGCCATCCTACGAGGAGGCCAAGGCTCAGTCGCAGTTGCTGGCCGGCCACCGGCAATGGCAGGCAGCAGGTGTGGGCCCGTACCCGGCCTCCGTCACCGGCCACGCACCAGCCGAGGTGAATGCGATCCGGCCAGACCCCCACGGCGATGGCCTCAAGGAGCTGAAACACGGGCACGTCCGCTCGCTCAGCGAAAGGCTCATGCAGCTTTCCCTGGAGAGGAATGGGGCCAAAGCCCCCGTCACCATGAGCTCTTCGCAAAGCTTCCCCCAGTTGTCGAAACACCAGAAGCAGCCGGTGGTGCTGGCCGGGTACCAGGGCTACTGCCATTCCCTGGACCACCGTGACCCTCCCCCTGAATACTTTCCCACGGCCAGGCAGGCAGCTCCCAGCCTCGCATCCACCCAGCAGTTCTATGAAGAGTCCTCCACACCGTGGTCTGTTGCCATGCAGAATGGGGCAGAGAGGCGAGGCTACAATGCCCAAGGACAAGCACCCAGGTAAGGATGCTGCCAGCAATGTTCACTCAGCAAGAACCATCGCTGCTCAATCTCCCCTCTTCTAACACTAAGGGGGTGGGATGGTAGGCATCGTGTCATGCAATGACTGAGCCCCCTGGTTTGATCCTCACAGTGCGGGTTCAGTGGCCGTCAGGAATGGCCCTGCAGAAGCGAGGTGAGCTGAAGGACCCCAGCTCTGGTTACTACCCAGAGATATCATAAGGAAAGTTGGTGAACATTACAGTTGAATTCCATTGCCCACCGTACCAATTGATATCCTTCCTCACTGTCCACCCATACCACCAGTTTTTGTGTAATCGGCAAATTTGTTATCAATGTTAACAACATTGTCATCCAAATCATTAACATAGATGATAAACAACAGTAAATCCAGCACTGACCTCTGCATTACTCCACTGATCACAAGCTTTGAATCATAAAAACAACCCTCCACAATGATTATTTGGCTCTTTCCTCCAAGCCAATTTTAGAATCCAACTGGCGAGCTCTCCTTGGAATCCATGCATTTTAATTTTCCAGATTGGCCTAGCATAGAGGAATTTGTTGGCCTTGCTAACTTCCATATAGACAACGTACTTTTCACCTCTCTTGGCAAATCTAAGACAAAGAACTCCTATGCCTCAATTCCTTAAATTCCATGACCTTCTCAGTAAAAACAGGTGAAAAGTATTCATTTAATATCTCCCCCATCTCTTATGGCTCTGCACAAATATTGCCATTATGATCTTTAAGGGGTCCTATTCTTTCCCTAGACACTATTTTAATCTATGTCTGTGAATAAAACATCTAAAAAATGTAATTGGTTACTGTAAATTGCTCTTAGTTTGTTGATGTGCGGTAAAATCTTGGAGACATTCATGGGAATGCGGAGGGAATAAAATAGGATTAACATACATGTTTTATAAAAGTTGTCGTATGAAACAGAAGTATGATAAAATACAACGGTAAGAGCAGAAGGAGATATTAGGACAGGATCAAACTTCTGGTCAGAGAGACATGATCTAAGGTTCATTTCACAGGAGAAAGGAGTGGGGGAGGATTGGAGTAGGACTAGGGGAAGACTCGTGACCAGGAGGAGAAAGAAACAACTAAAAATGTACATTGTAGGAGATTATACCTGAAATAGACCTGAAACAAGGGAACGCTCAACTTCTCCCATAAGGTTAGACATAATTTGTGATGGTGAAGTCTTGTGATAGGAAGGGCATGGCAAGAGGTTAGTCCACTTCAGAGCGGACAAGAACCTAACCTCTGAAGGTACAGCTTTTACATCAGCCACAATCGGAAGATATCAAAGGCTGGGACAGAATGATCCTCTTGCTAGATTTCATTTTGCAAAAGAATGTCCTGTGCTTGAGAACTCTGCTTTATCTTTGAAAGAGTTTGTGTACATAATCTTCTTGTTAATAAATTGCTTTAAATTTGCAAACTGTTAATAATCTTGGCAAAATTATTGATAGAATCATAGAGTCATACAGCATGGAACAAGCCCTTTGGCCCAACTAACCCATGCTGATCAAGATATTCCATGTACACTAGCCCCTACCTGCCCATGTTTGGCACATAGCCTTCTAAACCTTTCCTATCCATGTACCTGTCCAAATGCCTTTTAAAGAGATAGTGTTAATGAGGCTAATGATTTTAGGCTAGCCCCAATTTATCAGAATAGGAATGTCTGCTACAGATTCCTGTTTGTTTGTTGTCCCTTCTCACCAATGATATAGTAGGTAAAATTTGCATACAATTTGGCAACTCCACGTCAGATTCCTATGCACTGGGTTTCACTACCGCCGATATTTAAAGAATGCAGGGTACACAAAAGGCTGGAGAAACTCAGCGGGTGCAGCAGCATCTAAGGAGCGAAGGAGATAGGCGACGTTTCGGGTCGAGACCCTTCTTCAGACTATTTAAAGAATGCAGTTCAGTATTTTAATTCTGCCAAAGCTTCCCTTTCAAATTAAATCTTTGTAGCTGAGCTGGAGGTAATTTAAAAGTCAAAAGCCCAGAGCTAAATACTGAAGCAAACAAAGAGGCTGTGACTACAGAGAGCAAGGCTACATTCCAGAGGACTGAAGCTATCGTGATGTGACGTCTGGTGTGTTTGTGTCATTGTTTTGCTCAGGGTGACTCAAGCTGAAGCATTGCATCCTGCCCAGCAGCAGAGACACCACCTCCTCTCCTCTCCACAAATGGAGGTGGTAGTGGTCACTGGGGCACCACATGACAGCTGCCAGTTTGTGCCAGTGGATCACGTGGCACTGATAAACCGTGCCCAGCAAATGGTCGAGATGTTGCTTAAAGAAAATGAAAACCTAAGGAAAGAGCTAGAGGGGCACACTGAAAAAGCCATCAAAATCCAGAAGGTAAGAAGAAATGTTTGATAAAACGCAGAATTGCATTGAGCCCCTGAGAAATGCGACAGTTCCTGCAGCAGTCTCGATGCTGGGAAAGGAGGAATATGGGTTATATGGCGGTGGAGAAGTGATAACGTTGGCATCATGTTCGGCACATGAATTTGTGGGCCGAAGGGCCTGTCTTGTGCTGTGTGTTCTATTTCTATGTTCTTTGCTGTCTGACGACACCATCTTTCTGATTATTTCCACAATCCCTTTCTCCATTGGGGACTTGAGTATGCACCAACTCTCCTGATGAATGTGTACCTGGCGCGCACACTCAGTCCCTAGTCCACTTCAGCCGATGCTGGATAATCGTGACTACAGAGCCGAAGGTGATGGCCTCTGTCAGATCAGTGATTAAAGTGTGACATTCCTCCTAGTTTACATTGAGGATAACCTGAGGAAAGTGCTGGCCCTGAGAACTGGCTCTTGGCAATGAATGCTTGCATTTCCTTGGCTCCGTCATCCATAGTTGGGCTGCATTTTCTCAGCTCCTTCTAACCTCGGTTTTGAGCTGATGTCAAGAAAGATTGCCTTGCCTCTTGAGGAGGAAGGTGGAAGGGTGTGCTTTTCCCAGTGCTGTTGTCATTAAACCAGTACTGAATGTGGAGGGTAACAATGGGTGACCAATGGGCGGCTCACAACCCTCATAGATGATCTGTTTCAGTTCTCTCCAATCGTGCCATTTCAAGATAGGGATGGAGTCAGAGCCATGCAGCAGAGAAACAGGCCCTTCAGCCCACCTCGTCACTGCTAATCAAGTTGGCACACTAGGCCCATAGGTCTCTAATCCTTTCCTATTCATATAGCTATCCAAATGTAGTTTTATGTGTGTTGACTCTGAAGCTGATTGCAGAGAGTATATTGTTGGGCAGAAGACTATGTTATTTCCCTATCATGATTTTGCCACATTTACGTAAGATAAATTGCTGGTTATAAAAGTGAACTGGACTGAGGCTTGATACACACCTGATAACTCAAGCTTGCACGGTCTGTCTGGTTGGGCGTCACAGTCATGTCTAGTGCTTGCACACCTGCATGAACCACCAGCACCACAAATAACTGACCCTCACACTTTTCAATCACATGCCCTGTCTGTTTTTTTCTCACACTGTGAAATATCCCTTGTTTTTATGACCTGTGATTTATTTCACTGCTGTGACTGGGGTGATATTATCTGGTAAATATTTAATTTGATTAAGTCCAATGTGTTAGCCAATATTCATAGATGAAAGGAATGCTCTTCAAGCTTTTAGCTGGTTGGGTCTCTCTAATAATATCTCCCTCACTTTGAGGATCAACATTGTAATCCATATATCTCTCCATCTCTACTAAATTGCTTAATAAAAAACAATTGTTTTTTTGTTTTGTGCGGCTGGTGGAGAGAGAAGTCAGTTAATATCAAGGATGCATTAACTTACACAGTCTGCAAAGGTGAGGTCAGATTTAGCAACACCTTGTTGCAACGCTTGCATTGGAATCGGGATGGAATGTGTGCGATCACCAGGGAGGAACCTCTCCAGCTGTGAGCCAGTCATTAGTTTTCACACAGGAATTTTCCCTGAGATCAGTCGGTGAACAAAGCAGAGGACAACAGAGCAAGCAGCTCACAAAATCAGTGATTGGCAATATTCTGCAAGTCTTTGAAGAAACTTTGCTGAATATTGTCCCAAAACTTATCAGACTATTACTCCCCGGAAGATTTCCATTGTATCTTTGATTGATAGACTTTGTGGCTGATAAACAAAATACACTAGCTCAGGTAAAATAGTTTGAGCTGATTCACTATCTCCTGTCTATATTAAATATGATTACCATGACCATAAACTCCTCTCATGCGGACAACTTTGAACTACAGTGCTTTGGCTTGAACTACAGTGCTTCACTAATGAACGTTGCTGCGACTTTGGTGGTGTGAAGCCTAAAAATTCAACTAACATCTTTGGAATAATGTCTGTTGAATATGCAACCAGATCAATATGTTTTCAGTTGTACTGCAGAGGTCGGCCGTGTGTGCAACCCGGTGAATCATTGTTACAATTTACAAGTCAGTCCGGGACTTGAGAACACTGAGTTTTGTTGATGATGGATTGTGCAAGTTGGGCTGAGGGGCTGTTTGCATGCTTTATGACTCTAAACTTGAAGTGGGATCCACCATGTATTATTATTCATGTGATTCAGCCTCTTTCATTTGCGCCCCAATTGGGTGCAAAAAGACTTTGCCCTTGATAAGTTAGAACGGGGATGCATATGAAAGCAACGTTGTGGATGTACATTTCTGCACTTTGCCTTTGGGGAATGTATGGGATCCTATGGAGATTGCAGAGATTGCTGGTTTATCAGGCTCAGACAGGTCCTGGCAAAGGCCTGTAAGTAACTCGGGCACCAGCATCCAGTTTTTATCCTTGATCTGCTGAGACATGTGATCTTCAAGGTTTCAAGGTCAGTTTATTGCCACATGTACCAATTAAGGTACAGTGAAATTTGAATTACCATACAGCCATTCTAAAAAGAAAAAGCAACAAGACACGCAACTACATCGTCAAGTTTATTCGTCGCGTACGCATCCGAGATGTGCAGTGAAATGAAAGTGGCAATGCCTTCGGATTGTGCAAAAAAAAAGCTACAAAACAGAATAGAACAGAATCGGTAATTATATATTTGTGAGAAAAAACAGCAATTTAAAAAAGACACAACACAACAGTAAATTGGTGCAGTATGTTAGTCCCTGGTGAGATAAGAGTTTACAGTCCTAATAGCCTCGGAAGAAACTCCTTCTCATCCTCTCTGTTTTCACAGCATGACTTAGCACAACATAAAAGTTAACATAAACATCCGCCACATTCTTGGTCATGATAATGGAGCTTCTATTGATCACGGTGCCACTGTTGTCAGTGAGTTTTAGGAAATGCCAGTGTTGGTCACTGTTGAAAGTAATGCAGGAGTGATACACTCGGTGGTATCACCTTTCATTCTGGTTTCCTGTCTGCAGAATATCAGTGCAGAGGTTCCTCAGGGCAGTGTCTAAGACGCAACCATCTTCAGCTGCTCCATCATAACTTGAAGTTGCTGGCAACACACCAGGAAAGTCCCAGACAATGACTATTTCCAGCAAGAGCCTTAACCACCAATGCATGACTTTCAGTGGCCTTACCAGCGATAAGTCAGATACCATCAACATACTTGGTCACCATTGATCAGAAACGCAGCTGGGCTAGCAACATAAATACCTGCCTGTTCACTCCTCTTGGTGGTGACCTTTGCCTGTTCACTCTCCTTCCGTTATGTTAGCGGAGTGGTCTTCGCTCTAGGTAATGTCACCCTTTGGTGCCTTTCACTCATCCGCCAACCTGTGATTATTCTGCAGCTGGAGAGAGAGATCCAGAGAATTTCTGAAGCCTATGACAACCTCATGAAAGCATCATCCAAACGTGAGATACTGGAAAAAACAATGAGAAACAAAATGGAGGGAGAGATTCGGCGGCTTCACGACTTCAACCGTGATCTCAGAGGTAAGATTGCAGGTCTTGCCAAGGCTGTGTTTATGACCCGAAACTGCAGGCAGATGTATTCCGATATCACTTCAAACCATTCACCAGGATAAAGATTTCAACGAATGCAATCAAAATATTTAAGACGAATAGTTATATAAAAATTATTCATATTTAAAATGCATTAATACTATCAAGAAATGACACCATAAGGGGTTAATGGAGTTAATTCCAGTTCAACATTATGTCACCATTGCACTGTACATTTGAACCAGACTGGCCTTCCTGCTGTGCTTTGGAGTCCAAACAGTCATGTGGTTTATTCTACCAAACTGGAGGATGTTGAAGGAATTAATAGGAGAAAATATCTGGCACATAGACAATGTTAAAACGTATCAGAAAGAATGTGAGATCGGAAGGAGAATTGTGGCTCACATTTTACCTCATCTTAAGAGCATTAATTAGACAATATATAGTGAGCAGGAGGCGATTCGGAGTTGCCGTGTGTACTCGCCTGAAGTAGCCTGCTAGTAATTTGTGCAACTTGTTGCTTGGTTTCCTGTGCTCAATGTGGTTCCTACTCTGCCTTTCCAATATAGAAAAGCTGGGTTCTGCCAATAAACTGCTGACCACTAAGGAGTGCGAGGTATCGGAAGATGGACAAAGTATTCTCAGCAAGTTGATCGTTCAAAGTAAGATTACCTCGCTTACCTTCATGATCATTGTACAACGAACCTTTGTCCACAAATGGAAGTATTAGCCCAATATGAAATTAGAAATTTGGTTACAAAGATTCCACCCAACAACTGACATTGACTGATAGTTTGTGTGAAGGACCCAACAATGAATGGGCCGACTTCAGAAAGTAATTCTACTGTAAAGTCTCAGGAACAGTGATAGAGAATGCATCAGATCTTAAGGTGAGAGGTCAAAGATTTAATAGGAATCCTGAGGGGCAACTTTTTCACGCAGAGGGTGCTGGGGATATGGAATGAGCTGCCAGAGGAAGAATGTATAAGAAGGAACTGCAGATGCTGGTTTAAACCGAGGATAAACAGAAAAGGCTGGAGTAACTCAGCGGGACAAGCAGCATCTCTGGAGAGAAAGAATGGTGACGTTTTGGGTCGAGACCCTTCTTCAGACGTACAATAACAACATTTAAATGATATTTGGACATGGATATGGGCCAGATGTGAGGAAAATGGACTAGCTTGGATGGGGTACCAAAGTTGCCATGGTTGTGTTGGGGGGCAAAGGACAGCACGAATGATGCACTCCTTTCCATCGATTTTTCAGATTGATTTAAGATCCTTAGGGGCCTGTCCCACTTAGGCGATTTTTTAGATGACTACAGGTGACTAGGCTGTCGCCACATGGTCGCTGGGGTGTTGCCTGTATGGTCATGAGTAGTCTCCTCAGTCTCCCAAAGAATTGTAGCATTTTTCTGGTCGCCACTGGATTTTGAAATGTTCAAATCTTTTCGGCGACAGTCGGCTTGTCATAGGTTGTCGCCGTGATGACGTGGGTTGTTGCCAGGATGACGTGGGTTGTTGCCGGTGCTGACTTTGGTGAATTCCATTGGTGACTACATACATCAACCGGCGACAGATACCAGTGACTGAATTGTCTTACCTTGTCGTAGCTTGTCGCGGGTGGACATAGGTGTGTTCGTAGGTGGACGTAGGTTGTTGTAGGTGGACATCCTAATGGGCTGCCGGTTGTCGGTAGCTTGCTGTAGCTGGCCGTCGACTGGGTGCTAGGTGTTGTAGACATTGTCGTAGGGGGGTCCAGTCGCCGGTTTTTCGGCGACCTGCTGCGACTTTGACAGTCGCCTAAAAAATCGCCTAAGTGGGACAGGCCCATTAGAAGGATTTTATCAAAGTTATGTTCATAAGAGGGGAATTAGGAACATCTCGTAAATATGATACCCAGCTTTTCATCTATCATGCATCTCTTGTTCACCCCAACTCCTGTTTGAGCTTCACAGACATTCACATGTCCAGGCAAAGGACAGCACATTACCAGGAAAATCTCCTCCCAGGTGACATGGTACAGAGTCTAGATCAACATCTGGATTGATGCCCTGGCTCGGACCAGTAGACGTACTTGGACTGACTTTGTGGAGAGAATAATCTGTGTTTGTGACATTAGTGAGATGCGGTGCCTAGTGCTTGATAGGTACCAAGATGGCAGCTCTCTATAGACTGAAGGTACTTGCCAAGCCTACTGCGAAACCCTGTCCCACTATCAACTTACAAGGACGGCAGCTGAAGACCCGACCCCTTACTCCAGCATTATTCAGAGCATGGCACAGACTCCACTAGCAAACAGGCAGCAAAGTGGAGTTTATGTGGAAGACACAATCTTGTCACTTCATAATCTTCAGAAAATGACTCCCTTCCCCTCCTGCTGTCACCAACCGCACTAACCTCAAACCTCTGGGTGCTGCACCCCAACTCCTACAATCTTTCACATGCCCAGCCTTGACCTAAAAATGTCAGAGTGAGCGCAAGGAAGGTTCATTACACTAGTTGTAGTAATGGAAGGGATATTGTGTCTGAAGGCTTGAGTAGATTGGAACTGTAGTCTCTAGAGATGTTAAGAATGAGAGGAGATTCAGCAAAACATAACATTCTTCAAGTGTTTAAAGGCTAGTCTCGGGGAGATTAAGACTGAAGATGCTGTTGAATTATGAGGGAAATGCCATTTGGGACTGAGGTGTGGAGACATTTACATGCAGAGGTGGTGAACCTTTGAAGTTCTCGAGGAAAGTGGAGAATTAGTCACTGACTTCATTGAGAGTTGAGTGATCAATTTCTGAATATTAATGATGAGGGGGATACTGCTAGAAAATGGAGCTGAGGTTGAAGATCATGGTTTTGACAAAATGTGGAGCAGATTGAAGGCTGGATCCTTCTGATTCCTTTGTTATGTGATGTGGTACTTCATGCTTGGTTGAATTGAGTTGCACAAGAAACTGTGAAAAGCTAAGGTAGAACTTAGAGCTAAACAAGCAGCTCCTGGCACTTCAGCACATCCTGTGTGAAAAATAATAGCAATGTAAATTCCTTGCATACCTCGGGTGACTTGGACTGCCGTGAATCTCCTCTGCTGATCCTCAAGCACCAGTCATTAGCTCTGAAGTAAAGCAGCCAGAGTTGGTGGTCAGGCAGAGTTTTCTGCTGAACAGTTAGCACAGCATTTACACGTGGCGTATCTTGAGCAGAGTTATTTGCTCAACTTTGCTAACATGTCCTTGAGGAGAGTTCAGGAGGGCAGCTGAGAGCAGGCATTGCCCGCTGCTGTGAATCTTTCGAAAACCAAGAAAGGAAAGTTAAAACAAAAGATCCTGAGGTGGACAAACTGCTCATGCCAAATGCTAAATGTTAAATTCCACCAGGGTTTCTTGAACTGTGTGCCAGGGATCCAAGTCATATTTATTGGTTGATACAAGGGCCTCAGTATTTCTGTCTGTGGAGCTGATTAGTTACTGATTAGTTTTAATAATCAGATAGGAAGAACCATTAAAATGCTTCTCTCGGGATATACAAGGCCTTTTGGTTGAGGCACATGAGGACTTTGGTTCTTCTTGACAGGTTGCTGCACCTGCCTCTCCACACTACACTTGCACAACAGGATTTGCATGATCCCAGCTAGACACCATGATCTAACTTCCAAAATAATTTCTGTACAGTCCCTCTCGTACAGAAAAAAATAATCAATTTCACAGACACTGGGTATTTCTGAGCCATGGAGTTATATAGCATGGAAGCAGTCATAGGGTCGTAGGATGGAAACAGGCCCTTCTGCCCAACCTGCCCATACTGACCAAGATGCCCCATCTACACTATTCCCACCTGCCTGTGTTTGGTCAATATCCCTCTAAATCTTTCGTATCTACCTGTCTTTTACATAGTACCTACCTTAACTACCTCCTCCAGCAGCTCGTTTCATATACCCACTACCCTCTGTAGAAAAGGTTGTTCCTCAGGTTCCTATTAAATCTTTCCCCTCTCACCTATGTTCTCTGGTGCTTGATTTCCCTACTCTGGGTAAAAAGACTTTGCATTTAACCTATCTATTTCCCAACAAGTACCTTAGACCATTGAAGGTAGAGACACAGCAATGAAAAAATAGGATTGGTCCCTACGACAACTACAGGGGGTGGTACAGGGACACACTGATACAGTTGCTGCCTTACAGCAGCAGAGACACGGGTTCGATCCTGACTACTGGTGTTGTCTGTACGGAGTGTGTATATTCTCCCCGTGACCGCCTGGGTATCCTCCGGGTGCTCTAGTTTCCTCCCACACTCCCAACGGTGTACAGGTTTGTAGGTTAATTGCCTTTGGTGAAAAAAAATGTAAATTGTCCCTAGTGTGTGGGATAGTGTTAGTGTACAGGGATCGCTGGTCAGCGTGGGCAGAAGGGCCTGTTTCCGTGCAGTATCTCTAAACTAAACTAATATCACCCATCACCCTCCTGCCTTCCAAAGAATAAAGTCCGAGCTTGTCCGAACCTCTCCCTATAGCTCTGGCAACATCCTCATTCTGGCAACATACTCCTAAGTTCTGCACACTTTCCTGCTGAACATCCCTTCTATAGCAGTCTCTACATCCTAACTCGCCGATGCCGACTACAGTTCCTACCTGAGCTGGTTCAATTTCCCTGTGGAGACAAGAAGCTGTAGCTGCTGGGATCTGGAGCAAAACACAGAAATGTTGGCGGAACTTAGCAGAGACTCAGGAAACAGCAGATACTGGAATCTGACACAAGGAACTTACGTTTTGCTCCATTTTCCTATTATTGCCCCACTTCCCTCTAAACCATTACTAAGTACATATCTAAATAATGTTTACACATTGTAATTGTTCCCACCTCTACAAATTCCTCTGACAGCTTGTTCCGTTTACCCAGCACCTCTTTGTGTGAAAAAGATGCCCTTCAAGTCCCCTTTAAAAAAAAATACAGCTACAATGAAAAGATTTTTGTTGAGTACTAACCAGTCAGCAGAAAGACTGCATGCTTACAATCACGCCATCCGCAATATTCAGATACATGATAAAGGGAATAAAGTTTAGCGCAAGATAAAGGCCGATTAACGATAGTCCGAGAGTCTCCAATGGGGTAGATAGTAGCTCAGGACAGTCATTAGTCGTTGATATAATGGTTGAGTTGCCCGATAACAGCTGGGAATAAACTGTCCCTGAATCTGGAGGTATGCGTTTTCACACTTCTGTACCTCTTGCCGCTTGCACATCTTGCCCCCCAAGTGTAGAATATGGCAGGCTGGGGGTTAATGGGAATTTGGGATTAACGTGCAGGGGAGGTCAGTCTGGAATTGGATTGCTCTCTGAGCTGGCCCAGACTCATTGGGCTGAATGGCCTTCTTTAAAGTAAGCATATGATATGTTAGGTGTTTTTGGTTACAAGGGAAGCATAATTTGTTGGGAAATGCGTGGCGATATATGTGGGCTTTGGTGAGGTTTTCGGGGATGGGGTGCTGCGCCTTCCTGCACATACGTGGTCATCTCTGTCCGTGCCCAGTTGAAGATGCTGCCGCTTTATGTCGATGGTCGTTAATGAATTCCCCACTTCACTGCTGGACTTCTGATACAAGCCCCATCCAGATTTCTGTCTGCCCCCTTCATGTCACTTCCCTCCCACCAACCTGCCCCTGGGTGCCTGCCAAGGTTATGCCCAGGTTCATGTTTGCGACAATTGTGTTGGGAACAGCACACTGTGTGACTCTGTTAGTTATGGCTGAACAATTGTCATGCTCAATGAGCGCAGCTTAAAGGGAATGTTTTTTATTAACCACATTACCAACAAGACATTCTCACCTGATGAGTGAACAAGTAGAGTCACATCTGCACTCTGAATGCCTGTGTACAAGAATGCATCATCGATTCACAGGCACAGGCCCTTCAGTCCAGCAGATCCATGCCGACTATTTCGACATCTACACTAATCCCATGAGAAAAAAACCTATTGAAACTCCCTCCCCACTTTCAGCCTACACTTTCATGGTTTTGAATTAGCATATGCGTTTGTATGTGTGTGTCCATATGATCAGGCATAGATCAACAGACATGGTCACGTTGAAGTTGCAAACATTAGTCATAGAGCCAGACAACACCAAGACAGGCCCTTCAGCCCAGCTTGCGAATGCCGACCAACATGCCCCATCCACTCTAACTCCCACGTCCATTTGGATACCTATCCCTCTAAACCTTTCTTATCCATGGACCTGTCCAAGTATCTTTTAAATGCTGTAATTCAACCTGCCTCAATTACCTCTTCTGACAGCTTGTTCCATATACCCACAAACTTCTGTGTGAAAAAACTGTCCCTCAGGTTCTGATTAAACCTTTCCCTCTCACCGTAAACCTATGTCCTCTGGTTCTTGATTCTCCTACTCTGACTAAAATAATCTGTGCATTTACCCTGTATTCCCTTCATGATTGTATACCCCTCCATAAGATCACCATGCAGCCTCCTGCCCTCCTAGGAATAAAGTCCTAGCCTGTCCAACCTCTCCCTAGAGTTCAGGCCCTCAAGTCCTAGCAATATTCTTGTAAATATGTTTGGCACTCTTTCTAGTTTATGACATCCTTCCAATAGCAGGGTGACCAAAACTGAATGCCGTAAGCCAAATATGGCCTCACCAGCACCATTTTGTTACGAGATTCATGTGCTGTACGATTTACAGCGGCAGTCAGAAGACAGGACTAAATCTGAGTGTCCCGGTGAAGACCCACGTGATTAGATGTCCACTTTAATCAAGGTGAATTAGAACAAAGAGCAGGTGTCGGGGATGTTGTAGTGTAATAATAGATCATGTTGGACCGGCGAGAACGATTACTGCTACCTCACTTTGTGGAATAGTTCCACGGGACACTAGGCCTGGCCACGCCACATCTGCTCACAGTTTGTTCGCTTTTCCCTCTGTATTGAGCCCCAGAAAGGCAAAGAATTTCCAAGAAAGCTAAAGAATGTGCACATTGCATTCCCAACCCTCTTGTGGCTTCATTCCATTCCTCCTCTTGTTTTTACTCTGTGCCAGTACACATCACAGCCACGGGCACTGAAGTGTTAACCCGGGTTTGTTCTGGGAGGTAGTTGTGTGGTATGCATTTGATTGTTAAGTATGTAGGTCAGAGGAACGTGGACTGTAGTTTGTCCCATGACTGCCATTAACAGTGCAGCTTCCCCTCCCCCACCCTCAGGCTCAAGCACATTCTTTGTTCAATGCACAACTTAATAGCAGGAAGTTAGGAGCCTACCAAGGTCATTCGGTCATTCCCTTGGGAGCATGGCAGAGGAAGGTGGAGTGGAATGTGGAATGCTGGTTTCTGCTGATATTACTACAATGAGCTTTTAGGGGAAGAGTTAGTATAAACAATAAAGGGGGCAGGATTTTTGATGCTTTGGCACAATTATTTGCTAACTTGCTGAAGAATGTTGCAGTGCTAAGCAGTGGCTTCACTTGCACCAGTGAATTGCTTTGTGTGTGCAACCTTATGGTAATTATTGCTGCAGAAGTCAATGTGTTTTCCTATTTATTGCTCAGAGGAATGCAATTTTGGGGAGCCAAAGTTCTCGGAATGCTTTTTATATGTGACTGCCCTCTGTGAAATCTCAATGGGCAACGCAACGTCAGGCGGGGGTGATTTTATCACAGGAAACAGCGGAAGCACTGATTCTGCCTCGATCATTCTCAGAGCTATTCTTTTACTGATGTGAAGTCAATTGCATTCTTTAATCTAATCTCCACTGTAAAACAACAACCTTGCATTAATCTACACTGTTGAATATTACAGACAAATCCCAAGGTATATCTCGGGAGTGATGGCATCCAGAAATTAGCAGGGAGCCAGATTAAGATATTGGGAGACGTTGTTAGTAGCTGGTTAACGATGTGGATTTTGGGTATGAATTCAAGAAAGGGCAGAGGTAGAAAGAGTCAGGGCTTCACCATCTATGACAGGAAATATCAGTTGGAAACACCGCTTGTCATGACTATCCTTGGACATTGTGGTTGGTGTTTAATGTGCTCAATGGAATTGTTCAAGAGGGAGATTCACTCTCAGAAAATGTTGGAAACACTCAGCAGGTCAGGCAGATTCTGTGAAAAGAGAAATGGTTAATCTTTCAAGGGTTGGGAACCCTTCATCAGAACAAAGAAAGTTTACCAATACTGGTGAATGGCCTTTGACTGTTTCTCTTTCCATATATGAGTTTGTCCAGCATTTTGATTATTGCTTTAAATATACAGATTCTGCAGTTTATTTGGTTTCAATTGGAGGTTCTATCGTAGAACATAGAACAGTACAGCAGGGGAACGGGCCATTCAGCCCTCAATGTTTGTGCCAAACATGATGCCTAGTTAAATTGATCTCAAATGCCTGCACATGATCCACATCCCTGTATTCCCTGCATTTCCATGTGCCTAAAAGCCTCTGAAATACCACTATTGTATCAGCCTCAACCTCCACCCCTGGAAATGTGTTCTAGTCCTCCATCACTTGCAGTGTAAAAATAAACGTGTCCATTAAACTTTCCGCCTTTCACCTTAAAGTATGCCCTCCAGTGTTGGACATTTCCACCTGGCAAAAAGGTTCTGACTGTCTACCCTATCTGTGCCTCTCATAATTTTACATACGTCCATCGTTTCCTCTCAACCTCCGATGCTCCAAAGGAAACAATCCAAGACTATCCAACCTCTCCTTGTAGTTGAAACCATCGAATCCAGGGAGCATTCCGGTAAACCTCCTCTGCACCATCTCCAAAGCACCCACATCATTCCTGTAAAGGGGGGGACCAGAACCTAGGTGCAATATTCCAAATTCAGCCTCGCCAAAGCCCTATAATTCTGACGGTGCCTGGGGACTGGAAAATTACAAATGTCACACCCTTATTCCAAAATTATGTAAATATATGTCATTAGACACCAGTGAGTTCAGCCTCAGAGTAGGGAAAGCTGTTGAAACATCAAGTCAGAGATGGTATTAGGAGCCATTGGATTGATCAGTGCACTGGATTGATCACACTAATCACAGGGCAGATTGATTAGAGAAATTATAGGATTGTCAAAAGTAAAAAGTATTTGCCTTGCCTGAAGGAGCATTTTAATGAACTAACAGTGTGGATGGTACATGTGAAAATAGATTATATTCTTGAAACCATTTGCAGTGTTGTCATTGATTAGATTGCTACGTTACCATGCTGCCTGTGCTGAGAAAGGCACCATTTGGCTGATGAATGTAAGAGACAAATTGCCAGCAGCATTTTCTTGATTGAATGTGCATGTTTTGCAGACAGGGAACAGCAGCAAGAGAAGGAGCAGCTTCGGAGAGAGTTAAGCCTTTCGTGCAGCAGGAATGAAGATCAGCACAGGCGAATGCAGTTGCTGGACCACGCCCTCAGCAGCACGCAGTCCAAAGTCGTGCGGCTGGAAGACGAGGTACAGCAAGTTCTGCCAACTCCTTAACTATCGATTGCCACAGCATGGTCAAGGTTTTGATGTCAGGCATTTCTCTGTCTCTCCCTCAGTTGCGGAAGAAGCGAGCCTACGTGGAGAGGGTGGAGAAGTTGCAGCATGCTCTGACCCAGCTGCAGGCAGCGTGTGAGAAACGCGAGCAGCTGGAGCTGCGGCTGAGGAACCGACTGGAGCAGGAACTGAAGAGTCTACGGACACAGCAGGTAACTAGGCCACCTGCCGCCTAACGCAAACTCCACACCCCATTTTGTAAATGTTATTCAGAGCAAGCCCAAAACATGACAGCAGCCAGCATGCCTGTGGAGGTCTGGAAGCTCTACTCCATGCTAACCAATGGACCCAAGTGAGCAGCAGATGGGATGACTGATTGGAATGGTATTGCCCTGCCTTGTAAGGGTGGCACAGTGGCACAATGGTATAGTTGCTACCTTAAAGCACCAGCAACCCTGGAGACCCGGGTTCGATCCCGACTTGGAATGTGTAAATTGTCCCTAGTGTGTGTAGGATAGCGCTGATGTGCGGGGATAGCTGGTCGGTGGGGATCCGGTGGGTCAAAAGGCCTGTTTCCGCGCTGTTTCTCTAAACTAA
This sequence comes from Okamejei kenojei, assembly GCA_035221665.1. NCBI lineage: Eukaryota > Metazoa > Chordata > Chondrichthyes > Rajiformes > Rajidae > Okamejei > Okamejei kenojei. The sequence continues at coordinate 38,754,530 of CM069144.1, forward strand.
ACAAAAACCATTCCATTGTGAGTCTGTCAACTATCACAAAGGCAGCGGGTTCTATCCAAAATTATATCGAAGCAACTCAATATAAAAGCCTTGCAAGTGTGTATCTTGCTTGAAGCACAGTCCCTAAAGGAATTTTCTAAGGAACCCAAGTATAAAATATATTTTTTCCACAAGGTCACTTAAAAAATAAAGAACCGACATTTATGTAGTGCTCTTTGTGTCTTTAGGACATCCGAGAATGCTTTAATTAAGTGTTTTGTGAGTGTGCTCACTTGAATAATGTGGGACTTAGATCAGCCAGTTGGACTGATGTTTACTGTGTAGGGAGAACACCAGCTCTGTCAGGTTGAACAACCCAGAAGAGGATGAACGCAGGAAGCATTCAGAGACTGTTTGCCCTTGTGAGGAAGAGCAGAGCCAGAGGCCATCAATATAAGCGTTACTGTGAGATCAAACAGGGTTGAGAAGAAAGCCAGAGTGATTATAGCGTGGAGTTCAATGGCGAGAAGAGAGAATATGATGAACATTAAGGTGCTTTGATGGGATTTTGCATAAAGTTTATGTGGGGCGAGGGCATTACTCTGATAGTGACATGGCAGGGAAGAGAGGGGTGTTGCTGGGAGTCTAGTTGGACTGTGGCCTATTTCTGGTACTTTGCACAGAGAAAGTTCCCACATGCAGCCCTACAATAACAACCTATTTGTTGATGGATAAATATTGCCCAGTTGAAAATAATATCCTTCAAAAATGGTGCTGTGATTATTTTGCAACTGCCATGGAGGACAAACAGCATTCAGCTTAATGGCTCATTGGAGTATTTGGCTGTGGGAGCTACACTCGAGGCTCTGCCTGCGTGTGACCTGATTATGACAGTCCCACCGTGGATCAGCTCTGATGGTATTTTTCGCATTTAACAAAGATGGCAAGGGACATACTGCTTGTTTATCTGCAGAAAGCTTGAATGCATGGTTCTCCCCACAGCGCCAAGCAACAGCCCAGAACCCTGGAGCTGCAGAGTACAGTGCACCAGCGTTGATGGAGCTGCTCCGTGAGAAGGAAGAGAGGATCCTGGCTCTGGAAGCTGACATGACCAAATGGGAACAGAAGTATCTGGAGGAGAGCACCATGCGGCAGTTTGCAATGGATGCAGCTGCCACTGCAGCAACCCAGAGGTAGGTTTGTGCACTCCCAGCTGTTTCACTTTAACAACGCGAATCAGATACATTAAAGGATTTATCGCTCCCCCTCTCCACCTGGAGATACACCCTGCAGGGTCACATGGAACCCGTGGGTTTATACAACCCTGCTTTATTTTGCTGCCCCGGTGTTTAAAGTGAACAGTCCTTATTGAAATGGTAGGAATGGCAGATAGATGTTGAAGTTTAACATTTTCAAAGAGCATTATTTCAGATATCCCAGCATTGTAGGGCCTTATCACATAGGAAAAGCCTAGGGTCACGAGAAGTGCCCAGTGTCCCAGGGATCTCGGGTCTGTGGTGGGAGGAGGAGGAAAAGCCTCATATTAACGGGGGGGGGGAACCACGCATGTCGGTGGAGAGCCACGCATGTCGAGGGGGGGGGCCTCATACCTTGAGGGGAACCTCGTGTCCAGGACGCGAGCCCCGTGTCTCAGGAGGCATCTGGGCTGCTGTGTTCAGGAGAGCTAAATGATTTCTTTATTTCTGCAGAGATACCACGATCATAAACCATTCCCCCCACCATTCACCCAACAGCAGCTTCAATGATGGCTCTTTGGAGAAGCGAGTTTACTACGAGAATGGGGAGGTTATTGGGACTAATCATCGGCACCAGGAGATGGAGAGCAGGTACTTGTCAACAGATATGGGGCCCGGGACCGACCGGGATGGGGCTGGGATTAGGGGCCTGGGTTTGGGCTTAGAACTGGGATTGGTCAACCAGGAGCATCCTGGACCGCACCCGATGGGAAGAGGCTGCATGAGGCAGTGTTTGGGGTGCAGGGAAGGGTTGGACATGATGCTATGATAAAGTTATCCCATTTCAAGCGTAAAAATATTCCCCAGAGCCCCACCAGTAGGGACCAATCAGCGAGGGATGAATGAGACTTGAATGGTGGGAATGTCCATATCTGGGGCCATCTCTAGCCAGAGTGGTTTTACCCTCATTAAGTTGATTGCCAGCCTTGGCGCTCATTTATCGGCTCCCCAGCCCCACTTGTACCCAGATTGTTTCTTGTCTGTACTCTATCGGGGCTGTCTGCTCTCCAGCCTCACTTGTACCTGGTCTGACTGCACGCTGTCTGTCTGCTACCCAGCCCCAGCTGTACCTAGTTTGTCTGCACACTGTTTGTGTGTTTCCAGTGTACCTGTACTTGGATTGCATGCCCCCAACTCCGCCTGTAACCATTCTGTCTGTACCCGGTCTGTCTGCTCCCCAGCCCCATCTGTACTCAATCTGCTCTCCGACTCTGCCTGTACAAGGTCAGTCTGCAGCCGATGTGACTGTACCTGGTCTTGCTATATCCCGACTGGCTTTCCTCAGGCCTCACCTGTTCCTGTTCTGTGCCCGGTCACCTTGTGTTCTGTCTGACCACTCGCCCAAGACAGGCTGTGTTTCTGTCCATGCACCTGTTCATGGTGACGGCGCTAGGCTGTCCCACATCCTGCCTATGACTCTCGTTGACTGAGACCCCACCCATCCTCATCTCCCTGTGACCGTTGTGTGGAATCCTTCCCTTCCTCAGTCTAAATCCATGCAATCATTACCTTTCTCAGTAGGTAACTCATTCTGGGTTAGCTGCTTTGAGATGGGCCTGGGGAAGGTTTTTTTATCGTGCGGAATTAGTACGTTTGCAAAAGCCCATGGACTTTAAGATAAAGGAGCTGGTGCAAAGTCTGGAGAGCTGTGAATAATTGGTGGTTCCTCTTGCCTTCAGGATTAAGGCCCTGCATGCGCAGATCCTGGAAAAGGATGCTATCATCAAGGTCCTCCAACAACGCTCCAGGAGGGACCAGGGGAAGCCGGAGCAGCTGGCATTGCGGCCAGCTCGCTCAGTGCCCTCCATCGCTCTGTCCGTCGGCATGTCTCAGCTGACCAGTGACCGGTGCCCGGATAAAACAAGCAGAGGCAGCTCAGGTAAATCACTTCAAGAGAGCTTTGGTTACTTCCCCTGACACTGATTCACCTACGGCATGAGTCAGTGGCCGCATAGCTGCCCTGTGTGGATGGGTGTGTGTTCAAACCCTCTGCCATCAATGGACACAGCTTTTCACTGACATCTTAGCCAGCTCCAGGTATTTAGGGCGGCATGGTTGTACCGCGGGTGAGTTGCTGCCTTACAGCCCCAGAGACCCGGGTGCGATTCTGACCTCGGGTGCTGTGTGTGGAGTTTGCATGTTCTCCCTGTGTGGGTTTCCTCCGGGTGCTCCAGTTTCCTCCCACCTCCCAAAGATATGTGGGTTTGTAGGGTAATTGGCCTCTGTAAATTGGCCCTAGTGTGTAGGGAGTGGATGAGAAAGTGAGACAACATAGAACTAGTGTGAACGGGTGATCGATTGTAGGCATGGACTTGGTGTGTCGAAGGGCCTGTTTCCCTGCTGCATCTCTAAACTGAACTAAAGATCAACACACAACTAATAGTATTACAGGACTTTTGCCAAATTGAATATCAAACAATTTGGCAAAAGTCCTGTAATGCTATTAGTTTGTTGTCACTTTAAGATGGCCTCCTTTGTTACTTTCAACAGAATCTATTGCCTCTATTCCCTCACAAAATCCCTTTAAACTGTTAAATGGATGTGGAATAATGGAGCAATTGTACACATGGAGTAGAAAGCTTGCATTAATTCTAAACATCTCTGGGAGCAGGACATCCATCAGCCAACTGGTTTGGAAAGTATAGGAAGACTGGTGAATAAAAGGCATGTTTGATGGGGTGCACTGAATGGGGTACACTGTGATGCCTCGGCTGGCTTGCCAGTTCAACCGAGGTCCACCACCCTTCGAATAAGTCACCTGCTTGACCAGCTTCAGTGCCTCTTGCAAAGGAGCCCATGACCTAAATCTCTTTCACATCTGCTTGAACAGTTTTAAAGAGCTTGTACCACATGACCTAGAAACATCAATTGAAACAATCGGTGGAGTTGTTCATAGCAGAGCTAGAGAACATTAGGCGATAGACCATTTAGCCCCGGTTGTAGCAAGTGTGGGAATGGAAGACTTGATGTTGAGTGGACCGTTCTGTCTTTCAGGTGCCGGATGCAAAGGGTACATTGAGGATCAAATAGTGGTCCTGGAGCCCCGTCCCGTGTCGGCCCACACTAAACACGGCAGCCGAGATGGCAGCACACAAACCGAGAAAGAGGGCGACGCAGTGCAGTCAGCCCAGGGCAGCTCGCAGGACGAGACTTTGGTCAACTCACGAGCGGCCAACTCATTAGGTAAGTGTCCATGCAAGACAGCAATGATAAAGGGAGGGAAGGATTGCGTTTGAGTAAAATGAGGGAGTCGGTAAGTGCCTCACTGTCTAGCCGATCATAAGAATGGAAGACGTTGATTTCCATATCTCACCTCTTCTGGATTGGATTTATTTCAAGTAATCCCAGCGCAGGGGTTTACGTGGGATGAGGTGGTCCAGAAATCAGGAACGGTGAAAGGAAGGGTCGGGAATGATTACAGGCACTAATGAGGAATTCCGTTGTGCGTTTTGTGTCCACAGATCCACTGCAGCCACCGAAGCAGATCACCCCCAGCATTATCAGAAAAGCAGAATCATCAAACACTGAGATGGTGGAAATTCTCATATGAAAAAGACTTCTGGCAGTACACAGGGGACTTCTGTGAAATAAAAAGGCCTCCATATCTGGAAAACCTTTTACTGTCCTCCACCAAGTTATCAGAATGTGGAACCAGGACAGAAACAAAGGAAACATGGACAGTTCCTGCATAAAAGTGTGGAGACGGAATGTGATTTTTTTTTGGGGGGGGGGGGGGTGGGGAGAGGGAGACGAGGCCTTCCATGTATCATATCCATAAGCTGCTATAACACTGTGTTCATTTGAGGGTTATACACACAAGAAGAGCTGAGCTAGTCTTTGTGCCATGTGTGAGCCTTCCCCGAGTGGCAGGAGACACTCGTAAACTAATCCAAACTATTCAAACTGCTGTGAAGCTCCAACCTGTGACAGACACTTTGGTGTTGCAGAAGTGCGTATTTTTGCATCCAACTGCCAAGCATACAAGCTTCACAGCAGTGTTAATATATATAACTACAAATATCTAGCACTAAACCGTGCTATAAGTAATATATACTGTACATAAAGCTGTAAATTAATCTCTATTCTAACAAGCTCTTTGTTTCAGCTTTAGACTTTGTGCAATTCTACTAACTCTTTGCCGTGACTAAAAACATCTGCTAAACCTCTAGCGCCATTTCTGCCGGCAATGGGCACGGTATCTCTCCCTCTCACCATCTTTCACTTCTTTCTTTCTGCACTTTCCGTGCTAGCCTTGATCGTTACTTCAGTTCCAACTCACTTTGCATTGCCCCCAAGATTTCCGTTGGTGACTGGGTAGTTCTCCCTTTAATTGTAGTCTGCTTGGAATGCCCCCTTTGCCAGGTCCACGCTGCCCTGGGCTGCATGTCAGCATTGGCACAGGGAGATTCCACATCTCGTAGCAGGAATGCCCAGGTGATGGGGCTCTCCCAGAACTGTAATATGTCAATGACAGCTCGTGTGTGTGTGCGCAAAGGGGTAACATTACCCACACCTTTCTGAATGAAACAACGCGTTTTTAAAAGAGAGAGCGAAATTCTTGTGGCTGCCAGGTGCAGGAGTCGCCAAGCAAACTTCCAGATCTTTCGCGGAGTTAAGTGACCCTCAAGTTCCCTGATTCAACCACCAGTGTTGAAAGGATCTATCATTAATTCAGCAATCCAGATGTAGGAGCGACGAGAGTGAGGTCATGGGGGGGCTGAATGTGTCAGGTTTAAACCCTCTTGCTCTCCTTCAGTCACACCATTTAATTAAATGATGCCCACGTAATTCTGATCCAAAATGGCCCTCCCAGAATCTACACCCGAGCCTCCATTGCCCCAGCCTACAACTGACCACACTCAGCAGCACAGCAGTGAGGAAATGGCCCTGTTCATCACCCTGCATGCCTCATCCCGTATGAGCTCCTATCAGACTTCATGTCAATATTGATGTATGAACAGCAGGGGTGATGGTAGAGTTCCATCAATGTTCCCTGCCCTGCACCCCCTGAGTGGCTCAGGTGTATGCACCATCTTCCTGTCCCCTCTGTGCAGCCACCAGGACTTGCCCTGATGGAGGTGGCTGAGCACAAAAGTGTAGGGCAGAGTTGGGCCACACACACTGACGATTCATCATTTCCAAATAACAATGCGAAAGAGTTGATTGGGGGACTGTCAGCCAAGGTATGAACTTACAATTGCCCCATCATTCACTGGTGAATTTGAGCTTGGGCCAAGAACACTCCACTGACTCATTCTGGGAACAGGTGCAGGCTGTGAATAGGATGTGATGCCACCTGTGGTCAGATAGCCTGCGGGGAAGATGCCTAGGCCTCTAACCTAAAGTATTAAGGATACCCATCGCAGCAAAATCCACGAAGAGGAGATCTGGATTAGCGTCTCATGTTCCGCCACACAAGTGGGTGCAGGTCATATGAGAACAAATTCAGCAATGCCAAAGGGCAGAGGGCAACTTGCTTCATTCTGCAGGTGGGACTGCCCAGCTTGTTACATGCTGATGTTTTCCATACATTGTGCAATTGCTGGCCATTGCCTTCTCTCTGTGACCGAATTCACATGTACTTTGTTTACAAAAAATATTGTGAAGCAAAAAAAAAACACAAAAAAAATTAATATATTTTGTATGAGTATTTGTATCTGACACGGCTGTATTTTAGTGCCACTGAACCTCATGCCAAAGATGATAAACTGCATTATTATTGAATAACTTATAAAGGTATTTAAAGGTGAAGCCAAGGCTGTGTATTAATGCTGAGATTGCTGCAGCATTCTGTATGGTATGCAGTTATTTCAATTTAATGATGTGAATTTCAGACCTGGGATTTTTATATTGAAATGCCAGCACACATTTCAGTAATAAAATCAAAAATTCAGTCAATTTTACTTTATTTTTCTGTTTCTATTTTGAATCTTGTTTGCTAACAGTAAAAACTAAGCCATGTGGACTGCAGGCAAACTCCCTCAACACCAACTTGCCCACAAGCTCCACAATGTCTTGAGTCAAGTATTCATCTCATTCTGTTTTGCTCTGTACTGAGGAAATGGGAAAGGATAGGAGAACCAGGATATTTGGTTTATCAACTCTCTGAATGTGCACTTGAATTGCTCCCAACCTTCCTGTAGATCTTCCCATTTTTCAAGTATTCATCTGTTTTGCTGTTGAAACTGACTTTGATGACAACTGACTTGGCCTTTAGGGTGGGGCATTTGCTGCATAGAAGATGTTACCTATGATTAGCAGTTGTCTATCTGTGTCAGATGATGGTGTGGTTTCTCTTGCCATTGACCATTTTGTGTAGTTGGCGCCTGGCCTTCAGGGTCTTCAACCATATGCTGTGATGGTACTTCGTTCCCTTTCTCCACCATCCCTAGCCATCAACAGCTGCTTCCCAGTTTTCAGTGTCAATGTTAAAATTTGTCATATCTCTTAATTGTATCCTTGTAGTGAAGCTTTGGACTTCCTCTTGGCCTCTGTGCTTTGACAACCTCCCACATAGCACATCTTTGGGGATATGTCCTTTTTCCATCCTGTATACATGTCCAAGCCAGCAGAGACACATCTGTTTGAGGATCACAGGCATGCTAGGCTTGTTGGTCAGGGAGAGGACAGATTCATTGGTGACTTTATCACTGCCAAGAAATTCCCACAATGAGGAAAACAGCGGAAATAAAAATATTCAATGTATTGGTGTAGGTAATTCCTCCAAGCTTCACTGCTGTACAGTAACATGCTCAAGATGCACGCCTTGTAGACAGTTACATTGGTCTTGATTGTGAGTTTCCTGTTCTTCTATGGTTAGCCTCCTGAAGGTGGTTGCTGTCTTTCCTATACATGAACTGCTTTCTTCATACAGAGAGGCTATCAGTCACTGTAGATCCAAGTTAGTTGAGAGTTTCCAGTGGAGTAGTGTTTAGGGTGATTTCAGGGGGAATGGAGTGACCCATGACAACAGTCATCTTAATGCTGATTGTCAGTTGGATCCAGTTGCAAAATGAGACGGTCTGTCCATCTTCTTCCTTTTTCGCAAGGTTTGCTAGCTAACGGCATCTGGATTTATTACCAGCGCACTAGGCACATGGATAACCTTGTTGCTCGCACCACCAACTAGAAAGTTGCCTATATCTGTGGCTCTCCGAATCAATGCAAACCATCGATTACCCGTTCACACTAGTTCTATGTTATCCCACTTTCCCATCCACTCCTTGTGCGCTTGGGGAAATCTGCAGAGGCCAATTAACCTGTTGTTTGCGGAGCGGCCTTGTCGAGGGACGTGCCTTGTGAGAAAAGTACGAGTGTTAGGCTCGAGAGTCTTCGGTAAGGATGCTGAGGGAGGAGACTACGCCAAAAGCTGGAGAGGGTGAGACGCAGTGAAGAAATGACAGGTAAGCTGATTCAGTGTGCTGCTTGCAGGATGTGGGAGGTCAGGCACACGGCTGGTGCCTCTGGCTGCTACAACTGGAAAGTGTGTCCAGGTTCAGCTCCTGGAGGGCCGTGTTGGGGCAGTGGAGAGGCAACTGGATGACCTCAGGATCATCCGGGAAAACTAGAGTTTCCTGGACAGGACCTACAGCGTGATCGTTACACTGAAGATACCGGAAGAGAGAAGGTGGGTGATGATGAGGAAGGGAAGGAAGTTTGGAGTACAGGAGACCCCAGGGGATGTACCTCTTGAAACCAGGTTCACCCTCTTGGAAGCTGTCGGGACAGTAGGCACTGCCATTCTGAGCGGCGGACAGGTCTGCGAGGCAGAACGTGGCGCTGAAGCAAAGTCGAAGAGACAGACATCAGGCAGAGCCGTGGTAGTAGGGGTCTCCAGAGTGAGAGGTATAGACGGGTTTCTGCGGCAACAGGCGGGATTCAAGGATGGTATGTAGCCTCCCTGGTGCCAGGATCCAGGACGTCACGGACCGATTGCAGCGCATCCTCAAGGGTGAAGGTGAGCAGCAGGAAGTGGTCGTGCATGTCGGCACAAATGACATCGGGAAGATGTGGAAACAGATTCTGCAGCGTGACTTCAGAGAGCTTGGAAGAAGGCTGAAAAGCAGGACCTCCAGGGTAGTTATCTCCGGGTTGTTTCCAGTTCCTCGTGCTGGTGAGGGCAGGGACCGGGAGATAGGGGATTCGAATGTGTGGCTGAGGAGCTGGTGCAGGGGGCTAACTGGTCTATAATTCCTCGTTTTCTCTCTCGCTCGTTTCTTGAAAAGTGGGATGACATTAGCTATCCAAGGGATTTAGATTCTTAGACCACCGTGATCTGTTTTGGGGTAAAGGTGAATTGTACAAAAGGGACAGGTTGCACCTTAACAGCGGGGGACCAGCATTCTGGCAGGCGGGTTTGCCATTGCTACACGGGTGGGTTTAAACTAAATAGTGATAGGGGGGGAGACAAATTGGAAATACAAGGATGGAGTTCAAGGAAAAGAGAGTATAGGAAATGTTAAAGACACCAGAATTAACGGGACAGAAAGCTCATGAAGGGATAGGAGAGTATGGCCAAGTGAAATAGGAATCGATGTGAAAGGTGAGGTGAATAATGGAATAAAAGTATTATATATGAATGCGCAAAGTACAAGAAGTAAAGTGGATGAGCTTGAGGCTCAGTTAGATATTGGTAGATACGACATTGTGGGGTTTACAGAGACATGGCTGCAGGTGGATCGGGACTGGGAACTAAATATTCAGGGTTATACGTCCTATAGAAAGGACAGGCAGGTGGACAGAAGAGCTGGGGTAGCTCCTCTGTTGGTGTGGGATGAAATTCAGTCCCTTGCGAGGGGTGATATAGGGACTGACGATGTAGAGTCGCTGTGGATAGAATTGAGGAATTGTAACGATAAGAAGACACTAATGGGAGTTATCTACAGGCCCCCAAACAGTAGTGTGGATATAGTAAGTAAGTAAGTAATTTTTATTTATATAGCACTTTTAAATCAAATCACGTTGAAGCCAAAGTGCTTTACAGAGAAAATAAAAGAAAAATAAAAAAGATATAGGGTGCAAGCTGCAGCAGGAGTTAAAACTGGCATGTAACAAGGGTAATGCCACTGTGGTTATGGGAGATTTCAATATGCAGGTAGACTGGGAAAATCAGGTTGGTTCTGGACCCCAAGAGAGGGAGTTTGTAGAGTGCCTCCGAGATGGATTCTTAGTGCCTACCAGAGAGAAGGCAATTCTGGATTTAGTGTTGTCATGAACCAAATTTAATAAAGGGAACTCGAGGTAAAGGAACTGCTAGGAGGTAGTGACCATAATATGATAAGTTTTAATCTGCAATTAGAAGGTTAAATTAGAAGTGTCAGTGTTGCAGTTGAACAAAAGGGACTACGAAGGCATGAGAGAGGAGCTGGCCAAGGTCGACTGGAAGAGGATCCTAGCAGGAATGACAGTGGAGCGGCAATGGCAGGAATTTCAGGGCATAATCCTGAAGATGTAGGATCATTTCATTCCAAAGAGGAAGAAAGATTCTAAGGGGAGTAAGAGGCAACCATGGCAGACAAGGGAAGTTAGGGATGGAATAAAACTAAAAGAAAAGGTGTCTAACATAGCAAAGAGTAGCGGGAAGGCGGAGAATTGGGGACCTTTCAAAGGACAACAGACGGGAACAAAAAAGGCAATATGGGGTGAAAAGATGAAGTACGAGGGTAAGTTGGCCAAGAATATAAAGGACAGTAAAAGCTTCTTTAGGTATGTTAAGAGAAAAAAATTAGTAAAGACAAATGTGGGTCCCTTGAAGGCCGTCACAGGTGAAATTATTATGGGGAACAAGGAAATGGCAGAAGAGTTGAACAGGTACTTTGGTTCTGTCTTCATTAAGGAAGACACAAACAATCTCCCAGATGTACTAAAGGACAGAGGATATAGGGAGACAGAGGAACTAAAATAAATTTGTATTAGGTGAGAAATAGTATTGGGTAGAAGGATGGGACTGAATGCTGATAAATCCCCAGGGCCTGATAGCCTCCATCCAAGGGTAGTCAAGGAGATGGCTCTAGTAATCATGGATGCATTGATGATCATTTTCCAAAGTTCTATAGATTCAGGATAAGTTTCTGTGGATTGGAGGGTAGCTAATGTCATCCATTTTTTCAAGAAAGGAGCGAGAGAGAAAACGGGGAATTATAGACCAGTTAGCCTGACATCGGTGGTGGGGAAGATGCTGGAGACATTTATTAAAGAAGTAATAATGGCATATTTGGATAGCAGTAAAAGGATTGGTCCAAGTCAGCATGGATTTATGAAGGGGAAATCCTGCCTGACTAATCTTCTGGAATTTTATCAGGATGTGACGAATGGATGAAGAAGAGCCAATGGATGTAGTGCTTCTGGACTTTCAGAAAGACTTTGATAAGGTCCCACACAGGAGATTAGTGGGCAAAATTAGAGCACGTGGTATTGGGGGTAGGGCATTGAAATGGATAGAGAATTGGTTGGTGTAGGAATTATCGGGTCCCTGTCAGAATGGCAGGCAGTGACAAGTGTAGTGCCCCAAGGCTCAGTGCTGCGGCTGCTGATATATTTACAATATATATTAATGATTTAGATGATGGACTTAAAAGTAACACTAGCAAATTTGCAGATGACACAAAGCTGGGTGGCAGTGTGAACTGCGAAGAGGATGTTCGGATGATGCGGGGTGACTTGGACAGGTTGAGTGAGTGGGCAGATGCATGGCAGATGCAGTATATTGTAGATAAATGTGAGGTTGGCGGCAAGAACAAGGAGGCAGATTATTATCTCAATGGTGCCAGATCAGGAAAAAGGGAAGTGCAACGATACCTGGGTGTCCTTGTACACCAGTCACTGAAAGTAAACATGCAGGTATATCAGGCAGTGAAGAATGCTAATGGCATGTTGGCCTTCATAATGAGAGGATTTGAGTATGGGAGTAAAGAGGTCCTTCTGCACTTGCACAGGGCCCTGATGAGACCACGTCTGGAGAATTGTGTGCAGTTTTGGTCTCTAATTTGGGGAAGGACTTCCTTGCTATTGAGGCAGTGCAGCATAGGTTCACAAGGTTAATCCCCAGGATGGCGGGACTGTCATAAGAGGAAAGATTGGAAAAGCTGGACTTGTATTCACTGGAATTTAGAAGGATGAGAGGATATCTTATAGAAACATATAAAATTCTAAAAGGACTGGACAAGCTGGATGCAGGAACATTTTTCCCAATGTTGGGGGAGTCCAGAACCAGGGGACACAGTCTAAGAATAAAGGGAAGGCCATTAAAAACTGACATGAGAAAACCCTTTTCACACAGAGAGTTGTGAATTTGTGGAATTCTCTGCCACAGAAGTCAGTAGAGACCAATTCACTGGATGAATTTAAAAGTGAGTTATATAGAGCTCTAGGGGCTAGCGGAATCAAGGAATATGGAGAGAAGGCAGGTATGGGTTACTGATCAGCCACGATCACAATAAATGGCAGTGCTGGCTCGAAGGGCCAAATGGCCTCCTCCTGCACCTATTTTCTATGTTTCTATGTAACCTACAAATCCTCACTTCCGTGAGACGTGGGACTAAACTGGAGCACCCGGAGTAAACACAGGGAAAACGGGCAAATGCCACAGAGGTCAGGACCGAACACGGATCCCCGGCGCTGAGTCAGCCACGTACCATCTGCACCACTCTACCGCCTGTGGTTCTTTAGCCAATCATATCTATATGTCTGCTCATTGCCAGCCCTTGTGCTGGCGAACAAAAGTCAAGAGGATGAAGAATGTTTATGACATGCACGGCCAAAACAGATTAATGAAATCCTTATTTGAGGAAGCACTACAGGTCCATTAACGTAATAACACACAAATAAATATACAGTCATCTGTAGTACAATAAATTAATAATTAGTAACACCAGATAACCAGACCATAATAGTGCAAAACCAAAGTAAGTAGTGCAATTATAATAGTCCATAATAGACGATCATTACTGAGGTGGGGTTACAGACTCATAATCATAGAGTCAAAAAACTACAGGGCACAGAAAAGAAACTGGCCGTTTGGCCCTGCTTTCCCATGCCGGCCAAGGTGTCCCATCTACATTAGTCCCACCTACTCACATTTGGCCTTGAGGCGCCCCAATGCTGATAGTTATTGAGGAGGAAGTGTTGCCAATTCACACTGATTATGGTCTGCCAACAAGGAAATCGAGCATTCAGTTGTATAGGGACAAGCAGAGAAACCCAAATCCCAGTTTGATGATAAGGTTAGAGTGTTGAACGCCGAGCAGTAGTCAATTTTTAAATAAACTTTATGCAGAATAAAATTATGTTCAAAACAAAAACTGCAAAACCTCTTCATTCATTCTCAGCGCCTATACTTTCATTCGTGTCATACTTGGGCTATTGCTCACTTTACAGAATACTTTTGCCACTCATGTAGCCGCCTGGGGTGATATCCCTTCCCTTGTTTGAGGGATGGCCCAACCAACCTCTGCCCTCAATGTCCAGCAGCAGAAGAACTGTGGTCATCCCCCACAAAGACCTGGTTTTGGCTGCACCAACCATCAGTGCGTCCTTTAGCACATACTCTTACAGTCTGAAATGGGGCATCAAATATGATAGAACTAGTGTAGGGATGATTGCTGGTCAGTACGGACCTGGTGGCCTGGTGGGCCGAAGGGCCTATTTCATTGCAGTATCTCTAAAACTCAACAACAAATGCATCCGCATGAGGCGCTGCCTCAAGACGATAGCATCTATCATCATGCCCTCTTCAATACCAAACAAGATCTTCATTTGCAAGAAAGATTTTCATTGTATCTGTACCTAACCGCACTTGCGCATATGTCTATTGACTTGACTTGCACTGTATAACCGCTGTATAACAGCATAACCACGACTGTGGAATCCAAGGTGGTCTTGTCATCAGAATAACCAGCAGAGGGAGAATGCATGATCAGTATAACCAGGGCTGTGAAGAGTGTGTGATCAATATAACTAGAACTCTGACAGTGCTGGCTCGAAGGGCTAAATGGCCTCTTCCCGCATCTATTTTCTATAACTAGTACTTGGGATGGGGATCGACACAAAAAGCTGGATTAACTCAGCGGGACAGGCAGCATCTCTGCAGAGAAGGAATGGGTGACGTTTCGGGTCGAGACCCTTCTTCAGGAATGGGGAGTTGAATGCAATCAGAATAACGAGCAGAGGGAAAGTGCAAATACTGTAGGCAAGACTGGGAGCATGTATGATCAGTCTAACCGGGGTTTGAAGACTGATAAGTATAACAAAGGCAGGGTTGGGAATGTGTGTTATTAATAGTGTGACCAGTATTGCCAAGACTGGGAGAGTGTCTGATCAGAATAACCAGGGATGGGAGAGTGTGTGATCCACATAACTAGTACTGTCAAGAGTGTATACATGTCATATGCACTGGATATAATTAAATCCTTACTTGATGCAGCATTGTACGCAAGAGACAAAAAGCAACAAAAATTATGATACAATAAATTATTAGTTATTTAAGTTATAGTGCAAAAACGAAAGTACTTTGCAATCAGTATTGTCAGCATGGTGAACATAAAACATAGAAGTTTATGAGTTCATGAATAAATTTATTGGCCAAGTATTCACATACAAGGAATTTGCCTTGGTGCAAGTGACAACATGACATACAGTGACAGTTAGGAATGACACATAAAACATTAAACATCAATAATAAAACATTATTGATTAAACATGTGAATTCATTAAAATACTAGAGCAAAAGGAGGCTACAGATTTTTGGTTATTCAGTAAAGCTACTATTCGTGGAAAAAAGCTGTTTTTATGTCTGGCTGTGGCGGCTTTGACATTCCGGAGTCGCCTTCCAGAGGGAAGAGATTCAAAGAGTTTGTGGCCAGGGTGAGAGCAGTCAGAGATGATCTTGCCCGCTCCCTTCCTGGCCCTTGCAGTGTACAGTTTCGTCAATGGAGTGAAGGTTGCAGCCAGTAGCCTTTTCAGCTGATTGGATGATTCTCTGCAGCCTCCAGATGTCGTGCTTGGTGGCTGAGCCAAACCAGACCACGATGGAGAAGGTGAGGACAGACTCTACGATGGCCGTATAGAATTGGACCATCATTGCCTGTGCCAGATTCCTCAGCTGCCTCAGGAAGTACATCTTCTGTTGCACCTCTTTGCATGGGCGGAAATCCCTGGGGGGGAGGGGGAACACACATCCCTCCCATGTTTTGAGAGGTGGTGGACAATCCCCCCCCCCCCCCCCCCATGTTTTGTAATCCGGATTTTGAAAATCGGCGAAAAAAAATCTATTAAAATCTCCGCTTTCCGAGAGACAGTGGGGGTATCACTGTTAAGCGCTTGTTAAATGTCTCTATTAACATTGTATTAACATGATTTGTCACCAATTGTGTTTTGACAGGGAATTTCTTAAAGCTGTCTGATGTGGGTACAATTACCATTTCAACTAATTGGAAGTATTGGTGGATGGGAAAACGGGTATCGGATTTAAATGGGTCAGGTCATTAAAGGCTCTGGTCGAACGGGTTTCCTGGCTGGCTTGCAGGTAAGTCTCTTATTCAGGTCACTCATGTTATTTAGCTGTTTTTTCCCCATCTCTCTCTCTCTTCCCCCTCCAAGGTTGATTCTCCTGTTTGCCTTTATTTGCTTCAGTTTAATTTGTTTAAGGGTTATTTATCACATTGTGGCTTTTGAAAGATTCAAGCGGGATCAGTCGCATTTTAAGGGTTGAATCGGCCCGTTCACGTGTGACCTTTCATTGCCCGGTGCGGCTTAAAATCGAACTGCTGCATCAAGGCGATCGAGGCTCCCGATGTTGAAGCCCCCGCCAGCCGATTTTAAGCCGCGCCGGGCGATGAAAGGCCTCGCAAACGGGCCAATTCAAAGCCCACGATTCGACGGGGCGGACGAATTCGGAGTCGGTCACCAAACAGGTCAGCTCCCGATATTACCGTCCTCAGGGCCCACGACCAAAGCGGGCGGGCGTGTGTGTGCCCCTGAACTGTGTTCCCCCCCCCCCAATGTTTTGCTAGCGATTTCCACCCTGCCTTTTTGACTGTGGAGTCGATGGTGGCCCTCCATTTAAGGTCCTTGAAGATGATGGTTCCCAGGAACTTAAAAGACTCCACATGTGACTGTGGTGTTGTTGATGGCGAGTGGGGTGACGGGACGGGGAACTCTCCTAAAGTCTACAATCAATTCCATTGACTTAAGAGCATTGAGCTCCAGGTTGTTGTGATGGCATCAGGACGCCAGCTGTGTCACTTCCTGTCTGTAGGCAGATTCCTCCCCTATTCCGGATCAGTCCAATCGGGGTCGCGTCGTCCGCACACTTGAGAAGCTTGACAGAGGCGTCTGTGGAGGTGCAGTCATTGGTGTAGAGAGAGTAGAGGAGAGGGGAGAGTACGCAGCCTTGCGTTGCTCCTATGCTGAGGGTTTGCGGGTCCAAGATGTGCTATCCCAGCCTCACATGCTGCTTCCTGTCTGTCAGGAAGCTGGTGATCCACCGACAGAGGGGCAGCCTAACCAAAGTGGTTCAAGAGGTTGATGGCTGATGGGAAGAAGCTGTTCTTGAACCTGGAGGTAATGGTTCTCAGGCTTCTTAGTTCTTCTTTCAAATGGTAGCAGCAAGAAGACGCACAATCACCTCTGGCGGTGCATCCTGAGCACTCACCACCCTCTGCGTAAAAAAATGTTCCCTCATATAGACTGTGTGTCATACAGCATGGAACCAGGACTTTTCGTCCAAGTTACCCATACCAACAAAAGATACACCATCTAGGCCCGCAAACCTTTCTTATCCAGATACCTCTCGGAATGTCTATTAAATAGGTTTGCTAGTGGTACACCCACATTCCCCAGTGCTAGGATTGAAATTAGATTAGTGGGGTTGGGGGGTGCGGGACCCAATGCATGACTGAGGCAGGTGAGAGGTTGGAAGTCTGTATGGAAGGTGATGGAAGAAGGTTCTATGGACAGGATAGGCAGGAGCACGGCAGAGATGAGGAAGGACTGAATTGCATTTATTTCAAAGTGAGAGGCCTGATGGCTAAGACGGATGAACTCAAGGCGCGGAGACATGCATGCAATTGGGATGTTGCAGCAAGAGCAAACTCTTTTCCTCTCTTGATTTCCCTCTTAAGGTGTAGTCTTACATTCCTTATATTCCTCAAGGGATTTGCTCGATCCCTGCTGCCTGTACCTCTAGAATGGCAGCAACTGGTTGAGCTGCTGCCTCACTGTGCTGAAGAGCCAGATTGGATCCTGATTTTGGATGCTGTCTGTGTGGAGTTTGCATGTTCCGTGTGACAATATGCGTTCCCACTGGGTGCATTGGCTTCCTCACACATCGCAAAGACGTGCGGGTCTTAGGTTAATTGGCCCATGTAAATTGCCGCTGGTGGACAGGGAATGGATGTGAAAGTGGAATAACATAGAACTAGTTAGTGGCAGGGCCACAATGGGCTGAAGAGCCTGTTTCCAGGCTGGATAAAAAAAGTTGGAGAACAAATGTGTTTGGAGTCAAAGGGTTACTTACCTGCAAGGGAACCACACAGTTAACCAGCTGTAGGGAAGGAGTAAGAAACCAGGACGGTGTTTAAGGGTTAGAGCAGAAGGTGCAGGATATGTAAGTTATATGTATATCATTTTATATAACCTCTTATTGTTCTATTTTGTTTGGTTAGGATTTCAAAATCTTCTAAAAAGTATTGTGAACTGTGTTGCTTTGTGAACCTTAACCCCACCTGGATGTGCCCATCTGAACTCGGAGAATACCTGTAGGAGAAACAACCTTCACACAGAGACAGACGGTGGCTCTCGGAGAGAGTGAGTACAGCACACAGAACACCGAGCCTGGGAAAGAGGGAAATCAGCAAGGAAAAGTGAGAGTAACAAATCATGGAGGAGAATGAGCGGAATACACAGAGCAATAATATCGGAGACACACTACCAGAGCAGCAGGACAGGAACAGAGAAAAAAAAGAGCTACAAAAGTAAACTGTGAGGTGCACAACACAGAGGGAGAGATATGAAAGGGAAAGATACACAGAGCAGTAAAGTCTGAGACGGACTGAGAGAGATAAACAGGTATAGTGTCAGAAACTGGGAGAATGGGACAGACATGTTGTCAATTAATCTTATGGGGAGGAAGATTGCAACCTTCACGTGGTCTGCCCTGTTTCGACGAATGCAATCAACCCGGTGTGCACAATCAAATAAGATCAAATGGAACAAGTTGTCCTAGGCTGTGCACGTCATACGCAAGGAGAAGGAGAAGAATGAATCTTATTAGCCAAGAGCACCCTCTGGGGGAGATGAAGAGAAGTGCACAGAGCAGCAAGAATTATGACCCCGGGAAAGAGATGAATGGAGCAGCAATGCTGCAGTCATATGGAGAAAAGTTAGAACAGCCAGGAAATATGAGCAGCTGGGGGGGGGGGGGGGGGGGGGGGGGGGGGAAAGAGAGTTACATGGAAGGTGACAACTATTGGGAGGAAGGATGAAAAGGCTGGTGGTTCAGAGCACACCTTGGTCTGCAAAATCAGGAGAGGATGGAGATATTTCCTCGCTAATAATAGAGCTGGATGTCAGTGTTCATGCGTCTATGTGTGCAATTGTGTCTGTGTCTCCTGCTGCCCATGCACAACCCTAGTGCCTCTTCCCCTTATTCCACATGTCTCTCTCCCCCATTCTCCAACCCGTTTTCTGGTGATGTATTCAAGAGTTGGATATAGGTCTTAGGGCTAACAGAATCAAGGGATATGAGGAGAAAGCAGGAATTGGATACTGATTTTGGATGATCAGCCATGATCATACTGAATGGTGGTGTTGGAAGAGCTGAAAGGCCTACTCCTGCACCTATTTTCTGTTTCATTCTTCTCCCCCGCTCTGTCCCTCTTCCATTCTCATTAGTTTCCCCCAGTTTCCTCACTCCGTCTTCAACTCTGTCTGTGCTTTTTCTTATCATATTCTTTTCACTTATCTCCAGACACATTAACATTTACAGCACTGTCTTCCAGCTTTAGTACACTTGTGCCCATGGAATATGAGACATGCGCATACACAAACAACAGCTGTCATTTCCATTAACACTGGAAAACTCCCTGTAGTATTATGATAGAGATGTAGAAGAATTGAGGGAGTTGCACTACTTATCAGAGAGAATGTCACAGCAGCACAGAGGGAGGCCATCCTGGAGGGCTCAAGAATGTTTACAGTTGGCAGGAATAACTGTTCAGAAGTGAATAGCAGCGGTCAGTTCTGTGGCACCCAGCCTGGCTCTGAGGCACAGGGGGAAGGATAAAGACCGGCAGGATTATAGTGAGAGAAGGCTCAAAAATTAGCAGATCAGACAGTAGATAATGTAGCAACATACACAATTCCAGGATGGTGTGTTGCCTCCCATGATGCCTCGGAGTGGCTGCTGAACATTCCCAAGAAAGAGGTTGAACTACCAGAAGTTATAGTGCACATTCACATAAATGACATTGTTAGAAAAATAGATGAAGTCTTGCAGATTAAACATAGAAGAGTTCATGGATCATGAAGTGAAACAATATGGGTGGAACAAATAAATTTGAAGGGCATAATCGCCTTGTTGGGGTTATACCAATAGTCAATGGAAATTAGAACAACAAATATGAAGGGAGAATGCAGAAATAATGGGGTAGTCGTGGTCAGAGATTTTAGTTTTCCTAATATAGACTGGGACTGCTGCAGCACCAAAAGCTTAGATGGGTTGGAATTTGTGGAATATGTTCAAGAAAGTTTGTTCTGGCAATATATTGAGGGCCCAATTAGGGAGAGAGAGATAAGCTTGACTTACTCTTGGGAAATAAGGCAGAGTGATTGATTGAGATGTCAGTGCAATGCACTTTTGAACCAGTGACCGTAGTTCTATTATATTTAAAATAATTATGGAAAAGGATAGAATTGGGACACAAGTTAAAGTTCTAAATTGAGGCAGCCAAATCTTGATGGTATTAGACAGGGTCTTGCAAAAGTTGATTGGAGTAAATTGTTTGTGGGCAAAGGGACGTCCAGCAAGTGGAACAATTGTTAATCTTTCCTGCACCTTTTCTAGCTTAATGATATCTATCTATATAATTAAAACTCAAATCTTGACCATTTCCTGTTTACACTGCATATTGATTTTAGAAACAATGCTACCACTTACGGCTGTGATTTCTGGCCATCTTACTCAGAGTCCCCCTCCGCTGCGCAGGACAAGAGGATTTTTCCCATCGATGAAAAATAAGACTTATTAATATTTTTTAAATGTTGAGATTCTCTCTCCTGTCAATGAAGGCCACGCCCCTTCCGGTGGGAGGGAGGAGGGACTATAAAACCCAGAAGTGTGGACTGCCTCAGTCTCTGCTAGATGGGGGAGCGAGAAGTCACAACTCAGTCTGAGCTGCGAATAACACTGAACTCGTCTACTAAACTATGAGTGGTTTTACTGACCTGTGAGTGCCATTAATGTAGTTTGAAAATGTGATTTGAAAATGTGGTTTGAAAATGCAAAAGTGGTTTGGTTTGAAAATGCAAAAGTGGGTTGCCTTTGCCATATTGAAAAGTGGTGTTGCCTTTGCCATATTGAAAAGTGTGTTGCCTTTGCCTTATTGAAAAGTGGTGTTGCCTTTGCCTTATTGAAAAGTGGTGTTGCCTTCTATATAATTAAAAGTCTAATCTTGACCACTTCCTGTTTGTGCTGTATATTGATTTTAGAAAAGACGCTACCACATAGGGCTGTGATTGTTGGCCATCTTACTCACAGTCCCCCTCCGCTCATCAGGTGCGGAGGATTTTTCCCCATCGATGAAAAATAAGTTATTAGTGTTATTAGTTATAAAATGTTGAGATTCTCTCTCCTGTCGATCACGCCATAAAGGCCACGCCCATTCTGGTGGGAGGGGGAGGGACTATAAAACCCGGAAGTGTGGGCATGGCTCAGTCTCTGCCCTGCTGGGGGAGGGACTCTCTGTCTTTGGTGGCCTTGCACCTTGCTTGAAATGGTAGAAAACTGCACTTGAGTTTGGTGGCCTTGCACCCTGCTTGAAGTGGCATGAAACTGCACTTGAATTTTGTGGCCTTGCACCCTGCTTGAAATGGAATTTCAAGGAATATCCGTGTCAACTGCCAGCCCACCAGCCATGAGTGAGTTCCAGCACACCAGGCTCGAGTGACTGAGCCGCCAGCCCAAGAATCCATTCGGCCCACATTGTCCATACTAGCTCTCTGGAAACCAGTCCCATCAGCCCACAACACCCATACTTGCCCCCCCCTTCACTGGCCACCAATATTGGAATTGGTGGAGAGGTGGAATATTGCGTAGGGGGACCAGCCCTCCCGTGTGAAGCTGGGACCCAACAGGTCACACTAATGGCCCTGTCCTACTGCACAAATTCATTCAAGTGCTCTCCCGAGTTTAAAAAAAAAATCAAACTCGTGATAAGCACGTAGAATGAACGTAGCGGGTACATCGGAGCTTGGGGACGTCTCTTAGCTGCTCGTAACGCTAACGGCAGGTATTCGGGAAGACTCGCTAACCGCAGGTAAGCTCGGGAAGACTCGTGAAGATTTTTCAACATGTTGAAAAATGTTCACGAGAGCCCCGAGTACTTACGTGTGGCCATTACCGTAAATCTCCGAGTTCGAATCAGGGCAAACTAGGGGAGAACTCTTGAATGAACTCGTACAGTGGGACAGGGCTTAGTCTAGTTTTTCCTAAAGCTGAGTGACCAGAACTGTGCACAATACTCCAAGTATGATCTCATCAATGACCTCTTTGATTGCAACATGATGTCCCAACTCCTGTACGCAAATATCTGACTGATAAAACAAGTGTGTTGGACGCCTTCTTTACCACTCTTTTTGCCTGCATTGTCACTTTCAAGGTACATAGTTCCACAACAATCTCAGCCCTACCACGCACCTGTTCTGATTCAACTTATAAAATATACCACACACTTGCCCGAATTAAAGTTCATCTGCCAATCGTTGGCTCAATTCACCTGGAACCTGAAGCAGGTTGTAATCTTAGAAAACTTGCGTCATTGTCCCCCACACCACCATTTTTGGAGTAATCTGTAAATGTACTAACTCTGTTAACAACATTGTCATCCAAACATGGACAGATAATGTTTTGGGTCAAGACCCTTCTTCAGACTGATTGCAGGGGGTGGAGGTGGGGGAGGGAGAAGAAAACTGGAAAAGGGGCAAAGCTGGAAAAAACATGGCAGACATATGCCACATGCAGATATATTGTCGACTAGCAAGGGTATTTTTTGATAGGCAGATGGTTGGAACAAAGAAGAGATAAGAGTCTGAAGAAGGGTTGACCCGAAACGTTGCCCATTTCCTTCGCTCCATAGCTGCTGCCTCACCCGCTGAGTTCCTCTAGCATTTTCGTCTACCATCGATTTTCCAGCATCTGCAATTCCTTCTTAAACAGAGATGAGATAGGAAGGTTTGAAGAGTTCCAGATTGTAAAGCCGGGGGGGGGTGGGGGGGGGGGGGGGGGGGGGAGGGGGGGCACAGGAGAGGGAATGGGAGGGGGGGAGAAGTGGTGGAGAGGGGGTTTGTGGAGGAGAAGGGGGCGTTTGGATTAGATTGTTAGTGAAATGTTATCAAAAATTGGAGAATTCAATGATCATTCCATGGGTTGTCAGCTACCAAGTGGAATATGAGGTGCTGTTCATCCAGTTTGCCTGTAGCCTCACTCAGCAAAAGTGGAGGCCTAGGAGAGAAAGTTCAGCGAGGGAATGGGAAGGGGAGTAAAAATGTTTAGAAACCAGGAAATCCAGTAGGCCTTGGCGGACCGAGTGCAAGTGTTCAGCCAATTAACCTACACGTCTTTGGAATGCTGGAGCATCCGGAAAAAACCCATGTGGTTACAGCGAGAATGTACAATCTCCATACAGACAGCACATGTAGTCAGGATCGAATTCGGGTGTCTGGTTCTGTAAGGCAGCAACTCTACTGCTACGCCACTATGCCGCTGATGAATTCGCCTCAGCTCCCCAAATGGATTCAGCTGCATTTACCTTGCCCAGACTTCCTTTTCCCTGACGAGATCTTTAATTTCACCCGTCATCCCAGTTTCCTTAACCCCGCAGCCTTGCCCTTCACCTTACGGGAACATGCATGCTTTGAAGTCTGAGCATCACTCTTAAAACATCCCACCTTCTAGACGTCCCACCAACACTTCAGTCACTTGACCGTCCCAATTACCTAAGAGTACGTCAAGCTTTGCCCTCGCTTTGGTAGGGCCCTCTACAAATGGCCGAAGGAAAGTTTCCTGAAAAATTCTGACAAATTCCACCCTGTCTAAGACTTTGGCACTATGACAATCTCAGATATTGGGAAAATTAAAATCCCATACTCTGACAATCCTATCACATTCATAGTGAATTACAGGGGTCTGGGGAATTTGTAGAGCCTAGGAATCCATAAGTCCAGCTACAGAGTTTCTTATAAGTGCCATCACAGGTAGATAGTGTGGTCAAGTAAGCTTTCAGTACATTGGCCTTCATCAGTTGGTGTATTGCTATAGAAGCTGGGATGTTATGTTACAGTTGTACAAGACATTGCAAGGTAAAATTTGGAATATTGTGTTCAGTTTCAGTCACCCCGTTATAAGAAAGACATTGGGCTGGAAAGGGTGCAGATAAGAATTACGTGGATGTTGCAAGTACTTGAGGGCCTGAGCTATAGGGATGCAAGGACTCCGAGTGTAACCTTATAGAGGGGTACAAGGATCATGATGGGAATAGATAGAGTAAATGCAGTCATTTACCCAGAGTAGAGGAATCAAGAACCAGAGGCCATAGGCTTGAGAGGGGAAAGATTTAAAAGTAAATTGAGGGGCAACCTTTTCACACAAAGGGTTGTGGGTTTATGGAACGAGCTACCAGCAGGCATGGTGATCAAGGGGGTGGCACAGTGGAGTTACTGCTTTACAGTGCCAGAAGCCCGAGTTTAATCCAAGTTCTCTGGATGCTTTCAAGGGGTTAGATAGGGCTCTTAAAAATAGCAGAATCAGGGGATATGGGGAGAACGCAGGAACAGGGTACTGATTGGGGATGATCAGCCATGATCATATTGAATGGCGGTGCTGGCTCAAAGGGCCGAATGGCCTACTGCTGCACCGATTGTCTATTGACTACAGGTGTTGTCAATGTGGAGTTTGTACATTCTCCATGTGATGGTGTGGGCTTTGTCCAGATGCTTCGGTTTTCTCCTACACTCAAAGATGTTCAGGTTTGTAGGTTAATAGTAAGATTAAACGAGAACTTACCAGTTCGAAGTTTGATCTTTATTTTATGAGGAGTAACGATGAGGGATTACGTGAAGAAGGCCCGCCTGGCGCTGGAACGGCATACTTCAAAGCAGCGGCATGAAAAACACAGAACACAATAGCCGGAGTAAGATAGTAAGGCTCATTATAGATTTAGAACTACCAGATGATCATTCATTTTATGAGGGTGTGGAGTGGAGGGCACGTAATCCCTCATCGTTACTCCTCATAAAATAAAGATCAAACTTCGAACTGGTAAGTTCTCGTTTAATCTTACTATTTTACTTCGGAGTCACGTGAGTGACTACGTGAAGATTTTGAAGCTTTCTGTGTTTTTCATGTCGTAGAATTTATTCCATACGACAGTCCGGCTCATTTAACACAGTAACGAGCGAATAACACATTTTTCCCCAAACATTGCCTCAAGTTATGTGATAAATTATTTCACATTATAAAGTATAAAAGTAATGCCCTTTCCATTGAAAGGCAAGTTTGTCACAAAATACCAATTGATATATATATTTTGATGGCATGACAAAGCAACAATTATAGAGAACCCAACACTGCGTGTCCAAACCTGACACCATGACTGGTTCCTTTTTACTTTAACATTAATTTACAGCCTCCTGCGGCCTTGCATCTTTGCTCGAGTGGCTCATCCCGTGCCATTCCTGTGAATGTATCTACCTCATTAACAGAGTGATTTTCCACCTTTCAGTGTCTAGTTCCTACTGAGTGTATCCAATTTCTAACCATCTAGAAATACATTCCTCTAGAACCATCAGTTTTTACTGAACCCAATGTGGTTTTTGTGTGTAATAAGCAGTCTCATTGCCACAGAGACTCTTACCTACTGCAACATATTTCATCAATGTTCACACACACACACACAACCTAAAGCCGACAGGATATGCTCATAAGTTTACCTTGGTTTCAGCTCCTCTTGGTGTGCTTTGTTTGGTAGATTCATAAACATATATGATAATGCAATCTGTATCCACATGCAATTATAACGTAACATTTGCAATGTTTGCACTCTTATATTGATACTAAAGTCATCAGTATTATTATTTTCAATGTTTAACTTTTTTGAATCATAGATAGAGTTAGAGTCCATTGCCTAAGGCAATTCAGGATTATTTATCTCCTGACTTTATATTTTTTACAATTTTGGACAGATTATATATATATACACACACACATATATATGTGTGTGTGTGTGTGTGTGTGTGTGTGTGTGTGTGTGTGTGTGTGTGTGTGTGTGTGTGTGTGTGTGCACACTATATATATATATGTGTGTGTGTGTATATATATGTGTGTGTGTATATATATATATATATATATACGTGTGTGTGTGTATATATATATATATATATATATATATATATATATATATATATATATATATATATATATACATATACACACACACACACACACACATATATATATACATACATACATATATTTATTTATTTATTTATTAATATTTACATATATATCCCTTTCCATATCGGGATATTATGAATGCACCTGATAACTTCTTGGTTAATATATTGTCCGTTAATAGGACGGTAACACTCTGAGCCCTATTATTGGCTCTATCAATTAGATACTCAGAAAAATGCAATCCACAAGGAACTCACATATATCTAATATGATAAAATAACTTTACTGTATACACAGACCTCCAATTCCTTATAACAAAATATTATTTTTTAGACTTATTTCTGCAAATTGCAGGTATAACACTTCTTTATACATAATTATTTTATTGATATGTTGTTATATTAGTTAACATTCATAGACTTCTTTGACCATCAGCTGTTGTAATGGTCCGGTCAACCTGCAGATAGTCAAATTCATATTTTCATGTCATGGATGCTTTTGTACAACAATAAATTACTGCAGGGTTTCTCAAACCTGGAGATCCCAGCGGGTGCAGCAGCATCCAAAGAGCGAAAGGAGACAGGCAACGCCTCGGGTCGAGACTTCAATAAATTGCTGCAACTATGAATCATCACAAGTAGTTCAACATCACACAATATTTATGAAACCATAAAGGATCCGTATTAGGCCACCAAAATGCCTCTGGCAGTGTCCCGCTACATTTTCATCAGACACTGCCCTATCAAACAAAAATGAGGAACACAAAAGAACATCTTTCCCCATGTAATTGGGAGAAAAGCATCCACCTTCCCTGTTCTTGGTTCTCTTCCTTAGAGATAAACAGGTGGACTAAACTTTAAAATATGCCACATCTGTTTACTCAGATAATCCCATGATTGTTATTTGACTTATCTTGTGACCCACAAGAAACATTTGAAAGATCGGTGATTTAATCTGTATACAACCAGATTAATCGTAAGTAATCCATATTAATGACAATATGTTTTTCTCCCAAATTTGTTGTCTCCGATACCATTGTTAACATATGACACAGCCGTGGTATTGTTCATCTTGATACGACATGGACACTTCCATAATAAAACAATCGATATTTAATCCATAACTCCTTATACTTCAATAATTAATACAAATGTTTGGAAAATTTCTTAGGACAAACCATTTATGCTCACCTGGTATTATTGTCCGCAGTCCCAACAAGAGACGTATCAATTATTCTTATAAGAATAGATAATATTCTTATCTTTACCCAAACATTCACAGAAGCTGTACATCATCTGTAACACTTGCTTTAGTTTGCAACAGCTGTTAATCTTATAGTTGAAGCAGCTTGTGAACCTTTTTTACATTACTTTAATAATGATAACGTATCATTTGATATTTGCATAAGCCTCTTCACAAAGGCATACATATTCTTATAAGCTTCTGTATTCCTTCTTTTGGAACTTTATTTATTCTTTACCTGACCTAATGGAGGGACAAAGCATGTCAACAACAATGAGACATATTTGTATCATGGAACAATTTTTCCCCCCCTTATGGTGAATTACTTCTAAATTCAGAATAGTAATTTATGAATATTTTATTAATGCCTAAGCATATGCTTTATGTAATGGGTCATGTCCTTGCCTTCCACCAGGTTTGTAATTGCAGCACTAATTTGCAGCTGACTCTTATACCTTCCAATTTAAATGTAATCGAGATAACCCATGACCATGACCTCATTAGTGCAAGTGCTGATCTTTTATCAGCATAATTGTTCCTTCAGTGTTCTGTTTAACAGCCTTGAACTGATTTGATCCTTTGGACAATGTTTTAACATGCACAGCTTGACCCACTTTAATTAATTTCAAGCACCTGTAATATTGATTAACACTTTGTTAATCGCAACTGTATTTCCATGTTCTAGATGTTTCCATTTTCTTACACTGTGAAAGTGTATATAAAATGATGTTTTGTATGGTTTATACCATCAAATCTTTACACTGAGGTAATTTTATAATACACATGTACGTACCCCTTCTTTATTGAAATTACTTTTGAGTGCAAACCTAAAATCAATTTTTAAGGTTTTCTTATACAGGTGAACCAATCCTTCCTTAGTTATATTAAATTAATGATCATAATACACCTGTAATCCCCCATAATTGGAGATTTCATGAACTTATTTTGTAACCAGATATTTGCACCTCTTCAACGTACTTTAAACCTTCTTTTCCCAATTATATGGGTTTTGGATAAGGCTATGTTGGATTATACCACTTCTGCCTTTGTTTTGATCCATTATCAAATCTTTCATTGGATCATAGTTTTTTCTCCCCAAGTTTAAAGATCTTTGCCTTTGTTTTGATCCATTATCAAATCTTTCATTGGATCATAGTTTTTTTCCCCCCAAAGTTTAAAGATCAGTAGTCTGTTCTTTTGTAATCAATATCTTTGATTTATCATAAGGCAGGTTTATTCCATAATAATCAGGAGTTTAATATAACCTGATTTGTATTGATCTGCGAATCTATAGTGCAGATTTGGTAAATTATATATATTTCCTCCCATTGAGCTCCACAACTGATGGCAATTTATTTTATTTTAAAAGTATTAGTTATTTGCACCATTTTGAAATACTTTGAAATTGTATTTCTTATATCCCATATAATTTGAGACATGGATATCATAAATGGATTTACCGTTGATATCTTTATAAAACATAAAAGTTTTATCGTATTCTGCTGTTTCAATCACACAGAATCTTGAAGTTGGTGAGATACCATATAATTAATGTTGGCAGCTAGGTTTTCTTCCATAGCCTCACCACTTCCTTCAGATATAGCAAAATCTTTTGCTATCTCAGGCACATCTGGCCTTCTCTTTTTTATTTGTGGTGTGCATTCATAATCCACATCACCACTTGCAAGGTCTGTCTTTTGCAGCCCTGATCCACTTGGAATTATATCCAATGAGACTTCCTCCGCCCTAAATCCTGGGTCCGGAGTTTCAAATTCCCAATTTGGCACATAGCCATATTCTGTATATTCAAGCCCCTCAGGGTCTTTTTGGGAAACTTTGGGTACTGTGACCCTTGTCTCATTATATTTTGGAGTACTTTCTCCATATGTTTCATTTTTAGCCACATAGCTTTATTATCCGGAGGACTTTCATTGTCAGAGTCATTATCAGAAACCACGGGCCTCACGGATTTCTTTTACATTTTTTAGGAACATTTCCCTCCGTGGTTAGTATTTCTGGAGAAATTATAATCTCACTAACGGGTGAATCAGCGGCCACCGGTATCGGAACCGGATCCGCACTAATCTCTTGTCCCGTATTTTTAGCTTCACCCCGGGATGATCTTTTACCCGCAAAATTTTTCTTTGAGATTTCTCCATTTTCTTTTCCATTTAACTGGCTAAATCAGTACGCCAGCGTGACTCTGATTTTTACTTTTACTTTTTTGCTGGTTTTACCATCGTAACGTCTTTTTTAGAACGTCCCCACTTTCCCTACACTTACCTGCGGGTCCGTTCCGACCGCTGCGAGAAGCTGCGCTCTGCAACTTCCTGCTTCTGCCGTCAGCGTCGACGTAATGCCGTTCCAGCGCCAGGCGGGCCTTCTTCACGTAGTCACTCACGTGACTCCGAAGTAAAATTGGCTCCAGTAAATTGTCCCTAGTGCGTAGGATAGAACTAGTATATGGGCGTTCGCTGGTCGGCGCAGACTCAGTGAGCCTAAGTGCCATTTTACATGCTGTATCTTTAAACTGAAAAACGAAACTACTATCACGACATTTAAAAGACATTTGGACAGATACATGGATAGGAAAGATTTAGAAGGATATGGACTAAACGCAGACAGTTGGGACTAGTGTAGATGGGGCATCTTGGTCGGCATGGGCAAGTTAGGCCGCAGGGTCTGTTTCCATGCTGTATGACTATATGCATTTGGATAGTCAGGGGCTGGTTGGTTATAGTCAGCATATTTTGTATGTGGGAGATCATGTCTTACAATTTTGTTTGAGTTTTTTGAAGAGGTACCGGTAATCAAAAAGATTAAAGAGGGCAAGGCTGTAGACATTGTCTATGTGGACTTCAGCGAGGTTTTTGAATAAGATTCCACATAATAGGCTGTAAGGTTAGATCGCATGGGATCCCGGAAGAGATAGCACACTGGATCCAGTGGCACAATGACACATCATGTAGATCTGCTGCCTCACAGGTTCAATTCTGACCTTGGGTGTTGTCTGTGTGGAGTTTGCACGTTGTTCCTGAGACCATATGGATTTTCTTCCCGGTGCACCAGCAACCTCCTGCAACCCAAGGACGTGCCGTTTGTAAGTTATCTGTCCTCTGTAAATTGCCCCTAGTTTGCAGGGAGTAGATGAGTAAGTGGGATAACAAAGTAAAAATGTGAACGGGTGATCAATGGTCGGCGCTGTCTCAGTGGGCCAAAGGGCTCGTTTCCACGCTGTTTCTCTGAACTAAACACAATTGGCCTTAAGGAATGTGCCCCAATATTCTTGATGTCTACTCTTTCCTGCCACTGAACATCTCCCATAACACTGCAGCCTCCACATCCTTCTCCTTGGTGAATATTCAAAATATGGAAGAATTCATTTAGGATGTCACACACATCCTTTGGTCCTTGAAGAAATCTACCCTTTCCTTAATTACTATCTTTCTCATTATAAATCCTTCCAGACAAGGTAATTTCTTGGCTCCTTTTTGGCCTCCTAATTTTTTTTTTTTAATTCTCTCCTGCATCTCCTATAACCTCAAGTGGCTTGTTCAATGTCAATGAATCTGTACCTGACATATGCTTTGTTCTTTTCTCTCATCATTTCCTCAACTTAACATCTTTGATTCTCATCCTGAGTGCAATGCTGACTGAATTCTTCTATTTCACTTGTAAACTCCTCATAGCAATCGGACGTTGTTTTCCTTTTAGCAGCTTCACTCAGTCTACCTCTCCTAGTTCTTGAGAGACCAAAAGTAAAAAAAGAAAGAAATACCCATGTGTTGTTACTCACCATTACATTCCTTACCAAAGCACCTTCGCTGATCAAAGCCCATACTCAGACCAGGTTGTGGTTTCTGTATCTCTCTGAATCCACTCAGACAACAGTAGTCCTTTGGGTTGGTGCAGGGAAATGGAATGAATATTGATGGGTAGTTGATAGCTAAAACAGACATGGTGCACCGAAGGACTTGTTTCTATGCTGGATAACTCTTACATAGTTTATGCAATGAATGAAATTACTTTAAAATCCTTCCTTTTTTCAATATAGCTATTTAAATTAAATATTCTAATATATATGTAGGATTTCTCTCTTTTAATCACATCCTCTGCATTGTACATTATACAAAGATAAACATTCGTTGGCAACTAGAAATAGTAAACAATTGAATTTTAAAAATATATACAAAGTTTGGATTTACAAAGCAAGGTTTTGAACCTCGTGATCCCAACCACCTTGTACCGAAAAAAAAAGGCTGACGGTATGTTGTTAGGTTTCCATGCAATAATAGTTTGGACATAAGAGGATAAATTACTGTGGCAGGAATCGTAAATTAACTCCCCACGTACCTAGTTTTAAGGCAAGAGCAGAAGCTTCATTTCCCATTGCAAGCAAGTACCTCAACCATTCAAAACTCAAGTCTGCTGCACAAAATTAACATAACCGGAAGTGCATGGAGGCTTCAGACATCACCAGACACAGGTATGAATCTGGATTCTAGAGAATAGATAACAGCTTCGCCGCAACGGTGAAATATTTGACAAATTATTCACAACTTCAGCAACACTTTGGTAGTACCAAAAATAAGTAGACATTCAAAAGACTCAACAAAATATTATTTCAGTCTTCAACATCCTGCCTCCTAAAGAAATAAGGCAATAGAAGCTAAGGAATGCAGTGTAATGCTTCCCTGATATCTGCCCTTAACAATCCTTTACAAGTGGATGCGCCAGGAATTTCAATCATGTTCTCATTCAGGTGAACACACTGCTGTTGCTAGTACACATGAGAACTCGCATTATCTGGAGAGTTTACAAAACAAATGATGAAAGCATTTCAAGGCACACTTTTTAATAAGAAATGTCTCCTCTATTTTCATTAATTTCCATTATTGAACCAGCATTTAATGTTGAAGATTTCAGACGTAGGCACCTAGGGCTGCGTGAAATTCAGTGAGGCACTGCACCAGCTGCTGAAATTTTGGTCTCTCCTCCCGATCCAAGGCCCAGCAGCAGGCCATCACTGCAAATCTGGGGGGGGGAGGGGGAAAAAAGGCATGGATGTCAAAACACAGGGCGACTCATATGCAAGACACAATAACATCGCAGATCAGAGTAAAAATACCCAGCAGCAGCAGCTGGTGAACAGATAACCCGGTCCCTGTTTCACACTATCTGAATAAATGAAACCACTCACCAATCACCTACCTGATATATACTGGCAAAAAAAGTAACCAGTAGTAAAATATACAAGTTTGGGTATCAGAGAACAATTACTGATGAAACATTGAGCTGGGTAAGAGATCAACAAAAACAGATATATGAAACAAAATAAAACAATCACATTACACAGATAATGGACCATAGAGTCTCTGGTCAGATAAACAGGAAAAATGAAAAATCACCAATTAGAAGTGGGAACAGAGAGCGTTCATCGGTCAAATATTAACAACAGAAGTTAATAATCAGACATTGGTCAGATGTGCAACACTAATTAACATGTTTTAAGTTTTGCTTTCTAATATAAAACGGAAGGCAAGGCACACTCTGATCATGTGTACAATGCTGCAGATATCTGATACCAGCAAGGGGTTTCCTCACTGTGGCTGTCGGAGTGCAGTGGTGAACGGGGGCTCTGGTGAGGAGGGTTTTCTAGGTGCTTCACAACATCGCCTTTAGTTGGAACATGCGAGATTGCGGGACAGGCAGCACCTCTGGAGTAAGGAATGGATGATGTTTTGGGTCGAGACCCTTCTTTAGACTGGCCACTAATGGGAGATTTGATGATGAGGGGGAAAAGGCAGACAGTTCTGCTGCCTCCCTGGAGCCGTGGTGAAGGATGCCGTCAGAAGTTGAGTGGCCTTCTAGAGGAGGACAGCTAGGGTCGTGCTTGTCATCAGCACTGACCTGGGTGAAAAGAAGAACGAGGTCCTGCAACATGAGCTGAGGGAGCAGATTAAAGAGCAGAAGCTCCAATGTCATTATCTCTGAATTACTTTTGGTGCCATGTGCTAGTGAGTACTGGAGTAGAAAGGTAAGTCAGATGAATGGGAGTGCTGCTATGGCCATCACCCTTAAAAACAGTTCATCTTTTGACTATCGGGGGAAGATCACACATCAGGTTGAGCAGCCGTACTAAGCAGGCCTGTGGTACCGGGCCTGGCTGTGAGACACAGCAGGTAAAGGTAACATCAGGCAGAGCCGTAGTGGCAGGTGACTCCTTCGTTAGGGGTGCAGAGTGAAGATTCTGTGGCCGCTGTCGAGATTTCAGGATGGTGTGCTGCCTTCCTGGTGCCAGTGTGCAGGATGTCTCTGAGCGGCTGCATGACATCAAGGGGGAGGGTGAACAGTCATTGTGCATGTTGGCACAAATGACATAGCTAGGAAAAGGAATGAGGTGCTGCAGAATGAGAATAGGGAGTTAGGTTAAAGGTTAAAAAGTAAGACCTCCAGGATAGTGATCTCTGGATTACTTCCAGTGCCATGTGCTAGTGGGGGTAGGAATAGGAATATAGGGCAATGAGATCCTTTGGAGTGAAGAAAGGGAGTTAGGCAAAAGGTTAAAATGCAGGTCCTCCAGGGTGGTAATCTCTGGATTACTGTTGTCACGTGCAAGTGAGGGTGGCAATAGGAGGATAAAACAGATGAATGCATGGCAGAGGAGTTGGTGTAGGGGACAGGGATTCATGTTTCTCGACCATTGGAATCTCTTATGGGGCTGAGGTGACCTAAACAAAAGGTCAAGTTGCATCCAAACTGGAGGGGAACCAATATCTCTGCCAGGTTCGCTAGTTTAAACTACATTGGCAAGGGGGTGAGATCCTTTGCAGGGCCATGACAGGTGAGAGGCTGGATGTTGGTATGTATGGTGATGAAAGAAAGTTCAGTGGACAGAAGGGGCAGGAAAATGGCAGGGAGCAAAGAAGGACTGTTGGTTTTAATGCAAGAGACCTGAAGGGTAAAGCAGATTAACTCAGGGCGTGGAGAGGTATGTGTGAGTGGGACATTGTAGCCATTGCAGATACCAGGTTAAAATAAGGACAGGACTGACAGTTTAACGTTCCAGGGTACAGATGCTTCAGGAGAGATAGAAGGAGATGCTTTATTGATGGAGAATGCCATGGCAGTGGTCAGAGATAACATTACTGATGGTTTGTTCAGTGAGGTTATATGAGTGGAGCTGAGAAATAAGGAAAGTACAATCACCTTGCTGGAAGTGTACTACAGGCCCTCAAATAGTAAACGGGAATTAGAAGAGCAAATGTGCCAGGAGAGCGCAGCCAGCTGCAGGTCTAATAAGGTTGTCATTGTAGGACAAAGTTGGGCCAAAGGGCCTGTTTCCACGCTGTATGACTCTGAATTTGTGGTTAAAATGATGGTATGAGGGCGTTACATTTCTGAGACTGTTTCTGGGGAATGTGGGATCTGTACAAACCGGACGAGTTGCACCTGAACCAGAACTGGTCCAACATTCTTCCACGGTGGTTTGCTTGTTCTGTCGCAAAGAATTTAAATTCATTTGTCTGGGGAAATCGGTCGTCGAATACAGTGGGAGAGCAATGGAAAGGTGCGGTCAGAAATCGAAGGAAAATAAATTAATTCTACAGGCAGAGCAGATAGGGACTAGAAGTTTGGAAGGTTAAGATGCATCCACATTAATACAATAACTATATTTAACAAGATAGATAAATAGAGCATTGATAGGAATATGATACTGTTGCTATCATAGAGATATAGCTAAATTAATGGAAGGATTGGAAATTCAACATTTCATGGTATAGAATGTTCAGGTGTGATGGGGAGGATGCAAGAGGATACTGTATCAATTAGCGTGGGTAAACTAGATTTGCGCACAAGAAACTGAGATGCTCGTTGTAGTAGGGGTAGCAAGTTGGAAAAGAAGGGAACAAATCAAAAACTGGCAAGTAATAGGTGGACACAAAATGCTGGAGTAACTCAGCGGGACAGGCAGCATGTCTGGAGAGAAGGAATGGATGATGTTTCGGGTCGAGACCCATCTTCAGAATGAAACATCACCTATTCCTCTCCAGAGATGCTGACTGTCCCGCTGAGTTACTCCAGCATTTTGTATCTATTTTCGATTTAAACCAGCATCTGCACGCCTTCAGCTAATTAGCCAGGCACAGGATTGCACTGCTCCAGGCTAGTTTTGTTTTCATTTGTTATACACAATAATGAGTGCCATAAATAGAATGGATAATAGGAACTAGGAATAGGATAATAGGAAACTCATTCCTTAGCAGAGCAGTTGTACATGTTTTGAGGGGATCTGAGGAATAACTTTCATCCCACCCCCTCCCTCCTCCGTTTGGAGCATGGGTGGAATCTGGAACCCACTGCCCGAGTGGATGGTGGAGGCAGTGACTCGGACAGTATTTAAGAATGACTTAGATAATTGCTAGAATCACCAAGGCATAAAAAGCAGCAGATCAAATGCTTAGATCTGATATACTGTGTGTGGATAGGACTGCTTCCGTATAAAATGACGCAATGAAATCGAGGACGGGTCAGGGAGTAATTAAATTGAATTGAATTGAATTTGAATTGAATAGATATTAGCCAAGTATGTATACATACAAAGAATTTGCCTTGATGCTCTGCTCGCAAGTAACAACACGATATACAGTGAACAATTAAGAATAGAAAATTATAATTTAAACATGTGAGGAATGAAATAAAATACTTTGTCCTGCCCAATTAGATATTGGGCAGGACAAAGTAAGCAGAATGAAATATTGCATGGACACAGCAGGAACTCTATGCAAATTCTGGTCACCACCTTCCAGGTATAATGCAGCAGCATTCTAGTAAAACCTCCCCTGTACTCTCTCCAAAGTATCCACATCTTTCCTGCAACGTGGCGACCAGAACTCCAAATGCAGCTGAACCAAAGTCCTAAAGCGCTGGATTATGACTTCCTGCTCGGAAGCTGGATCACTGACAGCATTGAAATGCTTAGACCTAGGGCTATTGACAATTGCTGGGAAATAGGATTCATGTGGAAGGATGCTTATTGATCGGCAATGATTTGGGCCAAATAACCGGTTTCCAAGAAATAAAATTTTATGACTCTATGGCTCTTGCACTACCCACCTGCCCTTCCTGGTAGTCACCCATCTCCTTTCCCTCTGTACTTGCAGTATGACCAACTTGCTCAACATCTTATCTACGATATTTTCAGCATTAAACTGCTACTCAGGAAGTTCAACCACAGTTCCATTTTCTCTATGTGATCAAACAGCAGCAAGACACATTTCCAGCAGGTGTAGTCAGCAGTGACATTGGAAGTGTCCCTGATCTCATATGTCCTGCAGCGGTATACCACTGCCCTAACTTCCAGACATAGCATCCCCATGCTCAGCCTGATTTGCTCCTCACCCTGGTCACTGATGCCCATGACTCACCAAGGCCCCCATCTTAACCTCAACTGCAGCACTGCAACCTCACATCAATTGTAATGATTACTCTGAAAAAGCCTAGCACTCCTTTACACACCGCTCTTTGTGGTGTTGCGCTTATCACTGCCACGCCTTCTTCCAAACTCCAAGGAATACAGATCCAAGAGTGTTATTTTTCACACAATTAGCAGTGGAGAGGCCAGGACACAATGATAGAGTGATGCAGACAGAATCCTTCAGTACCTTTTGAATGTATCTAAATGTATTTGAAGAACCATAACCAATAAGATCATGGACCAATAGGTCAGAGTCGGCCGAACAACCTCCTTCGATCTCATAAATTTCCATGACTTTATGTACTAACTTGATGAAATAAGTTAAGGAACATTCACAGATCAGAAATAGAATGGGGCAGCTAACATTATTGATCAGTACAATCGTTGATCAGAAATGTCAATGGATAATGTCACTGAGGTAAATGTAGGTGATAGATAACTCAAATACTGAACAAATACTGAACAGGAAAAAAACAATTAAATATTTAAAAAACTGTAGAAAGTGGTTTTTCTAGACAAGTAATAGCCCTTTAAAATCATATTATGAAATCACCAATACAGCACTGACTATTTTGATACTCTGATACAAGCAGACCTTCACTCTTGGAATTTTCATCCTTACAACATCACTTGGACATCACTTACCGCATGTCAGCACTTTTACTCTTCCGAATTTTGTTCGGCAGGCCATTGCTTTGTTTCATTTCCTCATTACTAAGTTGAATGTTTGCTTCATAACAAATATTTCTGCTATAAACTAGGGTTACACGTTAAAAAAAACACCAATTGTAAATGGTTACTTACAATTCATCTGGGCAGTTGATTGGCTGGGCTATTCTGTATCCATCCTTTAGATAAACAGCCATCTCAAAAGGATCAATATCAACATATGGTGTCTGTCCCAGAGTCATTAATTCCCACAGTGTAACGCCAAATGCCCACTGAAAAAAAACAAAGAAATATTTAGATTGGATGATCATGCACAATTCCTGGTTCGCAGTAACAGCCTTGCCATCCGAGCAGATTGGCTGGCAAGATTTTGATGTCGACATCAAACATTAACATACCTTCTACATACAAATGAAGAAACGCAATCACCTCGCCATTTAATATTGTGTGTGCTGTTATGTAGACGATCCTTATTGACCAGTGCCCTAATTGGCTTCGTCTTTTCCATAAATTAAGTCTAGCAACATTACCTCCCTTGTTGGGCTTAAACAAACACAGATCAAAAAAGTTTTTAGGAATATCTCCACCCCTATACCAGTCTTTGCTCGAATAATTGAAAACCTCCATTACCACTGCTGTCTAGTTTTTGCACACTGCTGTACTTCTCTGCAAATTTGCTCTTCAACCTCCTCTCTAATTAGATGCCTACAGCACAATCCCAGCAGAGTTCCTTCATTCTGAACTGAAAGATTCTGCCTTGAACCTTCCAGGACATCCTCTTTCTGAGACTAGTCTTTCTGCCTTCCCTTCCAATCATTCCTGAATATGAACCATTGGAACTCATATTTGACCTTTAATTATCAGGATCTATCTCGGGTCTTTGGCGCTGTAAGGCAGCAACTCTACCGCTGCGCCACTGTTCCCCGCCATTTCATAGCATTAATAATCTTTTCCCAGAATGCAACCATTCTATGGTTAAAATCTCTGGTTTTATTTCTCAATCTTAACAGTTTCAAATTAGTCAATACTCACTGTCATTCCCAAATTCCTAAAAATAGTGCTGCCATTTTCAGCTTCCAAGCAAAATCTATGCTATTCTACACTAAGCTGTGCTAGCCTTTCTTGTTCCCAATCCACCATGCATTGTTTAAAAAAAACGTTGTTACTTGGTCATATGGGAATCCCGACGTTTACTTCAAGTGACTCGAGTAGCACCCAGGGTAATATGTCTGCCTACAAACACCCAAAAGGCCTTCAGAATCACTTCACAAGAGTTGAAGCTCATCGAAATGAAGGTAAGTTGTTATAACCTTAACCTTAGAGCCATAGTCATACAGCATGGAAACTGTGCCTTTGACCCAACTTGCCCATACCAACCAAGATGCCCCATTTCTACTAGTCCTACTAGACTCTGTTTGGCTGAATGCCAGGAAATGCAATATTGGGCAAGTAATCAGCTTGGCAGATGTAATAAAGTAGTTTCTTGGAAGGATTTATTAGGGCCACAACTACACATTGTTTAAATAGTAGGAAGGAACTACATATGCTGGGTTACACTGAAGATAGATACGAAATGCTGGAGAAACACAACTGGTCAGGCAGCATCTCTGGAAGAAAGAAATGTGAAGTTTCAGGTCGAGACCCTTCTTCATAAGGAGAAAGAAACAGGCAGTATTGGGCAGGGGAACGATAAGTTTGGAGGCTGTGGAGTGGATATTGGAAGAGGTGATGAGATCAGTAGATCACAGTAGAGGAACATAAGCAGGCAGTTTTCTTTTTAACTCGTTTGATACAAGGACAGAAAACTTCACAAATCGTAATCTTGCATGAGATATGCAATATAAATATGATGGGTAGTGAACGGACAACAATCTGGGAGTATATTCCCTGAAAAAATGGAAGGCATTAAATTACAAGTACAAAAGCTGTCTCGTCTTTTTCCTTCTTTGTGTTTTTAGTTTGTTATAAGATGTATGTTTTAGTTTATCTTTAGTTTTGTATCATGTGGGGGGGGTGGTGGAAACTTTAATTATCTCTTTCCTTGACGGAGATGCGACTTTTTCTGTGTCGTATCTCCATGGGCACTGGGGCCTAACCTCATGGAGCTTCCAGCCTCTTGCTGGGACCTCGGAGCTCCAACCGTGGGAGCCTGCGGACTTAACATCGTGAGCTGGCGATCCCTTTGCCAGGGACGACCTCGGAGCTCCAACTGCGGGAGCCTGCGGACTTTAACAACATGGAACTCACGGTCCCTGGTTAGAGACCGACCGGGAGATCTAAGCATCGACCGCCCCGACCGCGAATGGCCCGACTCCCCCTACCACGGGAGAAAAGAAGATAAGACTAATATTGCCTTCCATCACAATGGGGAATGGGGAGGAGCCGCTGTGGTAGATGTTTATGTCAAATTCTTAGTTGTGTGTCTTGTTGCTTTTTTGGTATGACTGTATGGAAAACCAAATTCCTCATATGTTGCAAAACATACCTGGCTAATATTCAACTATTATGATTATGTACCTCGGTACATATGTAGTAAATGCCTTCTATGTTCTGTGTGCTCAAGCAAAGCAAGAATTTCATTGTCCTATCAGGGACACATGACAATAAACTCGCTTGAACTTGAACTAAGCTACCTCCTCCTTTGTTGTGTATATAATGGTATTTACATTTCAACGTACTTTCGAACAGATTGCTTACCACATCACTAGCACTTGAAAACTCATTGTTGACAAGGCTTTCCAATGCCATCCATCGAACAGGTCTGTTTTCATTGTCCCCCAAGCAATGATAGTCCATGGGGAAGAGATCCCTGGAGAGAGCATTGTCTGCAATCTTTACCTGAAGGCCATCATCAATGCTAGGATGGACACAGACTTACAATTAGCAAAAATACTCTTATATAAGTGATAGAAATGTTCAAGTCAGAATATACAAAATCTGGTTCCAGCTTTCACATTTTAAAACAAATACTGGAGATCAGAAATTCTCTGACCGAAGGTAGGAATGCACATCCAGTCCAGATAGCAACTGAGTACATTGCAATGCTGGCAATTATTTGCAACATGAATTAAATCTTAATACAAGTTGGGGAAAACAAATGGTCGGCACGGACTGGAAGGGCCGAGAGGGCCTGTTTCCGTGCTGTAATTGTTATATGGTTATAAGTCTGCCTAGCTTTCTACAGTACAAGATATACCTGCATGAATAGCACATCCTGCATTTTATGAAACCTTAGTCAAAGTTTGAGTGCACTTTGACTAAATTTTGAACATTGGTAAATCTAAGATTGCAATGTAAAGACATTTTCAGCAGCTGCTATATCTGTTATTAATATTTCTAATATTATATACCAAAATAAAACATAACTTAATTCCCATGGCTCATTCACCCCTTCCCACCCAAACCACCATCTCCCCAGGTACTTTAATTTTCAATCACAGGAGATGCAACACCTGTCCTTATACCTCCTCCCTCAACTCCATCCAGAGACTCCGACAGTCCTTCCAGGTGAGACAGAGGTTCACGTGCACCTCCTTTAATCTTATCTACTGCACCCAGTGTTCCTGTTGTGGGCTCCAGTACATTGGCAGGACAAAGCATAGATGCAACGACCATTTTGCTGAACGCTTACACTCGGTCAGCCATGGCTACAGGATCCCCTGGTGGCTAAATACTTTAACTCCCTTTCCCATTCCGACCTCTGCTGCCAGCGTGATACCATGTACAAATCTGGGAACAGCAGGTCATATTCTGCTTGGGTAGTTTACAACCCAGCGGTATGAACGCTGAATTCCCTAATTTTACAGTGCCCTCCATAATGTTTGGGACAAAGACCCATCATTTATTTATTTGCCTCTGTACTCCACAATTTGAGATTTGTAATAGAAAAAAACACATGTGGTTAAAGTGTACATTGTCAGATTTTAATAAAGGCAATTTTTATACATTTTGGTTTGAACATGTAGAAATTAAAGCAGTGTTTATACATAATCCCCCCATTTCAGGGCACCATAATGTTTGGGACACAGCAATGTAATGTAAATTAAAGTAGTCATGTTTAGTATTTTGTTGCATATCCTTTGCATGCAATGACTGCTTGAAGTCTGCGATTCATGGACATCACCTGTTGCTGGGTGTCTTCTCTGGTGATGCTCTGCCAGGCCTGTATTGCTTATCTTTAGCTTATGCTTGTTTTGGGGGCTAGCCTCCTTCAGTTTTCTCTTCAGCATATAAAAGGCATGCTCAATTGGGTTTAGATCGGGTGAGTGACTTGGCCACTCAAGAACTGACCATTTTTTAGTTTTGAAAAACTCCTTTGTTGCTTTAGCAGTATGTTTGGGATCATTGTCTTGCTGTAGAATGAACTACCTGCCAATGTTTTAAGGCATTTGTTTGAACTTGAGCAGATAGGATGATTTTTAAAAAGTTTTTTAGAGATACACTTTGGCCTACCAGGTCCACGCCGACCAGCGATCACCGCATATTAACACTATCCCACTAGGGGCAATTTTTACATTTACCAAGCCAATTAACCTCTAAACCTCTACCTCTTTGGAGTGTGGGAGGAAACCGAAGATCTCGGAGAAAACCCACGCAGGTCACGAGGAGAACGTACAAACTCCATATCTAAACTGTTTGGAACATCATTAAGAAGATGTTCTATACACTTCAGAATTCATTATGCTACTACCATCAGCAGTTGTATCATCAATGCAGATAAATGAGCCAGTACCTTCAGCAGCCATACATGCCCAGGCCATAACACCCCCACCACTGTGTTTCAAAGATGAGGTGGTATGGTTTGCATCTTGGGCAGTTTCTACCCTCCTCCATACTTTGCTCTTGCCATCACTCTGATATGCTAATCTTCGTCTCATCTGTCCACAAGACCTTTTTCCAGAACTGTGGTTGCTCTTTTAAGTACTTCTTGGCAAACTGTAACCTAGCCAACCTATTTTTGCGGCTAACCAGTGGTTTGCATCTTGTAGTGTAGCCTCTATTTCGGTTCATGAAGTCTTCTGCGGACATTGGTCATTGACAAATCCACACCCGTCTCCTGAAGAGTGTTTCTGATCTTTCGGACAGGTGTTTGGGGATTTTTCTTTATTATAGAGAATTTGTCTGTCATCAGCTGTGGAGGTCTTCCTTGGCTTGCAATTAGTAAGCTCACCAGTGCTCTCTTTCTTCTTAATGATGTTCCAAACAGTTAATTTTGGTAAGCCTAAGTTTTGGCTGAAGTCTCTAACAGTTATATTCTTGTTTCTCAGTCTCATAATGGCTTCTTTGACTCATTGACACAACTTTTGATAAACAGCAATAAAGGTTTAACAAAGGTGATGAAAAGGCTGGAGGAAAGACTAGGTGCTGAGAGCTCTCTTATACCTGCTTTATGGAGGCAATTAAACACACCTGATTAATTACAAACACCTGTACAGCCATTTGTCCCAAACATTATGGTGCTCTGAAGTGGGGGGAATATGTATAAACACAGCTATAATTTCTACAAGGTGAAACCAAAATGTATAAAAATACCCTTTAATAAAATCTGATAATGTGCACTTTAACCACATGTGATTTTTTTTTCTATTACTAGTCTCAACCTGTGGAGTACAAAGGCAAATAAATAAATTATGTGTCTTTGTCCCAAATATCTTTAGAAAGGCCGGCAGTTAATGCTAACCCAAAATATCATGAACAGTAGCAATTATTATGAATTGACTCTGAAAAAGGTGGTTGGAAAGATCAAAATGACTTGCTAGGTAATTTCAGGTCAGTTAGAGTTGCATGTGGGCTCAAACTAGGTGTAAGGACAGAATAAATCCAATGGAATTGTTTGGAACCCCCATAAAGAGTTCTATAAATGTTGCATACATCAAAGCCAACATGGTCCCCTAGCCATAAAACTACAAAATTCTTGAATTAGAAATGTTATGCAGTAATCTCTTGCACTCACACACAATTTCTTGTCGCAAGGTCTTTATGAATAACTTCTCTCCTTGCCAAGTAACTCATCCCACAGGCAATCTGAATGGCCATATGAACAAGGTCCTGCTGTGATATTGCCTGTGAAAAAGACATGAACATTACTTGAAAGTCCTCGGTATAAATTTTAAAAGATATCACATTGAAAAGAATTACTTTTCCAAGATCCAAAAATAATTGTCATACTTGTAGAATACATAACAATTTTACTAATAATGTAATCTACTATAATTTCCATTCTAAACAAGACACATGGAACATAGTGATAGAAATTATATCACTTTCAGATGAATTAAACTCTGCCTGCTGATCCCATTTTTCTTTTCCATATTTGAAAAAACGGAGTCATGCAGCATGAAACAGACACTCCAAGACATCCAAGTCTCTGGCACCAGGGAAGCAGCAAAGCATCCTGGAGTCCCATTTGCTGTCACAGACATTCCTGACTGCTCACATAACTATCGAGTCTCCTATCACTATCGCATTGCCTGACATCAACCTACCCCACTGTGCCTTAGAGCCAGGCCCGGTACCAACCTAGCTGCTGCTCTCCCGTGAACAGTCATCTCCCTCAACAGTATCAAATATGGCATACCAGAAAAGATTCACAAGGATATTACCAGGACTGAGGGCTTGAGTTATAAGGAGAGTGTGAATAAGTTGGGGGGGTTTTCCCTGGAGTGTAGAAAGCCGAGGCATACCTCTGTCCTTATAGATACCTACAAGCAGGCACGTGCCGTGAGTAATTACTCAGGGTAGGCAGTCAGCCGGCTTTCA
Organism: Okamejei kenojei; assembly: GCA_035221665.1. Classification (NCBI taxonomy): domain Eukaryota; kingdom Metazoa; phylum Chordata; class Chondrichthyes; order Rajiformes; family Rajidae; genus Okamejei; species Okamejei kenojei. The sequence continues at coordinate 38,798,577 of CM069144.1, forward strand.
AAAAAAAATCTTAAACCGCGCATGCGCAGATGGTTCTCTTCGTAAAAAATAAAAAATAAGTGACAATTCAATTTTATCAAGGCTTCTCAATCTCCTTCATTTTTTAAATCACTGAATGGGTGGGGAATGAAGAATGAAGGCAGGTGGAGAGATGGTGGGAAAAACGGGAGCACACCGGGACGTTGAATCAGTTGTCATCTTATTGAATGACAACACTAATTCAAGGGTCCAATTGGAGGGAGAGTTCCTTTCACAGCGTGTGGAGAGTCTGTGCCAGGGGTTAATGATGCGGGGAGGGCAGGAGTGTTGAAAAGGAGGGGGGGTCAGAGATCATGTCAGACTCACTCACCGCTGCCGCAGCGCTCCGGGCACGGACAGCAGAACTGGTCGCCACTTCCGAGGATAGAAGCAGCTCGGGTGCGTGCAGCCGCCGGGACCCGACAACAGAACCGGCTGCCACTTCAAGCGCCTTCTGCCGGCCCACTCACCTCTGGCAGTTCTGTCCGTCTGAACATCTCTCACCTGCCGCTCGCCGGATTCGCTCATGTCAACCGCGTCCCGCAAATCCTTACATTCCCACAGCTGAGTAACCTCAACTGGTCCCGTGAGCGCGCTGTCAGAATTTAAAGATTTGCGGGAAGCCGGCCGGCGAGCGGCAGGTGAGAGATGTTCAGACGGAGACACTGCCAGAGGTGATGGGGACTAGCAGAAGGGGCTGAAGTGGCAGGGTCCCGGCGGCCGCTCAAAGTCAGTCACCCGAGCTGCTTCCTTCCTCGGAAGTGGCGGCCAGTTATGCTGTCCGTGCCCGGAGCGCTGCGGCAGCCACCCAAGCTAATTCACTCCCTGGCCACAATAAAACCATATAGCAGTCTGAAGAAGGGTCTCGACCCGAAACGTCGCCCATCCCCTTCGCTCCTTAGATGCTGCTGCACCCGCTGAGTTTCTCCAGCCTTTTGTGTACCCTAGCAATTACAGCACGGAAACAGGCCATCTCGGCCCTTTTACTCCGTGCCGAACACTTACTCTCACCTAGTCCCATCTACCTGCACTCAGCCCGGAGCGTAGCAAGTGGGTTACTGACCCCAATCCCCTCCTTCACAACGCCAGACTCCCCAAACACTGTGAACGGAGCTCTCCCCCCACCCCCAGCACATAAAGCACCAAGAAATGCACTTACCACGTTATTGGTACATTAAGTCCATTCTTCACTTTGTTTCCTAAGATTCTATTAAAATAATGGCAATCCATATTTGGAAATCCCGCCAAGAAACTCGCGCTGCGCATGCGCATCAGGCTGCTGCACCTGCGCAGTGCTGCAAAGGCAGAATTTCTGCTGCCTTCAGCTCCCCTTGAAACTGACGGCTCAGGCAGCGCTGATGGCCCGTGGGCTGCACAGACCTTCCCGTGTTACAAGCGCTGCGGACGAAAGGCACGGAGAATTATGCCTACCTAGGAGATCCATCTCTTACATAGGCATAATTCTCCCATGCCTTTACTATTTATATTTAAGAATTGCCATTTCATAATTTTAGTCAGGGTAGGCAGTGCCTACCTTGCCTACCCTGACGGCACGTGCCTGCCTACAAGATACCTTACAGAGGTATCTAAAATCATGAGGGGCATGAAGTGAACTGGTGCAGTCTTTTTCCCCGCATAATAGGCGAGTCTAAAACTAGAGAGCATAGGTTTAGGTGAGAAGGAAAAGATATAAAAGGGACCCGAGGGGAAGGTTTGTCAGACAGAGGCTGGTGCACGTATGGAACGAACTGCCAGTGGAGGTGGAGGTGGTACAATTACAACATTTAAAAAAACATTTGGATTGGTACAGGTATATGAAAGGTTTCAAAGATTTCAAAGTCCAAATGGAGGCAAATGGGACCAAAAAAAAGTTAGTCGAGCAGCATCTGTGGAGGGAAAGTAATCCATAAATTACTTGGGTTGAGATATCGACAATTCCCTACCCCCTGCACCCCACCACACATGGACATTCTGAAAAGGGGAATAGCTGAGGAAAGCACCAGGGTTGGCATGAGCGTGTTAGGTTGAAGAGTCCGTTTCCAGGCCATAACATAACTAAATAAATTATAATAAAGTATTTAGAAGTTACCTGTGGATTGTTGGCTTCGGCAAGTTTGCATTGTCGAAGGAAGAGCTTTAGATTACCCCAGTTCATGTAAGGGAGCAGTACCATAGGCCTCTCGCCATCCTCTATGCAAACATGATTGATGGGCAGAAGGTTTCTGGTCCAAAAACAACACAATATTAGTCACAATCAAACACCATCTCTTGCTCCTGCAGTTTTCAAAACAGGAGAGGTTCCAGCCCCCTGACCTCCACAGCCAGTGACACCATATTCATCACTACACACAAAGTTTAAATCTATCAGAAGAAACAAATCGTAAAATATTAATATATAAAAAATATTGCCTGTAACTGCATTGTTATCAAGAGGCTTGAAGCACTGATCCAAAGACCTTGGTTAGCATTGGGGAAATAGCTGCCTCCTTTCCTGTACTTCATTTCTAACATTCACTCTTCCCAATAAATACCCCATCATGTTTTTTGCCCTGGCTTGCATCTCACAACCCATTCTCCTTGTGTCCTTCCTCATCCCATCTTTCCCCCACCCTTTCTCCATGTTGACCATCCAACTGCAAAGCCATTAATCATGCACCTTTGACAGCTGGTTGGGGAAATGCCTAAACCCAGCCCCTCTCATGGATGGGTATAATTCTTGGTCGCTTAGAATAACTTGCCATGGTAGAGATGGTGCCAGTGTGATGTATAACTTGCCATGGTAGAGATGGTGCCAGTGTGATGTATAACTTGCCATGGTAGAGATGGTGCCAGTGTGATGTTTGCTTCCAGGGCGGAGCTTATTGCCATAGCATGGCCCTCAACCCTTGGTGCTTCAGGCAGAAAAATCACGAGAAATAGTCAGTGATTTTACAGCTCTCACCCTCTCAGCTTTCCACTTCAAGACCAAGTTATGCTGCCATGTATATCGACTCTGAGAAAGGCTAGTCTAACATCCTGACCAAATATGCCTCAACGTTGGCACCTCTGAACACAGGGGACAAGCCGGGTTCCCACCTACCCACTGTTTGAGGTTCTTTGGTGATGGCAGCACAACATAAATAGCTCCAATAAAGAAACTTCTTTGTTCCTTCAGTTTAACTTTAGTTCAGTTTATCATCTTCAGCACAAACATTCCTGTGCTGTTCTATGTTTGCAGAACACAATTCTTTTCCATTTACTCTATTATCTATAATATGTAAAACATGAACACTGAAGGTCTGGAGATCACATCTATAATGGGGTGGAAACAGGCTTTTAATGAGGTATGGCAGTCACGTGACAGCTGCACTGTTGAGTCATGAATAACACATCCGCCAGATCGAACAATTTTCTACCCAAACGTCATTAATGAACCAGATCATTATTTTTTTTTACTTTAACTTCAGATTAATTTAATTGTTTATATTTAAACGCCTCTGTTGCTGCAGCGGAATTTGAACTCATGCATCTGGAACCATGGTCCATTACTTTGGCTGTATATTCGCTGATGTAACCACTGCATTGCTGAACTGTTATGAGTAAGGTATTTAACCCGAAACATTAATTCTGATTCTCTTTCTATTGAGGCTGTCTGGCCTGCTGAATGTTTCTAGCAATTGCAGTTTTAATTTCAGTTTGCTAGCACCTGCATTTTTTGGGGATTTTCAAACTACAAGTAGCCTCTCCTGTACCAATACAAATCAATGATTCTACGTGAAGGAAACTAAAGATCCACCGGCTCCTTTGTGTCTGAAAAGCAAACCCGAAATTGGCATGTCAAAGCACAACAGAAGACTCTCTCCATTAAATCCTGGATAACCTTCACCCAAAACTGCTCGCATTGACAGAGAAGCAGGTAGCTCCAACAACACTGAGCATCTCTATCAGGAGCACCTGCTAGCCATGCACAAACAGTGGAAGGTAAAAATATGATGCAACAGGGTTCAAGAGAGGGGGAGGGGGAAGAATATGTTGAACCAAATAAAATTTAGGGGTGGATGTCATGATAGGCAAATATTGAGAACAAGACTGAAAAGTTAACTGAGAAACAAGGCATAAAAGAGAATAAGATGGACAGAAGATGAGAACGGAATCGCAGCTACTGTAAAGGACCAGCAAATATTGTATGCATGTTCACTGTTCCCACACAGGACTCATTTGTCATCGCAGACTCAAAATAATAAACACTGAAGCAGGAGACACTTAACCCCAATGGATTGCCCGAGAAGAACGATAGATGAAAGTTAATTTTGCTTACCTGTGATGGAGTCCTCGTAGTTTGCAGCTCTCTGTCAACATCATAGTTACTTGTACCTCTGAAGCATGGTCTACAAAAGGAAACAAAAATAAATTGTAGCAATTGCACACATTTTTAGGACAAAATCTGTTCCCTTCTTTCCATTAAACAAAGGTAAAATTCACTACTTTTAAAGCTATAGTTATGTGTGCATGGGGCGAATAGCACTGTATCATTTAGTACTAGGAACTAATCCGAAAACAAGTATTCTCAAGTTCAAGCAGAAGTGGTTGAGAAAAACTCACCCCTGTATTCTCTTAAGACAATACTATAAATACAATTCCATCAATTATTTCCTTATAATCCTAGTCACATGCCCATTGACTATATCTCCATTATCAAATAACATGGATATAATTTACAAAAGCCACTTGACTTACAAACCAGGACATCCTTGGGATTTTGGATGCAACATGAGCACCTGGGGCAAACTTACTCAGACACCATGTGCAAACTCCAGATAAACAGCACCAGAGGTTAGGATCAAAACTGGGTTGTTGGAGCTGGGAGGCAGCAGCAATGGGTGTTGTCAATCACCAGCATCTCATTCATTTGAAAAAAATATTCATTTTGAATGAGAGGTCAAAGATTAAAATAGATTCTGCACCATTAGACTGAACAAGACTGCAGGAATGAGCCCATCAGCCCACAATGTGCCCGCACATGACGCCAAGTTAAATTGATCTCATCTGCCTGTACGTGATCCATATCTCCATAGACACTATACTTCTATGTGCCTATCTAAAAGCCTCTAATATGGCACTTTCTTATCGGCCTCCAGCACCATCCCCGGCAAGGCCCTCCACTACGGACTGTGTAAATAACTTGATCTGCACATCTCCATTAAACCTTCCTCCTCTCGCCTTATGGCCATTCCCCCTAGTTTTGGACATTCTCACCCTGGAACAAATATTCTGACAGTCTACCCTATCTATGCCTCTCATAATTTTATATACTTCTATCGTCTCCCCTTAAACACCAACATTTCAGAGAAAACAATCCAAGTCTTTCCAACTTCTGCCTGTAGATGGAACCCTCTAATCCAAGCAGCATTTTGGTAAACATTAAGTATAGACGTTGAGAGGTCAAAATACAGTTATACTAGACATCAGTGAGACCACATTTGGAGTATTGTGTTCAGTTTTGGTCACCATGTTATTGGAAAGATGTTGTCTAGCTTGAAAGGGTGCAGAAATTTACGAGGATGTTGCCAGGACTTGAAGGCCTGGGCTTTAAGGAGAGGTTAAACAGACTAGGACTTTATTCCTTGAAGTGTAGGAGAATGAGCGGTGATCTTATAGAGGTGTACAAGATCACTTCCGAAGTCCACAGGCCGAGATGGGCAATACTGGCGATCCTCGGCGAAGGATCCCAGGCCTCCGCGTTAAAGTCGGCGCCGCCCACAGCTGGAAGCCCCACAGACCACAGCTCCATGGTGTTAAAGTCGGCACGCCCACTTAGTGATGGTAATTAAGTGCTGCGCCGCTGCAGAAGCTCTCCGGCAGGGAAGACCATACCAATCCAGATGGTAGGCCTCGAAGGGGGGGGGGGGGGGGGGGGGTGAAGATGCAGCTCGGAGAAAAGACGCATCCTCGGCAAGGTAGTGACTGAGAAGACGGTGTCCCCCTTCCTTCACATAAAAAAGACTAAAAGACCTCCAAAAACAAACTTTTAGACATACTAAAAATAACAAAAAGAATGAAAGGACAGACGGCTGCTGGCGAGGCTGCCACACTCAGATGGAACGATATTTGGATAGGTACATAGATGGCGCCACCACTCCATATGGAACGTGGATAGGTACATAGACAGGAAAGGTTTGAAGGGATGGACCAGACACAGACAAGTTTCACTTGCTCAGTTAGGCAACTTGATCAGCATGAACCGGCTGGGCCAAGGGACCAGTTTCCTGTGTTGTACTGTTGTATAACTCACATTAAATCTCTGCCCTTTAGTTTTAGACTCCCAATTCCCAGGAAAACAGAGTGTCCATTCCTCTTATCTATGCCACTCATGATTTTATAAACCACTATACATGTCACCCTTCAGCCTCCTCTGCTCCTGGGGAAGTCCTAGCCAATCCAGTTTCTGCTTATAATGCAAGTCCTCCATTCCCAGCAACTTCCTTGTGAATCGGCATCGGCCCTAATTTAATCACATCCTTCCAATAATACAATAACCCAAAATGCACACAGTATTTTGGTGCAACTTGTACAGACTTGTACAGCTGTAACATGCGGTTCCAACTCTTGTACTCAATGCTCCGTCCAATGAAGGCAAGCACGCCATATGCTTTCTTCACAATCTTGTCTACCTGTTGCCACTTATACCACTCGGTCTCATGTTTAAAAACACTCCCCAGGTCCCTGTAATTTACTATGTATGTTCTGCCCTGGTTTAACTTATCAAAATGCATCACTTCACACTTGTCAGAACTACATTCTATCTGCCATTCTGTGGTGACAATTTTGCAAGCAGCACAACAGCAAATAATCAAGTATTGCAGTTCTTGGCAAGGGGATAATCATTTTCTTGTTTTAGTAGATAGCCACTCAAAGGGGGTTGAGGAGGTACTTGGCAGAAATCGGAGGACGTGTTAGAAGTATGCACACGAACCATATGATCCCAGCAAGGAATGCAAAGCATGGACGAAGAAGCAGATAGACAATAGACAATAGGTGCAGGAGTAGGCCATTCGGCACTTCGAGCCAGCACCACCATTCAATGTGATCATGGCTGATCACCCCCAATCAGTACCCCGTTTCTGCCTTCTCCCCATATCCCCCTACTCCACTATCTTTAAGATCCCAATCTAGCTCTCTCTTGAAAGTATCCAGAGAACTGTCCTCCACCGCCCTCTGAGGCAGAGAAGTCCACGCTCACAACTCTCTGAGAGTTGAAGTGCTTCCTCATCTTCATTCTAAATGGCTTACGCCTTATTCTTAAAATGTGGACCCTGGTTCTGGACTCCAACATCGGGAACATGTTTCCTGCCTCTAGTGTGTCCAAACCCTTAATAATCTTATATGTTTCAATAAGATACCCTCTCATCCTTCTAAACTCCAGAGTATACAAGCCCAGCCGCTCCATTCTCTCAGCATATGACAGTCCCGCCATCCCAGGAATTAACCTTGTAAACCTACGCTGCACTCCCTCAATAGTAAGAATGTTCTTCCTCAAATTAGGGGACCAAAACTGCACAATACTCCAGGTGTGGTCTCACTAGGGCCCTATACAACTGCAGAAGGACCTCTTTGCTCAAATACTCAACTCCTCTTGTTATAAAGGCCAACTGTCTGTTGTCAATTTATATTGTCTATTGTCTAATGCTGCAATTTTTAAAACCATCTTCGCTATCTACACTACCACCCACTTTAATGTCATTTGCAAATGTACTCATCATGTCTTGTACATTGTCATCCAAATTGTTGATATAAACCACAAGCAGCATTGGGCCCAGCACCGATCCCTGAGGCACACCACTTGACACAGGCCTCCGGTCCAAAAAACACCTTATCACCACCACTCTTGTTTCCTTCCTTGAAGCCAATTCTTTATCCAGTTTGCTAGCTCTCCACAAATCCTATATGATCTGACAGAGAGCATCCTACCAGATGGAACCTTATCAAAAGCCTTGCTGAAGTCCATATGGACAATGACTACACCCTTGCCCTCTTCAACCTTTTTTGGTTACCTCATCAAAAAAGCTCAAATTCATAAGACACCATTTCCCATGTACAAAACCAGGCTGACTATGCCTAATCAGCCTCTGTCCATATGCATTCACATCTTATCCCTCAGAATCCTCTCTAGTAACTTACCTACTACAGAAGTTAGGCACACTCGTCTAGTTCCCAGGCTTGGCCTTGAAGTTCTTCTTAAATAAAGACACAGCATCAGCCACACTCCAGTCATCCGGCACCTCACTAGAGTCTAACAATGATTCATATATTGCAGCCAGGAGCCCCCCAATTTTTTCTCTAGCTTCCCACAGCATCCTTCAATACATCTGATCAGGCCCGGGAAATGTATCTACCTTCATATGCCTTAGGACATCCAGGACCGTTATACGGACCGTCCTCCTAACATCCTCATTGACTGACCCATGATCTGGATGTCGCCAGCTGCTGCTCCAGTTCCCTATTTTAAGCCGGGCCGGGCGATGAAAAGCCCCACGAACGGGCAGATTCAAGCTCCGCTGTGTGATCTTTGCTCCCCCCCCCCCTACTTTCGCCTCTGACCGACACCTCTCTGCTCCAATCATCGCACTGAATCATCATGCCCCCCCCCACCGGGATTTCCGCCCATGAAGAAGCTGCAGCTGGACACACCTCACACAGGTGTAGTTCTCAGCGACACTGGAAGTCTCCCTGACCTCCCATGTCCTCCCAGGAGGAGCATGCCATTACCCTAACTACAATCTTTGCTGCAATAAACCAGGGAAGATTCATGAATGGAAGACAAAAAAACAGTCCATACCTTATCCTGCAATCATCCTCTCAAGCCAAACCCTCACACTTACTCTCTGCACTTTTTTTTTTTTTTTAATTTCAAAATATACTTTATTCGAATGATAAATATATACAATACATTAACCTTGCGGAAAATCCATCCGACATTTTCGGAGGCTGTACAATAGATCAATACAGTTTAGACATTTTTTCCCCCCAAATTTCCACAAATCAGTCCCCCACTCGTGCCACAGTGGGTGAGCACTGCACTTGCACCTCTACCACAGCTCTCCACTAGTGTCTGCCTTCCGTTTTATGTACCCACTGGGAGCACTCAATCCAGGATGCAAACGGTTTTCAGCAGCAAAACTGAATGCGTCTCATAATAATTGGCTGCTGACTTTTAAATAAATCCTCCCTTTTATTCACTGAATATGACTTTGAGCTGTTAACCCTTTTAATATTCTGAGCTCCTTCTGCTTTCATTTGCAAAATCTGAATGAGCCTCGTTTATTGGCTGTTGACTTTTGAAAGTCCCAATCGTTTGTTCTTGTTGTCAGTTGCTCATTGATTATGACTTTTAAAAGACATTTGGCCAGCTATTTGGATAGGAGTGTTTTAGATGAATATGGGCCAAATGCAGGTACATGGGACTAGCCCAATATGCCAACTTGGTTGGCATGTATAAGGTGGGCCAAAAGGCCTCCTTCTGTACTGTACAGCTCTATGCCTCTCACATATATATATAACACCATTAATGGAATTATTTAAAAAGGCAGATGGAAATAAAACTGCTGCCACTGACAGCATGAGGTGCAAGGGAGTCAGTACTCAGAAATTCCAAGAAATATGCCTGAAAAAGACAGTTATCAGCACCTTAATGTTTACCAAACACTTAATTATTGGAAATGACAGGAAGAACGGACGAGAATAATAAACCAAATGTAAATTTTGAAAAACCCTTTGATAAAGTACTGCACATTAGATTCATATCTAACTTAAGAAAATCAGAAGTCAGGAGATTAGTGGCAGGAATCCCACAAAACCAGACACAGGATGGAAGACTGATAAAACCCTGAGGTTCAGTTGAAACTGAGTGCAGTGCGAGGATATATTAAATAGCAATGTGATTTTCTTGCCGATGTGCTTGCAATGTTGCATGGCTAAATGAAGAAGCCACATACAGTGGAATAGAAAAATAAAAATCTAAACTGGATAAAGGAGCAAAGGGAACTAGGAATAGATGAAAAGTACATTAAAAATACCAACACATTAATAAGGCCAAAAAACAAAATTTTGAGGTGGAGACAGTTAGTCGACTTCAGAGCTGTGTATTCAATTAGGTACAATATTTACTATATGATTACTTACCTTTCACTGCTTTAGTAAAAACATATTTTTCTTTACTTGGATCTTTCTCATCAATTAAAATCCCAAGAAAGATGCGACCAAATGTACCTGAAACACAAAATTGACAAAATATTATATGGAAAGCCATCAAGCTAGTTTATTTACACTTCAGATTTAACTTTCAAAATCTATACAAGATTTCCCAAATGTTTCCCCCATCTGTGATAAATGTTTATCTCAAGAAGCAACTATAGCACACTCCTTCGTCTCTTACATAAAATCTTTGAAATCTTCACAAAACTATTTAAAATAATATTGGACCCAAATATAGAATTGATTAATTTCGGAACAACGGAAGCCTGCCCTGAGCTAACTTCATTTCAAAGTAGTTTTGTTAACTACGCCTTGATAACGGCAAAAAAACATATACTCAAATTTTGGAAAAATGCACCCACCCCAACGCTTAAAATGTGGATCACAAGCATGTCTGAAACGTAACACCTCGAAGATATGAGATTCATCCTAGCAGGAAAATCAGAGCAATTCTTAAAGATATGGTCTCCTTTCATCGATTTATTACAAGTATAATATGGTGCAACATAACTCTGGTAATTAACCGTTTCTGAACTGGGTGAGGGGTGTGGAAAGATATGATGAAGGTATGTCCCCTTTTTTTTTGTTATTTTTGTTTTCCTCTTCTTTCTTTTCCCCCCTTTTTAAAAAAAAACTTCATGGGTTCCTTCTCTCTATCTTTCCACAAACTTTCAATTGTCAACTCCTGGAGTGGTACTCCAGGGGTTTACACATCACTACTTTCCTTATTCTTTTATTTTCTCTCTTTTTCTTTCTTCTGTTATTTCTCTATTATTATTAAATTAAAAACAAGAAGTTGTACATGAAATGTATTATGTTATATGCTACGGTTTATACTACTGTACATTGCTTCTAATAAAAATATATATTTTTAAATCTATACATGAACTATTTTGCTGAAAAATTCAAAATGCTGGAGTAACTCAGCAGGTCAGGCAGCATCCTTGGAGAACATGGATAGGTGATGCTTCGGGTCTGGACCCTTCGTCAGAATGATTTTGGGGGAAGAAAACTGGAACCGGAAGGACAAAACGCGGTAGGTGAGATGTGAAGACAGGTGGGGGGGATTATTCGGCAGATGGATGGACAAAGGCCAGATTTGAAATAGCAGAAGGAATTTGTTGAGATGTAGGAGCGCAAAGATACAGCAACACTTGTGATTGGTCCACCAAGGCCTACTGGATTCCCTGGTTGCTAACCATTTTAACTCCCCTTCCCATTCCCTTATTGTCCATTCTGTCCTGGGCCTTTTCCATTGCCAGAGTGAGGCCATACACAAACTGGAGGAACAACACTTGGGCACCTTACAACCCAATGATATGAACATTGAATTCTCCAATTTTAGGTAACCTTTCAGACCTCTCACCCCTCCCTTTTCTCCCCCACCATTCCCCCCCCCCCCCCATACATTCCTTTCTCTGGCTGCACATTTTGTAACTCTTATTCCTTTTATCTCCCATCTTTTGTTTTTTCATCTCTGGCCTTTGTCCCAACCATTTGCGAATATAACAGAATAGTACAGCACAGGAACCAGTCTATGCCTAACATGATGCCAAGTTAAACTGATCTCATGCCTGTACATATCTCTATTTTCCCTGCATTTGTGTGTGCCTATCTAAATGCCTCTTGAACGCCACTGTTGTACCTGCCTCCACCTAGCAATGCATTCTTGGCATCCACTATTCACTGCATTAAAAAAAATCTCCATTCAACTTTCCCCCTCTTAGATTTGAGCTATGCCCTCCAGTGTTGGACATTTCCACCCTGGAAAACACGTTGCTGACTGTCTACCCTATTTGTGTCTCTCATAATGTTATATACTTTTATCAAATCTCTTAAAACACCAACGTTCCAGAAAAAACAATGCAAGTCTATCCAACCTCTTCCTGTAGATGAAACCCTCCTATCCAAGCAGCTGGTAAACAGTAATTACTTATTAACTTCAATTGCGTTGTTTTGAGGAGGTGACAAAGGAGATTGATGAAGGTAGGGTGGTGGATGTTGCATGCATGGATTTTAGTAAGGCTTTTGATAAGGTCCCTTGCGTTAGGCTAATCCAGAAGATTAACATGTACCCGATTCATGGTGAATTGTTCGTATAGATTCAGAACTGATTTATTTATAGAAGGCAGCGGGTTGTGGTGGAAGGTTAGATAATCTGGCTGGAGATCTGTAACCAGTGGAGTTTCGTAGGAATCTGTGCAGGGACCCCTGCAGTTTGTGATAAATATGTAAATGACTTAGACGTAAATGTAGATTAGTTGCTGAATAAGTTTGCTGACAACAGCATTTGGACTATTGTGTGCAGTTATGGTTGCCCCATGACAGGTAAGATGTGGAGGCTTTAGATGCTGTTGTCAGCAAACTTATTCAGTTAATAAGTTAATAAGAATCCAGACTGATTCCTGGGATGTCAGGACTGTCTTATGAAGAAAGACTGGATAGACTCGGTTTATACTCTCTGGAATTTAGGAGATTGAGAGGGGATCTTATAGAAACTTACAAAATTCTTAAGGGGTTGGACAGGCTAGATGCAGGAAGATTGTTCCCGATGTTGGGGAAGTCCAGGACAAGGGGTCACAGCTTAAGGATAAGGGGGAATTCCTTTAAGACCGAGATGAGAAAGACTTTTTTCACACAGAGAGTGGTGAGTCTCTGGAACTCTCTGCCACAGAGGGTAGTTGAGGCCAGTTCATTGGCTATATTTAAGAGTGAGTTGGATGTGGCCCTTGTGGCTAAGGGGATCAGAGGGTATGGAGAGAAGGCAGGTACGGGATACTGAGTTGGATGATCAGCCATGATCATATTGAATGGCGGTGCAGGCTCGAAGGGCTGAATGGCCTACTCCTGCACCTAATTTCTATGTTTCTATGTAATAAGACACAACCTGCTGCATACAAAGCTGTACTGGCTATCCGAATTAAATTAAATCCTGTTTGGAAGAATTCCTTACCACTGACGTGAGGCTCACTGGCCTGCAGTTCCTGGATTCTCTCTACTTCCCTTTTTAAACAAAGGAACAACAATGACCACTCACCAGTCATCCGGGACTCATCTGAGGCTAGAGAAGAAACAAAGATCTTCTTCAAGGCCTTGATTCTCTCTCGCCTCCCTCAATAACCTGGGATGGATCGCATCAGACCGTGGGACGCATCCATCTTAATGTTCTTCAAGAGTCTCAGCACCATCTCCTAGATCTCAGACTACCCTAGCATACCTGTATTCACCACACTGATCTCACTGTCATCCAAATCCTTCTCAGTGAGTACAGATAAAGTAATAGTTTAGTATCCTCCGAATCCAAGCACAGATTCCCTCCTTTATCCCTGAGCAGTCCTACCTCCTCTCATTTTTAATGTACGTTAAAGAGCCTTGGGATTTTCCTTAAACTGAGTCGCCTATAACATTTAATGGCCTCTTTTGGCCTCTCTAATCTCTCACCAGTTCTTTCCTAATCACTTTATATTCCTCATAAAAGCTGTCTGATGCTATCTACTTAAACAACACATTTGCTTCCTTTTCCTTCCTGACCAACCAACTCTTACCTTGCTGTCCTTATTCCTCCTCTTTCTTTCTAGTCAAGCACTTTGATTAGAATTCTGATCTGCTGCCCTTTAAATTACTAATCCAGACATTTAAAACAATCCAGATTTAGCCAAGCTCTTCTTATAGCTAATACTCTCTAATCCAGGCAGCAGCCTGGTAAACATCTTCTGCACCATCTCCAAACCTTTCACATCAATCCTGCAAAGGGAGAACAAGAACGGTACACAATTCTCCCAATGCAGCCAAACCAAAAGGCCTATAACCTATGACTTCTCGACTCTTATTCTTGATGACCTGACCTACAAAGTCAAGGAGACCATATGCTTTTGTTACTAATCTACTTGTGTTGCCAATTACTAATCTACTTGTGTTAATCTGCAAAATTACTAACCAGATTTTTACATTTACAGCACAGAGAGACAGAGACAGAGACAGACTTGCTAAATGCCTTCCTAAAATCCATCTGGACAACCTCCACTGCCTTACTTTCATCAAGATTGTAAGAATTAGTCTTGTTTCTAAAATTACCCAGTCATCTCAGAACGGAAAAGTGTAGGATTGAAAAGTTAAATAATTTAAAAACGTTAAAACTTTTGCTGCAATCTTCACCTTCTTGAAGAACTTCTTTGAGAGTGACCCTCTCTCTGGAGATAGCTATGTCCTTCACTTTAGCTTTTGCCTCTGCTAATGTGACACTTTTGAGATCATTCTTTTCTATCCGAAGTGTTGGGTAACCTGGAAAGAAAAAGTGAAAACCAATATCCAACATATATTGACCTTGTTCAAAACTCAAAAATGCATAACTGTAGGATTAGAGATAAATTGCAGCATGTACCATGCACGAGGAAAGCAGCTTCAAATACATAAGAGAAAAAGAAACAAATAATGTCAGGCCGTTTTGCACAACCATGGGAAGCCCCAAAGCACATCACAACAAATAAGATGAGGTAAAAATGAAGCATGACTATCAGAACTATGAAGCATGGTCAGTCAGCAATCAATTTGTGTCACGCCCAAAGATCCTCAACCCACGCACCCATAGAGATCCCCAACATGTGAGCCCACAAAGATCCTCAACTCGTGCACTCACAAAAATCATCAACCCCCTCAGTCCAGAGACCATCACTCTACGCTGCCTACCAAGACTAACTGCCCCATTTGTCCACAGAGATGCAAACACCCTCCATCACCCGAGATCCCCAACCCCCTCGTCTCCCTGGAGCCCCAACCCTCTTGCCCACCGAGACCCCGAGCCCCTTTGCCCATCGAGACCTACAGCCACACCGCCCACCAAGACCCAATCCGCCCATTGAGGCCCCCAGACACCACTGTCCACTGAGAACCCCCGACCCCCGCCGCCTATCCTGACTCCCTAGACTCTTCAATCCATCAAAATCCCCAGCCCCACGCCCGTCCACCAGGCACCTCAATTCACTTTGTTCACTGAAACTGCCAACCCCCTTCTTCCACCGAGACTCCCAGCCACTTCCGCCAACCAAGATATCAGTCCCCTCCATGTGCCAAGATCCCCGACCCTTCCGTCCAGCACGATTCCCCAACCCCCCACCAAAACTACCGACCGAGACACCAATCCTTCCCCCCCACCCAGATCCCTCTGCCCATTGCACCCCATCCCCCTCTCCCATCACACCCCAATCCCCTCTGCCCATCACGCCCCAATCCCCTCCTCCTGTGCCCAAAGAGACATCCTCTCTTCACATTAATCCAAAAGTACAGGAGAACAACAGACCAGCACCTTTGGACTCAGCAGATTTCCAAGGCTGTTGGATGTTATTTCTATTTATTCCTCTTAGAGCAGTAACAGTCATTTAGTAAAGTAGAAAAGGGAATTGACAGACACATTAAATAAATATTTTGCATCAGTCACCACAGAAACAAAATTGGTAAAAAGCAAAAAACAACAATAAAATTAATTTTCCAAATGGCTACTGAGCAATTTTGCAAACTGTTGATTGGGATATGAATTCAGAGTAAAACCACTTTTGCATCTCCATAGAACTTTCTTAGCACCTTAAATACAATGTGCTCTGTCAAGTCACTACTATTGATGATGCTAACCTGACTTTTTGGAAACTTGCGTGATACCATTTTGTCTTTCTTCTTCAGGATTACACCCAGAAAGTTCTTTCAAATCACTTCCTGCAAGGACAGAAAGTTGTGTTATAATCATAATTATTTTTCTTTTAACAATGCATTTATACACATACGCAGGCTTGGAGGAAAAATTGAGCCACCGGGACAATCCATAACCGCCAGCGTCTCCTCCTTGAGTCCAAAACTGAACCGCTGGGGAAAGCCTCAGACCACCAGCATATCCTCACCTGCCCACAGACAACAAGGGACGGCGCCCCCATATGGAGTGCAAAGAGTGAGCCACCGGGACAAGCCCAAGACCGCCAGAACCTCCGAGGCCAGGTCGGAGCTGCCGGGGCAAGCACAAGACCACCAGAGCCTCCTCTTTTCGAGACATAAGGGCCTGTCACACTTAGCCGTCACTTACGCGACAGGCCGGTAGTGACTGACGCCCGACGATCGAGCGCGGCATTATTCGTCCGTACAGCAGTCTGGCTCGCATGATGTCATTTGAAGGAGTAACTCAGCGGGACTGGAAGCATCTCTGGAGAGAAGGAATGGATGATGTTTCGGGTCAAGACTCTTCTTCAGTCTGAGGAAGGGTCTCGACCCGAAACGTCACCCATTCCTTCTCTCCAGAGATGCTGCCGGTCCCGCTGAGTTACTCCTGCATTTTGTGTCTATCTCCAATCGTCTTGGCCTCGCTCTGGGAGTAGGAGTGGGGGCGGATCCGGATCCGCAATGGCCGTGAGCCCCAGGCCGAGCTCGGCGATCATTTGCCTGTTTCTGCTGCTGTTGGAGGTGAGACGTTGCGCCGCGTCAGGGTCTTGGGCCTGTCCCACTTTGGCCGTCAGTTGCGCGACAGGCCGGTGGCGCGCGAAGGTTTAGTGCAGTACGAAATCCACACTCCTCCACGCCACTCCATGCGCCTGTCCCGCGCTACCCACGCGCTAGCAGGTCACGTAAATGGCATGCAAATGATGGCCAAGTGGGACAGGCCCTATAGACTAAGCTGCCAGGACAAGCCCGAGACTCCCAACACCACCTTTCAAGGCATGAATGAGCTGCCGGGACTGGCCCGAGACCGCCTGCGCTTTCTCCTCGAAGCCAAGACTGGGCCGCCAGAATAAGCCCAATGCATAACACTCACGAGCAGCTGAGCAAGAAGGCTTTTTTTTAAAATAGTCATTTTTGGATTTTGGATGCAGGCATTGACAACATTTAATATGAACTGTAAGAAATAACAATGGCTAAATGACCAGATTCTACAAATTATGCTTACTGAAATATTGAATTCTAATTCATGTAGTTTGCTTTCCTGCGTGAATGAAAAGACAAAACAATGTCAGTCACTCATACAATACTCCAAATGCGGTTTCACCAACATCTTGCAGTGTTGTAACATGACGTCCCAATTCTTGTGCTCAATATGAATCCAATACGAGTCCAATGAATGTAAACATGCCAAATGCCTTCCTCAACCGTTTCTACCCTGCAGATCAGATTTGGCAAGAGTGATGTGTCACCAGCCTGAGCATGCAGAAAAAAAACATCTCAGAGTATCTGCCTTATCCTTTTCTGATCAATATCCGACCTGCTGCCTTGCCTTTCACTAATCAGTATTGCATTTGGCTGGGGTCTTATGAGTGAGGAGTAATGATATAGCGATAGTGGCCTTTTCGATATGCACATGGAATGGAAGGATATGGATCATGTGCAGACAGAATGGATTGGTTTAATTTGGCATCATGTTCAACAGTCTTGAGCTGCACTATTCAAAGTCCAATGTTCCATGATATTTTTATTCTTACTCTTCAACCTTTGTTATCAGGGCATCCTGGGTATGATGATCAACTGTGAACTGATGTGTATCATTCACGGATCACAATGTTCCTAGCTATGGCTAGCTAAGATTGCTACATAACTTAAATCTAAGACATATGGTATCAATGGAGTGCGAGCGAGTCGCAAATACTAATGCTTTCTTACTCTGACTGTTGCAATCACAGGGGAAAGCTTATTTTAAAATGTTGACAAATTCCCCCCTTCTCCACAGCAGGAGTATCTTAGGCACATGGAACATTAAAACATTGTATGTACAAGCCACTGGAGCAGTGTCAGATCCGTGGAGCTACACAGCAAAGTAACAGGCCCTTTAGCCCACCCTGTTCATCCGCACCATCAAGTCCCTATCGACCACTTCCATGTACCAATACCCAATCCATAGCTTTCTATGCTTTGGAGATTCCACTGTGCTGCCTTAGTCTATCGAGTCTCTCTTTATAAAGAAATGCTCTAACCCATCATTTTAACCACTATGGGATACTGGAACAATTACTGTCAAGAGATAAACTAAACTAAACTGTATGATTAACTTAATCCAGAATAATCCAAGACCAAGACGTCAATGTAGATGGGTTGGCAAATTTGCTGATGACACCAGAGGATATATGTTTAGGAAGGAACTGCAGATGCTGGGAATGAGAAGGAGAATTAAAGTGTTTAGCAATTGGGAGATCAGGTAGGTCCAGGCAGACTAAGTGAAGGTGTTCAGCGAAACAATCGCCCAGTCTTCGTTTGGTGTCGCTGATGTACAAGAGTCCACATCTTGAACAACGGATACAGTAGATGAGGTTGGAAGAGGTGCAAGTGAAGTGCTAAACCCTTTCATTCTCCTTCCCATTCCCACGCAGACCTTTCTGTCCTAGGTCTTCTCCATCGTCAGGGTGAGGCTAAACGCAAATTGGAGGAACAGCATCCCATATTTTGCTTGGGCAGCTCACAGCCCAGTGGCATGAATATTGATTTCTCCAACTTGAAGTAACCCCGACATTCCCTCTCTCTACATCCCTCCCCCACCCAAGTCGCACCAGCTTTTCATTTTCACCCATAGAGCCAAAAATTTTCCATTTCCTTTATCATCATTACTTTTTTGCATAACTTTCATTCAATGTTCATTATCTCTCTCTCTACATCATCGTCTAACTCTCTCATTTCCCTTTCACCCGACTAGTCTGAAGAAGGGTCTCGACTCGAAACGACACCCATTCCTTCTCTCCAGATTTGATGCCTGTCCTGCTGAGTTACTCCAGCTTTTTGTGTCTATCTACAGTGGGTTCAGATCAGCTGCAGAAACAGGTAGAGAAATGGCAGATGGAGTTTTACACAATCAAGGATGAAGGATTGCACTTTGGGGAGTTGACTACAAGGAGAGAGTATATAACTAATAGTCATAGTCATACAGCATGGAAACAGGCCCTTCGGCCCAACTTGCCCACTCCAATCAATATGCTCCATCTACACTAGTCCCACCTGCCTGCATTTGGCACATTTCCCAAAAAATCCATGCTATCCGTGTACCTGTCCAAATGATTCTTAAACATTGTGATAGTAACTGCCTCAACTATCTCCTCCAGCCACTCCAACAACTACCTCCCATCCTGTGTGTAAAGATATTGCCCCTCAGGTTCCTATTAAATCTATTCCCCCTCACCTTAATCCTATGTCTTAATGGTAAGACCCTTAATAACACTGATGTACAGAGAGATCTTGGCATCCAACTTCATAGCTCAATAGAAGGTAGCAGCACAAGTAGATAGGGTGTTAGGCATAAGGCATGCTTGCCTTCATTTCTAGGGGCATTGAAGATACGAGTCAGGAAGTCATAATGCATCATTTTAGGACATTGATTAAGCTGCATTAGGAGTATTGTGTGCATTTCTGGTCGCTCCATTACAGGAATAATGTCAAGGCTTTGGAGAGGGTGCAGAGGTGGTTTGCCAAAATGCCACCTGAATTAGAGAGTTTCAGCTACAGGAAGAGGTTGGATACACTTGGAATGGTTTCTCTAGAAAGTTGGAGGTTGAGGGGAGAGTTGATTGAAGTATATAAAGTTATGTGAGGTATAAATAGCGTAGTCAAAACCTTTTACCCCAGGGTGGAAATGTCCAATACAAGAGGGCAATATAAGGTGAGAGGGGCGGATTCAATGGAATACACAGAGGGTGGTGGGGACCCAAAACGCATTCAGAGATGCCAACCCTAAATTTAGTTCACAGTAACATTTAACCCATTTGTCCGTAACAAATGGGGTTAAATGCATTTCTCTCCGTACTCACCTGGGGTTGTTGCCGGCGGGTCTGCGCCTGCGCACTGGTGCAGATCAGCGGGCTGCCGGCGGGCGGGTGCGGCACATGCGCACTTGGCAAGGTTGCCGGCGGGTCTGCGCCTGCGCACTGGGTGGGGGTGGGGGGGAGGCCCGGTGATGGGGCTGCCACGAGCGGCCGGTTGGCGGCAAGAAAGTGCCGCTGATCGCGCGGGCCGGCGCCGCCCGGGCTCTGGGCCGGGCGTGGCGTGGCTCGAAATGGCGCCAGGCCCGGCAACCCTCCCCCACTGCGCACGCGCGGTCACTGGGGCCCGGCAACCCTCCCCCACTGCGCACGCGCGGCCACTAGGGCCCGGCAAAGTGCCGCTGATCGCGCGGGCTGGCAAACCGGGGACACATGGCGCCGGCGTTCACCACGGGAGGAACACCGGTGCGGCGGTGTTCCGTAACAGCATGTTTGGCTGCCGGAACACCGTAAAAAGGTTATTTCGCCGGGATAAAATACGGCGAATCCGGGACACTTGGCATCTCTGCGCATTGCCAGAGGTGGTGGATCACGCAGATTCGATAGTGGCGTTTAAGAGGCTTCTAGATAGGCACATGGAGGCGCATGGAATAGAGGGATATGGATCATGTGCAGGCAGATGACATCAGTTCAGCTAGGTATCATGTTCGGCGAAAACATTGCGGGCCGAAGGGCATGTTCCAGTGCTGTAGTGTTCTATGTTTTAATAATAAATGAAACAATTATGTAATTCTCTCATTATCCAAAAACAATCCTTACTAGTGACAGGTGTTGCATTGTTGGGTGTATCTGCTCGCAAATACTGGGTGGTCTGTGTGGAGGGCTGCGACAGGCCCTGGGTGCTGCCACTCTCACTCATGCTGATAAAACAAACAAAATCAACACGTTACCATACAGAAGTAAATTCAATTACATTTGCAATTTTTATGGCATTTTGTATTTGTGTTTTCAAGTCATAAAAGCCAAAATGTTCGCAAGCTAAAAAAAAATCAATCTTTTTTCTTCAAAAAAGGCCTTCAGATAGAAATGATCAACATTTCTGCACAAAACATTAAAAACTCTGTGGTTTGTAATTCTACAAATGGTAGCCCAAATACAAGTAAGAGACTACCTGCATCATGGTGAACAGACATGTTAAATGATAGAAGGCAAACCCACTCAACCTTTCTTTTTACATTGTTGAGCAGCTGAGCAAAAAGGCATTTTTTTAATATTAATTTCTGGGTTTTGGATGCAGGCAATGATAACATTTAATATCAATTGTAAGAAATAACAATGCCTAAATGGACCAGATTCTACCAATTATGCTTACTGAAATACTGAATTCCAATTCATGTAGTTTGCCTGCCTGTATGAAAAGACAAATAATTTCCTGCTAGTAGATGCAGGAAATTATTTCTAAAAGTTATCACTGAAAAATGGACATGGCAAAATTTAGGGAGAAGCTTGCACAAGTGGACAGCATGTTGGTGATGGCAATGGAACTATTTAGCAAACTATCACCAATACGAAGTGGAGATTTCATAAACAGCATGTGCAATGGGTCATGTACCAGAGTTAGGAGGTCCATCTTGCCAGCTACCTTCCCACAACTGGGTAGATTGGTGGGAACAGCTGTTTGGAGATGGATTTGACGGTCACTGCTGCCTGCAGATTCACTCAATTATACTGAAGCAGACGGGAAAGCATAAGAATGAGAAGGAACTGGCTTTACACCTTGATAAACCTGAGGAGGTGAATTGTAATGCCTGATAAGGAGAAAGAATGAGGATTTCTATCTGGTATTCAGATGTTGTATCTGCTTTTCAATAAACAAACTTCTTCGACTGCCCAGTAAATGTGATGAAAGAGAAAATCTAATGTTATTTTGAATTGCTGTAGTGATTTTAAGGTTATTATAGAATTTTGGTTCAGTAACAATAAAGGATATATTTCCAATTCAAGATGAGGACAATTTGCCCACTTAGTTGCTAGAGATAATGATTTTTGGAGGTTCTATGGTAGAGGCCCTGCGATATCAGATGACTGGATGATAGCAAATGTGCTTTCTTTGTTCAAGAGGAATAGCAGGAATAAGCTAAATAACTACAGGCCAGTGAGTTTTATGCCAATGCTAAGGAAATGATTTAAAGATTCCAAGGGACAGGATTTATCAACACTTAGACTAATTGATTAGGGATTGACAGCATAGCTTTATTCGTGGGAAATCCAGTCCCACCAGCTTGACTGAATTTTTTGAAAAGGTAACTCGGTATATTCAGATTTAGTAAGCCTTCTTCCCTGCAGTTATCAAACTGCCGAACGGCCCTCTCATAAGCTACAGGTATTTCCCATCCTACCTCATTGCCCCTTGTATTCCTTTTCTGTACTTTGTAGCTGTAACACAAACTCTGTAACGCTATATTCAAAGCTCTGCTTTTTTTATTATTTTGCACTACCTGTTGTATTGTGTATGGCTTAATTGTACATGTATAGTATGATTTTACTGAATAGCACACAAAGTTTTTCACAAATCTGATTGAGTTTTTGAGGACATGACCAAAAAGGTCGATGAGAGCTGTAGATGTTGTATACATCTACAGCGGGATCCAAGGAGAGATAGCAGAATGGATAGCAAATTGGCTTCATGGAAGGAAGCAGAGTGATGGTGGAAGGCTGCTTCTCGAACCGGAGGCCTGTGACTAGTGGTGTGCCTCAGGGTTCGGTGCTGGGCCCGTTACTGTTTGTCATCTACATCAATTTGGATGAGAACATATAGGGCAAGATTAGTAAGTTTGCTGATGATACAAAAGTGGGCGGTTTCACAGATAGTGAAGATGGTTGTGAAAGATTGCAGCAGGATCTTGATCGAATGGCCAGATGGGCTGAGGATACATGTGAAGAAATGTGAGGTGCTGCATTTTGGGACGTCTAACAAGGGCAGGACCTCCACAGTGTAGGCCTCTGGGGAGTGTTGTAGAGCAGAGGGATCTAGGAGTGCAGGTGCATGGTTCCTTGAAGGTCGTGTCGCAGGTAGATAAGGTGGTCAAAAATGCTTTTGGCACATTGGCCTTCATCAGTCAGAGTACTGAGTATAGAAGTTGAGAGGTCATGTTGCAGTTGTATAAGACGTTGGTGAGACCGTATTTAGAATATTGTGTTCAGTTCTGGGCACCATGTTATAGGAAAGATAGTCAAGCTTGAAAGGGTTCAGAGAAGATTTACGAGGATGTTGCCAGGACTAGCGGGTGTGAGCTATAGGTAGAGGTCGAGTAGGCTGGGTCTCTATTCCATGGAGCGCAGGAGGATGAGGGGTGATCTTATAGAGGTCCATAAAATCATGAGAGGAATAGGTCGGGTAGATGCACAGAATCTTTTGCCCAGAGTAGGGGAATCGAGGACCAGAGGACATATGTTCAAAGTGGGAAAAGATTCAATAGGAATCTGAGGGGTAACCTTTTCACACAAAGGATAGTGGGTGTATGGAACAAGCTGCCATAGGAGGTAGTTGAGTCTTGGACTATTCCAACGTTTAAGAAACAGTTAGAGAGGTACATGGATAGGACAGATTTGGAGAGATATGGACCAAGCGCAGGCAGGTGGGACTAGTGTGGCTGGGACATGTTGGCCGGGGTGTGGGCAGGTTGCGCCGCAGGGCCTGTTTCTACATTGTATCACTCTATGACATGATAATAGTAAAACAATACCAATATCAATTCAAGAGCGATGTTAATATTATCTGCATGGACTTTAGCACGGCCTTTGATGAGGTCCTGCATAGGACAAGGTCCTGGCTCAGAGGTTTAAGGTACATAAGATCCAAATGAAGCTGGCTAACCAGAAGCAAAAGAGGCTTACGAAAGGATGGTGTTGGTAATAGGAAATCAAAAAGTCTGAGTTATACAGCATGGAAACACCCCATGTCCAGCGGGAGTTGATCTGGGGTTGGCTGAAGAATTCCGTTGCCTTGAAATTAGCAGAATAGTGAAATTCGACTCAGAAACTATCATCGTTGTGTTCCAGTCTGGAACACATTAATTTTCCTATAATGTGACCGCATGGCACCCCCGTTCCTCAGATTAAATATATTTTTACACATAAATTATGAATAAAGATAAGAATTTATACGCAGTTTCTTCAGCCAGCACTTTGTTCGCTTTTTCTTTATGGTGAATGACCTTTGACAAATCCCATTATTCCTTGCATTTGTCAGAATACCAAACTCGCTTATTGACATGACAATTGTCAAGAAAGTCATTGATGGCATTGCTAAATCACTAACACACATCTGTAATTTGTCGTTTATAACTGGTAAATTCCAAAGCAAAATGAAAATTGCAAAAGTTATACTTGTATATGAAACTGGGATAGACACTTCACAAATTATAGGCCAGTTTCCTTACTTTCCCAATTCACCAAGATACTGGAAAAAGTCTTTACTGAAAGACTAGACAAATTAATTGAGAAGCACAATTTGCTGACTGACAGTCAGTATGGATTCAGATCAAACAGATCAATACGTATGGTGCTAATCGAGTTAAAAGAAGAAATTACTAATTGTATAGACAAAAAAAAGTATGCAGTGGGAGTGGTTATAGATCTAAAAAATGCTTTTGATACCATTGATCACAATATATTACTTGATAAATGGCAAAGGTACGGTATCAGGGGGGTGGTGTTGAATTGGTTGAGAAGCTATTTAAGTATCAGACAACAGTTTGTGAAGATAGGTGAGCATAAATCAACATGCTTGGATATTACTTGTGGAGTACCTCAGGTGTCAATATTAGGACCAAAATTGTTCATTCTGTATATAAATGAGATATGTAGAGTATCAAAAATATTGAAATTTGTTCTATTGCAAAATACTAATATATTTTGTTCTGGGGAGAATTTACAGCAGCTTTTGAAGATCACATCAGAAATGAGAAAATTAAAAAGGTGGTTTGACATAAACAAATTATCATTAAAGTTGAACAAAACAAAGATTATGTTGTTTGGAAATCGTAAAATAAACACTCAGGTACAAATGAGGATAGATGCTGTTGAAATAGAGAGAGTATATGAAAATAAATTTCTAGGTGTTATATTAAACCACAAAATCTGCTAGAAACCTCATATAAAACATGTGCGAGCAAAGCTGGCAAGGGGCATTGCAGTCCTGGGAAGAACAAGGCACATTCTGAATCACAAAGTGCTGTACCTTGTTTATTGTTCACTTGTACTGCCATATCTAAATTACTGTGTGGAGGTATGGGGTAACACTTACAAAAGCACCCTACATCCATTATAGTAACTGCAAAAAAGGGCCACAAGGATAGTTAATAGTGTAGGATTTTGTGAACACACCAGCCAGTCAAATGCCTTGAAGTTTACATACCTAGTAGAATTTAATACAGCACAAATAATGTATAAAGCAAGAAATAATTTACTACCAGGTGATATACAAAAAATGTTCTTTAACAGGGATGGTAGTTATAATTTGAGAGGGAAGTTTAATTTAAAGAAACTTTGTGTTCGTACAACTATGAAGAGTGTGTATTTCAATCTGTGTGGTGAAATTGTGGAATGATTTGGATGTGGAACTCAAGCAAAGCACAAATATTTCTCTGTTTAAGAAGTGCAAAAAAAATATTTTTCAGAGGTATAAGAATGAGGAAGGCGTGTGATGACGGTTAAGTTTTAGTTTATTGACACAGTGTGATATTCACATTGTACATAGAATTTGGATAATTGTTTATAAACTGCATATATGTATACTGTATATATGTTTGCGTGCGTGCATATGCATGAATATATGTATGTTTGTA
Source organism: Okamejei kenojei (assembly GCA_035221665.1). Classification (NCBI taxonomy): domain Eukaryota; kingdom Metazoa; phylum Chordata; class Chondrichthyes; order Rajiformes; family Rajidae; genus Okamejei; species Okamejei kenojei. The sequence goes on from CM069144.1 coordinate 38,824,384, forward strand.
CGTATGTAGCTTATGTATGTATGTATAAGTTTGTGTTTATAGATATATACTGCAACACTTCCTACGTTTCAACTTCAATATTTATAAAACAATCATTGATTCACTTTCCTAGATAACCTAAACACTGTTGGAATCTTAAATAACAATTTTCACTATTCACTATACCACCAATGTTGATGTTATCCCTGATGTTATGCCAGGAGAGTCATATTCTCATCCAAATCGTTAACATAGATGACAAACAGTGGACCCTGCATCAATCTCTGCAGTACACCACTAGTCACAAGCATCCAATCTGAAAACCTTCATTACTACCATCTGACTCCTAAAACCAAGTTAATCCAATTAGCTAGCTTACACTGATCCCATGGAGAAACCAAGTGTAGATGAGGTGAACACTTTGTGGAGCACCTCTGCTCAAACAACGAATGTGAGCCTGAACTTCCAATGTTCAAGTAGCCTGGCACTTTAAATCTTCATCCCACTCTTACCCATGTGCCAGATTATTCCTGTGTGGATGTCCATCATAAACTCAAGGATCAGCAGCTTCTATTTGGTCATGACCATCAGGACTCATTGAGAGACCGTATTGAATTTAATATTACCACCTTTTGAGAAGGAGTTCTAAAGATTTCAAAAATTCATGAAAAAATGTTGCACCAACATCGTTTTAAATGGGCATTCCTTCATTTTTAGTTTGTGACCTCCAGTTTTACATTCCCCAATAAGAGGAGACACAGAGGAGCATGATGGTGCATGACAATCTGTAGTTTCATCGGTCATCATTACAGTGGTGGCTTTATTTTAGTAGTTAATGTGGATGTCATTTAACTACTTTAGAGCTCCCAGTTTCAATACAGAGATCATCAGTACCTTCCTCTAAATGAAATAACAATTTGCTACCATTTGTGACAATATTCATAGGTTTCCGTTCATAAGATGGCTTTGGGGAATATTTTTTATGTTTAATTTGCGGATAAAAATAACCAGAGTTCAATCCTAACCTCAGGTACTGTCTGTGTGGAGTTTGAACATTCTCCCTGTGACCGCCGGGGTTTCCTCCCGATGCTCCAGTATCCTTCCACATCCCAAAGATGTGTGGATTTGTAGGTTAAATGGACTCTGTAAAAATTATCCCTAATGTGCAGGGAGTGGATGAGAAAGTGGAATAACATAGAACTTGAGTGAACATGTCTTGGATAGTCTGCATGAACTCGGTGGGCTGAAGGTCCTGTTTCATTGCTGTATCTCTGAACAATGATGACAAGCATGGTTAAACTGCTGTGCTACAATCTCATTTAAAATCAAAGCATTTCTATTTAAAATGCCACAACGTAATATAATACACTAACTTGATTTGAGTTTTTACTAACTTGATTACGTTTTTTGAGGAGGTGACGAAGGAGATTGATGAAGGTAGGATATAAGCGGAGAGTATACAGTTAACATACAGTTAAGATCCTTAACAGCATTGACGTGCAGAGGGATCTTGGAATCCAAGTTCACAGCTTACTGAAGGTGACAACATAAGTAGATAGGATGGTAAAGGTGGCATATGGTATCCTGCCTTCATTGCTAGGGCATTGAGAAAAAGAGCCAGGAAGTCATAATGCAGCTCTAAAAGGCTTTGACTTGGCTGCATTTGGAGTATCGCGTGTAGTTCTGGTCGCTCCATTACAGGACGGGAAGGCTTTGGCGAGGGTGCAGTGGAGGTTTACCAGTATGCTGTCTGAATTAGAGGGTTTCAGCTGCAAGGGGAGCTTGGATAACGTTGGATTGTTTTCTCTGCAACGATGGAGGTTGAAGGAAGACATGATAGAAATATATAAAATTATGAGAGAGTCAGAACATTTTTCCCCAGAATGGAAATATTCAGCAATAGAGGGCATAGCTATAAGGTGAGAGGGGGAAAAGTTTAATGGAAATGTGCGGGGCACATTTTTTACACGGGGAGTGATGAGGGCCCGGTATGCATTGCCAGGGGTGTTGGTGGAGGCAGATACAATAAAGGCTTTGAGATAGGCACATGAAAGTGAAAGGAATTGAGGAGTATGTATCATGTACAGGCAGACAAGATCAATTTAACTTGGCATCATGTTTACCGCAAACATTGTGGGCTGAACTATATTCTATCACTGATTTTTTTTTTTCAAAAAATTGTTCACTTTAATTGAAAATGTAGGATTTATTCTATCTTTTTTATGTTCGTGCCTTTAAAAACACAATTCCACAGCAATAAACTGGAAGTCACTCACCTTTCATCAATTTCCACTCTTTTCATACTGTGCAGGTGGAGAACAGCTAATATTATTGCCACCAAGAATATTACTGCGCAGCAAACTCCAACACTGATGTAGAATACACGGGTGGAGGTGGTGGGAGCTATGTGTACTGTATCAACTGTGTGGAACCAAGCACAGAATTATTATTTTTTAATATCTATTCCCATTATATCATGAGTGTGTTTAAATGGATATGTACAAGACAAACAATGTCCAGAGTAATTACATTGTTTGAGATAAACAACTTCAGCAGAGCACAAAGAAACGTTCAAGTAGGTATTTTATAGGATCCTCCAGAAACAATTTAGTTAAGGATCCCAAAGGGGGCAGTCTTGCATTGAAGCCAATGGGATTGAACAAAAATACTCACCTGCTGAGGAGGAAAAGCAAGATCTAACAAAGTGATCATTTTCAGAAGGAGTGCTTTGAAATGGAATATAGAGCAATGCAGCACAGGAACAGGCCCTTTGGCCCACAATGCCTGTGCCAACTATGATGCCAATTTAAACTAACCCCATCTAAGCATGATCTATATCCCCCTTTTCCCTGCTTACTTATGTGCTTGTCTAATTGCCTCTTACACATTACTATCATATCTGTGTTCACCACCCTGCCGGCAGCTTGCTGCAGGCACCTACTACTCTGTAAAATGAAAACATTGCTCTACATATTTCAGAATGAGTGAGCAGGTGAGAAGAGGAGCAATGCAGAAGATTTTAAAAGCAGCCATTAGCTGCTTTTCAGCAGGTCGGGGAAGGGTGGTCATACATATCAGCTTTTATGCCTTCTAAAACCTCTTAAACTCCCTCCTTTCTAATGTTAACAAGGTCTGGATATCCCCATGCCCCTCACTAAAATCTGCAGTCTTTGACGGTCCAAATGGCAGTCTGGATGTGGAGTCAGAGGACGATCTTGTGGTCTTAAATGGATACTTCTCATCTGTATTGACGACTGAGAAAAACGTTCACTATTTTGATTTTAGACATGCCTGCAAAGAAGATGCTCCCTGTCTATCATTACCAGGTCCTATCTTATGGTATTAAAATTAGTCTTTTCCAATTCAAGCCCTTAACCAACTGCCATTCACCATTACTTCAGCAACTATAATCTTCTATGGACTGTTTTTTGTTGTACTACAGATTTTAATTTTGGACTGTTATGGTCACCTAGTATTACGGTTATTAATTTATTGTATCATTATATAATACTGTGTTATTGCATTAATGGGCCTGTTAAGCAGCAGCAAGCAAGAATTTCATTGTTCTGCGGCCGGTACGCATGACAAATTAAAAACACTTGACTCATTTCCAGGGTGCAGAAAGAAAATCTGTAATTTCAATTTAGTTGTAGGGAAATGAGTTCATTTCAAGTGTTTCTTCCAGAGGACAATAAATTACCGAAGTCACCACTTACATGCAGCTCTTCCACTTTTGCTATTGTTTCTGCCTGGATAAATGGGTTTTTTTTCTTCCTGTTCAGGTCCTGGAGAGATTTAAATAAAATCTGTTACTTTTTACTTTAAAGTAATACGATAAACATATGTCAATATCTTTACATTTTAACTCCAGACTTACAATAACAAATGTTTTATTGGTTGCAAATAATGCTCTCCTTCACAATCTGAAACTTTCCAAATAATTGGGGGGATATTTTTCATAGGGCTCAGTCCACAGATTGGAAGTGATGTGCAGCACAACCTCTGCTTGGCAGTGTCAAATATCTGAATGTTTTAATGGTTTTGAAGTACATGTATGTGTGCATCCATTAACTTAACAAGAAAATCATTGTAACTTTTATTTAAAAACAGGTGTGAGTTTAAATGTTTGCATATCAAAGGACATTAAGAAATATTCAAATTAGAAACAATTCAATGGCCAGTGAACTTGGGAACAGGACTCACTGGCAGTCAGTCTTTCCGGTAGAGCAGCCAGTCCCCCCTCTGCCGTGATCTGGTAAGATCATGTCCTGGACCACAGAAAGAAACATGGGGAAGGATCTTTTGTGCAACAAGATTGTCAAGTATTAAATACATGCTGCAGTGCACACTGCTGATTAATTGTGGATGGTCAAGTGGCCCAGTGGGTATCCAGTGATCCAGGTTTGCTGACATCTGCTTTGAATGTGCATTCTCCATCGGAGCGTCTGGGTTTCACCCAGCTGCTTCAGTTCCTTCCCACATCCTCAACATGTGCTTATTGCTTAATTTGCCATTGGATAGTAACATATATGTGGGTGGGTAGTTGCTACAAAAGAGGACAATTTATGGCAATTTTAACAGCTAGGTTATAAGAAAATAAATGGGCGAATGGGATTGCTCCAAGAGCTGGCAGGCCAGATGGCCTTTTCCTGTGTCGTACTGAAATACACCCATATAAAATCCACCTGGAAGAGAGACAAATGACTGCAGATGCTGGAATCTTGAACCAAAAACAAAATATCAGAGGAACCCAGCAGGTCAGGTAGCATCTGAGGAAGGAAAAGGACCAACATCATTTCAGGTTGGGATCTTTCTTCAGATTCAGACTGATCGTTCAGACTGATCCTTCTTCGGAGTGGAGGGGGCAAAACTGGAAGAGAAGGTGATGGGTTGATTGAGGTGAAATTGCCTGATTGGTCATTGGCAGCTAGGAGATTTTAACCAAGGCTGGAGATAAAGTAGAGATAAAAGGCCATCAGAAGTGGGTTCTATGGGAGGAAGATAAAATAAAACTTTATTCATCCCCGGAGCTAACTGAAATAGGAAGTGGAATGTAGATTCATTTCTACATAGAGCGATAGTTGGGAGAACAAAAAAAATGGGGAAGGGTCCAAGATGAGTAAATGGAAGAGGGGAAAGGAACTGAGTGACCGGAGCAGGGGGCGAGTAAAGAAAAGTGTTCACGCAGGAGGAGGGAACTAGGTAGGTGAGAAGTGTGAGGTGGGGTTACCTGAAATTGGAGAATCCAATGTTCATACCGTTGGGTAAATGGCCAAATAAAATACAAAATGGTGCTCTACCAATTTGTGAGCAGCCTCACTCTGGCAGTGGTGGAAACAGGGTATGGACAGGTCACTAGGGCAATGGGAAGGATAATTATAATTGTCAGAATCCGGGTGGACAGAGGACCTGGTGGACAGAGCGTAAGTGTTCGGCAAAACGACTGCCTGTCTGTACTTTGTCTTGACAATGTAGAGGAGGCAATATAAGGGCACCAAATTCAATAGATCTGGTTGGAGGTGTGTATACCTGTCTCACCTGCAAAGGTCGATGAGGTATTTGAATGGCGATGATGGAGGTCTGCAGACAGGTGTTGCATCTCCTGTGGTTGCAGGGGAAGGGGAGGATGGACAGGTAAGGACGAGTGAACCAAGGAGTCGTAGAGAGACACATTTCCGCAGAAAGGGGTTAGGACAGAAGGATGTGGCATGTGGTGGGATTCATTGAAAGTGTCAGAAATGTCAGAGGATGAAGTGTTGGATGCGGAGGCTGGTGGGGTGAAAGGAGAGGACACGAGGACTATCCTTGTTCTGTCTGGAGAGATGGTTGGTGGTGGGGGCACAGGAGGCAAGAGCCGAACAACGTGAAATGGAAGAGACCACATCGACAGCCATGGGGAGGAAAATGACTTTTACTGAGGCCGAGGCTTGCTGGAGCCCCGGGTTGCTTGCCCGTTTTAATTCATCTTCCCATTGCACACCAACCTTTCTATCCTTGGCCTCCTCCACTAGATTTACCATTTGCTTACCTGTTCTTGCCCCATCCCTTCCCATTAGCTCTCTCTCCTCTAGCTTTCATCCCTCTCCTTCTTCAATCTCAATTCAAAACATTCTGTTCTTTTCCCCCTACAGATGTTGCCTGGCGGCTCAGATCCTCCAGCGCTGTTTCTTCCCACACCTGGAAAGGAATCCAATCTCACAATTCTGCAGCAGTCTTTCCTCTAAAAGTGAAGCTCGACATCGAATATTTCAGTCTTTGCTGCTAAGTGCTATCTTGCTCTCAGCTCCACCTCCAACTCTTTACTCCCCTTCCTCGCCATTTCTCTTTCAGGGAACAGTCCACAATCTGTCTCATGCTATTGTGGACTGCATTACACGCAGCCATTTTCTCAGCAGCCATTATATCTGTTCCGACAATGCCAAATTCTATATTATTGCCTCCAGCACATTTTTTTCCACTCAGCCACGCATTCCGCCACATCACTGACAAAGTCTTCAACCATGACTATTCCATTTTTGTTTTGCAGCGTCTCACCCTTCCAACCCAGATCCATGTCATAAATTCATGTCCGAGGAGCAGAATGACCCCGCCATTCAATCATAGCTCATCTATCTTTCCCTCTCAACCCCATTGTCCTGCCTTTTTCCCATAATCCTTGACACCCTTACTAATCAGGAATCTGTCAATCTCCACCTTAAAAATATCGAGCACGTCATCTAGGTAGCAGTGGCCTGAAGTAAGCGAAGGGCTCGCTGGTGCAGACCAGTTGCAACAGTGCCTAGTTTTAAGGTGAAACACACAAAGTGCCAGAGTAACTCAGCAGACTGAATAGTCTGTAGAAGGATCCCAACATCACTTATCCATCTTCTCCAGAGATACTATCAGGCCCTCTAAATTACTCCAGCACTTTGTGTCCTTTTGTGTATTAATCATCATCTGCAGTTCTTTGTTTCAACTACATACAATGATAATACCATACTCAGTTTTAGTTTAGTTTAGCACGGAAACAGCCCTTCAGCTCACCGAGTCGGCACGGACCAGCGATCACCTCGTACACTAACAATATCCTACACACTAGGGACAATATACAATTCTTACCAAAGACAATTAATCTACAAACCTGTACATCTTTGGGATGTGAAAGGAAACCGGAGTGTCCAGGGAAATTCCACGCAGTCACAAGGAAACGTACAAACTCTTTACAGACAGCAACAGTAATCAGGATCAAACCCAGGTTTGCTGTATATAAAGGGTATACTGTATATAAAGTAAAGAAAGGCACAGATAGGTAGACATTTCCCAGGGCATAGATTTAAGGTGGGAGGAGTGAAATTGAAGGGAGATGTGCCGGGCGAGCTTAGCCTCCCTCCCCACTGAGTGGTGGATGCTAAAAACACGCTGCCAGGAATGTTGGCAGTAGATGATACAATTGTGACGTGCAAGAGGCTTTTAGATGGGCACATAGATATGCAGGGATTGGAAGAAATATGGATTATGTGCAGGCAGAGGAGATTAATTTAACAGTCAACCACTGACCGGTGTCCTGTGTGACAAATGGATAATACCAAGCCAGGACATAACTTCTTCCCTAAACATTAGTGAACCTTTTTTTAAAAAAAATAGAATTTGTTATGTTTCATGATTACCATTGTAACTTACCTAAATCACAGAACTATTAATAACACTTGTATGTATTTATATTATATGTAATATATTTATATTACATACTCTTATATTCTTATTCTTTAGAATATTTATATTCTTTACATTCTCTGACAACATCATCCAATCTGCACCATTTAACTCCTTATTGCCCGCCATGAGGAAAGGATGGATGCACACAGAGTTGGGTCATAATATTAATTAATTCAATGTGCACAACAATGGTGCTATTATTACAAAATCAAATAGTGTTCAAAAACCGTTTTGCTTTATCATAAGAGATATTTGAAATTGTCATATTTTCATAAAAGACAAAAAACTGCTATGCCGCATTCCTTACTTTTGTAACACATTTTCCTCCTTTTGAAGTTTAGAACTGTGATGTTCTTTGCAGAGTTAATAGTTAGGTTAAGCTGCATTTCCATTGTGACCTCCGAATCAAAATTTCCCGTGCATAAAAGATCCACTCTAAATACTGAAAAAGACAAGGAAAATGGTGAAGATTATTGCTGACGTGTGCCTAACAAAGATGTTGCACTAGTGCAATTTCCACATAACCATAACTTCAAAAGGTTAATTTTTACTCATGTAGTTATACGGAAAGGAGAAAAAAGTGACTGAGGTTTCACAGCACGCATTTACATTCACAGTTGGTCATTGAGATTTTTCAAGCAAATCAGGATATCAAAATGCTTGCAGGATTTTATCTTTTGTCTCACACGTGTCAATAACTGGCACATGTTATATCAATCAGTGATGATAGGTTCAATAATAGAACCAAATGGACCATGTATTTTCGTACGTCTAAAGATACTCCAATTTAAAATTCATGATCAATAGAATAGAAAAGATTGCAAAGCACTCAGTGTGGGCTCCTGTACATTGGAAAGGCCAAGTGTAGAGTCGGTGACCGTTTGTCCAAACACTTGCGCTCGGTCGGCCGAAGTCTATGAGATCTCCCCGTTGCTAACCACTTTAACTCCCCTTCCCATACTGACTTTTCTGTCCTGGGCCTCCTCCATCACAGACAAATTGGAGGTACAGCATCTCATATTTTGCTTGGGTAGCTTACAACCCATCAGTATGAATGTTAAAGAATTCAAGTTTTTGTAACATCTACTAACACCCCCTCCTCTCCCTCCCGCTGAACTTTTAACCAGTTTCACTGTTCTTATCAATTTATCGCTTTACCTTCCCCCCTCGACTCCATCCAAGGACCCAAGCAATCTTTCCAGGTGAGGCAGAGGTTCACCTGCACCTCCTCCAACCTCACCTACTGCATCCGCTGTTCCAGGTGTCAACTGCCCTACATCGGTGAGACCAAGCGCAGGCTTGGCGATCACTTCACACCTCAGTTCGCAATACCCAACCTGATCTCCCAGTGGCACAGCACTTCAACTCCCCCTCCCATTCCAAATCTGACCTTTCTGTCCTGGGCCTCCTCCATGGCCAGAGTGAGGCCCACCGCAAATTGGAGGAACAGCACCTCTTATTTCGCTTGGGTAGTTTACACCCAATTTCACGTAGTCCTTGCTTTCTCCCTCCTTCCCCTCCCCTTGCCAGCTCTCCCACAGCCTACTGTCTCCGCCTCTTCTTGATCCGAAACGTCACCTATTCCTTAAGCAGCTCCATAGATGCTGCCTCTCCCACTGAGTTTCTCCAGCCTTTTTGTCTATCTATGATTTTTCCAGCGTCTGCAGTTCTTTCTTAAGCATTTCTTAAGGAATTATTAATGTAGTTTAATGGAAGTAAGTGCGAGGTGTTGCATTTTGGGAAGTCATACTATGGCAAGACCTTCACAGAGAATGGCAGGGCTCTGGGGAGTGTTATAGGACAGAAGAACACAAGGATCTTGGAATGCAGGTTCATTGTCTCTTGAAAGTGGCATCTCAGGTAGATAGGGTGGTCGAAAAGACTTTGGCACATTGGCCTACAACAGTCAGGGTGTTGAGTGTAGAAGGTGGGATATTATGTTACAGTTGTACAAGGCATTGGAGAGGCATAATAGAGACCATTTTACAATTTTTTACCTAAGCCAATTAACGCACAAACCTGTACGTCTTTGGAGTGTGGAGTGAAACCGGAGCACCTGGAGGAAACCACGCGGTCACAGCGAGAATGTACAAACTCCGTATGGACAGCACCCGGATCAGGATCGAATGTGGGTCTCTGGTGCTGTAAGGCAGCAACTCTACCGCACCATTCTATCAGCATCAAGTGTAGATCATGTCAAACGTAGATCATGTCAAATGTCGATTCCCATCTTTCTCACCTGATACAGTGCGTGGAACCTCTCCTTGTACAGAAATGTTAGCTTGAGGCATGTCCATGGCTGCTGGGTCATCCACCTGAAAACCCAATTTGTATTCAACCTGTTGTCGAAAATATAACAAAATAACATGAGAATAAATCATTTGACTTCCTGAATACCATCAATAAGATAATGCTAAATTAATTTTTTCACAGGTCATATTATTTATTCATTGCAACTGGACTAACTTTATGAAACCGTCAGATGATAAGGGTCGAGGACACAGGTTGAACGCTGTTTCCAGCACCCTCGGTTCCGGAGCCTTTCTGGATTATCCTTTTTTATGGACCAACAGAGGTCACGACATAATGAAACGACAAAACACCCCTGGCTCGCTAAAAACGCCCATCCCATGTCTTTAAAGCATCGTGGAGTGCTTAAATAAAATAAATATAAAATGTAAACTGAATGTGAATGGAATGACTGTCGACACATCCCCGGCTCCCACTGCCTTCCTGGCTGTTTAAAGCATTGCATCCAACCTCACTCCAGACTCGCAATGTGAGCCATCTAGCCCTTCTTCACCAATTCACACGGCTGTTGTTGCGGCTCACGTTGCAGCCCCTGCTGACAGCGCTTTCTTTGGGTCGTCGCCCCCTCTGACCCACCCCCCTCCTCCTTCTCCCCCGGAGTAGCCAACATACTCTACCTTGGAAGTGACAGCAATTGAGATGAGGGAACACAACAGTGACCCAGCACTTTCTGTTTTGTGCAGCAGCCTCCAGAAAGCATTGTCCCCAGGAGCAACAATGTGAGTCGCAACAACAGCCTTGTTAACCAATGAAGAAGGGCTGGCTGGTGTAGACGAGTTGCATCGGCGTCTAGTTTTAAAGTGAGATGACCCAAAGTGCTGGAATAACTCGGCCAACTGAAAGTCTGAGGACGGGTCCCAATTTCACCTATCCATGGTCTCCAGAGATCCTGACCCGCTGAATTACTCCAGCACTTTGTGTCCTTGCGGTGGTTGAAGAAGGGCTCGCAGGTGCACCTTGCGAGTCAGGGGTGGGGTCGGAAGCCAGAGCTCCAAATGGCCAGGGAGATGATACGAGCTGGGGATGGGTTGGCAGGTCCGACCGTTATATCCAACATCTGTTACAAAGGGGTTGTTACAACAAGGGTTTATTGTATTGTTTTTATGAAACAGCATAGGTGATTCTTTCACAGTAGAGGGACATGACGGGAAAAAGCACTCGTCCATCTGTTCCAAATGCGAGTAATTCCTATCCCAAATAATCCCCTCAAATAGCTTCCCCACTCCTAACACGAGGTCCACCTGCCTATAATTTCCTGGATGATCTCTACTTTCCTTCTTAAACAAAGCAATAACATTGGCTAATATTCACTGGGACCTCACCTGTGGTTAGAGAAGATACACATATTTGTCAAAGCCCCTGCAATCTCCTCTCTTCTCTCTCAGAATAACCTCCAACACATTACATCAGGCCCTGGTGATTTATCCATCTTAATGATTTTCAAAATACCAACACCTCTTCGTTCTTGATCGCAAACTGCCCAAGAAACCCTGGAAGGTTGCTCTGCCAGTCCTGTCCATCTTGTAACCAAGTTTATTTAATGGCGACATCAACGTTGTTGCAAACACTTATCGCAGCCCTACATTCACCCGTTTCATCCCCAATGTGTTGAAATAAACATACTTCAGCCTATCAGTTTCATCATATTCCTTTACCTCTCCTTGCCTGTTCTTTCTTTGAGACTTATTGGTCACAGCCTCTATTTTCCCATCAGTCCTTCAACTCTAGATCCAAAATATGAATCCCTGCCTCCTACACTCAGCCATTCATTCATCCGTGCTCTCCTCCTATTGCTATCACTAGAAGCAGTCCACCCATTACTATCCTCAAGGTTTAATGCTTTTAATCTTTTGCCTAACTAGGTTGCTTGTCCTTCCTACGACACACTCTCTCGTCCATAAAGGGAGCAAGACACTCAGACCTGTTTAACAAGCTCAAGGGCCGAGGCTCCTCCAGCATTGTCTCTTGGATCCCACTACCTGCCTCCCTAGTAACCACACCCTCTTCCTCCTGGACACAGACCGAATTGGGAGTAGGTAATCTAACCAGTGTGACTGCCTCCAGGAAATTCCCATCCGCAGTGCTTGAAGCTCAGATTCCAGGTCATCAGTTTTGAGCCTGAAGTCCGAGAGCAATTAACATTTGTGATCACCACATGTGGTCACCAGGAACCATAATGTGGTCCACTATCTCCCACATCATGCAACTGCAGCACATTACACGATCTTGCATATCTACTTTACTTAATCCTCACAGCTCCTTTTCTAAAATCTCCACTACTGCTGCTCCAACTTGAAACTGATTTGCTTGCTATCTCACAGTCGGGATGGCACAGTGGCGCAGCGGTAGACTTGCTACCATCCAGTGCCAGACCTGGATTCAATCCAAACTATGGGAGTCTGTACATTCTCCATGTGACCACGTGGGTTTCCTCTGGATCCTCCGGTTTCCTCCCAAACTGCAAAGATGTGCAGGTTTGCATGTTGAAAATGGTTTATTTGCATTGCCCTTAGTGTGTATTGGATAGAATTGGTGTACGGATGATCATTGGTTGGCATGGACTCAGTGGGCCATAGGGCCTGTTTCCATGCTGTATCTCTGAACTAAACTCAACACTCCTTTCCTCAGCTCTTCTCGCTGAAGCCTCCAGAGCCAAAACTTCAGTTCACACAACACTTTGCCTCAACACGGCCGTTTCCATTAGGATCCTTCCTTCTATTAGTCAATCTGTCTCTTCCTTAGCCAATCGGAAACCTGCTTCTTTAAATTTCCAGCCTATTCAATTTTAAAAGTTTATTTTGCTGTATTTTCCTGTCGATTTTTTTAAGTTGATAATTCACCTCTCAAAATAGCTGCACTCTCTTCCTGCACGATTTTTACGGTAGGGAGAGAGTGCACCTCTCAAAATAGCTGCACTCTCTCCCTCACCTCAAGTAGGATTCCTTCCTTTTATTGGTCAATTTGTCTCTCGGCCCAATCTCCAAGGTATAAAAAGGTAATAGTTTGACAGTGCCCTTTCATGTATTTTCTACACTTCCCACATTTATGCTCCAACTGCCCGTTCTCTCCCCAAACAGAACAGAGTTCCCTTGTTCCTCACCTTCACCCAACCAGGTCATGCATCAAAAATATCATCCTCTGCTATTTTTGCAAACTGCTTCGTGATCCCTCTTCTGATTACCTCTTCCCCTTTTCTCTGCTTTCTACAGGGATGAGTCTGTGACTACCTAGTTCCGCACATCAAATACCACCAAACGTTCGTGTTCCCTGGCACTTTCCCCTGCATCTGTAAGTGAAATACCTGTCCCTTCACCTCCTCTCTCACCAATATCCGGAGACATCTACATCCCTTCCGTGCAAGGGTGAGTATAGGCCCAGAGCCAGCAAACACTCCTCACCCAATCATTCCAAGGATCATTCTCGTAAACCTCCTCTGGACCCTCTCCAGTGCCAGCAAATCCTTCCTCGCATATGGGACCCAAAACTGCTCACAATATTCCAAATGTGTTCAGATCAGTGCCTTATAAAGCCTCAGCATTACATCCTGGCTTTTGTATTCTAGTCCTCTCGAAATGAATGCTAACATTGCATTTGGCTTGCTTACTACCGAATAAACCTGCAAATTAACCTTTTGAGAATCCTGCATCAGCACTCCCGTTCTTTTGCACCTCCGATTTTTGAATCCTCTCCCCATTTAGGAAATGGTCTACACCTTTATTCCTTCCATCAAAATGCATGAGTACACACTTTGCGGCACTGTATTACATTTGCCATTTCATTGCCCACTCTCCCAACCTGTCCAGGTCCTCTGCAGACTCCCTGTTTCTTCAACACTATCTGCCCCTCTATCATCCAGATCATTAACATATAACATGAAATGTAGTAGACCCAACACCGACACCTGCGGAACACCATTCATCACCAGCAGCCAACCAGAAACCTGTTGTACAAAATGTTGGTAATCTGGAATATTGTGTTATGTTTTGGTCACCCTGCTATAGGATAAATGTTGTGATATTGGAAAGAATGCAAGGAAGATTTACGAGGATGTTGACAGGACTCGAGTGCCTGAGTTATAGGAAGAGGTTGGGCAGGCAAGGACTTTATTCCTTGGAGTATAGGAGGATAAAGGGACATCTTAAAGAGATGTATATGATCATGAGGGGAATAGATAGGGTAGATGCACAATCTTTTACCCAGAGGCAGGGAATCAAGAATCAGTGGACATGGTTTAAGGTGAGAGGTGAAAGATTTAATAGGAACCCGAAGGGCAACGTTTTTACACAGGGTGATGGGTGTGTGGAACAAACTGCCAGAGTGGAGTTAAGGCAGGTACTATAACATTTAAACGACATTTGGACAGGTACATGGATAAGAAAAAAAATTTGAGGGATATGCGCCACACGTGGGCAGGTGGGACTAGTGTAGATGGGGCATCTTGGCATGGGCAAGTTGGGCTGAAAGGCCTATTTCCTTGCTGTCTGACTCAATGACTCTCTCCAGTTTGTCCATATCTTCACTTTGTTCATCATATTCCAAAGTACTTGAGCTGTGGCAAAATTGTTGAACACAATTCTAGCCTATTTCCTTGGTCTTACATTCTACATCTCATCTGATAAAGGAAAGCAACTTATATGCATTTTTTAATCAACTTACTCTGTCTGCTCAGCTGCATCTGTGGATTTTCTTTTCTTCTGCACTACTCAATATCTCCCAATATTATATATTCCCTAGCCTTGCGCAACTCCTGAAATGCATTGCATTGTACTTCTCTGGTCTGAATTGTATTTACCACTTTTCTGTTGAATTGACCAGACCTGCGTGTCTTATAACTCAGTAAACAAGAATGGGATCAAGCAACTGCTCACAGATGGATCTAGCTGCTCCAGCCTTGAGCTCAACTCTCTTATATCCTATTTACAGCTAATTGCAACAGCTATATCATGAGGGGTATTTAATGAGATGGAATGAAATCTTTGAAAGATCTAGGAATTCAGAGCTATGAAGAAGAGAAGTTAAGGTCTGAAGATTATTCATATTGAATGGTAGAACAGATGAGGGCGAGATGGTCTCCTCCAACTCCTAATTTCTGTGCACTGAACAATGGAACAGAGATAAAAAACGCTACCAAGGGAACTGCGCCTGTGAGAGGCTATCATTTTAAGATGACTATTAAAAATGATGCAGAGGAGTGTGTGGTTAAACACATTGACAGCTACAGAAGTATTTTGATGGATCAAGATCCAAAAGGTAGGCAACTGAAGTTTTGTAAGAACATATGAAAAACTGGGGGATACATTTTCCTGATGGGCCTGTCCCACTTAGGCGACTGCAGGAGACTCTGCAGTCGCCACATGTTCGGGGGTGGTTGCCAGGGAGCCGCATTCTGGGAACTAGTCGCGGACTCATTATGGTCACCATTAATTTTTCAACATGTTGAAAAAACATGTTGAAAAATTACCGGTGACTAGAATGAAACCGCCATGGAGAGTCGCGAGGATTCTCAAGCCGTAGGTGGGTCGCCAGGAGGTCGAAGGATCTTGGAGTTCGCGTAGATTGTAGCCGGTGCTGACCGGTGAATTTCATTGGCTCATTGGAAAAAAAGGTAAGCAGTAGTTTTCAGAACCAAGGATAACCAACCAGTAATGTTAAATGTCCGCCGGGCTTCACAGCCGTGTATCTCTGGCTTCTTAAAAGTTGTTTCCACTTCTTCTCCCCCCTTCAACCCCTTCTTCCCCCCCCTTTTTTAAAAAGACTTACACTGTGCTTTAGCCCTCTTTTTACAGCGCCAACCTTCCTGTTCATCGCGGTGTGTGTCGGTTTCACCTTGGCTTTGCACCGTGTGAATTCTTTAGACAGCGCTCGCCCTGTTCCCCGCCTGCATAATGGGCTGGTGAAGGAAGGTAGGGGTGTGTGTAAGTGTGAATGTGCGTGCATGTTCCACTCTGACAACCGCCGTTCCAGTTGCCAGTTTTCTAGGCGACTGCCGGCAACTTGACAAGTCGCCGGCAGTCTGCTGAATAATTGCCGAAGTGGTACAGGCCCATAATGCTGTACGTAAAAAGAACATTGAAAGGAAGTAGAATGTAGATGTGTGCAACAAAGTGATCAGAGATGGTCATTATATCATGGAATAGTCTACACCACAGAAAATAAGTGGAGGAGTAGGCCATTCGGCCCTTCGAGCAAGCACCACCATTCAATATGATCATAGCTGATATCCAAAATCAGTACCCCGTTCTGGCTTATTCCCCATGTTCCTTGATCCCCTTAGCCCTAAGAGCTAAGTATTAACTCTCTCTTGAAAACATCCAGTGAATTGGCCTCCACTGCCTTCTGTGGCAGAGAATTCCACAGATTCACAACTCTCTGGGTGAAAAAGGTTTTCCTCGTCTGTCCTAAATGGCCTACCCCCCTATTCACACATACAAGGAATTTGCCTTGGTGCTCCGCCCACAAGTAACAACATGACATACACTAACAGTTATGAATGACATTCCTAAATAATATTTGTAGATTTATTGTGCATGTCAACCAATCACATATGTTAGCATCACTAACCCCACCCATAATATAACATTTATATTAACACTTGCCGCTTATAGAGTGTGTGTGTGTGTGTGTGTGTGTGTGTGTGTGTGTGTGTGTGTGTGTGTGTGTGTGTGTGTGTGTGTGTGTGTGTATATAATACACACACACACATACATACACAGCTGCCCGAACTGAACACTGTGGCAGCAGTTGGGATGTTCTGACATCTAACCATCCTTTATGCTGTTAAAGTCTATGTACTGATTAAAGATGACTTTGGATCATAGCATGTCTGATGTCTGTCTACAATATTCAAATTATATTGATTCAATATATTAATTAAATAATATTAAACCATAATTTATTAAAGATATGTAATGATGATTACAATGATTATTCTCCCTAACCTCTCTAACACCTTGTGTCGAAATCTCAACAGCTACTGTTCTGTTCTGAAATGGCAATACTACAATGTGAATAATTTGCGTCCTGTGTAGTTTACATTATGGGGATCACCTGTAAGCAGCAGAGATGCAATTTGATTGTATAATACGATTTAATGTTTTTGATTAGAGCCCAGAGTTGATATTAGCTGTTTACCTTGGACTTGGCATGCCAAGTAAAGTGAAGACTGTTGGTCTCCCCTGGTACAAGCAATTTAAAAGGGAGTGCGAAGTGGCTAACAACATCATTCCGCACATAGTACAACTCAGCATCAAGACCTGTTGAAAGAAAAAAAAAGTTGCATGTAATTCATGCAAACTTTACTGCAAATTAAATAACAAACACTTAATTTTTAAGTTTTCAACCACAAATTGTAGTAAAACTTGGCATCGTAAGAGGTTGCAAATATCATAATTCAAAAGTGACTCAACCGCATACCTGCAAACAATTGCTTTGAGCATGATCAGCGAGACAAATATAATCTAGATCTAGAGACTTCATTACTTATCACAAATTTATTTTCTTTACTCACATACAATAAACACAGCCCCACCAGCATCATTTTTCATTATCGATGGCAATTACAGATCCATTTTCTCCACAACCTGCCTGCCACCTCTTGTGACCTTTGTTCAGCTGTAATACCGGGACATCCAATTTCATCTTCACATTCTCAAATTGCAGGTTGAATTTTATCATATTACTAGACTAAGTGGGACCGTTTGGGTTCCTGTCACATGGGAGGCCTGGTCCCCCAACGCAACCCGTTCACCAATGCAATATTCCACCACTCACCCGTTCCCCCAATGCAACCTCTCCCCCCAATGCAATATTGCACCACTCACGCATAGCCCCCAACTGCGCAGACCCCTCATCTCCCAGCACTCCCTACCCCTCCTCTTCACCCCCCCTCTTCTTTCCCCTCCCCAATCCCTCCCTCTCTCCATAACTCCTCTCTCCTCCCTACCCCCCTCTTATGCCTCTATCCCCCACTCCTCACCTCTACCTACCCCCCCCCCCACTATCCCTCCTGACCTCCGCCACTGCCCTCCTCTCTATTACCCACTCCTTACCTCCCCGTCCCCCCTCCATTCCCTCTATTCCCCTCCTCCCCCACTTTCCCTCCCCAGGATCGTTCCTCTCTTCCCCCAATCCCTCCCTCTCCCCTACCCTCAGTCACTACAAAAAACAGCATCTGCAGTTCCTTCCTCCACGGCGGGGGGGGGGGAGGGGGGGGGGGGGTGTATGTGCGCGTGTGCATTAATCAAACTTCGCGCAAACTGCTCGGACACCCTGCAACCAACTCTTTCTCCCTCCCACTCCGGCTCAGCTGCTGCCACCGGGCCACGGGGAGGGTTGGAGTCGCTGTTCGTCACGGTGGGCACCACGAGTTTCGATGAGCTGGTAGAGAAGATCTCCAAGAAGTCCATGACGGTGAGTTACCACAACAGCGGAGGAGATGGATTCGCAGAGGGCGGGCGGGGGAGAGGGGTGAGTGATGAGGGAGAGAGAGAGAGACGGGACCAGGGACTCCACTGAATCCTCTCCCCCACCCCCGCTGCTGGTCGTTGGGGAGATAGACAAGTTACTTTGAGGAGGGGAGAGAGGAGTTTGTGAGTGAGGCGGGACAGGCCGCCGCCGGTGGGTCAGGAAGGGGCGTCGCCATCCCGGCCGTGGCATTGACTGACAAGAGACGAGACCAATCTGCGTGGCGCTGACTGAAGGAATTTGCGCACACGCGGTTTTTAAGATTTTTAAAACTCGATAACTTTAACAATATACCACCGATCGGAACGAAACGTGTTGCACTCGCAGCACAGGAGACCGGTGAGTAACCTGGCGAAAGATCATAGCGCTATTACGTACCGTTTTTGCACAAATAGAAAAACCGCGCAAACCGGAAGAGCACAAGATCAGACTTTTAGTTATGTATAGATTACAACCTCCTTGTGATTCCTTTACCTAAAGCTCCCAAATCAAATCTGGTTCATTATACAACACCAAACCCAGAATTGCCTTTTCCCTGGTAGGCAAGAAACCATCTGGTAGGCACTCTTCAAATTCCCTCTCTTGGGGTCCTGTAGCAATCAGATTTTCCTAGTCTACCTGCATATTGAAATCCCCCGTGATCACCTTTCTTACATGCCGATTGTATCTCCTGATGTAATTTGTGCCCTGCATCCAGACTACTGTTCAGGGGCTTCTAAATAACTCCCATCTTCCACCAGGCTGAATGGGTTAACCGTAAAATTTAGAAATAGACAACCACTTTACTGGGATTATTCTGAAGGTGCCCCTGAACGTCAGTGGGAGATAGATCAGATATGGGGACAAATGACAAAGCAATATGGCTCTAATAGTGAAGAGGTTAATTTCCTAATATTAACTGGGATTGATTTAGTACAAGGCTGCTTGCATCATAATATACATCCAAGAGTTTTTTGAGTAAATATGTATATAGTCCTACTTGAGAAGGTCCAGTGGCAGTGTCATTTCAGAGACTATCATCAAAATGCTGTAAACTTGAAAGGAGTTACAGAAGGGGATAAGGATGGTCAGCAAGTTAAGATCCTAAATTGGGGAAGGCCTATTCCAATAACATAGAACAGTACAGCATAAAAACAGGCTCTTCGGCCCAATGTCTGTGCTGAACATAATGTTAAGGCCATCACTTTTCTACCTGCACATAACCTATGCCTCCATTCCCTGCATATCCAAATTCCTATCCACAGGTCAGTTAAATGGCACTAACATATCAGCGCGTACCAGGCACTCATCATCCTCTGTATAAACAATCTTGCCCCGCACATCTCCTTTAAATGTTGCCATAAGACAAACTTTATAACATATAAACTTTATAACATAAGACAGGACCTTGTAAAAGTAGATTGGGAGCAGCTGCTTGCTGGAAAAACAAGATCCAACAAGTAGGATTTTAAACAAGAGATATTGAGAGTTCACAACTAACACATTCCATTAAGAGTGAAAGGTAAGGATGGCAAGATTAGAGAAGACTTGATGACAAGGGATTTTAAAGGAATTGATATTCTGGAGCTGGTCAGCATTAAATGACTTGCTAAATAAAAATTGATCAAGATTGATAAATCCCTGGACGTCATGAGATACACGCTAGCTGGTTATGTATTACAAGAGAAGTGATCGGGGCCCAGAGATTTCTGCATCCTCATTAAATACAGGTGGGACATCAGATGGCTGGAAGATGGCAAAAATGTTTATTTTGTTCACGAAAGGCAGCAGGAAAAAGCCAGGTAACTACAGGCAATAGTCTGCAAAGAGATGTCAGAAAATACTGGGAAAATTCAAAGGAATAGGATGCATCAACTCTTAGTAAGGCAGGGATTGATTAAGGAGAGCCAACATAGCTTTGTTCATGGGATAGCCTGGGGAAACTTGATAAAAGTATATATAATTATGAGGTGGGGTAGACGGTCAGAATCCTTTTCCCTGGGTGGAAATATCCAACAATACAGGGCATAGCCGACAGTTGGAAAGTTTAATGGACATGTGCAGGGCATGTCACATAGACTGGTGGGGACCGGGAACACGTTGACAGAGTTGCTGATGGAGGCAGATGTAATATGCGGTGTTTAAGAAGCTTTTAGATAGGCACATGGAAGTACAGGGAATAGAGGGATATGGATCATGTACAGACAGATGAAATCAATTTAACTAGGTGTCATGCTCAGCACACATATTGTGGGCCAAAGGGCCCATTTCTGTGCTGTACTGTTCTGCACTCAGTTATATGTTAATCTTTGCCATATTTGCCATATGATATCTTTTCCATAACAATTAGACAGGTTTAGAGGGATATAGGCCAAACATAGGCAGGTGAGACTCGTGTAGATGGGACACGTTGGTCGGCGGGGCAAGTTGGGCTGAAGGACCTGTTTCCACACCAATCAATATTATATGCCTTCTCTTTTGTTTTTATGTTGCATTTGACTTCCTTTGTCAATCTCCCCTTTGTATGTTTATTCCTCTTTGGGATGAAAAGATCCTGCATTATAAAACATTGGTTCATCCACAAGGAGTCTTGTCTGCAGTTCGTGTACCAGACTAGATGAAGAATGTCATTGCGTAGAGTGCCGTGATTTGCCAGGATGTTGCCAGGATTGGAGGACTTTTGTTATAAGAAGAGATTGAATAAGCAGGGTTTATTTTCCCTGAAGAGGCCAAGAAGTGACCAAATAGATTATACAAAATTGTGAGGGGAATAAATGGGGTAGATAGTAAAAAACGTTTTCCGAGTTCAGATGTCTAAACCAAAAGTGCATAGGTTTAGAGGGGTTCTCCGGGGGAATGTTTTTACATGGAGAGTGATTGGAATCTGGAATGCACAAGTTAAGGTGGTGGTGGAGGCAGGTAAACACAGCACTAATGAATATATATATACCTGTGCAATAGGCAAGGCATACAAGGCATTAGTACAGATCGATGCAATGGCTAGTCTGACCTTGGTGGGCTGAAGGGTCTGTTTCTGTGTTGTACTACTCTATCCAGTGTCATATGACACATCATTGACACAAAAGACAGACAAAAAATGTTTGAGTTATTGAGTGGAGTGATATTGTGAGAGTCCCACCTCCATCACCACTTTGTGTGTTGATGTACCAGGTGAAAACATTCTTCCCTAAACCCTCTCTAAATCTCCTCGCCATCACACTCCAAAGATATGCAGGTTTGTAGGTTAATTGGCTTCTGTAAATTGTCCCTAGCGTGTAGGTTAGAACATAGTGTTTGGGTGATTGTTAGTTGTCATGGTCTCGGTGAGCCAAAGGGCCTGTTTCCACACTGTATCTCTAAATTAAACTAGAGAGTTGTAGAGTGAATGTAGTCTTTTTGCAGGGGTTGGGAAATTTAAGGGGAGAGGGGGAAAAGTGCTCTTAGGGCTAAAGGAATCAAAGGATATGGGGAAAAAAGCAGGAACAGGGTACTGATTTTAGATTAACAGCCATGATCATATTGAATGGTGGCGCTGGCCCGAAGGGCCGAAATCTATTTTTCTATGTTTCTAAGCGCAACTCCGCACAGTGGGTAGTAAGTAGAATGAAACAAGCTGTTAGAGGGGATACAAGGAACCACAGATGCTGGTTTCCAAAAAAAGACACAAAGTGCTGGAGAAACCCAGTGGGTAAGGGTGATCGCTGGAGACATGGATAGGTGACATTTCAGGTCGGAGCCCTTCTTCAGACCGCTTGTGATGTGGTTGGGGGCGGGGCAGGTGGTGGAAGAAAGCTGGGAGGAGGGGAAGAACAACGCCTGGCAAGTGTTAGGTGGACACAAGGTAGGGGGTTGGTAGGTTGATGGTTGGACAAACACCACAGATGAAAAGACAAAAGGCGTGAGATAAAATAGGTGCAAATTATGGAAGGAACACAGGTGGAAGGGAGGATCAAGGGAGAAATGGCTGTGTCGAAGTGGGGCACACGGAAGTGTGGGGGGGGGGGATTTAATTGGTTAGAGGAAGTGGTTGAGTCAGGTGCAATAACAACAATTAAAAGCTTTAGAGGGGATATGGGTAAAACTCAGGGATATTAGATTAGATGGGCATCTTGGTCAGCAATGAAAGAGTTGGGCCAGATTTTGTACAACGCAATCAAATCACCGCACAGCTACTCCTGCTCCAAAGAAAATAAACACAGCCTATCCAGATCACGCCAGCAGTCAATCTGATAACTAATCTTTTGTCTTCGCTGTAACTGCATCGCATAATCTTACTGTGTCGCAGCAATTAGCCTTCAGTAAACCGAAAACAAATCCCAACAAGTAAAACCAAAACAGCCATCAGCAAATATCACTTCTCATTGTTAATGACTGTGAGCGTTTTAGTTATTACCAAAATCACAGAAGTATCCACCTCAGACATGGGCTCTTTTGGATCACCTCATACAGGATGACCATGATGCCCATCTATACAAATCCCCTTTGTCTGCTTTAGGCCTGTATCAATCTATGCCGTTCCAAGCACCCGTCCAGAAAACATTACTTAACAATGTCTTGAAATGATAGGCATCATATAAAGTTTATTATACATCGATATGCACCAAGTCAAGATTTTTTTAATTCAGTCGCCATGAAACGGTTCAGATCCTATGGCAAACGTACCCATTCCAGTGTGTGATACTGTCATGCACTATTGACATACAGATAGATGATCTTTATGCATGCCAGCACAACACAATTCAAAGTTGATTTTCTTAAACAAGACAAAATCACCTTCCTCTCACTCCGCTCACCCCATCCTCTCCCTCCCCTCGCCCCCACTCTCTACTTCCTCTCACTCTTCCCCCTCTCAATCTCTCTCTCTCCGCTCACCCTCCCCCAATCTCCCCCTCCGCTCAACCCAGCCGAAGGCACCAACTTTCCCCCTCCCTCCCGCCCCACAGCCTCGCTGCTGCCACGGCAGCTGCACTGCTCCTCCCGCGGCCAGACAGGCCCTATTGCGCGGCCTCCGCCACAGGCCGGGGCCAGCACTCACTGATCAGCCTCCGCATCTCCTCCACGCTCAGGTAGACGTTAACGCCGGGGCCGGCGGGATAGACGGCGGCGAGGCAGCAACTCCACATCAGCGCCAGCGCTCGCCGTAGAGGCCGCGCCGACCCACCGCCCGCCATCCGCCAGCGGGAGCAGCGGGAGTGCCGCCCGCCTGTGCGCGTCCCCGCCGCGGCCGCGCGCCCTGCACGATCCTTGCTGCAGCGGCTGCACGTTACCGCGGGGGCGCACGTGCCGTGCGGTATGACCCCCCCCCCCCCCCCGGCGCACGCGGGGCGACGGCAGTTAAACCGAAGATCCTGGTTCAACTGCCTCCCCTCCCCCCCCTCACCTCATCACCTCCAACCCCCTCCCCCCCTCACCTCATCACCTCCAACCCCAACCCCTCCTCCCCATCACCTCCAACCCCAACCCCTCCTCCCCATCACCTCCAAACCCCTCACCTCATCACCTCCAACCCCCCCCTCACCTCATCACCTCCAACCCCCTAACCTCACCACCTCCAACCCCCTCACCTCATCACCTCCCCCTCACCTCATCCACCCCCTTATCTCACCCCCCCCTTATCTCATCCCTTCTCCCTCTCCCTCACCTCATCATCCCACATCTCATCTCCCCTCTTCTCACCCCCCCTTATCTCATCCTTCCTCTCTGCCTCCCTCATCTCCCCTCCATCTCACCCCCCTCACCCCCTCCCTCAGCCTCAACCTCTCCCTCATCTCATCCTCCTCATCTCTTCCCTCCTCTCCCCCTTCCTACACCACCCCAACCCCCTCCCTCATCTCACCCCCTTATCTCATCCCTTCTCTCTCCCCCTCCCTCATCTCCCCCTCCTTACCTTATCACCCTCATGTCATACTTCCCCCCTCATCTCATTCCCCCTCCCTTATTTCATCCCTCCTCCTTCCCTCCTCTACTCCTCCATTTCATCTCCCTTTTTCACCCCCACCCCCTCATCTCATCTCCCCTCCCCCTCATCTCATTCCTCCCCCCTCATCCTTCCTCCCCCTCCCTCATCGCATCTTCCCCCCCCTCACGTCATCCCTCCACCTCGCCTCCCTCATCTCCCCTTCCACCTCACTGCCCCCCCTACCTCATCATCTCAACCCCCCCTCTCATCCCCCCTCATCTCATCCCTCCTCCCCCTTCCTCATCTCATACCCCCCTCCCCATTTATCATCTCACATCTCCTCCCCACCCTACCTTATACCCCTCACCCCGCCTCAACCCCAACCTACCCTACTTCATTCACCCTCAACCCACTCTGCCTCACCCCACTCTCCCTCCCCAAATCCTCCCTTCCAAATCTACCCTACCTGAACCGCCTCACAACCTTCTCTGCCACATCCTCCTCACCCCTGCTCCCCAGCTACCCTGCCTTAGTCACTCCTCCCCAATCCTGAACCCCTCCCTACCTTATCCACCACACCCCCTCCCATCCTCAACCTCCCCACCCTGCCTCATTCTTCTCACCCCTCCATATCCTGCCTCATATCCTCCCTCCCCTCCTCTATCCTACCTCACCTCCCCTCCCTTCTAAACCCCTCCATACCCTACCTCACATCTCCCCTATCTCACACCCCCTACCTACCTCATAGCACATCCCCCTCCCTCCTCCCAAAGCCAAACACTGTAACTTCCCATTCCCAAACTGACCTTTCTGTCCTGGGCATCCTCCATTGTCAGAATGAGGGCAAACGTAAATTGGAGGAACATCGCATATTTTGCATGGGCAATTTGATTTCTCTAACTTCAAATAACCCTTGCTTTCCCTCTCTCTCCGACCCTCCCACATCCTAGTTCTCCGACTAGTTTCACAGTCCTCCTGATTAATGTTACCGTTTGTATGCCTCGTAATCACCTTCGCCTCAACCACAAAGAACCACTCTAAATTTCCTCAACCATTGTCTGCTTTGATCTGTCATTTTCACACCATATCTCTGGTTTCCCTTTCCCTTGACAGTCTGAAGAAGGGTCTCGACCTGAAAAGTCAACCATTCCTCTATAGATTCTGCCTGTCCCGCTGTGTTACTCCAGCATTTTGTGTCTATCTTTAAGCACCTGCCGATCCTTCCTACCAATTACCAATTACATGTTAGGTCAAGACCTATGTATGGAAAATAACACTACACGGAATTAGCACGGAATTAACATGGAAGCACGGAATTAGTCTGTTTGCAGCAAGCAACAATCACTTTCATGAATTTTGCAATTACTTTTCAGGTCAAGTTGCTACCATCAAATATATGTCTCTAATCAACTCGGCTTCATGAGATACATCAGAAAGGTTAGTTTACAACATGTTATTCCTAAGTATTTAGAGGCCAATGTATGGAAAATAACTACAGCTTTGGAAACACTGAATTAGTATGCTTGCAGCAAGCAGCATTCACTCCCACGAATCTTGCAATAACAGTTCAGGGCAAGGAGCTACAATCAAATAAATGATTCCAATCGATTCAGCTTCATGAGATACATTGGAAATGTTAGTTTGCAATGCGTTATTACAAACTAAATGATTGTTAGAGGCCATGTATCATACACAGTATCTGACAGTTGGATTGTTCCTAAAACACTCTGATCCTATCGAATGGTGGGGCTGTCCCGAGTAGCCCATCCCGATCCTATTTTCTTGTATCTCTGTCATCTTGTTAAATGAAAGCCTCATCAACGACCTCTTTATTACCTCTTCAGAAATTCGGCAATCTCCACGAAAGCCAGGAAAGCACAGCAAGGTTCTACCACCTGGGAAAATGAAGGAAATGTAACTGTTCTTAATTACATTTTTCTGTCATTTTTGAAATGTTCACGCAGGCAGTTTAAGTAAGCCAGATAATGATCCAGTCTGAAGAAGGGTCTCCACCCGAAACGTCACCTATTCCCTCGCTCCATAGATGCTGCCTCATCCGCTGAGTTTCTCCAGCATTTTTGTCTACCTTCGATTTTTCCAGCATCTGCAGTTCTTTCTTAAACATGATCCTTTGTATGATTGTTACGTCTCTTCCTGTTATGTCTGCCCCTGGTCTCTGCCTGTGCTCTGTCTGCCTCTCCTGGTCTCTGCCTGTGCTCTGTGTGTGTCCCTGGTCTCTGCCTGTTTCTCTCTGGTCTCCGCCTGTTGCCACTCTGACCTGATCTCCGCCTGTTGTCTGTCTGTATGTCTGTCCCTGGTCTCAGCCTGTGGCTTTCAGCCGGTTCATAGACTGCATCAGCGTCGGGCCCGTGCTGCCCTCTGGTGGCTGGGACCAGTTCTGAAACCAAAGTGTGCGAGAGAAAGTTAATCACATGAAGATAAATATAAAATTCTGCAGTAACTCATCGGGACAGGCAGCATCTCTGGAGAGAACGGGTCAAGACCCTTCTTCAAACTAAGAAGTCAGAGAGAAGGTTCAAGTTTAATTCCCTCTTAATTGTTTAAAGTGAAATTATGTTTTTGTATTATCATTTTTTATTCAATCGCAGGCTGGAAAATCTGGATTAATTTCCATCAGTGTGAGAAGCCGGGGTGGGCCATGGACGACCCGCTTGTGTTCCGTGTGGGGACGTGTTGCTGGGGACGGGGGTCCGGCGCGGCCCAGTGGCCCTGGACGAGTGGCAATGTATTTCTCCATGGGAAGGGGGGGGGGGGGGGGTTACACAAAAAGCTGGAGAAACTCAGCGGGTGCAGCAGCATCTAAGGAGCGAAGGAGATAGGCGACGTTTCGGGTCGAGACCCTTCTTCAGAAGTTGTGTGTAACTCAGGAACACAAAATCCATTCATCAATAGCTGACACATTAAATAAAGGTGGCGTTAAATAAAGGAGGGGGTTATAAAGCGACGGAAGGAAGTGGCAGAATTAAACCGAGTGGTTTATAGTGAACCAAGAATCCAATGAGGACAAAGAACAGAAGGGAAAACGTTTCCGGAGAGGTTTGTGAGATTCGGAGGCGATCTCTCCTCAGCGGCGACCGTCTGCACCGGACGCGATGGCTGTGCCTCTGATTGTTCGTTTCTGCTTCACGTCTTTCAACCAAAGATCCTATAGGATCTTTGCTTTCAACGTCCTTTCATCTGGAGTGACCTCTGATTGGAGGCTGCACAGAGACAATGGCGAGTGACTGACCCGTCAGCCTAGCGCCGGGGAAACACTAACTCTCACGGAGCAGTGAGAGACAGGGAAAAGCCAGCGCGGATTCATGAAGGTCGGACCGGTCTGTGCCCCTTCTTCGATGTGTGAACAGTGGAAGCGGTAAAGGAAACAGGGAAAGACGCCAAGCGCTAGGCACCATCTTCTGAGAACGTTTCGGGGTCGGGACCTTTCAGAAGGGCCGCCCAGTGACGCTCCCGTGTCCCGTCTCCAACATTCCCTATTTACTCTCCTACAACAGCAACAGGAGATATTCCGGACGGACGCTCCTGTCGCCCACCAACGGCGGGCGCCGCATTCCCACATTTCCTTGATTATCGTTGTTTTTTGCATATCGCCTAAGTATCGTCTACATCTCTCGTTCCCTTTTCCCCTGTCACTCAGTCTGAAGAAGGGTCTCGACCCGAAACATCACTTATTCCCTTTCTCCAGAGATGCTGCCTGACCCACTGAGTTACTCCAGATTTGTGTGCCTGTCTTCTGTTAATCAAGCTGCCGGTACAGTCTGAAGAAGGGTTTCGGCCCGAAACGTTGCCTATTTCCTTCGCTCCATAGATGCTGAGTTTCTCCAGCACTTTTGTCTACCTTCGATTTTCCAGCATCTGCAGTTCCTTCTTGAACAGTTTATAGCGCAGGAGCAGGGAGGTGAGGGCGGAACCCTGTTACCCGTGGACAGGTGGGTGGGCGCTCGGGAAAGCCCAGCCCAGATGGGTTACACACAATCACAAGGACGCAGATGCAGGAAACTTTACTCCACAGAGAGAAGGCCACAGGTGACAGCGAGGAACTCGGGAAGAGCCCCGTTCTCCGGAGGATGGCTCCGACGAGCCGTAGAGGCAAAGATGTTTCTGGACAAACTCCGGAACTGGCGTCACTGGTAGATAGGGTGGTCAAGAAGAATTTTGGCACATTTGCTTTAATCAGTCAGGGCATTGAGTAAAGGTGTTGGGACCTTATGTTACAATTGTACAAGATGCTGCTGTTGTGTAATGAGACCGACACACATGAGTCACAACTCATTGTTCTTCAATATAACACAAGCAAAGGAAACAACACATGCTATCGTCTGCGCAGTCAGCATCAAGTCCGACCGTGCGATGGGGAAGTACCGTTATCAATATTCCGGGGTAGGGATGAAGATCCGGACTGGACTACATATGGAATGTGCAGCATGCATGGCGATAGATATAGTAAAGGTTTAAAGGTTATTTTATTGGTCACATACACCAATTGGTGTAGTGAAATGCTTCTTGCCACTGCAGCACAGAAAAAAAATAATACAGACATAACAATGATAAAGAGATTTAAACATAAAGAATATCCCCCACAATGGTTCCCATTATGAGGGAAGGCACAAAGTCCAGTCCCCATCCCATGTCCACCCATAGTTGGGCCCATTGAGGCCTCCACGGTCACCTCCACAGGGGCCCGATGTTCAGGCTGTTCTCGCCAGGTGATGGTGCTCCGGCGTCGGGAGAATCCTCTCAGCAGCTTGGGACACCTGGAACGGCCACTTCCTTACTGGGGACTGCGGCTTCCGAAGCCAACAGGTAGGCTAATATAGTTAATCTACAGTTGATGAGGCCGCATTTGGAGTATTGTGATTAGGCCTGGCCATCCTTCTGTGGGAAGGATGTCTTTAAGATGGAAAGATTGCAGATTACGAGGATGTTGCCAGGACTGGAGGGGCAGTTAGGGCTTTATTCCTTGTGGGGGCACGAGTGATCTTATACAGGTGTATAAAATCATGAGACTAGATAGGGTGAATCCAATCTTTTACTCAGAGTAAGAAAATCAAGAAGATAAGGTGAGGGGGAGAAAATTTAACAGGAACCCAAGGGACAGTTTTTTCCCCACACAGAAGGTAGTGGTTATATGGAACGGGCTGCCGGAGGAGGTAGTTGAGGCAGGTACTATAACATTTAAAAGATAGTTGGACGGATATATGGATAGGAATGGTTTAGAAGGATATGGGTGCAACTTGGTCGGCATGAACAGTTTCCGCGCTGTGCGAGTCTATAAAAGCCTTTGAATCCCCAGAACTCAGTCAAGTCCTTGGCAATTATAGAATAATCCTCTCCGAAAGCCAAAGCCGATGATGGCTGAAAGTATGATGGTGTCTGTGTGTCGCCTAGGGAATGGACGTCACTGACACATCAACACCTCTCACTCCACCTCTCTCTTCCTCCCACCATGGCAGCGAGGTGGTGACAGCCCTAATCGCTGCCTGAAGAAGGATCCTAACCCAAAACATCACGTATCCATTTTCTCCAGAGCTGCTGCCCGACCTATTGAGTTACTCAACTCAAACTTTTGTCACATGGCAGTGCAGGAGCTGCGGCCACACAGACCCTTCCCTCCTGACCACCACCATCCCCCATGAGGGACAGACACCCACCAACACAACAGGGACACCCAAGAGTGAAACCCTCCACTCCCCCCCCAAATCATAGGCCCCTTGGCCATAGTCGGTGAAACCCCCACCTCACACCCAAGCACACATAGCCCACCCCCCACCCGGCAAATTGTCAGTGACCCAGTTTCTCCCCCGCCCTGGTGTGATCAGACGCCTCCTTCCCCACGCCGTGTTGACCAGTCTCTCTCTCCCCCCCCACCCCAGCCCGAGTGACCAGTCATCGTCCCCTCCCCAAAGTAAGACCACACAGAGTCAGGCAGCAGGGCGATATAGTCATTTATTACATTCTGGCGGCTACATCGTACAGTTCATGATAAAAATCCTGGTGAATCGTTGCCCACGTTTCCACCCACCCTCGCTTCAGAAGGCCCAGGTCAGAGGGCATGGTCCAGCGACCCCAGGGGAGGTCGGGGGTGGAGGGGCGAGGGCCCTGGACCCTGGGCACAAAAGGCACCATGGAGACTGCTTCATCAACACGACGGACACAGAGCGTCCAGGGAAAATGTAAACCTGACTTTTCAAAAGCAGCTGAGAATATTTCAAAAGCACATATATCATTTCACAATAGACAAAATATCTGAAGTGCTTTAAGCCATAGACATGTTCAGACCATACTCTGCCTGCAGATGACCTGTCCGACCAATCTCTCCTTTGCTGCCCTACCGACAACTTTGGTTAAAAATATGACTGACTTCCCATTCTTATATAATAGTACGACTCTGTTGTGCTTAGCACAGGAAAAATATATATATTTATATATTCATACATTCCTTTATATTATGGGCAGAGATGCATATTTTAAAAGCAAACACTCCAATTTCTATTAACAGGAAATAATTGCAAGCACTTTTCACAAGCTTAGAAACCCGTTACACATCTCCCTGCCGATACCTGCCGGGATTCTGACCACTGGAGACTCCAAACTAAAATCCTTTAACCATTCCAGAATCCCACCACCTCAGAAAGTCACTGGGCCGGGGGTCAGCGGGCCCGGCATGGGTCGGCCGAGCACTCTGTAGGGACCTGATATTGCACCTTGGTGTTGGTGATGGCTCCGTGCTTCTGCCGCAGGTGCAGGCGCAGCTGGCTCTTGTGGCGGAAATGCAGATTGCACTTCTCACACTGCAGAGGGGGGGGAGAGAGAGACAGAGCACAACAGTGAGGTGGGAGAGCGAGCAAGGTGGTGGCAAGGGAGAAGTGGGGGGCAAGCAATGGAGAGGGCAAGGGACAGCGTTGGGGGGGTGAGGGGCGGGCATGGGATGACAATGGGGAGCAAGTGAGGGGTGAGCGGAGGGCCCAGGAAGCTGGGGGGGGAGGGGAAGGGGTGGGTGTCCGGGGAGCCCCTTGTTAGTCACAGCATCAGGCACAGGTTTATGGGTCACCCCCCTCCCCCAAAATTACAAGATTCCTCCCACCCTACAGAGACTGTCCCGTCCCTCTCCCCCCCCCCCCCCAGAACAGGAGGGGTGGGGAAGGGGGAGGCAGATCCAGGAAGAGTTGCCTTGCCCCACAGCAGCTGGGTGGGGGGTGGAATCGTGACCTCGCCGGCAACTCGAGCGGTGCGCCCCCCCCCCCCCCCACCTCAGCTGTCCAGCCAAAAGTCCCCGTTCCCCCCCCCCACTCACGTGGTACGGCTTTTCCCCCGTGTGGATGCGCAGGTGACTCTTCAGCGTCTGCAGGTGCCGGAACCGGGTGCCGCATATTTCACATGGATACGGCTTCTCACCCGTATGGATCAACACGTGGGCCCGCAGGTGGGCGACCTGCAGGAAGAGAGAGGGTCAGCGCGGGAAGAGAGAACCAGCACGAGGAGAGCGGGCACCGGTCAGTGGGGGGAAAGGAGGATGGTTAGCCCGGGAAGGGAGTGCACCAGTCAGCCGGGGGGGGGGGGGGGGGGGGAGGAGAGAGGGTAATCCTCGAATAACCATACATTAGTCACCCTCCTGGAACTTCACCTGTAGCTAAAGATGATGCAAATATCTCTGCATCAATCTCCAGAGTTTCCACACAAGCTTCCCACAAGGTCCATGGACGCACTTGGTCGGGCCCTGGGGATTTATCTACCATATTGTACGTTATAACCACCAAATTCCCCTCTTTGGTGATTTGTGTAACTAATCTAACTAATCACAACTCTTATGCCTCAATTGAGTCCCCCGTACAATCCAAAAGAGTCAGAATACAGGAAACTCTATGCCAGTCATCGTTTATGGGGATAGTTAGCAGCTCTTGTTAAAGATGTCAGAGCAGTTTCTTGTTATTAGAGCAGCAAACATGCAGATGCACAGGAACTGGTGGGATGAATTGAACTTTCCAGAAGGCATTTGATGATGGCCCACAAGAAAGATGAGTGAGAACTGCGAGTCCCGGGTGTTGGAGGGAGGGTTTCTGTGAGGGGGTAGATGAGCTAGCGTCCAGGAACAGCAGCACAAAGGCTCTTATTCTGGAGTGAGGTTGTGATTGGAGTGTCACAGGGCCTCAGAGTTTATAGTTCATATAGTTGACTTGGATGAAAGCATGGAATAGAGTTACTATATTCACTGCAACAAAGATGAGAGGGGATTTAAGATGGAGGGTGTGAACACACAACAGGATGATGGGTGGTTTGCAAGGGGATGAAAATGAGGCAAATGAAACATAATGTGGGAAAAGGTGCAAATGCCCATTTCAATAGAACATAGAGCAGCGCAGGAACAGTTTGTTCGGCCCACAATGTCCATGTCAAAATGACGGCAAGTTAAACTAATCTCTGCCTGCATATAAATAAGCCTATCTAAAAGTCTCTTAAATGCCAGTATTGTATCTGCCTCCACCACCACCTCCGGCAGCACGATCCTGGTTCTCACCACCTTCGTAAAAAACTTGCCCGCACATCTACATTTAATCTTTCACCCTGACCAACAATCCAAGTCTGACTAACCTTTCCCCGTTGCAAACACCTTGTAATCCAGCCAGTGTCCTGGCAAACCTCTCCAAAGCCTCCACAACAGTTCTGTAGAAGCTTGAAAGGGAAACGGGTGGGGCAGTGGCCAAGATTCATCAGGCGACTGTGGACAGGGCGGTCCCTCGCATGAGGGAGCAGGGGCAGTGAGGCAGGCGAGTGGCAGGTGGCCAGGGGGCGCCAACTCCCGCGGGTAGGGGTTAGGGCAAAAGGGGGGAGATCACTAACCTGGACAAAGCGAGCACCGCAGGTCTCACACTTGTAGGGCTTCTCCCCGGAGTGGATGCGTGTGTGGGTCTTCAGGTTGGCCGGTCGGTTGAACTGTGCACCGCAGATGTTACAGCGATAGGGCTTCTCCCCTGCAACAGGACAGGCCGGGTCAGCAGAGTCAACTGGGGGGGTGCGCATAATGACACACATTGTACAGTGTAGCCCGAGTTCTCAGCTCCACCCCCACAATCCTAGCAACTTAACCAACCTCGGCAACACCTTCACCCCTGGGTCCCCCTTCCCACCTCCATCCCTCTCTCCCACCCTCCCTGGCTTGTCCTCACCCCCCCCCCCAAAACCACTCCCACCCTACTCCTCCGTGCCCCTCATCCCCCTAGCCAACCCCCACCTCGCCCCAGCCTCCCCTCCCTGCCCCAGTCGTCCCCCCACCTGTGTGCACGGTCCGGTGACTGGCCAGGTTGCCCTTGTAGCGGAAGGCTGCCTGGCACCGGTCGCATTTGTACGGCTTGTGGCTGTGAGACTGCACCAAGTGTCGCCGTAGTGCCGTATCCTCCGGAAACCGGCACTCGCACTGCACGCAGGGGAACGGGCCCGTCTCTGGGGGCACAGGGACAGGCAGTGTTAGTGACTCCCCCCTCTCAACAGTCACCCCACCCCAACACACAGTAACTCATCCCCACCGGGTCTCCCACCCACCCACCACCACCACTCTCACTGCACACAGGGGAATGGGCCAGTCTCTGGAGGATGGGCTTGGACAGCAGCTGTTCCCCCCACCCCACCCCCAAACGCCCCCCCTCCACCCACCCACCCATCTTTCGCTCCTCCCACCGCCCCCCCCCCCCACCTTCCCGGTCCCCACCCTCTCTCCTCTCCCCCTCACCGGAGCTGGAGTCCGACAGCTCGGACTGGGTCTCTGCCGGGTCGTCTCTGTGGGAGGGGGAGCGCCGACAGTGGGGGGGCCGCTGCAGACAGGGCGACTGGCAGGAGCTGCAGGGTGGGGGGGCCCCGGGGGACGACTGCTCCGTGTCCGGCGAGGTTGTGTCCGGCGACCTTCGACCCCAGGAGAGAGACCGTCAGTGTGGGAGACCGCAGCGACCCCCGACCCCTCAATCACGAACGGCACTAGCCCCCCCCCCCCCCCCGACCAGTGCCCTCCCCCATCCCCACCCTGCCCACCCACCCACAGACAGAGGTGGTCACGCCCACTCAAGGGGGGGGGTCCAGTTGCGAGGGGTCCCAGAAGGGGAAGGGAGATGGTTCCTGGGGGGTCCCGTGGGTTAAAAGGATCGCTGGTGAGGGGGTCATAGTGGAGTTACCCAGGATGGTAGTGTTCGTTGGGGGGGGGGGGGGGGGGGCTGTCACAGCGGGAGTTTACCTGTCCTGGGAGGGAGTGGGGGTCGGATTACTAGTCGAGGATGTTGCTCCCAGGTGGAGGTGCGGGGTGCGGGGGGTCCCAGGGAAGGCGTGGTCCCTGGAGTAAGGGGGCTCCCAAGGGAAAAAGTTCTCAACTGGGGTGAGGAGTTCCCAAAGTTGGGGTTCCTGGGGGGGGGGGGGGTTACCCGAAGGCTTTTCCCGGGTGGAGGCGTCTCGGGGTGAAGGAGGGTTCCTGTGGGAGGGGGTTCCCGAGGGGGGGTGTTTACCTGTCGAGGAGGTTGTTGAGCCGGCTGGCCTGCGTCTCGCTGTCGATCTTGGTGCCCTGGGGGGTGGGGGAGGGGCTGCTCAGGGTCTGGGTCTCGGGGGTGGGGCAGCCCGGGGAGGTGGGGGCAGGGCCAGAGTCACCCCCCCCAGCCTGGTTCAGGGAGTTGAGCACAATGAACTTGTACTTCTTCCAGTTGCAGACCTTGGGGTCAAGGGGGGTGGGGAGTGGAGTGGGGGGGGGGGAGTTCCCGGGACCCCCCGCCCAGCCTTCTTGCTGCTGCTGGACTCGGTGGGAGAGTTGGGCTGGCAGTCTGACTTGAGGGGGCTGCGTGGTCCGGGGGGGAGGGGGCAGCCCGAGGGCCCTCCCTCCTCACCCGCCAGCCCCTGCCCCACTCCGCTTGGGGGGGCTCTCCTGGGGGCGGGCGGCAGCGGTGAGAGGTACTGGGGTCCTGCCCCACCCTCCATGGCCAGGCCCGTGGGGTCAGCAGCTGGACAGGGGCCCGGCCTGGCACAGCCGTGCTGACCGCCCCTCCCCTGACTCCTGGGCCCCTCCGGCCACGGCCCCGTGTAGGGGTTGGCAGAGTAGCCGTGGAGGGGCAGGTGGGGGTACAAGGTGTAGGGGTGGGGTGAGGGGGGCAGTACGCTGTAGGCGGCAGAGTCGAGGGGCCGTGCCTCGGGGTCCATCCCCTTGCGGAAGGTGACCAGTTCCGGGGGAAGCATGGGGTTGGAGGAGAGGTAGTGCTGTGGCGACGGGCTGACTGACGAGCAGATGTCCTCACTGTGGACAAAGTGAGGAGCGGGTCAGCGGCAACATCAAACATGAACAACGCCAGCCCCAGGCCCCTCCCCTTCGATCGCCCGTTCACACTAGATCTATGTTATCCCACTATTTCATCCACTCCCTGCACACTAGGGGCAATTTACAGAGGACCAATTAACCTACAAATGCACAGACTCCACACAAACACAGCACCCGAGGATCAAACCCTCATCTCTGGTGGTGCGAAGCAGCAGCTCTACTCTCAAACCACCCACGCTCAGATCCACCCACCACCCATCCTCGGAGCCACCCACCGTCAGACCTACACAGGACCCTGGGACCCGCCTACCCGTACAGCCAGGATGCAGCGGGAAGGGCAGGTAAGCTCACCTGGACTGCAGGTACCTGCGGCAGGTGTCTGCCACGTGGTCCATCTGCAGATAAAGGGCGGTGTTCATCACGGCCATGATGGTGCTGTCCCTCAACGACAGGCGGGACGTGTACATGAAGTCCAGCAAGATCCCAAACCCCTGGGGGTCAACCTCAGGGTCAAGGGTCACCATGTTCAGGTTGAATTTCACCTGGTCGGTGAAGATTACGTAGAACAGGCCACTGTAATACAACGCAGGGCGTTAGAAGGGCACGATTGATCCAGGGCTCACTCGCCCCTCTCTCAGCTGTCTCCCACCCCACCCATGCATGCCCTTGCGTGAAAGCCCAGTGCCCCACCTGCAGGCCATGAGCACAGTCTTGTGTGCCTGGAAGCGGTGCCGGTGAACAAGGATGGTGACGTCGGTGAGGATGTCCCGGCTTCGCAGGCGGTTCAGGTTGAAGAGCACGTCCCCCGCGTGCCTGGTGAACTGGATGCAGCTGTCGGCCGCCGACGTCATCGTGCCTGTGGGTCAGAGAGAGGGGCCCAGTCAGTACCAGCCCCACTCAGCCCTGCTCCGCACCCTGCCACACACCACCGTTGGACATCTGACCATCACCCACCACAATCATCATGCCTGTGGGTCAGCAGGAGAACCCAGTCAGTAATGGTCAGACCCCAGCCCTGCTCCAGCCCTGCTACCTGCCCCGCCACACGCTAAAGCTGACCAGCACCCGCTGCACTCATCGTGCCTCTGGGTCAAAGGGAGGCCCTTCTAGCGTCCAGACCCGCTTCCCTCCCAGCACCCAGCCCCCTACATGCCAGCGCTGGACAACTGACCATCACCAAAGACTCACTCCCACTAACATCTCCAGCACTCGTTGACCCTCTCACTGCCTCAGTGCATTGAGCTTTAAACCAAAGGGCTCCTTCATGATTAGTCAGGGTGTAAAAAGTTACAGGGAGAAGGCAGAGGAATGGGGTTGTGAAGGAAAGATGGATCAGCTAAGATAGAATGGCGGAGTAGACGCGCTGGGCCAAATGGCTCCAGTCTATGATTCAACGCTCCACCCTACTGCCCTCACTACCCCGAGCGAGGGTCACCTCGCTCCGGCCACAATGACCAGCATAATCACTGGCTGCACATGACAATCATCACAAACACTCCCATGTCCATGACCCACGAGGTGCAGCTTACCCATAAAACGTGGAGACCTCAGCTGAGGAAACACTGCAAAGAGAAAAGGAAATTGAACAGAATTAGTCACTGTGGTTTCATTCACCGACCCAGAGACCCTGCAGCGCCAAGCACCACTCACACAGAGGTCAAACCTCCTCTCGCTCAGCCAGTTCCACCCACAGACACTCACCCCCATCCCTGGACAGTGGTCAGAGTGGCAAGAGCGCAGTCACCAAAGCCGGACAGACAGCGAGAGCCGGCCACCAGAGCCGGACATTGAGAGGGCCGGTCACACAGAGAGGGTCAATCAAACTGCTCTCCCTACAGTCCAGCCATCACCTCACAGCCCGCCACCCCCTTGCCCAGGTACTGGGGCACCAGATGACTGACATTAAGCATCTTGTGTTCCCCAAACAGGGCTCACTGCCCCCTCCCTCATCCCCTTCACTCACTGGCAGCCACCCGCACTCACTCTCACTCACTGCTGAATGCACAGCCGCTAATCACTTGCAGAACCACTGCAAGCATTTTCAGTTTCTGGAATTAAGTCAACCTGATCTAATCTCCCCTATTGCAGCAGTTCTTGGGGGTGACTCTGAGAAACGCTGACTGCTCACTTCAACTAACGTTATCGTACCATCGATTCCGTGAAAGTTACCGGGAGCTGAGTGGGTTTGTGCTGAGTGTCTGAGCCAGGGTGTAAACCAGAACAGCAGCCTGTTAAAGAGAGAGACAATGGAGAGGGCGCTGAGGGGGAGTGACAGGGAGAGATGGGGGGACACTGGAGGGGGGGGGGGGGGGGAAGTGCGCCACACTGTCAGCACCACCTTCATGCCTGAGACACGGCCGCGATCTAAGGCCATGGATGGGGCCCAGAGTCCCACCCCAGCCACAGGACACCAGGGCACTCTGTCCCAGCAACAGTCCCAACCACACAACAAAATCTGGCCATTCATTGTCCTGCTAAAGCTTTTACAACAAAATACCCAACTGCATCGAGGAGGAAAACCATGAATCCCAAGCATTGAAGCCTTTGATTCGGTGTCACAAGTCGTAGTCACACAGCACAGAAACAGGCGCTTCGGCCCAACTCATCCATCTAAGCTGGTCCCACTTCCCCATAGGGAGCCATACAGGCGCTGATTAAAGTAGGTGTGATTGAGGGCAATATCCCCAGGACACTGATCAGGGATGAACAGAAGGGGTAAATAAGCTGTCTGCAGGTTACAGGTGGCCCAAGCTGCTCATAATCCACATCTGAGGCCGGGCGAGGGGACAGTATTCAGTGATAAAGCGGCCGAATGTCACCGTGTATTTGGAGGATGCAGGGGGGCTTCAACGGGCTTATGGAGTGACTTTGTGAAAGGATGCAGTTGTGGAAGGCAGGAGGATGTAGGGTGTTGATATGCAGAGGATCCAGCCAACAGCCAAAGTAGCAGCTACTGAAACTCTGACCTTTCTGGCACAAAACAGTAATTATATCAGGATCAGCCATGACCACAGTGAATGGCGGTGCTGGCTTGAAGGGCCGAATGGCCTAGTCCTGCACCTATTGTGTGCTGGAGTAACTCTGCGGTTCAAGCAGCTTCTCTGGAAGACATGCAAAATGCAGTTTATTTTTATTACATCACCAGGAGTTTGGTGAAACCACATTGCCTACTACCCTGGTACGCAAAGGGGGGCAACTCGTCTGATTCCGGGGACAGTGCGGGATTTACTGCTCACAGCCGGGACGGTGGAAGGTGAGGATTCTCTCGTCGGAGGAGACTAGAACCAGGCGACAGCGTCTAAAGAAAAAGGTCGCTCATTCAGGACGAGGCGGGCGCTAGATGTTTGGGACTGGCGCGGATTCGTCGAGTTTGTTCAGGACGGGAGCGGTGCTGGTGGAGTTGAGCCCGCCCTCGGCAATAACCGCAGCAGGTGCGAGCCATACCAGTATTCAACGGCA
Source organism: Okamejei kenojei (assembly GCA_035221665.1). NCBI lineage: Eukaryota > Metazoa > Chordata > Chondrichthyes > Rajiformes > Rajidae > Okamejei > Okamejei kenojei. Next base: position 38,863,470 of record CM069144.1, read on the forward strand.
GGTGGCGGGCGAGGGCCATTCCCCGCAGTACCGGCTCTCAGCGGCAGGTGGCGGGCGCGGACAGCCCCAGCACTCAGCAGCAGGTGCGGGCCATTCCCCGCAGTGCTGGGACCGAGTGGCGGGTGCGGACCACTCCCCGCAGTACCGGGAATGAGCGACAGGTGGCGGACGCGGGCCGGGATCTGCTGCAGTTTGCATCTAGCGTCGGGACTTGGGCGCTTATTTCAAAAGTAAAATATCTGCAAATTGGAACTGGAGGACAAAAGCAAAGTTATGCAAAACCTCTGAATGTCTGATTAGATGTCAGCTGCAGGTGTGCCTTCCATTATGGATGGATGAACGTTAGAAGATACAAGGAACTGCTGAGGCAGTTTTTTTTAAAATGAGTGCAGGAGTAAATCAGCGGGTCAGGCAGCACCTCTGGAGAACATGGATAGGTGATGTTTCGTGTCTGGCCCCTTCAGACCGAGGCGAAATGCGTGGTGATGGGGGGGGGGGGGGGGTGGTGGTGTAATTGCCGACGGGGTGTCATGTCTCGTATGGACAGGGAGCGGATACGTCAGCTGTTCTATCCCATACAGCGACGCTCAGCAACAGGGACACCCTCGGACTGGGAGCATCATCTCCCCATCAGTGGGGTTATGCCCCAGTGCCCAGTGGGCATTACACAGGAACCCATCCACCCCACACGCCCGCGGGTAAAGGAGTAGCGACCCAAAGCTGGAAAATTGCAAACATCTAAAAGACGCATCAGGAATAAACCGGTGACTTTAGTCAAATTAACCCGAGTGATGAGCATAATTCCAATCCGGCAGAGGATTCGGTCAGTGATATGCGGATTGGGGGGGGGGGGGGGGGGGCACGTAGAGTTGGCCTGTCCTTTGTGCAGGGGTGGAGAACTGGGCTTCAGAAATTAAGTGGCTGCAGAAACTATTGCAGTTTTGTTTTAAGATTAAACAAGCTGGGGTAGTAACTGGGCCGAAGGGGCTGTTTCAGTGCTGTATGACCGACATGCTTTAAACACTCAAACGCAGCCTCAGAGTAGACGCATATCAAAAAGGAAAGCATTTGTAGGCTTCTCTTACACATAAAACAGACTGGATGGGTCAAATGGCCTTTGCCCTGCATTATGGATTTCCAAAGGACAACGGATGAAGTGCCACGTACCAAGGGGTCAGCAAAATCGGGGACTGGGGACGAGAGACTGAAGAAGCGTCAGGAAACCGTGGCGAGTGACGGGTTTCACAGGTCTCCGGGGTCCAGTACACACTCAGCCGCTTCACCCAAGCGGAACAGAAATCCCAAACTCGCAGATGACAAACTTGACATTGTGAATCAGGGAGCGCGGCACCCTGACAGGCTAGTCTGTGCCGAAATATTGTGACAGGCTAGTCTGTGCCGAGATATTGACATTTGGTTAAAAAGGTGTTCCTGAAGTGGTCACCCTTGGGCATGTTGATAAGTGGGCGATAACACACACGGGATCCGGGATTAATAAACAGAAAGAAGTTGATCACAAGTCGTAACCCATCTTTAGGACAGATTCGGCCAGAGCAAAGTGCTGTCCAGCGTTCCCCACTGGCTTCAGCGATGTGACCGCCTCGGACAAGTACAGAAAAAAAAACACACAATTCCAGGGACGACGAACTTCAGGTCGGTGGAGACTGGAGAATGAGCGTTGGCTGAGAAACTACCCGTGGAGGTTTAAACCAGCGGCAGGAGTAGGGACAGCGCCGAGGGGCAGGAAGGGTGCCGCGTCTACACGGGGTGGTGGAGCACGGAGGGCGATGCAAGAGCCGGGCCAGGAGCGGGGCTGTGGGTCGGTGTCAGTGTGCGCACCTCCCACAGAAACCATCATCCTCCCGGCCTCAAACTTTCCACCCAGTCCTGGAGTGGGAGCTGGCAAACAAACTACCGGAGCCCCTGTTCTGACAAACCGCCCCGCTTCTAGCCCCAACAGATCGGAACTGTCAGAGTATTCCGACTAACGACAGGCTTAGATAAGTAAGGCCCTCTCTGCCTTGGTTGACGAAGGAGCAAAACTCCAGCCCGAGGGCGAGCTGCCGAGTTCACAGCCGCGGAGCTGGGCGCGGATCCGGCTCCGGCTCCGGGGCGAATTGGCCTCGGCCCTGCCCGCGGGGGAAGCGAGCGACAGGTCGGGCTGACAGGCCATGGTCGCCGCCCGCACACCACGGGCCGCGGCTCCGTGACAGCCCCGTCCCCGCAGCGGCTCCCCGCGCAATGACAGCGAAAGCGCGGCCGGGGCAGAGAACCGCTGGCTCCTGGGTCCGGCAGGGACAAGACGGACCGAAGCGGCTCCGACACGCTGTGTGCCGGGGGAAGGCGCTCGCTCGGGCCGGTCTCACGGCTCCGGCAGCCGGTAGAGGGCGGGCACGGGCCGGTGGCCCAGCGCCGTAAACAAGCGCGGGCATCGGCCGGGAGCGCTGCCGACCGCCCCACACCGGTGCCGGGACACTCGGGCCTGATCACAGCCGAGGACCCGCAGCGGGTTCCCGTCAGCCCGAGCAAGTTGAGCTCCGGCTCACGGCCGGGCCGCAACACTCCCCCGCTCCGAGCGGCGGCCTCGGCTCAGTTGCCGATCCTTGGAGCCCCAGAGAACAGCGCAGAAGCCACGGCACCGCAGCCCAGCCGACTGCGGGACACTTCCCCCGGCCTGTCAACCATCGACTGCCGCAGTAGCTGTCATATAACCCCGCACTCTTCCCCAGTCTCAGTCCCCGACTCCCGTTCCCTCCGTCAGTCGCCGTCTGTGCCCACCAACCCACTATCCCGGCCCTGACACCTCGCCCCACTCTCTCAATCCCCGGCACCCCTTCTCCCCAGCAACTCAGTCCCCGTCCTCTCCATCCCCGGCCAGTCCACATCCCTCCTTCCCTCGGTCTCCTGTCCCCGGTCCCCAGCCGCTCTCTCAGCCCCCCTCCCCTGCCCTCCCCGGCCCGCTCCCAGCCAGCCCCGGTCACCTGGCCGCTCCTTCCAGGAACCGCCGCTTCTCAGAACCGCCTCTCGCCAATTCCGCGAATTTGAGCGGAGGGCTGAACCATCGGAGGAGGGGGAGGGGTGCGAGTTAGCAGGCTGGCGCTGGGGCAGCAGCTGAGAAGCGATGCTGAGACGGTGGATACTGTGCCGGGTACTAAATGTTTATTAGAGCTGGGGTTGCCGCCCGGGACCCCAGGTCCGGGGCCGGAGTCGTCGGTGCTGAGATCGTTTTCTCGCCGTTCACCCCCGTGCATCGAGCCGGTTGGGTTCAACTGTCACGTGCTGTGCCCTGGGAATGACGTCGACGCCGAAATAGATACATTGAATCCGAATTCTGAGAACTCATTAACCGGGGGCGGGGCCTGCGTGCTGACGTCAGTGTAGGGGGTGAGCCTGCGTGCTGACGTCAATGAAGGGGTGGGGCTGCGCGCTGCCTGACGTGCCTCAAAGGGCGGGGCCTGTCGTGAGTGACGTGAATCGAGGGCGGGACCTGGTCAATGAGTGACGTGCTGGAAGAAGGCGGAGCCTGTGACCAAAGATCATCATTGCCTGTGGCCAAAGGGGGCGGAGCCAGCTGCCGATTGACAGGGACCAACTCAGTAAAGGGCGGCCTCTGACTCTCGATGTTGTCGCGAGTTCGCGGCCGCTGAGCCCAAATCGGTCGAGGGAGAGGGAAGGATGAAGAGAGAGGGAGAGGGAGAGGGAGAGGGAGAGAGAGAGAGAGAGGGGCTGAGGCCCGACCCGTCGCCTGTCCATTCCTGTCAATACATCTGCATCTGCAGCTCCTTGTGATCCCAATGTTGCTTTGCATCCCAATATTATTTTCAGTTGGCTCTACATTTTTCAAATGTGACTATTAATTCCTGCAGGGCAATATTCTACCAGGAGCTGTAGGACGACTGATAGGATCTCTATGCAGCTTTATAAACCTTAGCTTATGCTGCATTTGGAGTATTGTGTGTAGTTCTGGTCGCCCTGTTAAAGACTGTGGTGGTTTTGGAGAGGGTGTAGAAGAGGTTCATCAGTGTGCTGCCTTTGCAACTCTAGGGTATATATTGGGTATTAGCTATAAGGAAAGGTTGGGCAGACTTGGATTACCTTCCCTGTAGTGTTGGAGGCTAAGGGGTGATCTAATAGAAGCATATACAATTATGAGAGATGTATATTAGTATAATCAGTCAAAACCTTTTTCCTAGGATGGAAATGTCAAACTAGAGGACATTGTTTTATGGTGAGAGGAGTAAAGTTTGAAGGACATATGTGGGGCATTTTTATAGTGGATGGTGGGTGCCTGGAATGTGTTGCCAGGGGTGGTGGTGGATGCAGACATGATAGTGGCATTTAAGAGGCTTTGGGATAGAGCAGTTGCCATAGCATACTGTGATACTGTTAGTAAGGATGCTCTCGATGGCGCAGCGGTAGAAGTTCACCAGAATCTGAGGAGACAGATGGACCTTCTTTAGTCTCCTCCGGAAGAAGAGACGCTGGTGAGCCTTCTTGATCAGTGTTGAGGTATTGTGGGTCCAAGAGAGGTCATCATAGATGTTGACCCCCAGAAACCTGAAGCTGGAAACACATTCCACTTCCGTCCCGTTAATATGGATGGGGGTGTGCGTGCCACCCCTAGACATTCTGTAGTCCACAATGAGCTCCTTGGTCTTCTTGGTGTTAAGGGCCAGGTTGTTGTCAGCACACCATGCTGCTAGGATCTGGACCTCCTCCCTATAGGCCGACTCATCAGTGTCGCTGTTGTGGCCAATCACCATTGTATCATCTGCATACTTGATGGTGGTTTTAGTACTATGTACAGGTGTGCAATGGTAGTAATATAAAATTGCATACATGTAAGCCTGCAAGTAACAAACAAAATGTGTAGATCACCTCTGAAAAGTACATAGTTACAATACCAGGGGTTACACAAAAAGCTGGAGAAACTCAGCGGGTGCAGCAGCATCTAAGGAGTGAAGGAGATAGGCGACGTTTCGGGTCGAGACCCTTCTTCAGACTTTGTAACTACTTTGAAGTAGTTACAATACCACTTGTTTTAGTGACTGTGAAATGGAAAAAAAAAGTAATTTAATGAACTAGATCCTGGAAAACCAATAACTATTGGCGAAAAACCAGTCCAGGCATTACATTTTGGGCTTCAGCCCCATCCTACCCTTTGGGCTTCTACCCCATCCTAACTTAGTTGTGTGTGTGTGTGTGTGTGTGTGTGTGTGTGTGTGTGTGTGTGTGTGTGTGTGTGTGTGTGTGTGTGTGTGTGTGTGTGTGTGTGTGTGTGTGTGTGTGTGTGTGTGTGTGTGTGTGTGTGTGTGTGTGTGTGTGGTGTGATATTTGTATGTGTGTTAGTTATCTGTGCGTGATGTGTGTGTTAGTTGTCTGTGCATGGTGTGTGTGGGAGGGGAGGGAGAGAAAGGAGGAGGGAGGGAGAGAAAGGATAAGGGAGAGGAGGGAAGGAGAGAAAAGAGAGAGAGGAGAGAAGGGTGGGAGGGAGAGAAGAAGGGAAGAGAGGGGAGGGGGGGAAGGGGAGGTGAGAAGGGAGGGAGAAGGCAGGAGCGGATGCCGGGGTCCGGGCGGATGGGTGTGAGCTGAGGCCAAGGTTTGTAAACGTTGCTCCAACCCCCGGCCCGGACCTCTCTGTGTTGTTCACCGCCTCTCCCCGGCTGTGTGCGTGAAGCACGGCGACTGGAGGGGCGGGAACGTGAGGGAATGACCCAACTCCCCCTCTCCCCCTTCTCCATTCCCCCTCACAGCCCCCTCCCTGTCTACCCCTTTCTTCCCCGTCTACTCTCTCTCCACCTCTCTCTCCCCCCTCCATCCGGGGTAGATCTACCTGAGCCGAGAGTAGATTACTCTAGCACGGAGCCCAATTGGCTTAAGGCCGGCCCTGCAGGCAATTGCAGATGCTGTAACTCAGAAAGTCAGGGTTAGGGTTAGAAGACAATAGATGGTTGACGTTTTTGGTTTTGTCCCTGTGTCAGGAGATGTTGACCATCTCTTTGTCTCTGCTGAGGTCCTCTGGCTGTTTGTTTTTTTTTTAAGAGACAGGGATCTTGCAACGAATTCCTTGTACCTACTGTCTGCAAAAGTGCTAATTCGTCTTAATTCGTGGGAGCACAGCACAGTAACCTGGGCCAGAGGTATTCAGCAGCAATTGTACTGGACCATGAAATGATGTTTGCTTGGCTCTTTGCATGTGAGGAGAATTACAAAGCCTTTCCAAACAGACACTGGGCCAAGTCAGGATCTAGGAACTAATGAGAGCTATTGCAGAGACTAAGCTGGGAGCTGGACTCCTTCTTCCAGCCCTCACTTTCTGATGCAGCAGAAAACATTATTGTAACAAATAACTTGTCAGACGCTTCTATAATTACACACACCAAATTCAAAACTGCCGCATGAGGAAGATCAATAATACACCCGGTTGATTATTAAACCACTTATGTAAGTTGGTGATGACTGTAATTACTACAATCATGTTGTGTATATTCTGTACATGAGTACTCCATTCTCTGGTTGCTCCATTAACATGAAGCCGCGTCCATTGTGAAATTGGCCGTGATTCTGATGAAGTGTACTTTCAAATGGGATTCAGTGTGACCCGCCGCACAGCACAGCCCTTGTAGAAACACGGAACTGCAGATGTTGTTGAATACACAAAAAGGAACAAAGTGCTGGAATAACTCAGCGGGTCAGGCAGCAACTCTGGAGAACATGGATCTGGAGAAGGTCTTGACCTGAAACTGCACCTTTCCGTGTTCTCCAGAAATGCTGCCCGACCTGCTGTGTTACTCCAGCACTTTGTGTTCAGAACAGCACTTTGGTCTGAACGATTCCTATTCGTACGCCTGATCCACTTCCTCTTGGGCGCCCCCATCCTGATGTGGTGACACTCTGTGTTGGCACTGTGCAAGGATATGGCATATCTCCAGGGACCAGGTTCGATCCTGACCTTGGGTGCTGTCTGTGTGGAGTTTGCATGCTCTCCCTATGATCCCGTGGGTTTCCTCCGGGTGCTCTGGTTTCCTGCCACATCCCAAAGAAATGCTGTGGTTTGATTGGAGGCTGTAAATTGTTCCTGTGAAGTTTAATTTCAAAACAGGGTGAAAGGGGAATGGTGGGCATGTGAGAGGGAGCATTGGAAGGAAATACCGAGAGGGGACGGGGCCGAGGGAACTGTTCCTCTCGTATGAACCAACCGTGAGCAGCCGTCTCCTCCTGGTAAAGGCAATGGGGCTGGACATTGGAGTCACTCCTTGAACACCCTCAAAGCACTGATGTCTGACAGCCATTGAGCTGGGCTCGGAGCAAACCTGATGCAAGTGGACCAGATGTGAGCGTTTGAAGGATACGGACTGTCCTCAGATCTAGGGCACACTTGGCGAACCCCACAGTGTAATTGGGAACTCTCTCCCACACCTCCACCATCCTACATCGGAGCAGGACCTGGTCCACCTTGTCCTTCTGCAAAATCCCAAAGTCCGCTTAGAGGGATGCGTCGGCCTCTCAGCCTGGGAAGGTTATAGAGCCGTAGAATCTTGCAGCACAGAACAGGCACTTTGGCTTAACTTGCCCACACAGTCCAGCATGCTCCATCTATACTAGTCTCACCTGTCTGCGTTGGCCCGAATCCCTCTAAACTTATCCTATCCACATACGTCTAAATGTTTCTTAATAGTTGCATAGTACCTGCCTCAACTACCTCCTCAGGCAGCACATTCCATACACCCACCACCTTTTGTGAAAAGGTTCCCCCTCAGACTCCTATCAAGTCTTCCCCCCCTCCCCTCATCTTAAGCCTATGTTCTCTGGTTCTCAATTCCCTACTCTGGGCAAGAGACTCTGTGCGTTTACCTGATCTAGTCCTCTCATGATTTTGTACATCTCTATAAGATTACCCCTCATCCCCCTGCACTCCAAGGAAATGAGTACCAGCCTACTCGACCTCTCCCTGCTGCTGAGGCCCTCGAGTCCTGTGAACAGGAACCTTCTCTGCACCCTATCCAGCTTGACCACATCTTTCCTATAATATGGCACCCACAACTGTACACAATACTCTAAATGTGGCCTCATCGATGTCTTATTCAACTGCAACATGACCTCCCAACTTCTATATTGAATGCTCTAATTTTTGAAGGTCAAAGTGCCAAAAGCCTTTTTGACCACCTCATCTACCTATAATGCCACTTATACCTATAATGAACTATATACCTGTACTCCTAGATCTCTCTGCTCTACAACACTGCCCAGAGCCCTACCATTCACTTTTATTAGTGCGAGCCGTGTGGCTGATGTTTACCAGGCTGCCAGTGTTGGAGCACGCGTGTGATCCGTTGTTCGTTGGCAATCGACACATTGCAGAGAAATGCCAGGATGTGGCTACATATCAGTGATGAAACGGCAAACAGGTTCTTCCGCCAAATTCGTGTAACTTCCTTTTGCTACAAGATGTGTCCAAGTAGGTAAGCAGCAATTCACTAACAAGACACAGTGAGAACTGTTTGGGTTAAGACCTGGGGACGGGGCAAAGTTGGTGCGGGGGATCCCGACCAATGTTGGAACAGCAGAAACATTATTGATGGGATATTCCCACTGGGGATAGAATTAGGGCTGCTTCCTCCCCTGGCACTGTTAAGTTATGAAATTAATCAGAAGGTGGCAGAGGCAGCTGGGATCAATCAAATTTCTAGAGGAAATCGAGGAACGCAGGAGTACACAGCGGGCATGAGATAGCTCTGGCAGGCATGATGAAGGAAACTCCTGAAAATTCAACTGGTATGTTAACACCTAAAGGGGTAACAAGAGAGAAAATCAGCTTCCCTTGAGGATCAACGTGACCATTGGAGATGCGGCAGGTGTCACATGAATATTGCTCATCTGTATTTACAGAGGACAAGCTAATGGAAGCTAAACAGCTGAGGGAAATAAGCAGTGATCAGGCAACTGAATCATCCTATCACCAACCAGAGAGCAGTCCTGACCTACCACCTACTTAATTGGAGACCCTCGGACTATCTTTGATTAGACGTTACTGAACTTTATCTTGCACTAAATATTATTCCCTTTATCCCATATCTGCACACTGTTGACAGCTTGATTGTAATCATATTTAGTTTTTAGCATACAATAAAAAAACTTTTCACTGTACCTCGGTACATGTGACAATAATAAACTAAACTGATATGTTGGGCCATATCTTAATTACAACAGCGGAGATACCAAGGTCCCACATGGTGGGCTTGTCCACAGATACTGCCTGACCCGTTATGTTCCTCCAGTAAACCTTTGTGTTTTGCTCAGGAGTCCAGTCTCTTCCGTCTCTGTTCTTTGCTCCATGGATCACAGTAGCCTGCTGATTATTTCCAACAATTACTGCTTTTATTTCAAATTTCTTTGTTTTTTACATTACAGTGCTTCAGTGAAGGGGCTTTGGGTCCATTCACATCCACGCTGCACTATTCCACACTACACTATTCCACACTGCACTATTCCACGCTGCACTATTCCACGCTGCACTATTCCACGCTGCACTATTCCACGCTGCACTATTCCACGCTGCACTATTCCACGCTGCACTATTCCACGCTGCACTATTCCACACTGCACTATTCCACGCTGCACTCTTCCACACTACACTCTTCCACACTACACTCTTCCACACTACACTATTCCACACTGCACTATTCCACACTACACTATTCCACACTGCACTATTCCACACTACACTATTCCACACTACACTATTCCACACTGCACTATTCCACACTGCACTATTCCACACTGCACTATTCCACACTGCACTATTCCACACTACACTATTCCACACTGCACTATTCCACACTACACTATTCCACACTGCACTATTCCACACTGCACTATTCCACACTACACTATTCCACACTGCACTATTTCACAGCTTGCCACCTGAAGCTTGGGCAGCACTGAGAGTTTTAACTGCTGCTCTTCCCTGTTGTGCTGTGTTGAAATCAAGTCTTTGCTTTCTCAAGACCTGTAGATTACTCAAATCCTCAACTCCCAGAATGTCACATTGCAAAAACAAACGGGTGGGCAGTTGAAACAGCAGCTCGTCAGGGCAGATTATATTTTATTATTATAACATTTTGATATTAAATAACATAACTTATTAAATGTGTAATAAACTTGTAATTTATTGTTAAACTTATTATAACTTTAAAAACGTTAAAACTTGTGTAAATAACTTTTCTAAAACAAGTAGGTAAAATAAGTAGAAGGCAGACACAAAATGCTGGAGTAACTCAGTGGGACAGGCAGCATCTCTGGAGAGAAGGAATGGGTGATGTTTTGGGTCGAGACCCTTCTTCAGACTGATGTCAGGAGATGGGCGGTACAGAGATGAAAGGTACATGGAGACAGTAAGATTGGTAAGCAAACTGGGACGGGGAAGGAAAGCAAGGGCTATCTGAAGTTAGAGAAGTCAATGTTCATACCGCTGGGGTGTAAGCTACCCAAGCAAAATATGAGGTGCTGTTCCTCCAATTTGCACTGGGCCTCACTGACAATGGAGGAGGCCCAGGACAGAAAGGTCAGTGTGGAGCGGGAGCAACCGGGAAATCAGGTGGGTTTAGGCGGACTGAGCGGAGGTGGTTCAGCAAAACCATCGCCGAGCCTGCACTCGGTCTCACCGATATTCAGAAGTCCACACCTGGAACAGCGGATACAGTAGATGAGGTTGGAGGAGGTGTAAGTGAACCTCTGCCTCACCTGTCGGGGTCCTTGCGGAGTCAATGGGGTCAAATAAAATATCCAGGAGGGAAAGTCTGCCTCAACCACCAACCCTGGCAGCACATTTCAGGTACCCACCACCGTCAGTATAAAAAACGTTGCCCTACACATCTTCTTTAAACTTTGCCCCACTCACCTTATAGCTATGCCCTCTCGTATTTGACTTTTCCATCCTGAGGAAAAAGGTTCTGACTGTTTTCCCTATCTATGCCTCGAATCATTTTATATACTTCTATCGGGTATCCCCACAGCTTCAGGCATTACAGAGAAAATAATCTATTTGTCGTATGTCTCCCTGTAGCTAATACCCCGTAATCTAGGCAACATTCTGGTAAGCCTCCTCTGCACCCTCTCCAAAGCCTCCACATCCTTTCTGTAATGAGGCGACCAAAACTGCATTCAATATTCCATATGTGACATAACCAAAGTCCTATGAAGCTGCTTCATGATATCCTGACTCTTATGCCCTGACCTATGAAGGCAAGCATACCTATGCCTTCTTTACCAATCTTACTACTTGAGTTGCCACTTTCAGTGAGATTTGACCCCAAGATCACTCTTTGCATCAATGATGTGACGATCACAAGACTGTGACCTCCCAAAGTGCAATATCTCACACTTACTCAGTATATAAAATCATTAGGGGCATAGATAAAGTGATCGCTCACAGTCTTGTTCCTAGGGCAGGGGAGTCTAGAGGTTTAAGGTGAAAAGAAAAAGATTTAAAAGGGACCCTGAGAGACACAGTTTCACATATGGGTATATGGAACAAGCTGCCAGAGGAAGTAGTGGAGGCGGGTACAATATAAAAGACATTTGGACAGGATCTCATGACCAACAATCCAACAATCACAGCTTTGAATTTATTCAACAACTGACACCCACAACTTGCTGTTGTGCAAAATTCCAAACATTCATAATGCCATGAATGAAGAAATGTCTTCTTATCTCTGCGCTAAATGCCCTGGGACTTGCCCTGGAGACAAACTCCTCCGTTACAACTTGTGGCTCCATAATAACCGTAATGGCATTGACTTATGACAGACCTGGCAGCTCAGCATTCAAATCTCTGATTCTCCTTAATCTTCTCTGTAAAAGCTATCTTGATCCCCCTCCTTTTGCTCTGCTGATTTCCTTCTTAAGTATAATCCTTCACCCCGACACATCTCCAGGATTCCTCAATCACAGTTGCTTTTATCCGACCCATCTCTCCTTTTATCTGACCAGAGTCTCAATTATCATCCAGGGTTCCTTGTTCCTGCTGGCCTTGACCTTCACTCTCACAGGAACCTGCAAATCTTAAATGCTCGCTATTTCACTCTTTAATAGCATCCCACTTTCCTGATGTCCCTTTCCCCGCAAACAACTTACTCTAGTCAACTTTTGCACACTCCTGTCTAATACCGTTCAAATTCTCCTTGCTCTAGTTGAGAGCTTTAACTTGCGGAACTGCGCTGTCCTCATTTGTAACTGCTTTAAAACGAATAGGATTATGGTCATTGGTCCCAGTGCTCCCCCACTGAAACCTCAATCACTTGCCCAGTCCTGTTTCCCAAGAGTAGGTCAAGCTTTATCCTCTGCATCCTCGGGCCTTCTGTATATTGCTTAAGGGAACTTTCCTGAACACACTCAACAAATTCCACCCCATCTAACCTCTTGGTACTATAGCAGCCCCAGTTTATATCAGGAAAATTAAAATTCTCAAAGAAAAAACCCAATTAGAGTTGCAACTCCGCGCAATCTCCCCGCACATTTGTTTCTCGAGTTGCTGTTGACAATTTGGGGAATCAATGGGAATTAAGAGAAGAAGGTAATCATCTGCTTTTTATTTTTCATTCCATCCATGAAGCCCCACTGAAGGTCCATCCCTTTTTCATCCTAATCCATCCCAATTTCATCTTGGTTTACTGTCATGGTGTCCTTAATCAAATATTTAATCCCCCTCCGCTCTTTTCTCCACCTCTATCTCGACTTTCTAACCAAGAACCTATCAATCTCCACTTTAAAAATACCCAATGACGGCCTCCACAGCCATCCATGCCAATACATTCCACAGAATCATCCTCTAACTAAAGACATTCCTCATCTTCATTTTGAATGTAGGTCCTTTGGTTCTGAGGCTGTGCCTTCCGGTCCTAGACGCTCCCATTACTGGAAACATCCTCTCCACATTCACTCTATCCAGGCCTTTTATTATACGGTAGGGGGTTACAATGAGATCCCCCTCATCCTTCTAAGCTCCAGTGAGAAGAGGCCCTGAGCCATCAAACGCTCCTCCTACATTAACCCATTATCCCGGGGTCACTGGAGGGGGTCGCTGTCTCCAAGTGGTGTCTGGGTCCACACACGCCACGTGGCCAGAGGTTGTGTTTGTGGTTCCCCATTTGGGCCACGACTTACATTGCCTGTTCCGAGCAGCCCTGAGAAGATGGTGGTGAGCCATGGCCATGAACTGTGGCCATCCTTCCCCACACTTGGCGAATCGTGACCGCCCATCCATTGGTCGCCTCTCCCTGACTCTGTGACTGATCCTGAAGCGGGTGCTCCTTCCGCTGCTCTCTGTGAGGCCGATTATGTGTGACGGCTGTCTTACGGTGATGACAGAGCGCTGGAGTAGCGCAGCGAGTCAGGCAGAATATCACAACGCTAATGATGCTTAAAGGTCATTCCACGGGCTTGAGTTACTTGAGCGTTTTGCAGACGTGGACACCTCTGGCAAGACCAGCATTCATTGCCCATCCCTGATGCCCTGGAGAAAGAAGTGGGGACCCTTAGCTGCTGTGGTTCTCCTGGTGACGGTGCACTCATGGTGCTGTTGGCCTGGCTTTTCCAAGTGTTAGATCGTGCAGTGGTGAAGGGGCGGTGACATAGTCGGTCAGAATGACGGAGGGGAGAGGGCGGGGGGGGGGGGGGTAACCAGCTTGCGGTGGTGTTCCGTCTGCCCTTGTGCTTCTGGCTGGGGCAGGAGGTGGGTTCTGGCGGGAGGGTGACAGTACGTTTGGGGGATTTGGATATCTGCATTACACATGGCGCGCCTGCATTAAACCTCCACTCATCGATCTGTGCTTCTGATAACTGTCCTGTTCTGTATCACCCAGACTCTCAGGTCACCAACTCCCTGGGCTCATCGGCAGGCTCTTAATTTGGTTACATTTCAATCGATGAATTCTCTCATAGTTTGCGCATGAAGAAATCTATTATTTTTCAAAAATCAATTTTCATTTTGCAGCGTTTCAATGAGATTTTCATCAGTACGTTCATCAAAAACTCGACTTTATGTCAGCCTCTCCTCCCAGGTCACGTGTGGAATGGATGCTGGCTCTGGTTAGACACACAGTCTTACAGCATGACACAGCCCGTTCGGCCCGACTTGCCCCTGCCGACCAAGATGGCCCATCTGCACTTCGTCCCACCAGAATACGTTTGGCCTCTATCCCTCTAGACCTTTCCCATCCATATACCTGCCCAAATGTTTTTTTTGAATGTTGTTATAGCAGAAATCCATTCCTTGTGCTCATTTTGCACGTAAATACTCGGTGTTACCTGCTGCCATCATGCTGAGCATGGAGTGCGGAGTGAGCTGCTGGAGGACCTCTGGGCCAGGCAGCCTCTGCGGTTGGGGGAGGGGGGGGTGGGGGGATGGACAGGCAACACCAGGGCCGGACACGTCCACTGCACTGGATCATGAACCTGTCCAAGTGCCAGAGGGGGAGCAGAAAGCTCCTCCACAGGGCAACCCTCAACTAGGGGAAGGTGTCTCCATCACTGTCCCAGCCCCCTCATCTCATCCAGAGGGGCCCTGACCCGTAACATAAGGTCATAAGTGATAGGAGCAGAATTAGGCCATTTGGCCCATCGAGTCTACTCTGCCATTCAATCATGGCTGATCTAATTCTTACCCCCTAATCCCATTCTCCTGCCTTCTCCCCATAACTCCTGACACCTGTACGAATCAAGATCTATCTATCTCTGCCTTAAAAATATCATTTGATGGCCTCCACAGCCTTCTGTGGCAAAGAATTCCACAGATTCAAGACCCTCTGAATAAAGAAGTTGCTCCTCATCTCTTTCCAAAAGGAACATCCTTTAATTCTGAGCTATAGTCCTAGACTCTCCCACTAGTGGAAACATCCACTCTATCCAAGCCTTTCACTATTCGATACATCACTTAGAAACATAGAAACATAGAAAGTAGGTGCAGGAGGGGGCCGTTCGGCCCTTCGTGCCAGCACTGCTATTCATTGTGATCATGGCTGATCGTCCGCTATCAATAACCCGTGCCTGCCTTCTCCCCATATCCCTTGACTCCACTAGCCCCTAGAGCTCTATCTAATTCTCTCTTAAATCCATCCAGTGACTTGGCCTCCACTGCCCTCTGTGGCAGGGAATTCCATAAATTCACAACTCTCTGGGTGAAAAAGTTGTTTCTCACCTCAGTCTTAAATGAACCTCCCCTGTATTCTAAGACTTTATTCTAAGACTTATCCATGTTCTCCAGAGACGCTGCCTGGCCTGCTAAGTGATTCCAGCACTGTGTCCTTTTGCTTCCTCATCCTCTGCCCAGAAATGATGAGCATTCGCTCCTCCTCACCGAATAGCCTCTGAGAATGGCCAGAAATTAATATTTTACCAATAATGTCTGAAGAATATCAGAAATGTTTGCATGGCCAGTTGTTCCTTTGCTTCAGGAATTTTTATACCTTCATAAAGCAGTCTAGACAGCGGTGACTAACTGTTTCAATGGTTCGGCTCAGAGATAGTGTTTGCATTGTTAGTCCTCTTCCCGCATTCCTAGGAGGGCCGCAGACCGAGCGGTGGCAAAACTACCCCCTTGGCCCCAGAAAGCAGGGAACATGAAAACGGGAACCAAGTGCCCAGGAAACCTGGGAATGAGGAAAAAAATGTGCACCCAGAGAGTTGTGAATCTGTGGAATTCCCTGCCTCAGAGGGCAGTGGAGACCAATTCACTGGATATATTCAAGAGAGTTAGATATAGCTCTTAGGGCTAACGGAATAAGGGGATATAGGGAGAAAGCAGGAACGGGGTACTGATTTTGGATGATCAGCCATGATTATATTGAATGGTGGTCCTTGCTTGAGGGGCCGAATGGCCTACGCCTGCACCTATTTTCTGTTTCTATGTTTGAGCCTAATGTCAATGGTAGGGTACAGGCCCTTTGGCCCATCTCGTCCATACTGACCATGAAGCTGATCTACTCTGATCCCATTTGCCTGCATTAGGCCTGTAACCCTCTATCCACTTCCTATCCAAATGCCTTTAAAATATTGGCATTGGTTCATTACTCTCACATGTATCGAGATGCAATGAAAAACTCTGTTTTGCAGAGCATGCTAGCCATGAGTATTCTCAAACGCTACAGAATACAATGTTACAGCCACAGGGAAAATGCAGATAAAAGAGTGCAAGGCTGCCAGGTAGAATGGGAGACCAGGAATCATCCTCAGTTTACAAGAGTTCCGATCAAGGTCAGATGACATCAGGGAAGAAACGATTTTTCAATCTGGTGATACGCGCTTTCAGGCTTTTGTATCTTCTGTCCGACAGCAGAGGGTAGAGAGAATGGACCAGTGAGTGAGTGGTGCTTGATTTTACTTCGGAGTCACGTGAGTGACTTCGTGAAGACCCCGTTAGCACGTATGCGCGACATATCGTCGCTCGCATTTGCTGTCGACAAGCTGGGGTGGGATTGTGCTCTCTCCACAGCTCTTTCAAAAGGACCAGGCAAAGGTAAGTGCTCTGACCTTAAGCTGGTTTGCAGGTAGGATTCTTTGTGTTTTCTACCTGCAGGAAAAGATGGAAGGGAAAGGGAAAGGAAAACTTTCCAAAAGATGCAGGACTTCTATGGGTCAGCGGGAAACTTCTCCGGAGCTGTTTACAATGCCAGCGGCGTCCGGGAAACGGCCGGGGAAAAGGTGCGGAAGTTGGGCGCACCTGTTACACCAGCGCCCGACTCGTCTCCAGAGGCGGCCGCACAGGAGCAGGGTATGGGAGACCCTGACTTCGTGTCTCCATCCCCCGGGAGGGGGGGGAGCAAGCAGGTACGCGGAGTGCCTCACACACCGGCGACGGCAACACCTCGTCCGTTACAGGTCCCGCGAGGGCCGAGCCGGGGGACGACCGCGCCGACGTCGAGCCCCGCAGCCGCGGCGGGTCTCGAGAAGCCGCCGGGGTTTACTGACTTGGGACAGGCCGGTAGAGCTGCTGCAGAGTCGAGCAGCCCTGCAGGAGCGGGAGCTGCCAGCTTCACACCGGGGTATGCTGCTGGAGTGCAGGCCGGTGGCAGCCACATGCGGTCGGTCAGTTTGCCTGGGGCTGCTGCCGACCATGCACCCCTACAGAGACATAATGTCGGAAGTGGGGGTAAGCCTGCACGGACCCCGGGGAGCCAGGCACCGGGGGCCGGCACCGATTCATATCCACTGCCTTCCCAGCAGGCACACGGACCGCCACAGTCCGCTCGTGGGCCGACTAGCGGAGAGTATGTGCGGGAGTCGTACGGGCCTGCAGGAGCGGGTGTCGACGACCTCCTGCCACCAGATCCCACTCAGCATTTCATGGGGGTGAGGTCTGCTGGTAGGAGCCCCAGCAACATTGCAGAGCCTGGGGAAGTCGGCTTGTCGGCTACGTGTAGTAGCGACGGTCGCATGGCCAGGTTGGAGCTCATGGAGGAGCAGCTCGTTCAACAAGATCAGGACAGGGAAGAACGGTGGTCCCGGGCCTCCACTACCCACAGCCGAAGGCCACCGAGCATCTCGCCTTCCTCCGCTGGGAGTGCCAGAAGTCTGCAGGAGGCAGACTTTGATGAAGAGCCAGCCATGCCGGAGGTTGATGCTCCAGAAGCAGAAGCAGACCTACTGGATGTTGTGGGGAAATTTGCTACCGCACCTCATTCAGGGGCACCAGCTACAGGAACGGGTCCTCAACGACACCATGGACAAATTCAAGCCGCCGGAGAATTGCGTTAATCTGAATGTCCCCATGGTCAATGCTCAAATTTGGGGGAATTTGAGTAATACTGCCAGAGCTCAGGATGCACGCCTCCAGAAAGTCCTGAAACTCCTATCAACGGGTATCACAGCGTATGCCAGGGCCCTCGATGGGGAGAACGTGTCCAGTGAGCAGCAGGATGCCCTGGCCTTACTCTGCAATGCCCAGTTCGAGATCAACTGTCTGCAAAAGAGCTCCATCCGGCCCACCCTCAACCCTAAATTTGCAGGGTTGTGCCGCACCTCCACCACTCCACCGCCACATCAGCTGTTCGGGGAAGACCTGCCGAAAAAGGTGAAAGAAATGGACGAGGACGCCAAAGCTGTCGGCCTCATGAAGCCACCTTCATCAAGGGCATGCGCCTATCGGAAACCGCCGTATCCCACTTGGAAACCTCGCCCACCGGATAAGACACCTAGCACTGATCCACCGCCAGTTCCCCAACAGCAGACCCCCTTTTTAGGGCAGCGCCCTCAGAGGCCCACCTGGAAAATGCGGCCTCCGCCATGACAAGCCACACAACGTCCCCCCAAACACCATACACCAGGACCCACCATGACCATGGAGGTAAGGGGGTCTGGTTCTACTAAGAAATTAGCAATGGAACCCTAACAAGTAAGGGGACGGTTGTGGGCATTCAGTGGTGCATAGGATACAATAACTACAGACTCTTTTATTTTACAAAGTGTTCAGGGTTATGTTATAGAGTTTATTAACGGTAAACTTCCCCCTACACAGCATGTACCCCATCGCACATTTGTGCACTCTAACAAAGAGATCGAGCAAGGACATGCAGAAATATTACAGCTAGCAGCCAAAGGGGTGATAGGGAAGACGACACATGAACCCATTGAGTTCGTGTCCAACATCTTTACTAAAACCAAAAAAGATGGAGGATGTCGGATCATCATCGACCTAACCCATCTGAACACTTTCGTACAATATACCCATTTCAAAATGGACACCTTTGAAACAGCTAAGCAGCAACTGTATCAGGGGTACTTTATGGCTTGCATTCGATCTAAAAGATGCATACTATACAGTCCCCATCATAGAATCCCATAGGAAATTCTTAAAATTTGTCTGGAGGGGACAGTTATGGCAATATGAAGCTTTACCCAATGGCTTAACCACAGCCCCTAGACTGTTTACCAAAATAGTCAAACCAATACTGGCTATCCTAAGGCAACAGAATTATATCGTCATCACATACCTAGACGATATACTTATAGTGGGACAAACCCTCCAATTGGCAGAGCTGGCAGTCACAGCGACCAAATCTTTATTCGAGACGTTAGGGTTTGTTACCCATCCAGACAAATCCAAATTCACCCCATCTCAAATCATGGACTATCTGGGCTTCACTATTGACACCACCCGAATGATAGTCACTATCCCACCCAACAAAGTATCTGATATAAAAGATGCGTGCAACAGCCTTGCTTGCGCCAGGGTGCCGACCATTCAACATACTGCCAAGGTAATTGGGAAACTGGTAGCAACATTTCCAGCTGCGCAATTCGGACCACCACACTATCAAAATTTACAAAGAGCAAAGATTTCAGCATTAAAAGCCAATGCTGGGCACTTTGACAGGCCAGTACGGCTGCCAATTAAGGCTAAAACTGAGCTCAGTGGTGGGTTGACAATATTAGTGCATGTTACAAACCCATCATTATTAGCAACCCATCAGTCGTGTTACAAACTGACGCAAGCGCTCAAGGCTGGGGTGCAACTGACACCACGTCCAGTTGTGGTGGCAGATGGGATCCTCACGAGTCTACCCTCCTTCAGACACACGAGATAAATTATTTGGAGATGCTTGGGGCTTTCCATGGTCTGAGGGCATACTGCACAAATTTACAGCATTTGCATGTCCGCCTTCAAATAGATAATACCACGGTGGTGGCTTACATAAATCATATGGGTGGTATCAGGTCATTATCTTGTGACGAATTGGCAAACACAATTTGGCACTGGTGTATTGCAAGAAATATTTGGATTACAGCGACCTATCTACCAGGGAAGCTCAACACGTGGCAACACCAGGTCATGAGTGTTCAATGATAACATCGAGTGGATGTTGAACCCCCAAATATTTGCTCAAATTATAGCTAACTTTGGTACACCAGATATCGACCTCTTTGCGTCCAGGTTGAACCATCAGATACCAACGTATGTGCCTTTGGAACCAGACCCTGGGGCAGTAGCTATGGATCCTTTTTCACTCCATTGGGGGAAATGGTTCTGCTACGCATTTCCCCCATTCTGCCTCATCAGTCGGGTATTGCAGAAAATACAACTGGATTCTGCTTCAGGCATATTGATCATACCCGACTGGCCTACACAGCCATGGTAGCCGGTGGATCTCCAAATAATAATCCGTCCGTGGGTTCAAATTGCTAAAAACCCCACTTTGCTCACTAACCCCATTACGGGGGAAGGTCACCCGTGCCATGGTCACTTAAACCTGTTGGCTTGCAGGTTCTGAAGGGGCCGCTCATGGAGGCCGGCATATCGCCCAGGGCAATGGACCTCATTTCAGCATCGTGCAGAGCATCAACCCGGCAGCAGTACCTCACCCAGATCAGGAAGTGGGAGGCCTACTGCTCCCGAACAAATACCACCTACAACTCTGCCACGATCCCTGATGTCCTGGAATTCCTAGCGGGCCTTCATTATGATGAGGGTCTCAGCTACTGTGCCATCAACAGCGCCAGGAGTGCGCTCTCCTCATACCTGAATATAGGTGTGGGCACGCACCATCTGGTGTCCCAATTCATGAGGGGAGTGTTCAACACCAACCCTCCACGACCCCGATACAACATCACTTGGGATGTGGGTGTAGTACTTACACTACTGAGAAGCTGGTCCCCTATGACAGGACTACCTCTTGACAAGCTCACCCTTAAAGTGATGATGCTGATGGCACTGACTTCAGCTCAACGAGTCCAGGCCTTACAGAAGCTTCGGCTGGACCGGATGGTTTCCACTCCTGCACAGGTGACTTTCTTTGTCGAGGACCTGCTGAAGCAACATAGGCCTGGGTTTTCTGGGCTGCAGTTGGAATTCCGGGCGTACCCCTCTGATGCCATCCTCTGCATAGCCACCCATCTCCGCTATTACATCCAAACAACTCGAACCATCCGGAACGTGGAGCAGGGGCTCCTCATCAGCCACAAATAACCACATCACCGGGTGACAATGCAGACCATCGCCAGGTGACTCAGGGCGGTGTTGGGTGCAGCTGGTATCGATACTAACATTTTTAAATCGCACTCTACCAGGTCTGCATCCACATCAGCGGCGAGGGCCATGGAGGTGCCCATGGACCACATCCACGCCACCGCGGGCTGGGCCAGTGAATCGACTTTCCAGAGGTTTTACAATAAACCGGTGGTCGCCCCCGCTACATTCACGGATGCCGTGCGGAGAGCCGCTCCCTGAATGTTTACTCCCCGAGTAGGGGTTTTGCTTTGTTATTCTTTGTTTTAATAAATCACGAAGTCTTCACGAAGTCACTCACGTGACTCCGAAGTAAAATAGTAAGATTAAACGAGAACTTACCAAGTTTGAAGGTTGATCTTTATTTTATGAGGAGTTGCGATGAGGGATTTCGTGCCCTCCGCTCCCACCCTCTATCATAAGGTCAACTGGTATGTTCTACTTTATTAATCTTCCTATCTCCTTCCACGATGTGTTCTGTGATTCCACACCGCTGCTTTGAAGAATGTCGCGCAAGCGTGCTGGCGGGGTCTTCACAAAATCCCTCATCGCAACTCCTCATAAAATAAAGATCAACCCTTCAAACTTGGTAAGTTCTCGTTTAATCTTACTATTATATTGGCTGAGGAAGCATGGTGTAGATGAATTCACCGAGGGGGGAGTATGGTGTGTGTGACGGACTGGGCTACATCTACAGCTCTCTGCATTTTCTTGCAGTCTTGGGCGGAACTGTTCCCAAACCAGGCAGTGTCGCAACCTGACAGTATTCTTTCCATGGTGCATCTGTAAACATTGGTAAGAGTCATTGGAGACTTGTCAAGTTTCCATTTAGTATTTAATTCTTGTCTAATTCCTAAACGTAAGTGCCTCCTCCACCTCTTCTGGCAGATTATTTTAAATACTACCTTATGTAAAATCACCCCTTGGTTTCCCATGTTCCAGTGAGAGTAGACATAGCCTATCTAGTCTCTCCTTATAACCACTGCACTTCCATTGGCCCAAGAACCTGCACTACCCTTAGTCATAATCAGAGTCATGACCTTAGTCATGGTCATACAGCAAGGAAGCAGGCCCTTTGGCCCAACTCTTCCATACTGAGCAAGGTGCCCATCTACATTAGTCAATGCTGTCTAGGGTCCTGCCTTTAACTGTATACTTTCCTTTTACTCAACAAGATCAGGGCTGATCTCCCTCAACCTCCTGTCATCGACCCTATCAATCCTCCAATATTCCGAGATCTATCGATCACTGTTTTGACTGTAATTCCCGTCCACAGAGAAGCCTCAGTCAGTGAGGGTGTGTCAATTGACAGACACAAGAGAGACAAGGCACACGGGAAAGAGACCTTGTAATGCCCCTGTCCCACTTAGGAAACCTGAACGGAAACCTCTGGAGACTTTGCGCCCCACCCAAGGTTTCCGTGCAGTTCCCGAAAGTTTTTGTCAGTCTCCCTAATGGTCGAAAGTGGTTTCCGTTTTAAAAATCGGTAGTTTTTTAGTCGAAGCCGGTTGCGATGCCGGTTGAAGGTGGTTGCCGGAGGACAAAAACCTCCGGGAACCTCCGGGATCCGCACGGAAACCTTGGGTGGGGCGCAAAGTCTCCAGAGGTTTCCGTTCAGGTTTCCTAAGTGGGACAGGGGCATAAGTGTCACCTATCCCTTTTCTCCAGACGTGCTGCTTGAGCCGCTGAGCTACTCCAGCTTTTCATGTGTCTGTCTTCCTGAAGTAAAGGATTGGCCGTGAGGGAACATTTGTGCAGATCGGGGAGCAGAGTTGTCTACTCTTGTTTCAGGTAATGCTCTATTTATCTGATTAGCAATCCCAGATAGAGTTCAGACTGCGGAATTAATCCAGGGTAGGTATGCAGCTCCTAAGATGTTGGTGAGGAGAAGGTTTACAGAGGCAGGGCGGCATAAGGTGGCGAGAGTTAGTAGGAGACTGGAGCTGCATCACCTTGTGGCCAAGTCTGCTGGTGGAACGAGCCAGAGAACATGTGGAGGAGGCGCGGACTCCTCTCCCAGCTAGAGTGCAGTCTGTTCCTTTTAGCTGACTAAAATGTGGCTCTACGGGTTGGTCTGAACAAACCAGTTGTGTGAGTTCCAGTCGTTCAGTGAGCAGTCCCAGGCTGGGAGCCTGAGCCAGAGGTTGTACAGTTGTACAAGGCGGTGGCTGGCTCAGGCCCCACCCACTCACCACCAACGGAGGACAAGAGACAGCAGGGGCCACATTCACCCTCACTCCTCACCTGCAATGCTTCCCGGGCAACCAGACCCACGCTGGCATTAGCCATGGGCGACTGCACTGCCTAATGCGGATATGGGAGGAAATCGGAGCACCTGGAGGCAACCATATGGTCACAGGAAAAAGCATGCAATCTGCATGCAGATAGTCCCTGTTATGTGTCACTGGAGCAGCGAGGCAGCAGTTCTACTGGTTGTACCACAAACTCACCCATTTTTCTGTTTGTGAATATTTCTTTATGCTAATATTATCTCCAGTGCCTGCTTTAATGCATTATTGCCTTCTGGATGTTCCTGGAAAGGCTGGCATTCATTGCACATCCCCGTTGCATTTGAGAAGGTGGGGGTGAGCTGCCCTCTGGCCTGGTGGGGAGGGAGTTCCAGCATCGGGACCAGAGTGACAGTGATGGAGTGACGATATATATCCAGGCCAGGATGTTGCGTAGACTGGTGGGGAACCTGCATGTGGTGGTGCTCCCCTGCCTTGTCCTTGTGGCAGGGACTGCGGGGGGCTGCCGGAGTAGCTGGGAGAGTGTGGACGGTGCACACTACAGTTTTTGTGCAGTGCCTGACCTGCTCCCTCAGGCAAAGGCCTTAATGAGACCAGGACAATGGAGCTTCAGGTCAGTGGGTGAGCCTGGACCTTGATGTGAACAACTCAGTGATGGGGATGCCATTGTACATCCAGCTTAGACTCCCCTGTTGGAAATAATCTTTACCAGCAACGTTGTCTTGCAACAGATGAGCCCACGGCTGAATATTGCTGCAACTCTGCTGCATGCAGGCAATGCTGCTTCCTTGCTGCATGCAAACAGGGGTGGCTGCCTGCTGAATGCAGACAGGGCTACAATGGATAGGAATGTCTTCTTCGGTTGTCCATGTGAGAAGGTCTGGCCTGGAGATCTGGTCCATTCTGAGGGTTCAGCACATCTGCCAGACTGACACTTGGCCTGCGGTTAAATAATGAGGTTCGGTTTCACAGACATAACTTACATCTCCTTGAGTTGCGAAGGTGAAGGATTTCCCAAAGTAGATGTTTAAGTGCGAAAAGGAATCACCGGATCAAGAGAGAAAATGTGTGAAACATTGAGGTGATTTGGCTGCATCTGTAGAAAGAGGAACTGAATTAATAGTTCAGATGAGTTCGGTGTGAGAGCCACAGAGGAGATATTTCCTTTAGTGGAACAATTCAGAACAAAGGCTCGCTGTGTTATAAATAGAGGCCAGTGAAGAAGTGAGTGAAGCCTTGCCTCACGTGGGCGACTGGAAACTCTGAAGCACTGGATGGGTGCAGTCACCACGCAATCAGACCTGAACCAGTACAAGGTGAGGGGCGGAGCGGAGTGGTAATGTTTCCCAGGTCTCCTATCCAACCGAGCTCTGACACCTCAGGGACAGGGTTCTCTGAAGTGGAATAGGAGACCCTTGAGCTGGTGTTATTGGATTACTGAGCATTGTGTTGAGCTGTGACTCAGAAACGTCACCCATCAGTGTCTGCAGGGCAAACCCAACCACCCTCCCAACCATCCATCCTCTCAGCATCCACTACCCAACCATCCAGCACCCAACCACCCACCCATCCACCCAGAACTCATTCACCGTCCCAGCACCCATCCACCCTCCCAGCACCCATCCACCCTCCCAGCACCCATCACCCAGTACCCAGCACTCATCCACCCTCCCAGCACCCATCCACCCTCCCAGCACCCATCACCCAGTACCCAGCACCCATCCACCCTCCCAGCACCCATCCACCCTCCCAGCACCCATCACCCAGTACCCAGCACCCATCCACCCTCCCAGCACCCATCCACCCTCCCAGCACCCATCCCCATCCCAGCACCCATCACCCAGTACCCAGCACCCATCCACCCTCCCAGCACCCATCCACCCTCCAGCACCCATCCACCCCACCCATCCCAGCACCCATCACCCAGTACCCAGCACCCATCCACCATCCCAGCACCCATCACCCAGTACCCAGCACCCATCCACCCTCCCAGCACCCATCCACCCAGCCCAGCACCCATCCACCCTCCCAGCACCCACCACCCAGTACCCAGCACCCCCATCCCAGCACCCATCACCATACCCAGCACCCATCCACCCTCCCAGCACCCATCCACCAGTACCCAGCACCCACCCAGCACCCACCCTCCCAGCACCCATCACCCAGTACCCAGCACCCATCCACCCATCCCAGCACCCATCCACCCAGTACCCAGCACCCATCCCCATCCATCCCAGCACCCATCCACCCTCCCAGCACCCATCACCCAGTACCCAGCACCCATCCACCCTCCCAGCACCCATCACCCAGTACCCAGCACCCATCCACCCTCCCAGCACCCATCCACCCTCCCAGCACCCATCCACCCTCCCAGCCACCCATCCACCCAGCCACCCATACCCAGCACCCATCACCCATCCACCCAGCACCCATCCCAGCACCATCCACCCTCCCAGCACCCATCCACCCTCCCAGCACCCATCCACCCTCCCAGCACCCATCCACCCTCCCAGCACCCATCCACCCTCCCAGCACCCATCCACCCAGCACCCATCCACCCTCCCAGCACCCAGTACCCAGCACCCATCCACCCTCCCAGCACCCATCCACCCTCCCAGCACCCATCCACCCTCCCAGCACCCATCCACCCTCCCAGCACCCATCCACCCTCCCAGCACCCATCCACCCTCCCAGCACCCATCCACCCTCCCAGCACCCATCCACCCTCCCAGCACCCATCACCCAGTACCCAGCACCCATCCACCCTCCCAGCACCCATCCACCCTCCCAGCACCCATCCACCCTCCCAGCACCCATCCACCCTCCCAGCACCCATCCACCCTCCAGCACCCATCACCAGTACCCAGCACCCATCACCCTCCCAGCACCCATCCACCCTCCCAGCACCCATCCAC
Source organism: Okamejei kenojei (assembly GCA_035221665.1). NCBI lineage: Eukaryota > Metazoa > Chordata > Chondrichthyes > Rajiformes > Rajidae > Okamejei > Okamejei kenojei. Next base: position 38,889,632 of record CM069144.1, read on the forward strand.
CCTCCCAGCACCCATCCACCCTCCCAGCACCCATCCACCCTCCCAGCACCCATCCACCCTCCCAGCACCCATCCACCCTCCCAGCACCCATCCACCCAGTACCCAGCACCCATCCACCCTCCCAGCACTCATCCACCCTCCCAGCACCCATCCACCCTCCCAGCACCCACTCTCCCACCCAGTACCCAGCACCCATCCACCCTCCCAGCACCCATCCACCCTCCCAGCACCCATCCACCCTCCCAGCACCCATCACCCAGTACCCAGCACCCATCCACCCTCCCAGCACCCATCCACCCTCCCAGCACCCATCCACCCTCCCAGCACCCATCACCCAGTACCCAGCACCCATCCACCCTCCCCAGCACCCATCCACCCTCCCAGCACCCATCCACCCTCCCAGCACCCATCCACCCAGCACCCAGTACCCAGCACCCATCCACCCTCCCAGCACCCATCCACCCTCCAGCACCCATCCACCCTCCAGCACCCATCCACCCTCCCAGCACCCATCACCCAGTACCCAGCACCATCCACCCTCCCAGCACCCATCCACCCTCCCAGCACCCATCCACCCTCCCAGCACCCATCCACCCAGTACCCAGCACCCATCACCCAGTACCCAGCACCCATCCACCCTCCCAGCACCCATCCACCCTCCCAGCACCCATCCACCCTCCCAGCACCCACCTCCCACCCTCCCAGCACCCATCCACCCTCCCAGCACCCATCACCCTCCCAGCACCCATCCACCCTCCCAGCACCCATCCACCCTCCCAGCACCCATCCACCCTCCCAGCACCATCACCCTCCCAGCACCCATCCACCCTCCCAGCACCCATCACCCTCCCAGCCACCCTCCCAGCACCCATCCACCCTCCCAGCACCCATCCACCCTCCCAGCACCCATCCACCCTCCCAGCACCATCCACCCCTCCAGTCCACCCTCCCAGCACCATCCACCCTCCCAGCACCCACCACCCTCCCAGCACCCATCCACCCTCCCAGCACCCATCCACCCTCCCAGCACCCATCCACCCTCCCAGCACCCACCCACCCTCCCAGCACCCACCCACCCTCCCAGCACCCATCCACCCTCCAGCACCCATCCACCCTCCCAGCACCCATTCCCAGCACCCTCCCAGTCCCAGCTACCCTCCCAGCAGCACCCAGGCACAGTGACGACAGGGACTACACTGTCTGCCAGGCCACAGGTTAATGTTATTGGACAAGGCTTTTCCCTGCAAGAGGAATCCACCTGGCACCGATCATGTTGGGAAGCTTTTCTTTTGGCCATTCCCAGCACCAGGTGGTGCCAGGGCAGTGGGCTGTGGCCGGTGCAGACCCACTGAGAGGGGAGACCAGCCAGAGCAATGGATGTGTGATGGGTCAGGTCCATGCACGCCCACTCTGCCCTGGTTGGCTAAAGAACAACCCCTGTGAATAATTCCTTCCCAAACTCTTGCCAACATAAGCCTTGTTCGTCTCTGAACAGCAATCACCGCTCACGTCCTGGTCAGACTCCCTCAGGACCAAGCCCGCGCGACTTCCCTGTGGAGTCACTGTCCTTTCTGTGTGTGACTTACACTCCCGCCCACTGGTTCCAGCTGGGACCTCTCCAGGGCTGCTCAGCGCTCTCCGTGATGTGTGAAAAGCCCAGCGCCTGCGGCTGTGTGTTACGGGAAGACGACAGGTCGAAGGTCATTGACTCAGGAGAGGATGGGCACTCTTGTCTTGGGGTCAGGGTCACACTTCATACTCTGTCGCTATTGCCCCCACCATCGTGGTGCTCATGCGTCATCCAACAACAGTTATTGAGCACGACCATAAAATGTGTTGTGCATTGTCTCAATCAGTAAAGGTTAATGGAGGCACTTTGGCAGGGAACCTTTATGCCTTTGACAAGACTGTAATCCATCTTTTGCTGATGTTCTCCGCGGCTGACAATGCACCATCCCTACGCTCCACACAATAACGTCTAATTGTTGCCGCCTTCAGCGCCGGCCCCCATCTTTCACTCCCATCGATGTTCACAAGGCAACAAGAAGGCACCAGAAGACACGCAGTGTGATTAATGTGAAATACCATATGCATCACTCACATTGTCAGGGTGTTGTGTCCAATAGCAGTGAGCACAGTCTGGCTCCTGGGGGAATCGCAGCCTTTGAGAAAAATGATAAAACAATCAGCAATAAATCAGAGTTGGGGGTCAGCTGATGGAGGGTGTTATCTGTTTGATTGCTCCCCAGGAAGATGGCAGATTTAGACCACTGTGAGTTTTTAACACACACAGGATTTTGGTGGTGATTTATTCTACCTCCAGTTGTATCAGCTTTCCTCTCGAAGCACGCAGACTGTGAGGGAGGCCCTCTCAGCGTGTGTTGCTGGGGAGAGGGCAGTTTGTCGTGGCTCTGCTCGACGGTGTCCATGGACAGTGTCCAGTTTGCTGTGAGGATGGGAACGATCTGTGACTAGCTGAGTGCAGCCTTCAGGAACGACAACATTCTTGGCTTGAAAAGGAGAGAAGAGAGATGGGGCGAGAGGATTTCAGTGAGAGATTATTGAGGTAATACTCAGATAGACTTGGTCTGTAGCATTAAAGGGTCACCATGGTCAGACAGCATAGAAACAGGCCCTTCGGCCTGTACTGAGTTATACTGAGCCTTTCACCAGCACCTGGTCAGACCTCCGTGACTTGCCAATTCCAGAGCCCATCTTGGTAGTTCTTAACGTTGTGAAAGTGTTTACCTACATCACCAACTCTGCCTCCGATTCAGATTAGTTTATTGTTGTACACACCAAAGGGCAATGAAATTCCTTGTTCCATGAAGATCACAGAGTGAACAGTGTACAAACCTGTTTTGTTTAGATCCTGAGTCCACAGCTGCCCGGCAGGATCCCACAAACAATGGATGATATTGACCAGATAACAGCTCCTTTTGTGGTCTTGAGGGAGAGGGCTCTTGGACGGTGTTGTGGCACAACCTCTCCAGGGGGGTCTGGGCAACGGTGACAGGGAGAGCGACCCTGGTCCGGTCTGGTCCACACAGCAGTAGACGATCAGCTCCGACATCTCTCATTGAGATGTTCAACCCACTGCTGGAACGCGGCAGACCCGTCCCAGTCGCTCTCTGTCCTCAGGTGGCTTTTTAGATCGAGATATATGTCAGGACGACCCGAGCTATCCACTGTGTGCTGCCCATTGTGGAGAGGGGGCTGACAGCATCATGTGAAGGTTGTCACCATTGTCTGCGGATGCTGTAAGTACATCAGCTTGTACAGCAACGCAGCGTGCCACCATTGTGTGGACCAGGTAGATGACTCACTGCATAGTTGTTCATTGTTACTAACACAAAGCTTTGGACGGGCTTCTTTTCAAATTGTAATAATAAAGAACAGTAGATACTGGTTTACACCAAAGATAGACACAAATCCTGGAGTAACTCGTGGGTCAGGCAGCATCACTGGAGAAATAAGGTGGCAGATTATACCTTAAACTGAAGAAGGGTCCCAACCTGAAACATCACCCATCCATGTTCGCCGGAGATGCTGCCTGACCTGCTGAGTTACTCTGGACAGTTTGTGTCTTTTTGAATAGTTGCTACAAGTTCTGAAAATGAAATGAATTTGATTAAGTATTCAAACCACAATAGTTAACACTGAAAGTTAGTTGTGAACGTTTGTATGCAGCAGGTTTACGGACGTGATAAATGTGGTGGGTGGGGGTGATACAATGACTGAAGGTTTCCTTGCTTCTGACAGTGTTTCTGATTCTCTGGAGCCCTCCCCTTCGCCTCTCACCCCCCAGGTGTGTTTGTCAGTAACTGCTGATGTGAAGTTGACCACCAGTGTTTCCATGTCTTTACTCTAACTAGTGATGCTCTGTATCCCAAGGACAAGGCCAATGTTATTAACAAACTATTGACAAGGGCAGCATGAGTGTGGGGTGCTGAACCAATCTCCCTCTCACAGAGACCGAACATTAGCTCCAGAACACTTGATGTTGCTCCTTCTGCACCATGACCCACCACCAGTGCCCAAATATCAACCCAGTGCCACCCAGACAGTCACTTACCTCAATGCCTCTGGTGATCTTCCAACCACGTGCTTCCCCCCAGCCCACAAGCTCCTACCTCCTGCCCGAGACTTACCATGGATCTGCCCAAGTGGAATGAGTGATTCAGCCTTCTCCAACCTCAGACTTCTCCTCTCGAGGTGACTCTCTCCCTGCCCAATCTCTTTCATCCACAAACCTCAGCCATCCTCCAACACTTTAGTAGATTCCATTTTCCTGGCCCCTGCTGGCTCCGTTTACCAGGTGCTCCTAACGCTTGCTCCTTCAAGTGTGGGGGCTCTTTGCTTCTCCCTTGTGCAGAGAGCCAGCCCCTCCAGCACCGCCCACCTTGTTGACACCAAACGCCTTTCATTCCACTCACTTAGACAATAGACAATAAACAATAGGTGCGGTAGGCCATTCGACCCTTCGAGCTAGCACCGCCATTCAATGTGATCATGGCTGATCATCCAGAATCAGTACCCCGTTCCTGCCCTCCCCATATCCCCTGACTCCACTATCTTTAGAGCTCTATCTAACTCTCTTGAAAGCATCCAGAGAACCGGCCTCCACTGCCTTCTGGGGCAGAGAATTCCACAGACTCACAACTCTCTGTGTGAAAAAGTGTTTCCTCATCTCCGTTCTAAATGCCTTACCCCTTATTCTTAAACTGAGGCCCCTGGTTCTGGACACCCCCAACATCGGGAACATGTTTCCTACCTCTAGCGTGTCCAAACCCTTAATAATCTTGTATGTTTGAATAAGATATCCTCTCATCCTTCTAAATTCCAGAGTATACAAGCCCAGCCGCTTCATTCTCTCAGCATATGACAGTCCCGCCATTCCAGGAATTAACCTTGTGAACCTACGCAGCACTACCTCAAAAGTAAGAATGTCACCTCTGTTATCTGGCCAGTGCGAGTCATTTGGAGGGTGAAATAGAGAATTCAGGGCTGTGCTGGTCCTATGATGAAAGGTAAGGACCACGTTCAATGGACCCCAACAGCAAGGAATATCGAGAGTTGGATAAATAAAAAGAAGCATGCGAGTGGAATACACAAGAGAAGCCTGCAGAAGATTAGAGAGTGTAGGGGAAGTACTTGAAAAATAAATAAGCAGGGTTTTAGCATCATACAGCTCAGAGTCAGGCCCTTCAGCTCAACTCCTCCATGCTGACCATGGTCTAGAAATGAGCTTGTTCTAATTGCCTGCATTTGACCCAAATACCTTTGAAACTTTTTTATTCATGTGCTGTTTAAATGTCTTTTAAACATTGCCATTATACCCGCCTCTACAGCTTCCTCTGGCAACTCGTTTACCGTTTATATGCACCCCCTCTGTCAGTCGAAATTCCTCCAGATGCTCTTGTTTCCTACCACATTCCAAAGGCATGCAGGTTTATAAGTTTAAGAATGAACTGCAGATGCTGGAAAAATCGAAGGTAGACAAAAATGCTGGAGAAATTCAGCGGGTGAGGCAGCATCTATGGAGCGAAGGAGCGGGATGGGACGCACTCTGGCTATGGAGGAAGACCAGGACAGAAAGGTTGGATTCGAAATGGAAGGGGGAGTTGGAGTGCTGAGCCACCGGGAGATCAGGTTGGTTAATGTGAACTGAGCAATAACGAACTAATGCAATAGATGAGGTTGCAGGAGGTGCAGGTGCACCTCTGCCTCATCTATTGCATCCGCTGTTTTAGGCGGCAACTGCTCTACATCGGTGAGACCAAGCGCAGGCTTGGCGATCACTTCGCCCAACACCTCTGCTCAGTTCGCGTTAACCAAACTGATCTCCCACTGGCTCAGCACTTCAACTCCCCCCTCCCATTCCGAATCCGAAATGGGATTCAATCCTGGGCCTCCTCCATGGCCAGAGTGAGTCCCACCGCAAATTGGAGGGGCAGGTTTATAGGTTAATTGGCTCAGTAAATAGCCTCTGGAATGTAGGATAGAATTAGTGTATGGGTGATCGCTGGTCGGCGAGGGCTCAGTGGGCCGAGGGGCTTGTTTCTACGTTGTATCTCTGAATTAAGCTAAGAGAATAGGAGAGAAGAACAGTCTCTGGGACCCGAAGATAGAGACAAAATGCTGGAGTAACTCAGCAGAAAAAGCAGCATCTCTGGAGAGAAGAAATGAGTGATGTTTCAGGTCGAGACCCTTCTTCAGACTGAAAGTCACGGGTAAGGACATGGGAGATATAGACAATGATGTAGAGAAAGATATAGAACAATGAATGGAAGATATACAAAGAAGTAACGATGATAAAGGAAACAGGCCATTGTTAGCTGTTTGCTGGGTGAAAACGAGAAGCTGATGCCAGTTGGATGGGGGAGGTGATGGAGAGATATGGAATGCAGGGATTACTTGAAGTTAGAGAAATCAATATTCATGCCATTTGGTTGTCAGTTGCCGAAGCAAAATATGGGATGCTGTACCTTGCGTTTGTCCTCACTCTGACAATGGAGGAGGCCCAGGACAGAAAGGTCAGTGTGGGAATGGGAAGGGGAATTAAAGTGTTTAGCAACCGGGAGATCAGGTAGGTCCAGATGGACTGAGCGAAGGTGTTCAGTGAAATGATCACCCAGTCTAGGTTCGGTCTCACCAATGTATAAGAATCCACATCTTGAACAATGGATATAGTAGATGAGGTTGGAGGAGATGCAAGTGAACCTCGGCCTAACCTGAAAAGACTGTCGGGGTCCCTGGACAGAGTCGAGGGAGGAGGTATAGGGACAGATGTTGCATCTCCTGTGGTTGCTGGGGAAGGTACCTGGGGAGGGGGTGTGAAGGGATGAATTAATCAGGAAGTTGCGGAGGGAATGGTCTCTGTGGAAGGCAAAAAGGGGTGGTGATGGGAAGGTGTGATTAGTGATGGGGTCCTGTTGGAGGTGGCAAAAATGTCTGAGGATTATGTGTTGTATGCGACAGCTGATGGGGTGAAAGATAAGGACTAGGGGATCCCTGTCTCTGTTGCGACTATGGGGGAGGGGGGAGGGGGAGCAAGGGAGGAGCTGCGGGGTAGCAAGGAGACACCTGTGAGGGCCTCATCTATGATGGAAGAGGGGAACCCCCATTCCTTAAAGAATGAGGACATCTCAGATGTCCTGATATGGAACACCTCATCTTGGGTCGACACAAGATGCTGGAGTAACTCAGCGGGCCAGGCAGCATCTCTGGAGAGAAGGAATGGGTGACGCTTCGGGTTGAGACCTTGAAGAAGGGTCTCGACCCAAAACGTCTGCAGTTCTACAACTGGCATCTGCTGTTCTTTCCTACACACCTCATCTTGGGCGCATCCCTCTGCAATTGGATCCTTGACTTCCTCATTCACAGATCACAGTCTGTTCATATTGGTGGAAATGTGTCAGACTCGATAACAATCAGCACGGGAGCACCTCAAGGCTGCGTGCTCAGCCCCCTGCTGTACTCACTCTATACTCATGACTGCGTAGCCGGTCATAGTGCGAACTCCATCATCAAGTTCGCTGACGACACCACTGTTGTGGGACGTATCACTGATGGGGATGAGACAGAGTACAGAAGAGAGATCGAGCGACTGTCCATATGGTGCCAGCACAATAACCTGGCCCTCAACACCAGCAAAACCAAGGAACTGATTTTGGACTTTGGAAGGAGTAGGATGGGGACCCACAGTCCTGTTTATATCAACAGGTTGAAAGGGTCAAGAGCATCAAATTCCTGGGCGTGTACATCTGTGAAGATCTTTCCTGGTTCGAGAACACAGATGCAATTATTAAGAAAGCTCAGCAGCGCCTCTACTTCCTGAGAAGATTACGGAGAGTCGGTCTGTCAAGGAGGACTCTCTCTAACTTCTACAGGCGCACGGTAGAGAGCTTGCTGACCGGTTGCATCGTGGCTTGGTTCGGCAACTTGAGTGCCCTGGAGAGGAAAAGACTACAAAAAGTAGTAAACACTGCCCAGTCCATCATCGGCTCTGACCTTCCTTCCATCGAGGGGATCTACCACAGTCGCTGCCTCAAAAAGGCTGGCAGCATCATCAAGGACCCACACCACCCTGGCCACACACTCATCTCCCTGCTACCTTCGGGTAGAAGGTACAGGAGCCTGAGAACTGCAACGACCCGGTTCAGGAATAGCTACTTCCCCACAGCCATCAGGCTATTAAACCTGGCTCGGACAAAACTCTGAACATTAATACCCCTCCATCTGTTATTTGCACTTTATTAATTTATTAATTAATGTGTGTATTTAAGTATATAATTGTAGTCAATGCCTACTATGTTCTGTTGTGCTATGCAAAGAAAGAATTTCATTGTCCTGTCAGGGACATATGACAATAAACTCTTTTTGATTTTTGATTTTTGATTTGATTTTTTGATTTGATTTGATTTTGATTTGATTTTGATTTGATTTGATTTTGATTTTTGATTTTTTGATTTGAGATGTGGCGTAGATATAGGAATTGGGAGTAGGGGATAGAGTCTTTGCAGGAAGCCGGGTAGGAAGAAATGTAGGCGAGATAGTTATGGGAGTTAGTGGGTTTGCAATAGACATCAGTCTATCTCCTGTGATGGAGACGGTGAGCTCAAGAAAGGGGAGGGTGGTGCCGGAGATGGTCCAGGTGAAGTCTCTAGGACCCAGCCATTGTAAGCGGGAGATCAAAATATCACTGGAGGACAAGATTAAGGAAAATTCCAAAGCAGTTTATAATTACATTAGAAACAAGAAGATAACCAGGGAAAGACCAGGGCCCATCAGCGACTATAGGATATTCAGTACAGGGCTCAGTGCTGGGACCCCAGCTGTTTACAATATATATTAATGATCTGGATGAGGGAATTGAAGGCAATATCTCCAAGTTTGTGGATGACACTAAGCTGGGGGGCAGTGTTCGCTGTGAGGAGGATGCTAGGAGACTGCAAGGTGACTTGGATAGGCTGGGTGAGTGGGCAAATGTTTGGCAGATGCAGTATAATGTGGATAAATGTGAGGTTATCCACTTTGGTGGCAAAAACAGGAAAGCAGACTATTATTTAAATGGTGGTCGATTAGGAAAAGGGGAGATGCAGCGAGACCTGGGTGTCATGGTACACCAGTCATTGAAAGTAGGCATGCAGGTGCAGCAGGCAGTGAAAAAAGCGAATGGTATGTTAGCTTTCATAGCAAAAGGATTTGAGTACAGGAGCAGGGAGGTTCTACTTCAGTTGTACAGGGTCTTGGTGAGACCACACCTGGAGTATTGCGTACAGTTTTGGTCTCCAAATCTGAGGAAGGACATTATTGCCATAGAGGGAGTGCAGAGAAGGTTCACCAGACTGATTCCTGGGATGTCAGGACTGTCGTATGAAGAAAGACTGGATAGACTCGGTTTATACTCTCTGGAATTTAGGAGATTGAGAGGGGATCTTATAGAAACTTACAAAATTCTTAAGGGGTTGGACAGGCTAGATGCAGGATGATTGTTCCCGATGTTGGGGAAGTCCAGGACAAGGGGTCACAGCTTAAGGATAAGGGGGAAATCCTTTAAGACCGAGATGAGAAAGACTTTCTTCACACAGAGAGTGGTGAGTCTCTGGAACTCTCTGCCACAGAGGGTAGTTGAGGCCAGTTCATTGGCTATATTTAAGAGTGAGTTGGATGTGGCCCTTGTGGCTAAGGGGATCAGAGGGTATGGAGAGAAGGCAGGTACGGGATACTGAGTTGGATGATCAGCCATGATCATATTGAATGGCGGTGCAGGCTCGAAGGGCTGAATGGCCTACTCCTGCACCTAATTTCTATGTTTCTATGTTTCTATGGATCCAGAGGATATAGGTAAAGCCTGAAATAATACTTCTTACTTGCATGCACCATAAAGATGCACCTTGCAGTTGGAGAATTCAGGCAGGGCATGGTGACATTCTAGTACATGTTATCGTTAAAGAGGAGACGGTATTAGATGTCTGAGTGAGCTAGCATGTGATATATCCTCGAGGACTGCTGAGCTGTATCTCTGGATGTTCTTGGAATAGGGGGAAAGGACTGGTGGGCTCTAGTTGTGATAAACCTTTGCCACAGATGAGGTACCAGATGATGAGACGACAGCAAATGTGGTGCCTTCATTCAACAGGCAGCAGGGAGAAGCTTGGTAATTATAGGTCAGGCCTGATGTCAGAGGCAGGAAATGTATTGGGAAATATTCTGAAGGACAGGATTCATCTACATTTGGAAATTAATTGATGAGAGAGTGGCTTTGTTGGGAAAGGTCCTGTCTCGTCACCCAATTTGATAGAATTTCTTAAGGTAACAAAATAAGTTGATGAGAGCAGTGGGGGCCATATTGTCCACAGACTTCAGTGAAGTATTTCACCTGGTTATACATTTGTGGCTGGTCTGAATGTTTAAAGCACGTGGGATTCAAGACAAGCTGGCCATTTAGAAACATAGAAACATAGAAAGTAGGTGCAGGAGTAAGACATTCGGCCCTTCGAGCCTGCACCGCCATTCAATATGATCAGGGCTGATCATCCAACTCAGTATCCCTTACCTGCCTTCTCTCCATACCCCCTGATCCCTTTAGCCACAAGGGCCACATCTAACTCCCTCTTAAATATAGCCAATGAACTGGCCTCAACTACCTTCTGTGGCAGAGAATTCCAGAGATTCACCACTCTCTGTGTTAAAAATGTTTTTCTCATCTTGGTCCTAAAAGATTTCCCTCTTATCCTTAAACTGTGACCCCTTGTCCTGGACTTCCCCAACATCGGGAACAATCTTCCTGCATCTAACCTGTCCAACCCCTTAAAAATTTTGTAAGTTTCTATAAGATCCCCCCTCAATCTTCTAAAGTCTAACGTGTACAAGCCGAGTCTATCCAGTCTTTCTTCATATGAAAGTCCTAACATCCCAGGAATCAGTCTGGTGAACCTTCTCTGTACTCCCTCTAGATCCTAATTTAGATCCAAACTGCTTTGGTGAAAGGAGACAAGGGTGATGATGCAGGGTTATTTAGTGGTTTGGAAGCCTGTGACTAGTGGTGTACCATGGGGATCAATGATGGGACACTTATGGTAGACAAAAATGCTGGAGAAACAGTGGGGTGAGGCGGCATCTAAGGAGCAAAGGAAATACGCGACGTTTCGGGTCAAGACCCACCCCAAATTGCGGAAGCAGCACCTCATATTTCACTTAGGCAGTTTACACCCCATCAGCATGAACATTGACTTCTCCAATTTCAGGTAGTCCTTGCTTTCTTCCTCCTTCCCCTCCCCTTCCCAGCTCTCCCACAGTCTACTGTCTCCGCCTCTTCCGTTCCTCTTCCCGCCCCCACCCACACATCAGTCTGAAGAAGGGTCTCAACTCGAAACGTCACCTACTCCTTCGCTCCATAGATGCTGCCTCACCTGCTGAGTTCCTCCAGCATTTTTGTCTACCTTCGATTTTCCAGTATCTGCAGTTCCTTCTTAAACATGGGACTATTATTGTCTGCTATGCACATCAACAATGCGGATATGGATGTAAGGTATGATTAGTAAGTTTGTTGATGAAAAGTGAAAGTGAACAGTGCAGATAATGAGTTATTGTTAAAGAAGGAACTGCAGATGCTGGAGAATCGAGGGTACACAAAAGGCTGGAGAAACTCAGCGGGTGCAGCAGCATCTAAGGAGCGAAGGAGATAGGCGACGTTTCGGGTCGAGACCCTTCTTCAGACTGGTCAGGGATCAGGAAAACGAGAGATATAGACGGTAAAGAACAATGAATGAAAGATATGCAAAAAAGTATCGATGATAAAGGGAACAAGCCATTGTAAGCTGTTTGTAGTGTGAAAATGAGAAGCTGGTGCGACTAGGATGGGGGAGAGATAGAGAGAGAGGGAATGCCAGGGCCCGAGGGTTGAGGGAGAGGTGGGAAGGGGAGGAGACAGCAAGGGTTAACAGAATTGAGAAAATTCAATGTTCAAGCCCAGAGGATGCAGACTCCCCAAGTGGAATATGAGGTGCTGTTCCTCCAACTTGCGGTGTTGCTCACTCTGGCCGTGGAGGAGGCCCAGGACCGAGAGGTCGGATACAGAATGGGAGGGGGAGTTGAAGTGCTGAGCCACTGGGAGGTCGGGTTGGTTAATGCGGACCGAGTGGAGGTGTTCGGCGAAACGATCGCCAAGCCTCCGCTTGGTCTCACCGATATAGATCATCTGGCATCTGGAGCAGCGGATGCAGTAGATGAGGTTGGAGGAGGTGCAGGTGAACCTCTGTCGGACCTGGAAGGACGGCTTGGGTCCCTGAAAGGAGTGGAGGGGGGAGGTGAAGGGACAAGTGGAGCATTTCTTGCGGTTGCAAGGGAAAGTGCCCGGGGAAGGGGTAGAGCGGGAGGGAAGGGAAGAATTGACAAGGGAGTTGCGGAGGGAGCGTTCTTTGCGGAAGGCAGACAGGGGGGGAGATGGGAAGATGTGGCGGGTGGAGGGGTCACGTTGGAGGTGACGAAACTGGCGGAGGACTATGTGTTGTATTTGCCGGCTGGTGGGGTGAAAGGTGAGGACCAGGGGGACTCTGCCCTTGTTGCGAGTGGGGGAATGGGGAGAGAGGGCAGTGTTGCGGGGTATGGAGGAGACCCTGGTGCGAGCCTCATCTATAGTGGGGGAGGGGAATCCCCGTTCTCTGAAGAATGAGGACATTTGTGATGACCTGGTGTGGAACACCTCATCCTGGGAGCAGATGCGGCGTAGACGGAGGAATTGGGAATAGGGGATGGAGTCCTTACAGGAAGCAGGGTGGGAGGAAGAGTAGTCCAGGTAGCTGTGGGAATCAGTTGGTTTGTAGTGGATGTCGGTCAGGAGTGTATCACCTGCAATAGAGATGGTGAGGTCAAGGAATGGTAGGGAAATGTCGGAAATGGTCCAAGTGTATTTGAGTGCCGGATGGAAGTTGGTTGTGAAATGGATGAAGTCAGTCAGTTGTGTGTGGGTGCAGGAGGTGACACCAAAGCAGTCGTCAATGTAACGGAGGTAGAGGTCGGGGATGGGGCCCTGGTACGCCGAGAACAAGGATTGTTCGACGTACCCGACAAAGAGGCAAGCGTAGCTGGGGCCCATGCTTGTGCCCATAACTATGCCTTGTGTTTGAGAGGGTTGCCTCAGGCTCTGCATTTTGCTGGGACTGATAGTGTAGAACACATACCAGGACTGCTAGGACCCGGGGGAATCTGAAGGAATGGAGGGACCTAGATGTAGAAGTTCAAGGATCCCTGAAGGTGGCAGCACAGGTGGTTCCAAAGGTATACGGGATACCTGCCTTCCACAGCCAGGACAAAGAGAATGAGAGCTAGGTTATAGTGCAGCTTTACAAAGCATTGGTCACTCCATAGCTGAAAGAATGTAAGCAGTTCTGGTCACCATACTGTAAGGAAGATGTGATTATACTCGTGAAGGTGCTGTGGAGATTTGGCAGGATGCTGACTTATGAGGAGAGACTGCATGGGCTGGGTTTGTTCTCCTTGGAGCAGAAGAGGCTGAGGGGATAGCTAGTAGAAATGGACAAACCTCTGATGGGCATACTGTATATAGCACAGACAATGAAGATGGCAGACACAAAGAATTGATTCACCAAGACTTGAGAGGCTATGGGCCAAGTATGAACCTACGGTCTCATTGGAGCTTCTGTAGAGATGACAGTTTCTAGTTCCTAAACATCTGTATCACCAGCAACCTAAGCTGATCCCTTCACACTGTTGGGGTGATCAAGAATATCACCCACATTTTCCAAACCAGGGCATCGGAGATGTCCTCATTCTTTATAGAACGGGGGTTCCCCTCTTTGACTATAGATAAGGCTCTCACCAGAGTCTCCTCTATATCCCATAGCTCCGCTCTCACTCCTCATCCCCCCACTCGTAATAAGGACAGTCCCATTGTCCTCACCTTCCACCCTACCAGCCGTTACATACAACAGATAATCCTCCGACATTTTCGCCACCTCCAATGGGATCCCACCACTGGCCACATCCTCCCATCTCCTCCCCTTTCGGCTTTCCGTCGAGACCGCTATCTCCGTAACTCCCTGGTCAATTCGTCCCTTCTCACTCAAACCACCTCCTCCCCTGGTACTTTCCCTTGCAACCACAGAAAATGTTGCACTTGTTGCTTTACCTCCCCCCTTGACTCCATCCAAGGACCCAAGCAGTCTTTCCAGGTGAGGCAGAGGTTCACCTGTGCCTCCACCAACCTCATCTATTGCATCCGCTGCTCTAGGTGTCATCTGATCTACATTGCTGAGACCAAGCATAGGCTTGACGATCGCTTCGCCCAACACCTCAGCTCGATTCACGCTAACCAACCTGATCTCCCGGTGGCCCAGCACTTCAACTCCCCCTCCCATTCCAAATCTGACCTTTCTATCCTGGGCCTCCTCCATGGTCAGAGCGAGTCCCACCGCGAATTGGAGGAGCAGCACCTCATATTTTGTTTGGGCAGATTACACCCCAGTAGTATAAACATTGACTTCTCCAATTTCAGGTAGTCCTTCCTTTCTCCCTCCTTCCCCTCCCCTTCCCAGCGCTCCCATAGTCTACTGTCGCCGCTTCGTCCTTTCTTTTTCCCGCCCCCCCCCACCTCTACATCAGTCTGAAGAAGGGTCTCGACCAGAAACGTCACCTATTCCTTCGCTCCATAGATGCTGCCTCGCCCACTGAGTTTCTCCAGCATTTTTGTCTACCAAACAATATCAGCAAGATCATCAGCATATTTACTTTCTTATCCATCTGGAACGGCAACTGCTCTGTTCTTTACTGCCTCAACCTGCAGAGAGAGTTGAATGCACCCCAGTCTCTTCACTTCCATCCAGGCTCTTCACTTCCTTCCAGTCAGTCCATCTACATCAAGGGTTCCCAACCTGGGACAAATTTAAACCCCAGGGGGTAAATTTTGCCTACCCAGGGGGTAAATTTGTTGGCTCTGGATTTGTACATATTTTTTCTCATTGACTGACTGTGTGTGGTTCTGGTATACCCGTATCTGTTCATCATTAGTTGTTCATAAATAAGTGAAATAACATTGTTATGTGCTATTAAACTTGCCTGGGGTAAATGGGACAATAAAGGTTGGGAACCCCCTGAGCTACACGGTGTGTTGCATCAGGAAGACTGGAAGTATCGTCAAGGCTGCCTGCACACCTCGGCCTTTCCCTTTCCTTTTCTACCTTCTGGGAGAAGATACCAATCACTTCTTTCATACCCACTTCTCCAAAGTGCTGCCACGTATTCACACTCTTAACTCTACTTTATTCAGTTATTCTGTTAGTGTGCTTTAATCTTTTTGGCACTACTTTGATTTTACGCTACAATCTTGCACCATTCTGTTTGCACTGGTCATTGAGTCAGTCAATACGGAAACTGGCCTTTCAGCCCAATTTTCCCATGCTGACCAAGATGCACCATGTACACTAGACCCACGTTTGGCCCATATCCCTCTAAACCTTTTCTATCCATATACCTGTCCAAATGTCTTTTAAATATTGTTATAGTGCCTGCTTAAGCTACGTACTCTGGCAGCTCGTTCCATACACCCACCATTCACTGTGTGCAAATCCTGGTCCTCAGGTTCCTATTAAATGTTTCCCCTCTCACCTTGAACCTGTGTCCTTTGGTTCTTGATTCCCCTACTCTGGGTAAAAGGCTCTGTGTATTCACCCTGTCAATTCCCTCATGATCTTATACACCCCTATAAGGTCACCACCCCATCCTCCATTGAATATAGTCCAAGACAGTCCAACCTCTCCCTGTACCTCAGACCCTTATGTCCTGGCACCATCCTTGTAAATCTTCTCTGCACTTTTTCCAGCTTATCGGCATCCTTCCTATAGCCAGGGAGACCAAAGTTGAACACAATGTTCCAAGTGTGGCCTCACCAATTTCTTGTGCAACTGTGTAACATCACATTTCTACTTCTGTACTCATTATCCTAACTGAAGGCCAACGTATCAAAACCCTTCTTGACCACCCTATCTACCTGGTCATTGTATTTACAATTGCATTTATAATTACTGTATGTGTACGGTTTATGCTGTGAGCTTCATGTCAACAAGAAGTTTCCCTGGTGAATATTACATTAAACTAATCTAATGTTATCTAATCTAATCTAGTCAGCGGTCAACACAAGATGCCCTGTAGCTCTGCCGAAGAAGGGCACGACGGATCCTGTGGAATAATTTCCCAAGCAACTGTCTGATTATCTGGCAGAAAGCTTCACCGCCAGATCCTATCAAGAAGGTGCTTGGCCAGCGTTTGGAGGGAGCCTCGCCATCCGATCCTTCCCGCCCAGTCAGAACCTCACTCATGATCAGTGTTGTCCTCGGGACGGCTGCAGTGAGGCAGAGACAATTGCCTATCACTTTGTAAAGAAGATCTGGAATAGGATGTAGTGTTCTTGCCAAGGTTCAGCCCAAGCAGAGGACTCTGGTCTACGGGCAAGTTCCAAGGATACGTTTCGAGCGAAAACGCACTGTGTGGAGATCGACTGGCTGAGGCCCCAGATTTGTTTGTCTTCCAGTGCAGTGAGATATCCCTGAGGGAATGCTGGCTATTCCAGAATGCAGATGTCTGTAGTGAGGGACGCATTGAAGCTTGGTGCAGCCAACACTATCTTGGTGGGGAAGCCATCTAATGTCTTGCTGCTTGTGGAGACGGGGCCAGGTCCCGTGCAACTGGTCCAAAGACTAGGGAAGGTGTTTGGTCGAAAAGATACAGTGTGTTGTACATTGTACGAACTTGAAGAAATGATAAATGTATAAACCCAACACCACACACTCCACCAAAGCATGAATGTGAAGAAAACCATGCTTTTTTTTTGCATTTCTAATACATATATATTATTAAGAATAAAGTTTGTTTTTGGCTTTACAAAAGATTCCCTTTCCCCAATCATCTTCCCTCTGTCAGATCTCTCTCCCACCACATCCTCCACTCCCTGTGACTACTCATCCTCGTTTCCATTCCCCTTTGACTCCATTTCAACTCTTCCTGCACCCACATCTGCTCCATCTACCAGTCCCACCCGATCTCCTCCCTCCTCTGATCCTGTGCAAACCTCCCTATCCTATTCCATTTCTACCTCACCCTCTCCTCCCCCTCATCTAATTCTCCTCCTCTTCTCTTTGCTTCGCCCCCTCGCCCTCCTTTACCCACCCTCCCTCCCCCGAGGGCCTCCAATCTCCCTCATCTGAAAACCCCATCACATTCTCCCTGGGCCCCTTCCCCCCTCACTCGCTGCCCCGACCCTCACCACCTCTTCCCTCACCCTCTCCTCCCTTACCCTCTCCCTCCTTTCTGTCCCCGCTCATTCCCCTCTTCCTTCCTTCCCTCTCTCTCTCCCTCCCACATCCCCTCCTTCAGCCTCTCTCTTCTTTCCTCGCACTCTCTCTCCTCCATCACCCTCTCTCTTGCTCACTCGCTCTCCTTCAACCTCCTAGTCTCTCCCCCCTCCCTCACTCCTTCTTCCTCCTTACTCTCACCCCCTCACTCCTTCAAACCTCTCCCCTCCACCCTGTCTCCTCCCCCTCCCTCACCCCGTCTCCCCTCGCCTCCCCACACTCTCTACCTCTCTCCTTCCCACACTCTCTCCACTTCCAATGCTCCCCCTCCACCACTCCTCCCTCCCCACATTCTCTACATCCCTCATTTAGTCCCTTCTCCTTCCCACACTCTCTCCATTTCCAATGCTCCCCCTCCACCTCATCCCTCCCTCCCTCCCTCCTCCCCACATTCTCTACCTCCCTCATTCAGTCCTCTCTCCTTCCCACACTCTCTCCATTTCCAATGCTCCCCCTCCCTCCCTCCCTCCTCCCTCCCACCGCGGGGCGGGGCGGGGCGGGGCGGGCGGGGACGCGCTGACGTCAGGCGCGGCCGGGCGGCGGGCGGGAGCGGTGGCGGTGAGTGAGTGAGGGAGTGAGGGAGGGAGGGAGCGAGTGATGGCGGGCGGGGGCTGGGGAGGGAGAGTGAGACCGGGCCGGGGTAACGGCGCCCCCCCCCGCCGCCGCTGTGCGTGGGGCCGAGCGGCAGCCGGAGCCGGGGGCTCGGGTGGGTGGGGCGGCGGAGCCGGGCCCGGGCGCTGTCAGTGGGATCTTGCTGTGCGCCGCCGCCTGCTGCCGTAAGATGGTCGCATCCTGCCCCTCACAGGGCGGGGAGAGGCCACTCGGCCCCTTGAGCCCTGCTGGCCGCCCAGTATGATCATGGCTGATCTAATCTTGGCCTCAGGCCAATTACACCCTCCCTGTGCCCTCTGACCCCGTCAGCACCACTGCCCCTCTCCCCTGATGCCTGACCTCAGTATCATTGCTGCTGTGCCCACGACCTCCTCAGTACCACTGCCCCTTATGCCTGACCCCTCCGACTGTGACCCCACCCCCTCAGTACCACTGCCCCTCTCCCTCTGACTCCCCCCCTCCATGTGGCCCCTGACCCCAGTACCATTGCACATCTCCCCCTGATCCCCTCAGTATCACTGCCCCTCTCCCCTAACTGCATCAGCACCACTTCCCCATCCCTTTGATTCTTCTTCATGTAAACCCTGACTCTCTCAGTACCACTTACCCTCTCGCCAGGCCCTCTCAGTATCATTGCTCCTCTCCGCTCTCCCTGTGACCTCAGTACCACTGACCCCTCTCCATATGACCCCTGGCCCCAGTGCCTTTGCCCCTCTCCCTGTGACCACCTCAATAGCACTGTCCATCTTCCCTAACCCCTGACTCTCTCAGTTCTCACGACTGGAGAGGGTTGTAGCTACAGAGTCAGGAGCTGTTCATATAAAATTGAGATGCTTAGGAATTTCCCGCAGAGAGTGATGAATCTCTGGAATTCTCGGCCTCTGAGAGTGATGCAGGCCGGATCATTGAAAGTATTCGATCTGAGGACAGATCAATATTTAAAAGATCCAGTAATTGAGGGTTATGGGAAACCGGTACAAATAGAGGTTGATGCCAGCATAGATCTGCCATAATCATACTGAATGGAGGTGCAGGTTTGAAGGGGTGAGTCGCCTCCTCCTGTTCATATTTTCCTGTGTCCTTATAATTCGAATGTCAATCTCCACCTTGAATGTGCTCAGTGACTTGCGTTCGATAGCTTTCTTGCGATGTGAGTTCCAAAGATTCACATACCTCCAAGAAGAAAAGTCCTCCTCATCAGTCCTAAGGAGCGATTTCTTATCCTGAAACTATGTCCACTGGTTCTAAACACCTTTGTGAGGGGAAACATCAGCTCTGCACCTGCATTATTATGCCTCAGAATCTAGGTTGTTTCAATAAGATCACTCCTTGTCCTGCTGAATGTCAATGAGTTTGGGGCCAATCTTTTCATTTCGCAGATAGACACAAAATGCTGGACAAAGCGGGACAGGCAGCATCTCTCGAGGGAAGGAATGGGTGAAATGTCACCCATTCCTACTCTCCAGCGATGCTGCCTGTCCCACTTTTTGTGTCTATCTTCAGTTCCTTCCTACACACTCCTATTTATTTATCTCAATTATCCTTGCATCGTAGTGAGGCCATTTTCTCCCATCAAACGAGCTTTGCTTGCTCTTGGTGCAGTCCCATCATTCCCTAAACCCCCATTTTTCTGTGTCCTACAAACACCCCCTCGTTGTGTCAGGGAGTTCACCGCAGTCAGTTAATAACACCATGTCCAAGAGTTGGGACATAATATTAGAGGTGTAGAAATGGTTGGTGAGAACAAAATTGAAGCACTGTGCTGTTCTGGTCGCCCAGCTGTAAGAAGGATGTCATTATGCTGGAGAGGATACAGAACGGATTCACAGGGATGCTAAGATTGGAAGCTTGAGTTATAAGGAGACATTGGTCAGACTGTTTTTCTTGCAGGCCGAGAAGTGTAAATAATGAAAGAGTAGGTGCTGTGGATATTCATAGTCTTTACCATGCCAGGGCTTTCTCATACTGGAGGACATAGGTTTAAGGTGAGAAGGAATGGATTTAAAAGGGATCTGAGGACTACATTTTTTCACACACAGCGTAGTTGGTATCTGGAATGAGCTGCCAGAGGAGATGGTGGAGGCAGAAACAGTAAGATTAAAGCATTTAGACAGTTACTTGAATGAGTGAGGGGTAAAGGGATATGGAATTAATGCCAAAGAGCCTGCTTCTGTGCAGTACAACTCTTATGACTATAATGCAGGAACAGATTACCGCCATTATTCTACTGACCAATAGGGCAGGTATGATGGGCCAAGCGGTCTTCTCCTGCACTTATGATTCAATGACTCCTGGCAAAGTCAGCATTTATTAACCATCCGTAAGTGCTTTTGAGTAGATGCTGTGGAGTTACTTGGAGGCGCTGGTAATAAATGAGTGTGGTGCGGAGTGGATATCATTGGTCAGATCCAATTACTTTTTGTGGACTAGACACAGCTGTGCCATTGCACTGTCAGGAAGGTGCCTGAGTTCTAACCATTTGGGAAAGCTCTGGCAGTAGTGCAGCGCTTTCTGCAGTGTGGGTCTTCAGGATGCCAGATGGGGTATTGCTGCTTCCTGCAACTTTTACTCCATCCATTCACCTCACCATTTTGTTAAATAACATGAGTGAATTGAGTAAAACACCAAAGCGCTGGAGGAACTTAGCAGGGCAGGCAGCATCTGAAGAGGCAGCATTTCGGGTTAGGACCCTTCATCAGACTGATGGGTTGGGGTAAGCTGAAAAAGAACAGTCGGGTAGGCAAAGCCTGGCAAGTGATAGGTGGGTACAGATGATGGGCGATGGTTAACAGAAGGGTAGAGTGAGTGGCAGTGGCTAGAGTTGAAAAGGAAACAAAAGGGTGTCAGATAGGAGAGAAGAGGAGGAATGAAATGTAAATCTGGACGGAGGGATATGAGTGGAAGGGGGGAGGGGACATGAAAGGAAAATGAGAGACATGCAGATGAGTGTTGGGAGGAGGGAAAAGGAACAGGGTAATGGGGTGGTGGTAGAAATGTGTGTGCCCCAGATGGGGGCACCAGGGGGAGCGGGGTGGAGTCAGGGGATATTACTTGAAATTGGTGAATTCAACGTTCATACCATTGGATTGTACGCTACCCAACCGGGTGAGGTGCTGTTCTTACAGTGTGCGTGTGGCCTCACTCTGGCAACCGGGAGTTCCCACAGGCCCTGGTGGACTGAACTGAGCCAGAGTGAACTGAATTGGCTGACGGCTAAAGGGCCTGTCCCATTTGGGCGTCATTTACACATCACGATGCACGGCACGCGGTGAGGCGCGGCGAACGTGGTGGCGTAGGCAGTGACGTGCGGTCGCGAGCGGCGCCCCAGGATTTTGGGATTCACAAAATCTTCGCCACCTGCATGACGCGCAAATGACGCCCAAGTGGGACAGGCCCTTAACTGCTGTAATTGTTTGGACTTCAGATGAGGCCATTTGGCACTTCTGATTAAAAGAGGTTGGAAATGCATTTAACATTGTGCTGCTCCATTCTCCAGGGTGGGGCATGCAGGGATGTAGAATCAAAGAACTGCAGATGCTAGTTTATACCAAAGAAAGACACATAGTGCTGGCTATAGTGCTAACTCAGTGAGTCAGGCAGCATCTCTGGAGAAAAAGGATAAGTGACGTTTCGGGTCCTGACCTTCTTCTGACTGACCCGCTGAGTTACTCCAGCACTTTGTGTTTATCTCACAGGGAAGTTTTCCTCCGATCTGTACCTATCACCATTCACGGTGGATGGGATACATTTATAGAGCTTGGGTCTGACCATTACTTGTGGGGCTGATTTGTTCTGCTTCAAGCATGATCTCTGGGAACTGATCTCCCAATATATCTGGCCCCAGATTGCATGAGGAATTTATTTGTAAATGCACGGACTGAGGGACACTTTGCCCCGTGAGGTATGGTCAATATTGCTGTTTTATTCCTCTCACCCTTTTCAACAGGTTTGATACTGGGTATGTACTAGTATACTTCAGAGGAAGGAGAGTTGGATTGTCTCTGCACAAGATTAGCTGAAACTAGAGTTATGATTTATTTTGGCAAATACTTGAAAGAAAAGAAAATTGAAGGAGTCTTGGAGAGAGTAGGGAATAGGGACATGGAACAGCGCTTTCCAACGTTGGCCATGGTAATGTGGGCCAGATGGTCAGTTTCTAGAATATGTTTCCTATCTGTGAGTTGGTGTAGATTGAAGGAGGAACTGAGTTTTCAGAGTTGCTGACGTGATTGTAATGTGACTTAAAAGCAGGAATAGGCTATTCTGCCCTCTAGCCTGTTCCTCTACTCAGTAACATCACGGCTCATCTTTCACCTCGGCTCCACTTGCCTGCACTCAGTTTGTATCCCTTAATTTCCTTAATATCTAACAGTCTATCTTTTTTACTGATTTACACAGCAGTTTCTGATTTGTCTGATTTACTCAGCAGCTGAGCCTGCTGTCCTGAATGGCTGACTTCTTATTTTGAGGCAGTGAGCGCTCTCCCGGACACCCACCAACTCTGTGTCCATTCAGTGAAACATGACAAGGATTTGGCACATTTTAATAAGATCACTCTTTCTAAGATCAAGTAAGTGTAGGCCCAATTTGTTTTAGGGTCCCGACCCAAAATATCACCTGAACATTTCCTCCACAGATGCTGCCTGACTTGCTGAGTTCTTCCAGCACTTTGTGTTTTACCGTTTATTTAATCTCCTTGTACGAGAAACCAGAGTGTTGACTCTTTGCTGCAATTACAGTGATTTATCCCTCGGAGGGAGACCACACCTGTCCACAATATTACAGGTGTGGTCTCACAGGGTTTGGCACAATTGGAGCAAGATGCCTCTATCCTCATTCTCAAATCCGCTTGTAATTAAACTCAGAGATGCTGCTTGCTTTACTGTGTAGGAAAGAACTGCAGATGCTGGTTTAAATCGAAGGTAAACACAAAATGCTGGAGTAACTCAGTGGGACAGGCAGCATCTCTGGAGAGAAGGAATGGGTGATGTTTTGGGTCGAGACCCTCCAGCATTTTGCGTCTACCTGCTTGCTTTACTAATTGCTTGCTGAACCTACATATTAACCATCAATGACTTGTGCACAAGGACACCGATTCTGCCAAATGCAACACCTTTCACTTTCTCATCACTTCAGAAAGATCTGTCTTTCTATTTTTCCCATCAAAGTGTTTTAAAAAAGTGTATGAGCTCGCATTTTGCCACAGTATTCTCTGGCTGACATTTCTCATCCATTCACCCAGACTGTATCTCCAAGCTTAGCCTGTTGGTTCTGGTAGTTTGGCTTGTTAGTGGTGGTGATGGGGAAGGAGTGCGGGGCACGTTCGGTGGCTGATCACCGTTGGTTTTTGGTCTTGACTTGTACAGGGTTGGCAGTCGTGTATGTGTTCAGGAGAAGTACAAAGTCCCTCATTGCCTGTAAATGTTTCAAGGTATTTGGGGCGTGGAAAAGCTTTTAGTCCAACAGAACCTGGCGAGAGGCCAAGTTCAGAGTTTAAACCGATAGCAACCTTTGGTGTGGAGTCACCACCGAGTGAATGTTAGACAGGGAAGTCAGTGAGTGTCACTGCCGTCCTGTCTGCTCCGCCCCCGGGGCTACAAGTGGCAGCTTCCCTTCAGTGGAGCAGGCCGGCACCTGCTCGCGTTGAAGCTGCTCTCAGATCACCCCTTCACTCAGAACAGGGACACTAGAACTGGAGGAGACCACTCAGCCCTAGGGTCTGCTCCCACATCGAGGAGGTTAGTGCTGATTCAGCGCAGGCCATTATGGAAGAATGCCATTCAGACTATCTCTACATCCCTGGATATTCTTGCCAAGACCATTCTTGGTGTTGAGATGTCCACCATCACCAGCTTCCTCTCCAGGACCCTGCAAATCATTTCTCATCAATATATATCCAGCTACTTGTCGGAAGTTCTTCTGGAATCCAATTTCACTGCTCTTTCTGATATCTCATTCTGGGTCAAGAAATCTCTCTACGTTTTCTTGCTTGTTCTTTTGACATTTATGTTAAGACTTGAAAATTTGAGTTTGGTTCACATGCACTGTCCCCCTCCCCATTGATGCTTGGTCTGGAGGGGTGAGGGTGTCAAGAGCCATGGAGACGTAGTGACAAAGGCTGCTGGTGATGTTTGCCCGGTCCCCGGAGTGCGATCTCCATCATTGGGCTGATGGAGAGAATGGCTGACATTCTTCATTAAAGTCATCAAACATTTCCATTATGGATAAAAGCCATTCAGCCTATCTGGTTTTAACTGGTCAAAGCAGCTCAATTCTTCATTAAAATCATACATTTACATTATGGATAAGGCCATTCAGCCCATCTGGTTTCAATTGCTGCCTCCCAGCTGTGGTTCTGGTGTCAAGCTTCATCATGTCCAGACCCAAGTGTAATGAGAAAGTGGTGAGGTTTGCCTTTTGGCTTGGCCCCTCAATCCTGCCCCTCCATTCCACATGACCATGGCTGACCTACTCCGGCCTCAGTTTCCCTTCTGCCAGTTCCCCAGAACCTCAGTTCCCTGATTTTTAACACCAGAGACTTGGTGGAGAACGTCACTAGCACTAGCAGAACTGCCCACGGGTGTACCGGTGAAGAGCAACTTATTTGGATGGAATGTGTTCCCCTTCCCCAAAACTGATCTCAGTGTCCCAAGAACTAAATAATTGTTCCTGCACCATCTCTAGCCAGACGGACAGCCACAAATAAGACGTGAAGCTGGTTCCTTATTAATTAATGCAGGAAAGTAGGATTAGTATAGATAGGCCTGATGGTTTGTATAGACCTGGTGGGCTGAAGGGCCTGTTTTTCTGCTGTGCCACTTTACAACTCATCTGATCATCTTTCTTATTTCCTAGTTCTTCCCACACAGCCTCTTTGGCCAATCCAGGATCCCTCTCCCCTCCCTCCCGAGGTCCTGCCATGATTGGTGGTGCAACACCCCGTCTCCTTTTGCACCCCCTGGGACACCAGCAGCCTGGAACAGTCAGCTGCCAGTCCTGCCTTTCCCTCAACCTCTCTGTGATTGCATCAATATTATAATCGTCATGGTCTATGTGTAGCTTTCTATATGAATTTGCACGGGAAAGGCATTATTTTATTTTATGTTATGTTCTGGAGGTCTGTGGCAGATCTGCTGTGATTACTTTGTATGGCATGTATGGCTGCTGAAGGTACTGGCTCACTTATCTTCATTGACGATACAACTGCTGATGGTAGTAGCATAATGAATTCTGAAGCGTACAGACTCATCCTATCTGCTCAA
This sequence comes from Okamejei kenojei, assembly GCA_035221665.1. Taxonomy (NCBI): domain Eukaryota; kingdom Metazoa; phylum Chordata; class Chondrichthyes; order Rajiformes; family Rajidae; genus Okamejei; species Okamejei kenojei. The sequence goes on from CM069144.1 coordinate 38,914,878, forward strand.
GTTCAAACAAATGCCTCAAAACTCATTAGCTGGCGGTTCATTCTACAGCAAGACAATGATCCTAAACATACTGCTAAAGCAACAAAGCAGTTTTTCAAAGCTAAAAAATGGTAAATTCTTGCGTGGCCAAGTCAATCACCCGATCTGAACCCAATTGAGCAGGCCTTTTATATGCCGCAGAGAAAACTGAAGGGGACTAGTCCCCAAAACAAGCATAAGCTGAAGATGGCTGCAATACATGCCTGGTAGAGCATCACCAGAGAAGACACCCAGCAACTGGTGATGTCCATGAATCGCAGAGTTCAAGCAGTCATTGCATGCAAAGGATATGCAACAAAATACTAAACATGACTACTTTCATTTACATGACATTGCTGTGTCCCAAACATTATGGTGCCCTGAAATGGGGGGGGGATTATGTATAAACACTGCTGTAATTTCTACATGGTGAAACCAAAATGTATAAAAATGGCCTTTATTAAAATCTGACAATGTGCACTTTAACCACATGTGATTTTTTTCTATTACAAATCTCAAATTGTGGCAGTACAGAGGAATAAATAAATGATGGGTCTTTGTCCCAAACATTATGGAGGGCACTGTATGTACTTTGCCGTATCCACTTGTGAGATTATCCACTTTGGTGGCAAGAACAGGAAAGTAGACTATTATCTGAATGGTGGTCGATTAGGAAAAGGGGAGATGCAGCGAGACCTGGGTGTCATGGTACACGTCATTGAAAGTAGGCATGCAGGTGCAGCAGACAGTGAAGAAAGTGAATGGTATGTTAGCATTCATAGCAAAAGGATTTGAGTATAGGAACAGGGAGGTTCTACTGCAGTTGTACAGGGCCTTGGTGCGACCACACCTGGGTATTGTGTACAGTTTTGGTCTCCTAATCTGAGGAAAGACATTCTTGCCTATGAGGGATTACAGAGAAGGTTCACCAGACTGATTCCTGGGATGGCAGGACTTTCATATGGAGAAAGACTGGATGAACTCGGCTTGTACTCGCTAGAATTTAGAAAATTGAGGGGGGATCTTATAGATAGAAACTTACAAAATTCTTAAGGGGTTGGACAGGCTAGATGCAGGAAGATTGTTCCTGATGTTGGGGAGGTCCAGAACAAGGGGTCACAGTTTAAGGATAAGGGGGAGGTCTTTTAGGACCAAGATGAGAAAAACATTTTTTACACAGAGAGTGGTGAATCTGTGGAATTCTCTGCCACAGAAGGTAGTTGAGGCCAGTTCATTGGCTATATTTAAGAGGGAGTTAGATGTGGCCCTTGTGGCTAAATGCATCAGGGGGTGTGGAGAGAAGGCAGGTACAGGATACTGAGTTGGATGATCAGCCATGATCATATTGAATGGCGGTGCAGACTCGAAGGGCCGAATGGCCTCCTGCACCTATTTTCTATGTTTCTATGTATGCAATGTGGATGTGTTGCTGAATGATACAGTTATTCATCATATAAGATGTGGTTAGTATGTGAAGCAACATGGAATGTGCATTGGTGGACACTAAATGCTGGAGTAACTCAGCGGGCAACGCAGCATCTCTGGAGAGAAATTCCTCTTCTCCAGAGATGCTGCATGTCCCGCTGAGTTACTCCAGCAATTTGTGTCTACCTTCGATTAAACCAGCATCTACAATTCTTTCCTACACATGGAATGTGCATTATTATGTGTAATGGGATGTGGGCGTGGGATGTATGTAACTTTGAGGTACTGTAAGAGTACAGATGTGTGATTTCCCATATGTTGGTGCGAAGTCGATATTCCTGTGGCGTGGCACTTTTGTTGCTGTTAGATTATGTTCACATCTTGTTCACTGATGCCAGCTCAGTCAGTGTGGTTGTTGCTGCAGTGGAGAATGGCTATTCTGTGAAGAGTGCAGAGTCCAAAGTATTCCTTTAGCTGCTTCTACTTCAGAGGTTGCTGTTAGTGTGAGCTGCCTGGCTTGCAGGGAGGCGGCAGAGGCTGCACTGTGGCACATTTCCTTCTTTTCCGTTTTTGAGGAGATTTTGTGGCAGTAATTTTTGTGCTGTGTTTGTTGTAATTTCCCATATTTGGAATTGTTGAGCTGTTCCTGGGATCGGAGGGAAGGGGAGGGATGTAGGAGGGAGGACTTGGTGGTGCTTCCAGCAGGTTTCCTGCCAGTAGCGGTGGAGTGTTCAGCCTGGGGGCTTGAGCATTGAGGGCAGGCTGCTGGTCGCAGCTCTCCGCCCGGCCTCGCTGCAAGTGCAGAACTCTGTGGATCTGGGTTCAGAAGAAGAAGAGGAAAGCTGAAAAGTATAATTCTTGAAGAGGGCAGGGAAGGCAGGTTTGTACAGGAACTGAAAGAATGAGAGAAGAAGCACTGGGCCAGAAATGGCTGGCTGCTCTCTGAACTGGGTGGTGCCCCAGAGATTATGACAGTCTTCTGTGTTCTGTAACAGTGTAATTGTTAACCCATTGAGGACAATGTCACTGTTGCAATATATAGTACAGAGTGCCTATGTGTCTCTGTGTAATGTTGCCCTGTGGCAGTAAGGTGTATCTGACCGTGTATGTCTGATTGTTCTGCGACTGCATCGCGCGCTGTCTACGTCTCTCGCACGCCTGTGATGTTCGTCTGTCTGCCTGTCGGCATTCTGCGTACCTGACTGTGTAGTGTGTGCCTGGACCGTGCTGCCCTGTGTTATGTGGCAGCATTTAGGATCAGGGTATACGAAGGAGTGCAAGTCAGGCGCTTATAACACTGGTCAAAGCTTTGACGTCTGAAAAATGGTGTGAAGGTGAGATCGAGTATCATGTGACAGGTAGAGTCTGTGCAGATGTGTGTGGCCTTTAATGACCTATGGCAGCTTTCCACACAGACTGGAGCAGCAAAATTGGCCTTTACAGTGATGTACACAATGGAAGCAACTGGACAATGTAATGTGAAGTAGTGGTGATTGGCAGCTTCATCCTAACACGTTTCACTGCTAATTCTGGACAAAACCCATAGCCCCGGTCACATTTAGCTCCCATACCCCCTGACATGGGGCAATTACAGCCATATTGTACCATCCCTGTGCCAACATGTTGTCATTATGTCTGTGTCCCTCACAGTAACTGCATATACCCTTGCTTTAACTATGCCCCTCATCTATAGTGTTATGTCTTGTCTTAACTGTGCCATCTGCCTCTGGTGCTACGCCTTACCTTAACTATGCCACCTGCCTCTGGTGCTACGCCTTACCTTAACTATGCCACCTGCCTCTGGTGCTATGCCTTACCTTAACTATGCCACCTGCCTCTGGTGCTATGACTTACATTAACTATGCCACCTGCCTCTGGTGCTATGACTTACATTAACTATGCCTTACCTTAACTATGCCACTCATCTCTGACTATGCCAAAACTTTTAGTTGGTCTTAATCAACAGATAAATACTAAATTATTTGTCAAAGGAATAGGCTGATTGGGTAAAAGGGATATTGTTTAGAGGCAAAATGTGAACCTAAGATCTCTAATTTGTTTTTACATCTGTACTCAGTCGCAAAGAGTATTTTGCCACATGCAAGCGAAATATGGCACATTTATATTATTGGGAAGGATATAAATAGAAAAATAAGTCATTGGAAAGTTGTCAGTGTTCAGAGTAGAAGTGTGATCTAATCTGGGCGGGATGCAAAATGAAATACTGCAGATTCTGGAAATCTGAAATAAAAACAGAAAATGCTGGAAATAGGTCAGTCAACATCTGTGGAGAGGGAGAAAGAGTTAACATTTTAAGTTGAAAATGTTTAATCAAAATTAGGAAAAGTTAGAGGTAAAACATGTCTCCTATGTCATAGAATCGCACTCTTGTCGTTTGGAAAGAGCATTTGGCCCAGACACCAACATCAAGATGGAAGAATGGGAATTGAAGAATGAGGAGTGGGAGATGGAGGACTGGGTGGGTGGTTTGGGAAGTAAAGATGGAAATTGCTCTGCCGTAGAAGCTCTGCTGTAATTGTATGTCCTCCTTGTATATGTGGCTGATACCAGAGGATGGAGGATTGCAAACGTTGCACCTTGCTCAGAATCAGAGAGGGCAAAAACCAGCAGCTGCAGGCCAGTCGTCTGGCTGCATTAGATGTTGCTGAAACTTCGCAGAAACTTCCAGAGATGATCATTTGGAAACATTTTGGCAAATCAGAACATTTAAGCACATGCTAACAGCCAAATTCTTGAAAGAATTATCATAGAATTGTAGAGGCATGGAAGGCATTTAGACCAGGGAACCTGTGCCAACTCTCTGTTGAGCAACTCTCTCAGTTTCATAACCCACTCTTTCCCCACAGCCCTGCAACTCTTTCTCCTTCAAATGCTTATTCAGTTCCTTTTGAAAACCTCGATCAATTCTGTTCCCAGCATGCTTAAAAATTAAGCATTCCAGATAATAAACATGATCTATGCAAAATCAAACTTGTATCATACTTGCATCTTTCAACAGTCTCTTAATATTGCTGCCCCTGATACTTGAAGGTTTAATACAATGAGCTTTGCACCATCTACCCCATCTAAACTAGTCCTGCTCTTGTCCACTTCTATCAAATTTCCTCTCAACCTTCACTGCGTAAAAGGACATCATCCCTAGCTTTAAACTCGGAGCAGAAATCCCTCATCCATGGCACCATTCCAGTGGATCTTTCTGCACCCACTTTAGGACATTAATGTCCTTGGTAAAGTGCAGTATTCCAATTGTGTGCTGCTCTGTACTCAGTGTATCTAATTATGAATCCCAGGATTCCATTTGCTTTACTAACCACTCTCATCGTGGCCAGTCACTATTATTACATATACACCCTGGTCCTGTGGTTCCTGCACACAGAACAATTTGAGAAGGGTGCTGAGGCTTGCATAGGTTCGTAGCTTCATAGCAGAGGTATGAGAAACAAGAGGAGAGACAACATAAGTCCAGAGTTTGCTGATAGAGACGACTTAGGTGGATACAAGGCATTCTTGCACGCTGGCCTTCATGGACCAGGACATAATTAAAGTGTACAAAATCATGAGGAGCACGGATAAAGTGAGTTGAGATGTCAAGTTGCAGCTGTACAAAACATGGCTAAAGACTGGGCTTGGGGCACTGTGTACATTTTTGGTCGCCTCACCATAGAAAACATGTGGCAGCAATAGAGAGAAAGAGCAGATGAGATTCACCAGGATGTTGCCTGGAATGGAGGGGTAGGAGAGATTGGATAAGCTGGGTGTATCCCAGTGGAATGTGGGAAGCTGAAGGATGACCTTACATACAAGTATGAGAGGCATAGATAAGAACGTTAGGCAGAGTTCTTTCCCAGGACAGAAAAATCTAGAACTCAAGGGCACAGGTTTATGGTCATAAGGGAGAACTTTAAAGGATTAAAGAAGGAACTGCAGATGCTGGAGAATCGAGGGTACACAAAAGGCTGGAGAAACTCAGCGGGTGCAGCAGCATCTAAGGAGTGAAGGAGATAGGTGACGTTTCGGGTCGAGACCCTTCTTCAGACTTTAAAGGAGATGTTTTTTCCAGAAGCTTCTAGAGGAGATGGTGGAAGCAGATACAACCACAATGTTTGAAAGACATTTGCACAGGTATTTAGATAGATAAGGAGTGGAAGGATATGGGTCCAGTGCAGGAAAATGAGATTACTGTAGGTACCTGTCACAGTTGGCTGGGTGGAGATGTGCTGTAAGGGCCAGTTTTTGTGCTGTATGAGTCTATACTTGGATGACTGTATGAATCACTGGTTGGGACGTAAACCGAGTATCAAGTCCAATTGTGGATACCACACTTGGGGAGAGATGTCAAGACAAACATAAGTGGATGATGTATACATATAGCATTATACCAGAAACCCATTTTATGGAAATGTGTTTGCTGTGGAATACCAATAAAAGATGATTTAAAAAAAAAAGAATACGGTTAAGGACTAAGTGGAATGATCTCAGGCATGGTGACTTCAAATGTACAGACATAAAGAGACTGCTAATGTTCTTCTTCCAGCAAAGGTTATGAGAGGTTTCCTTAGATTTAACATTGAAAATAGGTGCAGGAGGAGGCCATTCGGCCCTTTGAGCCAGCACCACCATTCATTGTGATCATGGCTGATCGTCCCAAATCAATAACCCGTGCCTGCCTTCTCCCCATATCCCTTGAGTCCACTAGCCCCTAACACTCTCTTAAATCCATCCAGTGATTTGGCCTCCACTGTGCTCTGTGGTCTGGAACGTGCTGACTGATGATTGATTGGGCAGCTTTAGCCACAGTAGTGTTGTGCTAATTCACCGACTGGAGGCAAGTAGTCTGGACCATTGACCCAGAAGCACGAGTGTCGATCGGCCATTGTAGCCGGCAAAACTAAACGCGTGTATTTAAAATGGAACTTAATAAAAGAGCTCATGTTGGTAATGTCAATTATGAAGCTACAAGGTAAGAACCAGCTGGTTCATCAGTGTCCTTTCGGGAAGAACATTGTGGTCCTTAGCTGGGCCGGCTGGACTGATTGCTTGTAATATAATAATAACATGGAAGGAAATATAGGTGGGCTGATTTGTAAAGCCCCTGTCCCACTGTACGAGGTAATTCAAGAGTTCTCCCGAGTTTCCCAATTCCAACTCGGAGAATTACTGTAATGGCCGCTCGTGGGTACTTGGGGCTCTCGTGGAAATTTTTTACAATGTTGAAAAATCGTCACGAGTTTCCCGGGTCTCTGCCGTTAGCGTTATGAGCCGCTAAGAGACGTCCCGAGCTCCGACGTTCCCGGTAAGTTCTGCGTACTGACCACGAGTCAGATTTTTTTTTTTTAACTCGGTAGAACTCTTGAATTACCTCGTACAGTGTGACAGGGGCATAAGTTTGTAAATTATGCAAGATTTGGAAGAATTGTGAATAGTGTGGAAGGTTGTCAAAGGATGCAGCAAGATATAGATCAGTTGGACATATGGGTGGAGAAATGACTGATGGAGTTTAATCTGAGCACGTGTGAGGTTGCACTTTGGCAGGTCAAATGTAAATGGAGAGTATACAGTTATTTGAAAGACCAGAGGGAGTATTGATCTGCAGAGGCATCGGAGTGCATGTCCCCAAAAGTGGCAACACAAGTAGATGGGTGGTGAGGAAGACATGTAGCATGCTTGCCTCATCGATTGTGCTGTTGAGTATAAAAGTTGGTAAGTCATTGGAGCTATGACACTTTGGTCAGGCCACATGTGGAGTATTGTGTTAAGGTCTGGTTGCTACATTACAGGATATTGCCTGGAATGGAGGGGTCTGGCTATGGAGAGATTGCAGAAGAGGTTCACCAGGCTACTGCCTGGTTAGAGAGTTTCAGTTATAGGGTAAACTTGGATTATTTTCTCTGGAGTGCCCAGGGTTGAGGGCCGAACTGATACAGTGTATAACAATATGAGGCATAGAAAGGGTTGATAGACAGTTTTGATCCCAGGCTGGATATGACAAAAATGAGAGGGTATCAATTTAGGGTGAGAGGAGGAAAATTTAAAGGAGATTAACAAGGCAATTGGTGTCTACAGTGCATTCAGAATGTATTCAGATCCCTTCACTTTTTCCATATTTTGTTACGTTGCAACCTTATTCTAAAATGGATTAAATTCTCTTTTTTTATCATCAATCTACACACAATACCCCATAATAACTGAAATATCACATTTACATAACTATTCAGACCGTTTACTCAGTGCTTTGTTGAGGCATCGTTGGCAGTGATTACAGCCTCAAGTCTTCTTGGGTTTGACACTACAAGCTTGGCACACCTGTATTTGGGTAATTTCTCCCATTCTCTGCGGATCCACTCAAGCTCGGTCAGGTTGGATGGGGAGCGTCGATGCACAGCTATTTTCAGGTCCCTCCAGAGATATTCGATCGGTTCAAGTCCGAGCTCTGGCTGGGCCGCTCAAGGACATTCACAGACTTGTCACAAAGCCACTCTATTGTTGTCTTGGCTGTGTGCTTTGGGTTGTTGTCCTGTTGGAAGGTGAACCTCCGTCCCGGTCTGAGGTCCAGAACACTCTGGAACAGGCTTTCATCAAGAATCTATCTGTATCCATTCATCTTACCCTCAATCCTGACTAGTCTCCCAGTTCCTGCCATTGAAAAACATCCCCACAGCATGATGCTGCCACCACTATGCTTCACCGTAGGTATGGTATTGGCCAGGTGATGAGCAGTGCCTGGTTTCTTCCAGACATGATGCTTGCTATTCAGGCCGAAGAGTTCAATCTTGGTTTCATCAGACCAGAGAATCTCCTTTAGGTGCCTTTTGGCAAACTCCAAGCAGGCCATCATGTGCCTTTTACTGAGGAGCGGCTTCCGGCTGGCCATTCTACCATAAAGGCCTGATTGGTGGAGCGTTGCAGGTATAGTTGTAATTCTGGAAGTTTCTCCCATCTCCACAGATGAACTCTGGAGCTCTGTCAGAGTGACCATCGGGTTCTTGGTCACATCCCTGACCAAGGCCCTTCTTCACACCCAATTGCTCAGTTTAGCCAGGCAGCCAGCTCTATGAAGAGTCCTGGTCATTCCAAAGTTCTTCCATTTAAGAATGACGGAGGCCACTGTGCTCTTTGGGACCTGCAATGCTGCAGAAATTGTTTTATACCCTTCCCCAGATCTGTGTCTCAACACAATCCTGTCTCAATTGTCTACAGACAATTCCTTCATCTTCATGGCTTGGTTTTCACTCTGACATGCACTGTCAACTGTGGAACTTTATACAGACAGGTGTGTGCCTTTACAAATCATGTCCAATCAATTTAATTTACCACTGGTGGACTCCAATCAAGTTGTTGAAACATCTCAAGGATAATCAATGGAAACAGGATGAACCTAAGCTCAATTTTGAGCATCATAGCAGAGGGTCTGAATACTTATGTAAATGTGATATTTCAGTTTTTTTTAATTACTTTGCAAACATTTCTAAACACCTGTTTTCGCTTCTTCATTCTGGGGTATTGTGCGTAGATTGATAATTAAAAAAATGAATTTAATCCATTTTAAAATAAGGCTAACGTAAGTAACGTAACAAAATGTGGAAAAAGCGAAGGAGTCTGAGTACTTTCTGAATGCACTGTAGATGGACATGGGAACATGCAGGGAATGGAGGGGTGTAGACGCGTTCAAACAGATGGGATTAGGTTCAATTTGGTATTGTAGGTCAGCACAGACACGATGGACGCTCTACTGCTTTACTGTTCTCACCTAACCTATTAATATGGTTTCATGTATATACCTCTCAACTGCATCATAAGTATGGATTTTGTGGCAAAGTTCACATCCTGTGAATTAATAAACAAAAAGATCAATAGGTGCTTTTAAAATGAATCTTGAAGAGGAGGGATATAGGGAATGGGCCTCCCGTGCTGTACACCCACGGTCAGATGGGCGTACAGTCCTCTGGCTGGGAGATGGTGTGGCACTATAAGAGCCATTGTAGACGTATTATCCATAGCGATAAATATTTGTGACCCTGCTGAATTCTATCACTGATTTGCTATGTATTTGTACAATAGAGAGAGATGACCCTTCCCATCCGACCTGTGCAAGCTCTTTGCTGCTCATCTCTCTGCTTGTTTGTGCCGGACAGCCTTGCAAGTATCTCCTCCCATGTGTACGCAGTCAACCGCAAAAATGGATATGGGTTGATGAGAATTGTGTGTCTGTGTGGTATGTTTGGAATTTCAAAAAGCATTTGATAAGTTACCTTACAGAAATGTATTTGAAAAATAGGGGATGATAGCCTGTATATAATTGTCTAAGGGATCAGAGGATCAGAAATGTGGTACCAATGTTGTCTGTGTCGAGGATGTGGCGTGCGTTCGCCCAGCGTTTGATATTAGCACCATTATTATTCTTGCAATAAAGAAGACAGAATTTTGGTTTATTGATTTACAGAACAAGATTGCCACTGGCAATGTCAGTATTACCATTTATTGGGTACATCGAGTACGATTTAATTGTTTATGTTTGACACAGAACTTGTCAATAGTAAACAGTGTGTTTGATGGTAGGTGCATTCAAGGAGATGGGGACCTAATCCATGGACATCCCATTTAGCGCAGGTGTGACGGGAGGAATTTGGGGGCAACAGTACGGAGAGGTGTGGCAATCCAAATTGTCCCATTCTGGGGGAGGGGTGGAGAATGTAACAACAGGGACCTGGAGTGTGTGGCTGAGAAGACTTTGAAGATGGCAGGGCAAGTTGACAAGGTTGTTAAGATAATGATTGGAATATTTTTCTGTATAAATAGGGGCAGTGAATACAGAAACAAGGAAGTCAGATCAAAGTCTTCCATTGTTTCATATGTCCATGTCACAGGAGCAGAATTGGGCCTTTCGGCCCATCGAGTCTACACTGAGTCTACACTGTCATTCAATCAAGGCTGATCTGTCTTTCTCTCTCAACCTCATTCTCCTGTCTTCTCCCCCTAACCCTTGACACCCTTACTAATCAAGAATCTGTCAATCTCTGGCTTAAAAATACCTAGTGTCGTCCGCCGCCGCCGTCAGTGGCAATGAATTCCACAGGTTCACCACCCTCTGATTCAAGAAATTCCTCCTCATCTCCTTTCTAAAGGTACATTCTTTCGTTCTGAGACTGTGCCTGATCTGATATAGCGTTACATGTCCATTTCTGGAGAGCACAAATGTACTAGTTAGGAGCGGGGGGTTACTGGAGCCATTAAACATGACTTCAATCCTGCTTCATCGGCCTGTGGGAACCTTCCCCCTTCATCGCTAATCTGCCTACCTCTGCCTTAACACATCCAGTCTTCTTCCATCATGCTTTAAGGAAGAGAGTGTAAAAAACTTGCAGAAACCAGGTGCGGCAGATGCTGATTTACGGTACAAAAAGACCCAAAGTGCTGGAGTAACTTAGCGGGTCAGGCAACATCACTGTAGAACATGGATATGCGACATTTCGGGTCGGACCACTTCTTAAGACTGATAGTGTGGGCAGGGGAGAGGGGGAAGACAGCTGGAAGAAAAGGCTTGCAGCCTTCTGTCTTAAATAAACGGCATTTTAATACAAAACAGTGTCTACGAGTTCTAGGTTCTCCCGCGAGGAAACATACTCTTCGTATTCACCCTGTCAAGACCACTTGAAATTTCAGTCCCCCTCGCTCCTCTACACTCCAGAGGATACACACTAAGCCTGCCTATCCTCTCCTCACAAGGGTCACAACCTCAAACGTCAATCATCCCTCCGCCTCCACAGATGCTGCCTGACCCGCTGAGTTTCGCCAGCACTTTCTATTTTGCTCCATTCCACGTATTAATCCAGTAAGTGAAAATTAAAAAAACGGCAGATGCTGGAAATATGAAGTAAAAAATAAGAAACTACTGGAAATGCTCAGTAGGTCAGTAAGCATTTGTGGAGGGAGATTTGTGGAGAAAGTTCATTTATTAGGTTGAAGCTTCTGCAGCTAAACTAAAGGGCCTGTCCCATTTTGCGATTTTTTTCGGCGACTGCCAGCGTCATTAACTGATGCCGAAAGACCGCCAAGCTGTACGACAACCTACGACAGGAGACAACAGGCAATGTCAAGCAACATCAAGCCCACTGTCGCTGCAAGGTTTCGAACATTTCAAAATCCAGCGGCGACATGAAAAAAGTGACGACACTTGCAGAGACAGCTCACCACAACACAGGCGCCAGCCCGCGTCACCCCGCGACCATGAGGCGGCTGCCTATTTTCAGGCTGTCGCCTAACAAAGTCGGCAAGTGGGACATTGGCTTAAGACAGAGATAAAGGAAGTTAGTGCTAAATTGCAGTGAGGGTGGGTATGGGTGGTGCCAGGGTTATTGTGAACCTCCACTGAACTATTTCATTATGTTAACGTGCCTCCTTAAATAAGGAGACTAATGTACCCTGGGTGTGATCTGACCAATGCCCTGTGTAAATGAAACACACATATGAAGAATGTCAATATTTTGATTAGAAGTTTGTCAGAATAATATCAGGGATTAAATATTTCAGTTATGTCGAGCAATTAGGGAGTCCAGAATAGTGCCCCTTGAAGCGGATAAATTAGTAAGATGCAAAAACGATCATTAAAATGTGAGGCATGAGAAACTGCAGGGGCTGGAATCTGGAGCAATAATCAATCAGTGAGTGAGTTGCGTAGCATCTGTGGAGGAAAAGGAATTGTCAACATTTCTGGACAAAACCCTACATCTGGACATTGCAGGTGGTGATGCAGGGTCTCGACACATAACGTTGACAATTCCTCCCCCACCAGAGATGTTGCCTGACCCACCGAGTTCCTCCAGAAGATTGTTGTGGCGTTGCATTTGATACAGCATATCAGGAGAGTGATTTCTTTGTTACTCTGGCAAGAGCAGAAGTTGTGACTTAAAGTAATGCCCATGGTACCAGAGCAGAAATGAACAGGAATTTCTTCATGCATACAGGGATCGGTAAGATCTTGGACTCTCTGTAGAAGGACGTTTAATCAAATTTCATGAGCCTTTGTAGTAGACAGTTGTTGATGTATTTGAGGATTGATTTGCAGGATTATGGGGGAAATTCTGGAGTGTGGATTTAATTGGATCAGTATTTGAAAGAACCTAGGCACAGACAGCTGGTGAAAAGCCCTCGGTCTGTGTTGTAAGATTCTGTGAAAGTTCGACTGAATCAGCTTCCTCCACCCTTCCAGGAGCACATTCCAGATCAGGCTTCTTGTCTCATCAATTACCACTTATGGTAACATTACACATTCCAGGAAATCTTTTGAGCAACTTTCGTCTAATCTCGTTCTCTGCTATTCGATCATTCCTGACTACAAAATTTCCATTTTTGTCCCTTAATGGGAACTCGGTAAACAGTGTGCTTGCCAATATGTGATGATCTCACTTTTGTTTGTGTTATTACAAATGGTTTAAATTGGCATGCCTGGCAGAACAGGTGGCAATGGGCCAGAGGGTACATCAGGAAGTAGTTCAGTCATACATTGATCCTCGCATAATGTTAACACATGAAAATATGTAAACAAAGGAATAACTCTACAGGGATAGAATTCAGAGACTTTTAAACAATCTGGGTTGGAACATCTTATGAGTATTTTCAAGGATTTGAAGCAGGGTATGGAATCATTGGAGAGACATAAAAGTGATGCAAACATTTGAGAGTTTTTGTGGGATTGAACTGGCTGATGATGTTTACGGGAAAAAAGAGAGGGACCATCTGACAAGATTTATAAAATTAATCAATGGGGTGGTAGGTTGCTCACGGAGATGATTACATATTACTCTCGGCAGGAAGAAACTATTTTTCTCATTACTTTGCTAGCTTTGAAAACATTTATCAGATTTTCCACACTCCTCTGTGCTTCCCACAAATCCTGCACATTTTCTCTCTCCGATATTTTCAATTCTGTATTTAACGTGTTCCATCGCTCTTTCAGGTGGTGTGTCCCTTGGGCTCTGTTGCCCTCCGATTCTCCAATCAAGTTGATCCTTCCATTTGAGCCGCTCTTCAGGTACCCTGCTTGGAACCTTTCTCTCGTTCCAGTTGTTTATGTTCCTCAATGGATTCCAGTGCCCCCTCTGATGCCGTGCCCAAACATCTAAGTTTAAACAGCATTTACAACTGGTATTTGGATAGGAAGGAATAGAGGGATATGGGACTGGTGTAGGAAACTGGTGCAGATTGGCATCGCAGTTGGCATGGACAAAGTCTTCTATGCTGTATAACAGTATTACTGGGTAAAATCCAAATTTGCTGATGATACAAAGCTGTGTGAATTATATAAGGATGCATAAAGTCTAAGAAATAGAGAAGGTTAGGTGAATGAGTTAGGAGATGGCAGATGGAATATACTGTAGAAACATGTTTGGCCTTTCACCCTTGTAGAATAAAATAATTTGTTTTAGTTTAAAAGTAGAGATTGTACATGAATCATTGAAAATTAACATGGAGATAGAGCAAATCATGTAGAAAATCAGGGGCGCAAATCCTGAGGGGGACAGGGGGGGCACGTACTGTTTTGAGAGGTGGGGGACGATACCCCCCATTTTTTGTAATCCGGATTTTAAAACTCGTGAAACAAAAACTGTTAAAAATCTCCGCTTTCCGCGAGACAGTGGGGGTGGGACTGATGATCAAGGGCGCCGATTGGACGAGAGGGACGTCAGTCAGCAGGCAGTGGGGGGGGGGGGGGGACCATGATGATTCAGCGCGGTGATTGGAGGAGGGAGGTGTCGGTCGGAGGCAGAAGTGGGACTGAGGATAGAGCGCGGTGATTGGAGGATGGAGACGTCCTGGTGGAGCAAAGATCAGAGCGGAGCTTTTCATCGCTTTTCATCGCCCGGCCTGGCGCAGCTTAAAATCGGCCGTGGGGTCTTCCACCGCCCCGCGGTCAAATTGCTGCGACGAGGTGATCGAGGCTCCTGATGTTGAAGCCCCCGCTGGGCGATGAAAGGCCCAGTGAACGGGTTGATTGAAGCCCCTCGATTCGGGGCTGCTGTTGCTGGAGTTTGGAGTCAGTTGCCGATGTTACCGTCCACAGGGCCCACGGCCGAAACCTCGCGTGTGTGAGCATGCGCGCCCGCGGCTGCCAAGAAATTGTGTCCCCCCCATGTTTTAACAGCGATTTCTGTGCCTGTAGAAATTAAATGGTATTTTGGCCACAGTCACAGAGAAATTTGAGTGCAAGTGTGGTGCCATATTGTTCCAACAATACAGATGCTGGTGAGATTACATCTGGAATATTATGTACTTATCTGGTCTTCCAATAGGCCGTGGGCCAAGCACCGAAAATGTGTCTAGAATTTAACTTTTGTGATCCGTGTCTGGTATCTACTTGAAATTTGGCACAGATTTAGATAAAATATAATTGAGAAGGAATTCATAACTCGTCAGTGCCAAAAGTTGCACACTAATTAATTAAGCTAATTAGAAAATTAGATTGAAAATGTTAGCGCCGTCTAGTGCTCAATGCTCATATTACTCTATGGGGAACCTAATTCCGTGCTGCGCTCTATTTAAACCATATATTATTATACAATATATATGTGTATATATGACGTGAATATGACTGGAGTTATATATAATTATATTATATAAAAATAATAAAATGAATATAATTGTGAGTGTGTATGTTGTGTGAGACTGCCGCAGAGGTCCCGGGTTTCACCGGCTCCTGAACCTGCCTAATTAATGGGTGACGGCAGATCCTGCGTGTTCTCCCGTTTGCTGAACCTCACTGACTGCCAGTGTGCAGAGTGGGGGTTATGGCCTTAGTTGGACTGGGGCAGTGCCAGGCTGGGGGAAGGCTAAGGCATCTTCTACTGAGAGGAAAATGCCTAACCCTAACTCGCTCCCCTTTCAGAGCTGCTCACGGCTGGAGCTGGAGCCGCTTTGGGACCGGCTGCAGGTTATGTACGTGTGGCCGCTTAGCGCGTCCACCTCGTCCAGCATGCCCTCTGGATCATCAGCAGTAGCCGCACACCCTACGCCACGATTACACCGAATGTCAACATGGTGGGGAGCAGCACTGCCCTGCACACCGCCCGGGCCGCCTTCAGTACCCCCATAGCGCCGGCTCTAACAGTCCGTCTGCTCGCAGCATTCACCGGCCAGCCGACTACCTGACTGACCCCTCGCAGCACCCACTGGCCGACAGCCCAATCGACCCCTCGCAGTACCCTCCAGCCGGTTGACAGCCCAACGGACTGACTGACCCTAACCCTAGTCCTAACCCTAGCTCTACACATTTTAATTTATCTTTTTTATTGAACAGTTCACATCATACCTTTACAAAGATAATCAGTTCTAAAACAAAATTATCAGCAAGGTTAGCATTACCTTTATTCCTTTGAAACCTTGCTATTGTGATGTTATTAGGAGGCAGCCGTGATCCCAGAGTGCTCGCAGCCTAGCAAGCATGAAACACAGCGCGTGATTAGTCAATTGGTGTCTGGCTCAATGTCAAACGTGCTTTGATTGGACATTTACTACTTGGAAAATTAGAGGTTTTCCTCATATTTAAAAAATACATGCAGGTTTTGTTCTTGCCGAGTTTCAGGTATGATTTCTATAATATTTTTACACAATATGTTATAAATACAGGTATATAAGTGATTTGGGTCACGAAATGAAACGGAAAAGCACCTCAGCCCACGGTCTACAACCTAAGGAAGGATATATACTTGCCGTGTAGGGAGTACTGCAAAACTTTACCAGATTCAATGCTGGGGCAAGGGGGTTTGTCTGATAAGGAGAGTTGAAGCTGGGTATTACATATTTTAGATTTGAAGAAGGAGAAGTGAACTTGTTATAAAGGGTATTACGGTCGGTGTTGGGACTTTTCCCTGGTTGGGGTACCTGGAAAAGAACCAGCCTACATTTCAGATAATCCTTCACCCAGAAGGATGAATCTTTAGAATTCTCTACCCAAGGATGTTGTGGAGCCCCAGTGGCTGGTTGTAGATATTGAGTAATTCAGGGGATGGTGTGGTGCTGAGAAATGATCAGCCATGGTCTTACTGACCATG
Source organism: Okamejei kenojei (assembly GCA_035221665.1). Taxonomy (NCBI): domain Eukaryota; kingdom Metazoa; phylum Chordata; class Chondrichthyes; order Rajiformes; family Rajidae; genus Okamejei; species Okamejei kenojei. The sequence continues at coordinate 38,931,386 of CM069144.1, forward strand.
GAGCAAGAGCAAGGAGGGAATAGCCAATGTTCAACCCGCACGGCGTGTTTGTGAGGCACAAATTGTGGGTATTTCTGACTGAGAAAATCTTGTTTTTCTCTGTGATATTTCAGCAGATAGAATCATAGTCATAGAGTTATAGAATCTTACTATGTGGAAACAGGCCCTTCGGCCCAACTTGCCCATGCTGGCCAACAAGTTCCATCTACACTAGTCCCACCTACCTGCATTTGGCCCATATCTCTCTAAACCTGTCCTATCCATGTATATGTGTCTAAATGTTTCTTAAATGTTGCGATAACTCCTGCCTTAACTACCTCCTCTGGCTGCTCATTCCATATACCCGCCGCCTCTATGTGAAAAAGTTGCCCCTCAGATTCTTATTAAATCTTCTCCCCCTAAACCTATGTCCTCGATTCCCCTACTCTGGGTAAAAGACTCTGTGCATCTACTCTATCTATTCTTATCTTCATCATTATGTCTCATAGATGGACGGATGCTAAGAACATTGCCCTATTGATCTCACACACTTCCATAAAATCATCCCTAATCCTGCACGCCAAGGATAAAGTTCTAGACTGCCCAACCCTATAGTGTTGGCCTTCAGGTCCTGGCAGGATCCTCATAAATCTTCTCCGCACTCTTTCCAGCTTAACAACAGCTTTCTTATAGCAGGATGACCAAATCTAAACACAATACTCCAAATTTGGCCTCACTATATGGGGTCACCACTATAGATAGGGTGATGCACAGAGCTTTTTACCCAGGATAAGGAATCAAGAACTAGAGGGCATAGGTTTAAGGTGAGGGATGAAACGTTTAATAGGGACTTGAGGGTAAACTTTATCACACAGAGGGTAGTGGGTAAATGGAAGGTGCTGCCAGGGGAAGGTGTTGTGTGGGGTAGAATAAAAGTCATTTGAACAGGTACATGGGCAGGAAAGATTTAGAGGGATATGGGCCAAACGCAGGCAAATGGGACTAGTTTAGATGGACATTCTGGTCGGCATGGACGAGTTGGGCCTGCTCTAATTACCCTATGATTCTCTATGACTTGCAGTGTGTGTTTACTGGTATAAAAGCTGGGAATTTCTGACTCGGAGCCTGTAGTTACTGATGCCATTTTTGGCAAAACCATTCTCATTTTGTCTGTTGTCCTTTGACCCACTTAACATGAAAGAAAGAAGGAATGGAATTGGGGAGGTCTTGGTGTGGTTTCCTCGAATCATTCATCACATAGTTGCTCTCCAGTGACTTCTAACTTGTTTGCAAATACAGATAGATTGCTCTTTGATTGTTTAGATTCCAGCCTGTATTTGGGTAAACAAAAGAGAGATTGTCTCTTAAAATGACTTGGGATTTTTTTGAGGTTTAGGATGTGCATGTTCTTGGATTCCCGCTCTAGGGGCCTGCGAGGGGAATGAAAGTTCTCTCTGCCATTGGCCCGAGTGTATTGGAGCAGCACAGGTCTGGGAACTCCTCACCGCGGATCCTGATAGGGAAAGTGGCGGAAACGAGTGTGCTTTATGCTGTGTTGTGCAGTGCCACTGCCCTGTGCTAGTTGTTTATGATGTGTGCTTGAGAGGGAGTGTTAGGACTGCTGAAGCTCAGAACATGGTAGAAGTATTTCCTGTTTATTACGTTCAACTTTGGCTTCTGATTGTGTCGGGAGGTTGGCTGAAACCAACAGTGGCAGCTGTCATCATGCCGTCCGCGTTCCTCTTTCTGTGCTCCCGTGGGTGGCATGAGATGTCCCGACTGCTGAAGCACTGACAGAGCCCCACAACAAATGCTGGAAAGTCACTGCGTCTGCAGAGGAAATCGTTGACAGTTTAGCGGAAACTCCCATATTATCTGTTCCTTCTAAGAATTGGCTGAGGGAACCATAGAGAAATAGATTATGTACTAGACACACTGCTCTGCTCTTTGAGTTTCAGAATGTTAACAATATAGGAGAAGGCCATTCAGCCCGTCAATCCTTTGATGATGATGAATGTTTTCAAGGATCCTCCCTCCTTCGCTCTCTTCCCTCATCTTGGGTCTATATATTTATAACATTCCCATTTGAAAGTTCACATTGACTCTTCTTTCACTGCCTTTCCAGTTCACACCCTTTCGTCTTTGTGTCTAAAGAGTTATAGAATTATTTAGCAGATACAGCCCCTTCGGCACCAACTCATCCATGCTGACCAGGATGACCGAGCCCTGTCCTGCTTGCATTTGGCTCATATCCCTCTGCACCTTCCCTCTCCATATACTTGTCCAAATGTCTTTTAAATATTGTAATTATACCTGGCTCGACAACTTCCTACACCCTCTGTGTGAAATGGTTGGCCACAGGCCCACTTTAAAACGTTGTCCTCTCAAGTTAAATCCGAAATGAACACAGTACTCCAAATGTGGTCTCACCGCGACTTGTACAATGTAACATGACGTCTCAACTCCGATACTCAATGTGTAGGTAGGAACTGCAGATGCTGGTTTAGATAGACACAAAATGACGGAGTAACTCAGCGGGACAGGCAGCATCTCTACGCACTGACTGATGAAAGCAATAGTGCCAAATGCCTTCTTCACTCCTCTGTCCATCTGAACCGCCACTTTCAGGGAACCATGCACCATGCTCTGGCACCACGATCCCTCTGTTCTACAACTCTCTCCAGGGCTCTACCATTTATTGTGCTGGTTTAATTTACCAAAATGCAGCACCTTGCACTTGTCCGAGTTAAATTCCATCTATAATTTCTTGGTCCACTTCTCCAGTTCATACAGTTCCCGTTACAATGTTAGATAAACGTCTTCATTGCCCACCACATCAATGATTTTGGAATTATCTGCCAACTTACTCATCTTATTAACAATATTGTCAAAATCGCAAATATAGATGACAAACAACAGTGGACCCAGCACCAATCCCTGCGGCATATCACTGGCCTTCGATCTGAAAAAGACAACCCTCCGCTACCACCCTGCTTTCCACTGAACTAATTTTGGATCCAATTGGCTAGCTCGCTCACTTTTCAGACTAGCCAACCAGCATAGATCTTGTCAAAGGCCTTGTAAAGTCCATATAGACAACACCTACTGCCCTGCCCTCATCCATCCTCTTGGTCACCTCTTCAAAAACCTTTATCAATAGTGAGACCATGCAGACTATCCTTCATCGGACTTTCCCTTTCCAAATGCTGGTAGATCCTGTCCCTCAGAATCTTTTCCAGTAACTCTCCCACCACTAATGTCAGGCATTAGCTCATCTTTTATCTCACTTCTCCCTGGGTCGTTGACTCATAGTGTGCTGTTTTGAAATCTTTCTTCTGTAACTGCACTATTTTGATTTGTTATATGTGAAGTAAGCTGTGAGATCTAAAGGCTCAGATTCAGAATGAAATGTGTCTTCTGTCCTGATTTTCACGTGGATAATGCCTTGTAATGAAACCCTGCCTTATCGTGCCTCAGCAACTGTTATTTGGATGGAAAATTGAACAGTTAGTATGTGGAAGATTACAATAGACCATAGGTGCAGGAGTTGGCCATTCGGCCCTTCGAGCCAGCAACACCAGTCAATGTGATCATGGCTGATCATCCACAATCAGTACCCCGTTCTTGCCTTCTCTCCATAGCCCTCAACTCCGCTATCCATAAGAGCTCTAACTCTCTATTGAAAGCATCCAGAGAACCAGCCTCCACCGTCCTCTGAGGCATAGAATTCCACACACTCACAACTCTGTGTGAAAAAGTTTTTCCTCATCTCCGTTCAAAACGGCTTACCACTTATTCTTAAACTGTAGCCCCTGGTTCTGGACTCCCCCAACATTGGGAACATGTAAGAAAAAATGCTGGAGAAACTCAGCGGGTGAGGCAGCATCTATGGAGCGATGCTCCATAGCTGCTGCCTCACCCGCTGAGTTTCTCCAGCATTTTTGTCTACCTTCGATTTTCCAGCATCTGCAGTTCTTTCTTAAACATTTTGTCTACTCCACTGCGATATCTCCTCAAGGTAAGCCTACTTTGAAGAAGTTCTCCTCCTCTCTCCGAAGACAGTTTTCAATCTCCTCTCTCACTGCCCCCCCCTCTGTGATTCCCCCTTCCCTCCAACTCTACGACCACATACTAACCCAGACCCAGTACCACAGCACCATTTGCTTCCTCGTGACTTGCCTGCGCCTCCATCTTGTACCTCATGAGTTCCAGCTCCGGTAACGCTGACTATCCCCCCCTCACTGATTACGCCTACTCTCACTACCTCCCCGATTCCTCTGACTATCGCCACCATAACATGACCGCCAAACCTCGCCGTCTAACCGGGGCCTACTCACCTCGCCGCCTCACCGGGGCCTACTCACTTCGTCACCTCACCGAGCCCACCGACCATCCGCTGACCGGATCTTCCTTCGCTTCACCCGCTGACCCGGACTCTACTCCCCGCGGACCTCCACCATCAACTCCACCGGCCCTCGCCACTCCACCACCCTCCAGCACACCGCAGCTGTCGCCTTACCTGAATCCTAGGCTCAGCTCCGGGCCAGAAGTCTCCACGCTGCAGACTCCTACATCATGGGCTCTGACTGTGCTGGGTCCTAGTGCTGGTCAGGAAACCTCAATGTTTGTTCCACTGGGTCTTCCCCTTCCCCCTCAAACCATGTGACCTCAGCTCTTCTCCACCCACACTATAGTCCTCTTCCTCCCTGATCACTCACCACCCCCCCACCGGACATCGCCTCGTCCTCAGTCCACTCACCTGCCTTCCTCCGGCCCCAACCCCCATCCTTACCGTGTGTTCACCATCCCCCCTGACCACCCCCACTCTGATAATGAACGGTCTATCCACTGCAGAGGCCTCACCTTTGTCCCCATCCGTCCCCACCTCAATGAGTTCCGCGCCCGCCACGATGTGGAGCTCTTCTTCTGTCACCTCCGCCTCAAAGCATTCTTCCATGGGAAGGAATCCTCGTCCTCCTTTGCTGACCCCTTCTCCCGTCTCCAACGGACCCCCTCCTCTTGGACCCCCCCTCATGGCCATCTCCCGGCTTTAGACCTTTTTATTTTAAACTGCCGGCGGGACATCAACCGCCTCAACTTCTCCACTCCCCTGAACGTATAGCCCTCCACTTACTCTGCAACAACCCAGACTGGGTGATCAAACCCGCCAACAAGGGAGGTGCCGTGGTAGTCTGGCGCGCTAATCTCTACAAGGCTGAGGCCACGCGCCAACTCTCAGACACCTCCTCCTACTCATCCTTGGACCACAGACGAGCACCAGGCCACTATCTCTAGCACCATCACTGACTTCATCAACTCCGGCTCCCTGCCCTCCCAAGCCTCCAACCTCATTGTTCCCCAGCCCCGCACGGCCCGATTTTACCTTCTCCCAAAATCCACAAACCTGACTGTCCTGGCAGACCCATTGTCTCTGCCTGTTCGTGTCCTACCGAACATATTTCCACATACCTCGACTCCATCCTATCCCCCTGGTTAAATCCCTCCCTACCTATGTTCAAGACACCTCACGCGCTCTTCGTTGACTCCAGGACTTCTGTTTTCTAGGCCCCCATTCCCTCATCTTCACCATGGATGTCCAGTCACTCTACACCTCCATCCCCCACCAGGAGGGTCTCAAAGCCCTCCGTTTCTTCCTCGACCGGAGAACCAACCGATCCCCGTCTACTGATACTCTCTTCCGCCGAGCGGGGCTGGTCCTTACCCTTAATAACTTTTCGTTTGACTCATCCCATTTCCTCTAAATACAAGGTGTCGCCATGGGCACGCGCATGGTCCCTAGCTATGCCTGCCTCTTTGTAGGGTATGTCGAACAATCCTTGTTCGAGGCGTACCGTGGCCCTATCCCTGAACTCTACCTCCGCTACATCGACGACTGCATTGGTGCTACCTCCTGCACCCACACACAACTCACTGACTTCATCCATTTCACCACTAACTTCCATCCGGCACTCAAATACAGCTGGACCATTTCCAACATTTCCCTACCATTTCTTGACCTCACTTTCTCAGGTGAAAAAAGTCCTTTGCTCCATAGATGCTGCGTCACCAGCTGAGTTTCTCCAGCATTTCTGCCTACCTTCGATTTTCCAACATCTGCAGTTTCTTCTTAAACATTGGGAACATGTTTCCTGCCTCTACCATGTCCAAACCCTTAATAATCTTATATGTTTCAATAAGATCCCCTCTCATCCTTCTTAATTTCAGAGTATACAAGCCCAGCCGCTCCAATCTATCAACATATGACAGTCCCGCCATCCCGGGAATTAACCTTGTGAACCTACGCTGCACTCTCCCAATAACAAGAATGTCTTTCCTCAAGTTTGGAGACCAAAACTGCACACAATACTCCAGGTGTGGTCCTGTACAACTGCAAGAGGACCTCTTTGCTCTCATACTCAACTCCTCTTGTTATGAAGGCCAACATGCCATTCGCTTTTGTCACTGCCTGCTGTACCTGCATGCTTACTGTCAGTGACTGATGAACAAAAACCACTGATGAACAGATCCCGTTGTACTTCCCCTTTTTCCAACTTGACACAATTTAGATAATAATCTGCCTTCCTGTTTTTGCCACCAAAGTGGATAACCTCACATTTATCCACATTAAACTGCATCTGCCATACATCTGCCCACTCACCCAACCTGTCCAAGTCATCCTGCATTTTCATAGCATCCTATTCACAGTTTACACTGCCACCCAGTTTTGTGTCATTTGCAAATTTGCTAATGTTACTTTGAATCCCTTCATCAAAATCATTATGTATATTGTAAATAGTTGAGGTCCCAGACCTAGCCTTGTGGTACCCCACTAGTCACTGCCTGTCATTCTGAGAGGGTCCCGTTAATTCCAACCCTTTGTTTCCTGTCTGCCAACCAATTTTCTATCCATGCCTGCACTCTAGCCCCCAATACCATGTGCTCTAATTTTGCCCACTAATCTCCTATGTGGGACCTTATCAAATGTTTTCTGAAAGTCCAGGTACACTTCATCCACTGGCTCTCCCTTGTCCAATATCCTCGTTACATCTTCAAAATATTCTAGAAGTATGATTTCCCCTTCGTAAATCCATGCTGACTCGGACCGATCCTACTACTGCTATCCAAATGTGCTGCTATTTCATTTTTTTTTAATTGACTTCAGCATCTCCCTCATCACCGATGTCAGGCTAACTGGTCTATAATTCCCTTTTTTCTCTCTGACACCCTTTTTAAAAAGTGGGACAACATTAGCTACCCTCCAATCCACAGAAACTGATCCTGAATCTGTAGAACATTGGAAAATGATCACCAATGCATCAAAGATTTCTAGAGCCACTTCCTTAAGTACCCTGGGATGCAGACCATCAGGCCCTGGGGATTTATCAGTCTTCAGTCCCATCAGTCTACCCAATACCATTTCCTGCCTAATGTAAATCTCCTTCAGTTCCTCTGGCCATTAGTATATCAGGAAAATAGTTTGGGTCCTCCTTGGTGAAGATGGATCCAAAGTACCTGTTCAACTCATCTGCCATTTCCTTGTTCCCACTAATAAATTCACCCTTTTCAGTCTTCAAGGGTCCAACTTTGGCCTTAACTAGTGTTTTCTTCTTCACATACCTAAAGAAGCTTTTACTATCCACCTTTATATTCTTGGCTGGCTTACCTTTGTACCTCATCTTTTCTCCCCAAATTGCCTTTTTAGTTATCTTCTATTGCTCTTTAAAGGTTACACAATCCTCTTGCTTCCCACTCATCTTTGCTATGTTATACTTCTTCTATTTTATTTTTATACTCTCCCTAACTTCCCTTGTCAGCCACGGTCACCCTTACTCCTCTTGGAATCCTTCTTCCTCTTTGGAATGAACTGATCCTGCACCTTCTGTATTATTCCCAGAAATACCTGCCATTGTTCCACTGTCATCCTTGCTAGGGTATCTTTCCAGTCAACTTTGGCCAACTCCTCCCTCATGGCTCCATAGTCCCCTTTGCTCAACTGTAATAACGACACCTCCGATTTACCTTTCTCCCTCTCAAATTGTAGATTAAAACTTATCCTATTATGGTCACTACCTAATGGCTCCTTTACCTTGAGTTCCCTTATTAAATCCGGTTCATTGCACAACTCTAAATCCAGAATTGCCTTCTCCCTGTAGGCTCCAGTACAAGCTGCTCTAAGAATCCATCACAGAGGAACTCCATAAACTCCCTTTCTTAAGTCCAGTTCCAACCTGATTTTCCCAGTCTACCTGCATGTTGAAATCTTCCATAACAACCATAGTATTACCTTTGCGACATGCCAATTTCATGATTGCAAGTGATGATTCAACTTGCAACCCATATCCAGACTACTGTTTGGGGGCCTGTAGATCTCCCATTAGGGTCTTCTTACCCTTAAAATTCCTCACTTCTGTCCATACTGACTCTACATCTCCTGATTCTATGTCACCCCTCGTAAGGGACTGAATTTCATTCCTCACCAACAGAGCTACCCCACCCCCTCTGCCCACCTGTCTGTCTTTTCGATAGGACGTAAACCCTTGAATATTCAGTTCCCAGCCCTGGTCCTCTTGCTGCCATGTCTCTAATTCCCACAACATCAAACTTGCCAATTTCTAACTGAGCCTCAAGCTCATCCACTTTATTTCTTATACTTTGCGCATTCATATACAACACTGACTTCGGTATTCACCTCCCCTCTCACAACGGTCGCTCTTGGCTCTGACCTTACTCTTTTATCCCCACTCAAATTTTCCTTCCCATTAATTCCCATTAATTAATTAATTACATAAAGCAGAACTAACTGGACCATTATTTTGTGGTGTTGGTGCTGCTTCGGATAATGGAGGAGTAGTGCTGATCTGTGACTCATTATCAAGGTCAGGAGATCCACAGCACACAACTGAGTTATGGCATCTGATACGCCTCTTCAAAGGGTATATATTTTTTTAGAAAATACAGCAGCATTCCCTCGTAGAATTAGCAGGTGTGGGCGTGTGTGTGCGTGTGCACTTGTAAAACTCTCTCTCTCTCTCTCTCTCTCTCTCTCTTTCTCCATCTCTCCCCCTCTCCCCCTCTCCCCCTGCCCCCCCCCTCTCCACCTCTCCGGAACTCTTCTTACCTGTTTTACTCTTTATTTCTGCCCTCATCCTTTCTATGTCTTTCTTGTTATAGCTCTTTCAATTTCTAATTCTGTCCACCACTCTCATAGTCACACTTTGTCTCTAGCTTTTTCTCTCTTCTATTAGTCTCTATCTCTCTGTTTATCCTAGTCTCACTCTTATCTTCCTTTATCTCTGCCTCTAATACCATTTCTTTCCCTGTCTCACTCTGACAGGTAATGTTTTGAAGAATTCTCAATGTGGGTGATTTGTCGCTTGTCTCGTAGCCTTCAGTTTAACCCCCATATGACTGATGCATTTCCTGAAAGGTTAAACTGTCAAAAAAAATCTGTCTTCCACCTCCACAGTCTCCGAAGGAACAATTTCTTACAAAGTGGCGGATTGAAGAATATTCTGGTTGTGCTGTGCAGAAATTTCCATTTCTAAATGAAGGACTTGCCTCAACCTCAGCAACCGCAGGACGACCCAAATGATTCATAGCGAATTAAATACCTTTTGAAGTGCAGTCACAAATGTAATGTGCAAAACGTAGCAGGCAGCTTGTGCATTGCAAGTTCCACTAAACTCCAGTCCAATGAACTCTTATCCTGTACTCCTTATCCTGGTTGGGAAATAAATATTGCCCAGAATAAAACTACACTCCCGCACCAGATTTTTTTTCTCTCTCTTTTTCTGCCTCCTTTCTGATCCTTTCTTTTACAGTGAAATGTCAAATTGAGAGAGCAGGTGGGATCTTGATGTACTGCTGCACTCCAGATCTTAATACACATGTCAATGAACTAAACTAAACTAAACCAAACCTTCCATGCCCCACAGCATAGTGCAGCGCTCCCTCAGTCCTGTGCCTTTGGCAGAGCAACACCAACCGTGTTGTTGCTGCACTGGGCTATCAGCTGGAACTTGTGCTCAAACCGATCTCTATCTGTGACCTAAGTCAGTCTGAAGAAGGATCTCGTCCCAAAGCGTCACCCATTCCTTCTCTCCAGAGAAGCTGCCTGTCCCGCTGAGTTACTCCAGCAATTTGTGTCTGTCTTTGCTGTAAACAAGCATCTGCAGTTCCTTCCTACACATCTATCCGTGGTGACCTAACTGGGTAAAATGCTATCATCACCCGCTCACATGCTGATTATGTTGCAATGATTTAATGGGTTATTTACCATCCTGCTTAAAGTTGAAAATGTGAATGTTCTCGGCCAGTGCAGTAGGCTCAGTAAATAACACCAAGAAGGGTCAGCACCTGCAGATGCTTAGTGCTTTGACATCACCAGGTTTTGTGCAGCAATAATGATAAATTGAACAATTTTCTTTTACCACCATTTTCTGTGGAAATAGAACATTGAGTCTTCTCTTCTAATTTTGATCTCTGACTTACACTGTGTGCTACTCTTCATATAACTCTAGTTGTTTGTAAGATGCTAACACTGGGCTCGATGCTCTGAGAGAGTTCTGCACATTCACTGGGAAATCCTCGGCAAGTATCGGAGAAGCAGTGGAGAGTCTGTCAGGAGTGAGTCCCCAATTTTAAATCCTTTCTCACTGAGTAACTTTGATCTCGGTAACACTTGTAGTAACTCCTGGCCCACTATCCAAGAATGATGTTAGTAATAGCAGATACCAGCCAACACACTCAGCGATCATTCATTTGTCGTGGAATGAGGAGCATCACGGACAGGACTATAGTTGTAAGCTCTCTGAGTAGCGAGCCCAGATGTTGTTGGAGCTACTCCAAAACCCTTGGTTTTGTGAACAACAAGACAGAGAATGAAAGCGAGGGAATTATAATTGTGCAAAGTTTTATAGGATATCATTTGCAGCGAAACAGTTGGAACTAATAACTGCAGATGAAGGGAATCTGAAGCAAAAGCAGGTAGTGGGAGTGTTCAACAAATCCGGCAGCATGTGTGGGCAGTCTGCGCATGTTTGAACCTTTGTCAGAACTGGAAATGTGAGGAGGCTAGAGTTTTAATTTGCAGAGAGGGCTGGGTGGAAAGGACAGGGAGTGTCTGAACTGCTATCTAGGTAGCAAGTACTTTAAAACTGACAAATGAAACAAACATAATATAGAAACAAAAGTACCAGCATATCCGTGAATAAGAGGGATTTACCTGAAATTAATAAACTCGGTATTATTTTGTACCAAACATTTCCTAAAAAAAATAAGTACTGGAGGAACTCAGTAGATCAGGCAGCATCTGTGGAGGGAACCTTTGAAGAAGGTGAGACATCCCAATCTGAAACATCATTTGTTCATTCCTTCCAATGATGCCACCTGACCCATTTGAGTTCCTCCAGTACTAAGCTTTTTACTCAATATTCCAGCATCTGCAGTCTCTTTTGCCTCAAAACTTCCCTACTGTTACACTCCATACCCTTTGCAATAAAGGCCAACTTTCCATTTGTCTTCCAGGTTACCAGCTGTGCCTGCATGCTGTGTGGATATCCTCACATATTCCTACCTTATATTCCAGCTGACAACTTCTTGCCCACTCACATAACCTAGCTATATCTCTTTGCTGGCTCAATGTCTCCCTTTAGAACTTGCTAGCCCTTACATCTTCCCTCTTCGGCAAGTCTGGCTACAGTATATTAGCTTTCTTCATCCAAGTCAATAATAAGGATTGGAAATGGTTGACTCTCTGGGGCTGATCCCTGTGGCACTCCACTGGTTACTGTTTGTCAATTGAAAGTGACACATTAATCTCGACTTTCTGTTTCCTGTCAGTTCGCCAATCTGCTTTCCAGGCCAGTATATTATCTCAAACACGTATACTGTCATGCCGTCAAAAACTTTCTTGGCACCTTGTCAACATTCTTTTGGGAATCCAAATACACCACATCTACTACTTCCCTTTATCTATCCTGTCCACTGAACTCAAAAACATGTGTCCAATGCACTGTCCCTTTCAAAAAACCATGTTGGCCTTGCTTTATTGGCTCATGGTTTTTTAAAAGTCCTGCTGTTGCTTCCGAGACTCCTGAATTTTCCCAATGACAGGCTTTAGCTAACTACATATAGTTTCCTGATTTCTTTCCGCCTCCCTTCTTGAATAGTATCATTACGGTTGCAGTTTTACGGCCCAGGTGCTCGTCTAAACACTCCTTAAATGCTGTCAGTGAACCAGCTTTGGGTTGTGAAAAAAACACAAAGTACTGGAAGAACTCAGTGGGTCAGACAGCATCTGTGGAGGGAATGGACGGACGACGCTTTGGCTTGGGCCCTTCTTCAGATTGCATGTGAACGTAGGGGATGTGTTCAACTCAGTTTTAGTTTATTGTCGCATAAGTACAGTGGTACAGTGAAAAGCTTTTGTTGAATGCTAACTAGTCAGCGGAAAGACAATACATGATTACAATCGAGTCATTAACAGTGTAGAGATACAACATAAGGGAATAACATTTAAGGCAAGATAGAGCCAGTAAAGTACGATCAAAGATAGTCCGAGTGTTACCAATGAGGTAGATAGTAGTTCAGGACTGCTCTTTAGTTGAGGTAGGATGGTTCAGTTGATGAACAATGGCTGTAGTGTGGATAGTGAGGAGTATAGCCTGTAGCTGCAACACAACATCATGAACTGGTAAGAGAAGCAGAAAAAAAGTAGATGGAATTTATTCCTGAAAAATGTTTTGAATGTTTGAGTTCCTCAGTGTCGAGTGGCAGCAGATCTTAGATTGTATTCCTTCTCCACAGAGCCTCTGTGCTTGCTGCAGTGCATCCCAAAGTGTAGCTCCTGCAGCGAATGCAAGGAAATGGGTTCAGTTTAGATGATGGCCAGAACAGACAGTTGTCTCTAGGGCCTGTCTGGACTGTATAAGTCTATATGACAGTGGTGTGTGGTCACATTGAACTGCCGTGGATGAAGTTGCTCCCACCATGCTCCTGAGGAGAGAATTCCAGTAATGACAAAAGGCCCAATGTTATTTTTCCAGTCTGAATAATGAGTGACCTGGAGGGAACCAGAGGGTGATAGTTCTTCATGTCATAGGAGCAAAATTAGGCCATTCAGCCCATCGCGTCCACTCGACCATTCTATCTTTCTCTCTCAACCCCTTTCTCCTGCCTTCTCTCCATAATCCCTGACACCCTTACCAATCAAGAACATGTCAATCTCCACCTTAAACACACTTAAACAATGTCTTGACCTCTATAGTCATGTGTGGCAATGAATTCCACAGATTCACCACCCTCTTATTGAAGAATGTCCGCCTCGTCTCCTTTCTAAAGGTACATCCTTTTATTCTGAGGCTGTACCCTCTGGTCCTAAACTCTCCCATTAGTAAAAACATCCTCACCACATCCACTCTCATCCACATCCACTAGGCCTTTCACTATTCGGTAAGTTTCACTGAGGTCCCGCATTATAAACATACCTCTTGTAACCTCAAGTGAGCAGTGCCATCAAACGCTCAACATAGGTTAACCCAATCACCCTGTGAGAGTGTTCCCATGGCACTGCCTTGTGATGAAGGAAGGCCATTGATGAAACAAGGCAGCATGGTTGGGCTCAGGATCTTGCTCTCTGGAACCCCTGCTGTGATGTCCTATGTGATGCAGCAAAAGTCACACTACGGGAGGATCTCAGCAGGGCAGGGACATTTGTGCAGGAACATGGACGGTCGATTTGCAGTCATGGTTTAATACAGGTATGGTTATAATCTTTGGAGGTGTGGCACAGCCTCAGGTGGGTCATTGGGTTCAGAGTCAGGTTTGTGTGTGCCTTGTCTCTGCCTGGCTGGCCAGGTCCTTGAAAACAGTGCTGGGTTTAGCTGCAGGCCAGCAATCCCCCTCCTGTACTGCTCCCCACTCCCTGTTTACAAGCTGAGCAGTATGATCAGGCTGTCTGTCTGGCTGAATTGCCTCTCATGGTGTGCACCCAACTCCTCATCCAACCCTTCCCCCCTCGCCCTCTCCTGACCCTCACCCCAACCGCTCACCCTCTTCCTCCTCGCCCCTCACTTCTCACCTCTCACTCTAACCCCTACCTCCAACTCTTCCCGCTTGCCCCGCCTTGCCCCTCGACCCTCCTACCCCTTGCCCCTTCTCCCCCTCGCCCTTGCTGCCCCTCACTCCTCTCCTTCACTCCCTTCTCTCCATCACCCTTCCTCCCCTCCTTTCCTCCCTCTCCGTTCACTACCTCCTCTCACCCCTCCATTCCCTCACCCCTTGAATCCCTCACCCACCTCACCTCCTCTCCCTCACCCCTCTCACTCCCCTCCCCCACTCGTCCTCTCCCTCACCTGTCCACTCCCTCACCCCTCCTCTCCCTCACCTCTCCTCCCTCTCACTCCCACCTTCCCCTCACACCCTCGACCCCTTCAATTCCACCTCTCCCTCAATCCCTCCTCCTTCACTCCTTCTTCCTCAACCCCTCAAATCCTGCACCCCTCCTCTCCTGCCCCTCACTCCCTCCTACCCGTCAATCCCTCCTTGCCCTAACCCCTGCTCCTCCCCCTAACCCTCCTCGCTAACCTCACTGCCGCTGACTTTGCTGCCTGCAGCTTGAGTTCCTGCCCTGAGCCGAGAGAGGAGTGGAGCTCCTCCTGCAGGGGTTCTGGGATATTGTGTCCCAGTGCAGTACTCCACAGTTGACTGATATCACGCACTGGTCCATGCCTGTGCACTCTCTCCCCTCTACCCTTTGCTCCTTTGCACCGGTGCTTGTGCCTGCTAAGGGGGGTGGGGTGGGGGGGGGGGGGGGTGTGGAGGGAGGAGCAAATGGGAGTGTTCAGTTATTTCTGTTATATCTAATCTTTTGGGTTCTCTGTAT